>OY997266.1:652327815-653030315 GCA_963921465.1 Triticum timopheevii
TGGGGATGCCCGAGGCACCCCAAGTAAATATTCAAGGAGACTCAAGCATCTAAGCTTGGGCATGCTGGGGAGGCATCCCCTCTTTCTTCAACAAGTATCGCTATGTTTCGGATTTGTTTCGTTCATGCATTATGTGCAAGTCTTGGAGCATCTTTTGCATTTAGTTTTTATTTTTCTTTTATGCACTATGCTGGTATGAGATAGTCCTTGGTTGATTTATAGAATGCTTATTGCACTTCACTTAAATCTTTTGAGTGTGGCTTTATAGAATGCTTCATGTGCTTCACTTATATCATTTGAAGTTGGATTGCTTGTTTCTCTTTACATAGAAAACCGCCATTTGTAGAATGCTCTTTTGCTTCACTTATATTTGTTAGAGCGTGGGCATATCTTTTGTAGAAAGAATTAAACTCTCTTGCTTCACTTATATCTATTTAGAGAGGTGACAGGAATTGGTCATTCACATGGTTAGTCATAAAATCCTACATAAACTTGTAGATCGCTGAATATGATATGTTTGATTCCTTGCAATAGTTTTGCGATATAAAGATGGCGATATTAGAGTCATGCTAGTGGGTGGTTATGGATTGTAGAGACACCTGTGTTGAGGTTTGCAAGTCCCGTAGCATGCACGTATGGTAACCGTTGTGTGACAAATTTGAAGCATGGGGTGTTTCTTTGATTGTCTTCCTTATGAGTGGCGGTCGGGGACGAGAGATGGTCTTTTCCTACCAATCTATCCCCCTAGGGTCATGCGTAGTAGTACTTTGCTTCGAGGGCTAATAAACTTTTGCAATAAGTATATGAGTTCTTTATGACTAATGTGAGTCCATGGATTATACGCACTTTTACCTTTCCATCATTGCTAGCCTCTTCGGTACCGTGCATTGCCCTTTCTCACCTCGAGAGTCAGTGCAAACTTCGCCGGTACATCCAAACCCCGTGATACGATACGCTCTATCACACATAAACCTCTTTATATCTTCCTCAAAACAGCCACCATACCTACCTATCATGGGATTTCCATAGCCATTCCGAGATATATTGCCATGCAACTTTCATCATCATCATATACATGACTTGAGCATTCATTGTCATATTGCTTTGCATGATCGTAAGATAGCTAGCATGATGTTTTCATGGCTTGTCCGTTTTTTTATGTCATTGCTACGCTAGATCATTGCACATCCCGGTACACCGCCGGAAGCATTCATATAGAGTCATATCTTTGTTCCAGTATCGAGTTGTAAGTAAATAAAAGTGTGATGATCATCATTATAGAACATTGCCCCATAAAAAAAAGGAAAGGCCAAAGAAGCCTAAATAAAAAAGGGGGCCAAAGAAGCCCACCAAAAAAAAGGGGCAATGTTACTATCTCTTTTTCCACACTTGTGCTTCAAAGTAGCACCATGTTCTTCATGTAGTGAGTCTCATATCTTGTGCTTCAACGTAGCACCATGTTCTTCATATAGATTGTCTCCTATGTTGTCACTTTCATATACTAGTGGGAATTTTCATTATAGAACTTGGCTTGTATATTCCAACGATGGGCTTCCTCAAATGCCCTAGGTCTTCATGAGCAAGCAAGTTGGATGCACACCCACTTAGGTTCTTTTGTTGAGCTTTCATACACTTATAGCTCTTAGTGCATCCGTTGCATGGCAATCCCTACTCCTCGCATTGACATCAATTGATGGGCATCTCCATAGCCCGTTGATTAGCCGCGTCGATGTGAGACTTTCTCCTTTTTTGTCTTCTCCACATAACCTCCATCATTATATTCTATTCCACCTATAGTGCTATATCCATGGCTTGCGCTCATGTATTGCGTGAGGGTTGAAAAAGCTGAAGCGCGTTAAAAAGTATGAACCAATTGCTCGGCTTGTCATCGGGGTTGTGCATGATGGGGGCATTTTGTGTGACGAAAATGAAGCATGACCAAACTATATGATTTTGTAGGGATAAGCTTGCTTTGGCCTTGTTGCTTTGAAAAGACATGATTGCTTTATTGGTACGCTCGAAGTATTATTGTTTTTATGTCAAATGATAGACTATTGCTTTGAATCACTCGTATCTTAATATTCATGCCATGATTAGACATATGATCAAGATTATGCTAGGTAGCATTCCACATCAAAAAATATTCTTTTTTTTCATTTACCTACTCGAGGATGAGCAGGAATTAAGCTTGGGGATGCTGATACGTCTCCGTCATATCTATAATTTTTGATTGTTCCATGCCAATATTATTCACTTTCATATACTTTTTGGAAACTTTTTATATTATTGTTGGGACTAACATATTGATCCAGCGCCCAGTGCCAGTTCCTGTCTATTGCATGTTTTTTGTTTCGCAGAAACCCAATATCAAACGGAGTCCAAACGGGATAAAAACGGACGAAGTTTTTTTTGGAATATTTATGATTTTTGGGAAGTAAAATCAACGCGAAACGGTATCCGAGGTGGTCACGAGGTAGGGGGGCGCGTCCTACCCCCCCAGGCGCGCCCCTGACCCTCGTGGTACACCTGTAAGGCGGTTGATGCTCTCCTTCTGGAGCAAGAAAGATAATTTTACAAGGAATATCTGAGTGAAAGACTCACCCCAATCGGAGTTACGGATCTCCAGATATAAAGGAAACGGTGAAGGGGTAGAATCTACCAACGCAGAGAACGCAGAAACAGAGAGATAGATCCAATCTCGGAGGGGCTCTCACCCCTCCAAAGCCATGGGAGCCAAGGACCAGAGGGGAAACCCTTCTCCCATCTAGGGAGAAGGTCAAGGAAGAAGAAGACGGGGGGCTCTCTCCCCCTTGCTTCCGGTGGCGTCGGAACGCCGCCGGAGGCCATCATCATCACCGCGATCTTCACCAACACCGCCGTCATCTTCACCAACATCTCCATCACCTTCCCCCTTCTATCTACAGCGGTCCACTCTCCTGCAACCCGCTGTACCCTCTACTTGAACATGGTGCTTTATGCTTCATATTATTATCCAATGATGCGTTGCCATCCTATGATGTCTGAGTAGATTTCTATTGTCCTATCGATGATTGATGAATTGCTATGATTGGTTTGATTTGCATGTTTTATTATTGGTGCTGTCCTATTGTGCCCTCCGTGTCGCGCAAGCGTGAGGGATTCCCGCTGTAGGGTTTGCAATATGTTTATGATTTTCTTATGGTGGGTGGCGTGAGTGACAGAAGCACAGACCCGAGTAAGTAGGTTGTTTGCGTATGGGATGAAAGGGGACTTGATACTTTAATGCTATGGTTGGGTTTTACCTTAATGAATCTTTAGTAGTTGCGGATGCTTGCTAGAGTTCCAACCATAAGTGCATATGATCCAAGTAGAGAAAGTATGTTAGCTTATGCCTCTCCCTCAAATAGAATTGCAATAGTGATTACCGGTCTAGTAACGTAGTCAATTGCTTAGGAACAATTCCACAACTCCTACCACCACTTTTCCACACTCGCTATATTTACTTTCTTGCTTCTTTATCTTAACATCCCCTAATTTTTATTTACGTGTTCTTTACTTTCTTGCAAGCTTACCCAAAAACAACTACAAAGTACTTCTAGTTTCATACTCGTTCTAGGTAAAGTAATTATTAAGCGTGCGTAGAGTTGTATCGGTGGTCGATAGAACTTTAGGGAATATTTGTTATACCTTTAGCTCCTCGTTGGGTTCGACACTCTTACTTATCGAAAACTGTTGCGATCCCCTATACTTGTGGGTTATCATAAATCTCAAGATCAGTATAAAATGCGATCAGATGATTTTTCTCCTGATAAGTTAATTCTAAGCCATCGGTGTAGTAGGTTCTGTCTACCACCTTCCGCACATTCTTTGAAGAATGAAAATAAGTTGTCAATGGAAATAAGCTATCAACATTTTTGAAATAAACAATATAAATTACTTAATAACTATATTTGAGAAACTCACATAGTGGTAGAATTGGAAGCGTATCAACAAGGACCCAAATGTCCAAATTGTCTTCGGCGATGTCAGGATCACCAAGATCCATGGTGATAAGCATACCCTCATAAAAACCATACATCTTGCAAAGTGCTTCCCAATTCGTGCAACCAAAATGGGTTACGCTCTCATAATTGTACAGATTTACTTCAAAATCCATAGCATGATGGGTGCTTAGATGAATTTTCTTTGTTTCGATACTTTCATGATCTTCAAAATCCAGCCTCTCCAAGACATAGCGTGTTGCATGGCATGGGATAAGCTAGTCGAATTGTAAAAGATGAAAATTACACGTTGAAGTAGTTGAAGTCATGCTTAATTACAAAAAAAACTTGTCGTCGTTGCATACCGTTTCAACATCGAAGGTCTCCTGGAGCTTAATGCTGAAGCGCCGACCTTCGTCCAGGTGAGGCCTGTCGCACAAACCTCGGTCGTCGTTGCACCAGTCGCACTCCCCCGGGAGACTTTCGTCATCCGATGACGACATTTCCTAGGTTCATATAATTCAAAGATTAAACTTGTCCAATTAAAAATATGTACTACAAAAACAAAATTAGATCATTATTATTCATCACGGGTTGACTATCGGTCTGCCGAGTCTTTTCTTAAAAACTCTCAGCTCACGTGGTGTATATATTCGACCGTCATTGATGGTCGCTCCCCCCTTCGTCCCCGAGTGCATTACACCAAAATGTCTAGCACACGGGAACGAAGGAGAAGCGACCCCCACGACAACAGTCGGGATTCTTCATCCTCTCATATATGGTGGAGCCTCTCCCTCATTGATTCCTCTTTGACATTTGCGATTGTCGGTGATGTTCGTTACTTCTCCTTCTCCTAGTGCATAACAAAGTTCTAGCACAAGGAGAAGAAGGAGAAACGACCCCCACGACAACAGTCAGGATTCTTCGTCCTCTCTCATATATGGTGGGCTCACTCCCTCACTGATTTTTGGACCGTTGGTGATGGTCGTTATTCCTCCTTCCCCTAGTGCATAACAACGGTCTAGCACAAGGAGAAGAAGGAAAAACGACCCCCACGACAACAGTCGGGATTCTTCTTCTCTCATATATGGTGCAGACTTTCTCCCTCACTCATTTGTTGACTGTCATTTATGGAGCCTCGAGAGACTTAAAGTCAACCCGAAATGTCGTTTAATTATCTTTCTAGAAAATCCAGGCCACTCGATATTTCCTACAGACTCTATCACAAGTCATGCCAAAATTCATAGAAAAATCCGGCATGACCTTTGCTAAAAAAGGACATATCGAGGGCCTGAAATTTGCCGGAATGGAAATTAATCAACACTCCGGCAAAACATAGGCCACTCGGAGGTGTAACCTGCAAACATGGTCGACAATTTGGGCAAGCACATATCTTATTTGAGCAACACAAGATATACATGTTTATATCTACATCATATGAGCATTCGAACTTGATGGTCATTGCATTTCAATGGTTCAAAATATGAACAAAAACATTTCAAAATATCTTATAGGACACATATCGACATAGAGATTTGTCTGGTCTCACCTCGAGGTCGGAGGGGGTCGGTGACGGGGACGACGGTGGGGATGATGGAGGGGCTCCTGGGTTTCTGCAAAAACAGAAACCCTATAAGCTATCAACTAATGAAATGCATACGCCTTGCATAGTGGGATCTAATTTCAGCATTCAAAATAGGAGTAGTTCTCCAATTTGAGCATTCAACAAGCAAAACCAAATCATAAAATAAATAAGTATTCAAATTAGCATGCATTCAATAAGCAAAAGTAAATTCATCTCTTGCATCCGTACATCGTCGAATATTATCACTGATACATCTCGAATAGTATCATACATATATAACATCACTAATACAGCTAAAACCCTAGCGAACGATGGGTATCGGCGCGGGCGGTGGACACCCAAAGAGAAGGAACCATCACAGGATCATAGCTCTAGTGAGATCCCTGAAGAACCTGCCAGGTATTGGAGAACCTGCCCTCCAACGCAACCATGTAGCGACGGACGTGCTCGTCCTCCTTGCTGACACGGTGACGTACCACCTCTGCGGGGTCCTCAAGCCTCCGCATCATTACTAGCCCACGCGACCGCCACCAAAGAAGGTTCGGGTTAACGACGGGCTGGCTCCTCACCGAGCTGCGCCCCTCGGTAGGTAGCACCTCCCAGTACCAGCCCGACGGAGCCCAGTCCTGGACATGTCCCCTCTGATCAAGCAGGTGTCCTTCGCCCAGTCGACGACGAGGATGCGGGATAGGCATCGTCGACGTCGATGCAGGAATAATTGTTTTAACTAAAAAAATAACAACAAATATGACCTGTTCAAAATATGACATGTCCACTTCAAAACGAATCAACCTAGAATATTGTTAAATACACCGAAAAATAAACTAGTTCTATTAATTTTCTTACTAAAAATAAACTAGTTCTATAGTAAAATTTTAGTTAGATCATCAAATCTCATATACCTAAATTTTCTTACTAAAAATAAACTAGTTCTATTAATTCAACTAAACACTTACTATAAATAAAAATAAAGTAGTACTTACTAAAAATAAACTAGTTCAACTAGTTCTATTAATTTTCTTACTAAAAAAATAGTTCTATAAATTCAACTAGTTCTTACTAAAAATAACTAGTTCAACTAGTTCTATTAATTTTCGTACTAATTCTATTAAACACTTACTAAAAAACAGTAAAAAAAACTATATTGAATTTTTTTCTCTAAACTAAACACTACTGCGCTAATTAACATCTAGTTAAAACCCTACTGCCCAAACCCCCAAACCCTACTGCCCTAGTTCTTAAGCATCTACAAGTACTAACTAATTAGATGAACCCTACCTAGGTACTTAAGCATCTACAACTACTTAAGCACCCCTTGATGAACCCTAGGAATTTGTCCTAAAAACTAATTAATCATCTACAACTCCTGCCCTAATTAACATCTAGTTTACAATTAAGCATCTACAACTACTGTCCTAATTAACATATAATTGGATGAACCCTAACTAATTAGATGAACTCTAACATTTGATGAACCCTAGAAACCCTAGCTAGGCAGAGGTAGGGGAGGAGGAGGAGGTGTAGGCGTGCTCACCTCGGGCGCCGACGGAGTTAGGGAGTGGCCGAGGAAGGGGCACGCGGTGTCGAGGTTGAGGTCGGGGCTCGGGCGCGCGGCGGAGGGTCGCGATGTAGGGCGGCGTCGAGGTCGGGGTCGAGGCGGCGTCGAGGTCGGGGTCGGGGCGGCATCGAGGGCGTGCGGACGACGAAAGGAGAGCGCACGGCGGCCGACGGCGATGTAGGGCGACGACGGCGGCGACAGCAGACGAGTTGGATTTGGGGAAAGTGGCCGTGGGGAAGAAGAACGCGCAGTTAAGTCGAAAATAGCAGTAGCGCGGGCTAGGAAAAGCGCTACTGCTACATTAGCTATAGCGCTGGTTGAGAATACGCGCTACTGCTAAGTTTAGCTATAGCGCCTGTCTTGAAAGCACGCTGCTGCTACGTCTTTCTCCTTTACTTTTCTTTTCCATTTATTTTCCTTCATATTTTCTTTTTTTCTTTCCCCTTTTTCTATTTCTTTCATTTTCATTTATTTTTATATATGTTTTTCACTTTATTTTCCTTTCATTAGCAGCAGCGCTTTCAGCGTAAAACACGCTGCTACAACAATCTTAGCAGCAGCACGGTTCGCTTAAGCTCGCTACTACTATTGTAGCCTGGTGAGAACAATAGGGGAATTTTAGTTGTAGCGCTTCTTCCCTGAGACGCGCTACTGCTATAAACTTAGCTGCAACGCGTTTGTTTGCCACGCGCTGGTGGTAAATAGTAGTAGCGCTATTTTTTGACCAGCGCTACTGGTAAATTTCTGTGTATAAGGTTTTTCCTAGTAGTGATACTGGAGGTAGATGTGATTTGTATGATATTCCATATGTAATCATGTCAGATTTGTTAGGGCTTGATCCCTAGTAAAATAAAATAAAATGGTACAGCTTGGTAGTAATGAATAGTATTTGTTATTAGAGTAGAAATTTTTGCCTCCTTCTGACGCATACCCATGCAGTCATATTTTTCACCAAATTTTTTTTTGATTTATTATTTGAAAAAACATCATACATAGTTTAAAAAGATCATTTTTTTTAGTTAGGCGAGACAGATATAAATTTCGCCTGCAACCTGGAATAACCTTTTTTTTCTATTTCTGGGCCCAACTCTACTTGCGGCCCGGCCCACTAACGAGCACAGGCTCATCCACTTCCCTCCCACCCCACCAGCCACGGGATGCCACTGCTCGCCGACTCTCGGAATCCCCGCCGGCCAGCCTCCGGGCTGCTCCCATGGCAGCGGCGGCGTCCACGGAGACGCTCTCCAGCTGCACCCGTCCGCTCCCCAACACCCTAAGCTCCAGCCCCCGCGCCACGCGCCTGGCTCCATTCGCGTCGCGCTCCCGCCCCCGCCCGCTTCGCGCCACCGCCGCCGCCGCCGCCACCGTCCGCGAGGTCTGCTCCGGCCGCGTCCCCGACCACGTCCTCCAGAGGCAGCAGCCCGTCCGAAACCCCTCCCCCTTCCTGCATTCGGTACCAATTCCTCACTGAAAGGTCAGTATTTTTGCAGGGCTGAGGACGTCGGGTACGTCTCACCCACCGAGGTGCAGGAGCAGTCCCTGCCGGTGCTCCTCTCCGGCCAGGACTGCATCCTCCACGCCCAGGTGGCCGAGCTCTGTCGATTTCTTTTGTACAATGGGAATGTGATCTCAGTTTACAACTGTGGGGCTGGATGCAGACAGGTTCAGGGAAGACGCTGGCCTACCTCCTGGCGGTCTTCTCGGCAATAGACGTTGGCCGGTCCTCGGTGCAGGCGCTGGTCATCGTGCCGACGCGGGAGCTCGGCATCCAGGTGAGGTTGTCTTGCAGCTGATGTTTTGCTCTGCTGCGTCAGCCTCGTGTGCCCGGTGAGAGGTCTGACTGTCCGGTTGCTGTTTGTATGCATGGCGTCTCCCACAAGGTCACCAAAGTCGCCAGGCTTCTCGCGGCGAAGACTTGCAACGTCATGGCTTTGCTTGACGGCGGAATGCTCACGAGGCAGAAGAGCTGGTTAAAGGCAAGTGATTGATCATCCCTCGGTGGATTTCTGTGTCGACGCCGATGCGTGCCTAGTTGGAGGAACATTTTTGGGTCTAGTCTCATGTCGATAGGGTTTAAGATCCTTCCATGTTTATATGATTATATTTCATATAAACATTGTTCTGTTGTAGTGTTATACTCTGCAGTTCTTTTATCTATTGTGCTGTCTCCCTGCTAACAACATAGGTCTGTTTTCAGGCAGAGCCCCCTGCAATAATTGTAGCAACTGTTGCAAGCTTGTGCCAGATGGTTGAGAAGCGTGGTTTCAGTCTTGGATCAATCAAAATATTAGTTATCGATGAGGTGACCACTCTGTTTTTCAGCCCCAAACCAATTTACATATGCAGTGTCTACATATCTTCTATGATGCCATGCTTATTCATTGGAAAGAGACTAGCTAATTTCAAAAACCTTGTTTTTTTTTGTCAGGTTGATTTCATTTTTGGATCATCAAAGCAAGTGAACTCCCTTCGCAAGATACTAAATTCTTACACAGCAGCATCCAGCCGTCAGACCATCTTTGCTAGCGCATCCATACCTCAACACAACCGCTTTGTGCACGACTGCGTGCAACATAAATGGACCAAGGTTGATCTAGCATCCATTCTCCGGTTGTGGACTATCGTGACTGTTTGCCTACTTTCCTTGAATATGCATTCTCATTACTGCCTGAATGGCTGTGCCTTTTGAACTTCAGATGGATACAGATGTTAGTTTTCACATGTGTGTCTTACCTTTGTGCAGAGTGATGTGGTTCATGTTCATGTCAACCCTGTCCAGCCCATGCCTTCACACCTACATCACACATATGTGGTGAGCATATCTTTTAATGACCACTTTCATCTTAAAGTTTATTTCCTGCATGGTACTCCCTCTGTTCCAAAATACTTGTCGTGGTTTTGGTTCAAAAGTACATTTGAATTTGCTCTTATTAGAAAATTTTAGTTGTTTACATGGCATGGCAGACCTTCTCTTATTCTCCATGGACCTTCCCCTTCACAGCTAGTATCTTCTGATCAACTAAGTGCACAAGCACAACCAATCTCCGTGCTCCTGAAAGTTCCTATTTGACCTCATTCTGATTCTGAATCCTTACGAGAACATAATCAATGTACAGATATGCAGCAAGAAGGAACGGTTGCATGTTTTGCTATCCTTGCTTGAGAGGGATGCACCAAAGTCGGTGATTATATTTGTCGCTCAACAGATAATGGTATAAATCAATTCATCTTATGCCATGCCATATTGATTGTAAAATAGCTCTTGTACCATGGGATACCGTTTCACCTGTTTTCCGAGGTGCTAACTTATGAACTATCATAGAGAGATCCATCATAGTTTCAGTTTCTGTTATGGTAGTGCCATGGTTCTATGATCAGTGCCCTGTTCAAAACCATAGTGTTATTATTATTTATTATGCCTTAAATTAGTTCCATTCGGAAAACTTCTATATTCTGGGTTAGTTTATAATTTCTGTGTTGCCACGATCATGGTAGACTAGTAGAAGTCTGAGAACAGTACTCTGTTTGATAACCGTTGCAACCTATTCTTTTTAGTCTGAGAAATCCAAAAGGGCTGGAAATCCTCCGTCATCTACACTCGTTGTCGAGTTCCTGAGAACAGAGTATAAAGGCACCCTGGAGGTGCTTGTACTAGAAGAAGATATGAATTTCAACGCTCGGGCTACCTCGTTTACTGTAAGTGCTCCCGTTCAATTCTTTGTCTAGACCCCCAGCATCTTGATCATGTTGATTGAAGACCCGTGCATCAATTTACCGTATGGCTGCAGGAAGTCAAGGGAAAAGGTTTCCTGCTAGTTTCGACGGACATAGCGAGCAGAGGGTTCGACCTTCCGCAGACCAGCCACATATACAACTTCGACCTTCCTAAGACGGCGACCGACTACCTCCACCGTGCCGGAAGAACCGGGAGAGAACCGTTCTCCAAGTCGGAGTGCAGCGTCACGACCCTCATAACGGAGGAGGAGCGCTTTGTGCTACAGAGGTTCCAGAACGAGCTCAAGTTCCACTCTCAACAGCTGCCCTTGGAGTCCATGTTTACTTTCAACTTGTAAATAGTTTCTTCCTCCCTGTTTTATCTGGACTGGAGGATTTTGTATGTAGATGTGCTAACAGCCATGAATCTTACTGAACTTGTCAAATTCGACTGCATTTTATTCATAGTTTCGCTCATCCACAGACATGGAGGCAAAGAATAGCTAGACAAAAGAAAAACACCATTCTGTATTTCTGTTCGTAGTTCTACTCATCCACAAGTTATGTTATCGGCTCACGAAAGAGCGAGGTTATCATTCCATAAGCGATGCAAACGATAACAAATTCAGAACCATTATGTTCTGGCACAATGGAAGCCGCCTAGATGCTCGTGGGATCATTCCATAAGCGATACCGATGACTGTCTAGTTTGGGGTGGCGCCTTGTCTGTCATGAAGAGGAGTATGGCTACAGGGGCTGGACTACTGGCACTGCTGGCAAGTGATAGGTTCTACAGGCTCCTCAATCAGTCTCATATCATAGGCCACGATCTTCACCTTGGGGAGGACTGTTTCGATCTCCTCGTTCATGAATGTTGTGTTTCTCAGGTTGAGAGTCCAGATGTTGTCGCAGTACTTGTAGGTGCGCAGATTGCCGCCCTGTCAAGCCAAGAGGAAAACAGTCATGCATGTGAATGAAATCAATGTATGGATGGAAGCATGACTACAGATTACAATATTGTGAAGGCAATATTCTGAATTTGATGGTAACACTAGCTAGTAGCTAGGCAGAATTATTTGAGTGAAGCTATTGCCATGTACTCCCTCCGTCCCGAAAAACATGTCGCGGGCGTAGTTCACTGGTTATTTTGCAAAAAAAACCTCGTGGTTTCAACAGCGTTTCAAACAAGTCCGTCCGCCTCGTCTTCTTCCTCCGCCTGTCGCCTGCGCGTCGCCAGGGGCCGGCGCCGCCCAGCTGCGTGATTCGCCAGGGGCCGGCGAGCCCAGCTGAGCTCCTCCGTCGTAGCCATGTACCTGCTCTCACCTTCGCCAAGTACCTGCTCTCGCCGTCGTCACCAATTACCTCCTCCGCCGCTGCAGCCCAGACCTGCACCGCCGCGGTCCCCTCCCGCTGCCTGTGGGCTTCGCCGGAATCTCCTGCCGCGCGCGTCCCTCCTGGAACCCCCGCGCATCCTCAAGCTCGCGTGCGTCCTCCATCGTGCTCCCGCGCATCCTGCTGGAGCTCCCACGCGTGCGCCGCCGCGATCCCCTACCGGCGTCGCCGGAGCCTGCCTCCATGATCCAGTGGACCGGGAGCTCGCGCGTGTAATCCTCGATCTCCCACGCGTCTTCCTCAATCTCCCGCGCAAGCCCGTGCTGCTCCTTCTCCCCTGCCCGCGCGCCCGTGCGGCTGCTTGTCCCCTGCCGCCGGTGGAGCTCCTACCCGTACTGCTGCTGCTCGTCTACCCGTACTGCTGCTGCTCGTCTGCCCGTGCTGCCGCCAGAGCTACATTCATCGGGAAGAAGGTGCTGTAAGGATTTGCTCCATGAATTAACTGAAAAAATCAGTAGATATTCAGTCAGTCAATGTTAACTGAAGAACTTCGTCTTCTTTTCTCCATGAGTTTCCCTAGCCATCAATCTTTCTGCTCTCTATAGTATGGTGAACACCTCCCCTTTTCCTAGCATTTAAAAAGAAAATGATCACCTAGTCTAGTCTGTGATGTGAAAAATGGAGGGGCATCAACCTACACCTGTCTGACGATGCATGTTTTGGGGTTCACATATCATACAAGTTCAGAGATAAAAACAAATCCTGCTCAGATCAATATCACCTGCCCAATATTCAGTCAACCTACACCTATCTGACGATGCATGTTTTGTGATGATGCTCACCTAAATAAAGGAAGAGGAAAACGTGGGACTGCATATAATATACGGCGCCACAGCAACGATTTCAATCCGCCTTCCGTCCGTCCGGTCGAGGTCTCGGAGCCGGCGGCGAATTCAACACCAGTTTTTTTGCTGTGAACCTTGCACAAGGAAACAACCAATCAATCTCCACTACTTGTACTCAGCTGATAAGTAAATAACCAACTTTTATTACAATTGGAAACAGATCAGATCAGAGTGTGGTACTACTTCACTGCTGAAACTGTAGGTGTATCTATCTTCAGAAATGTGGGGTGTCTTTCAGATGAAAAAAGAGACTGCATCCATCCAGTGGATTTTTGAGCTATATTGAGATTTTTGAGCAATATTCACCTCCATTGCAGAGAGATTTTTGAGCTATCGAAATGCAGGAAAAAAGAAGCATCAGGCAGTGAGCAAGAGATAGAGCTCATTAACTTACAAACATAGTGGACACAAAATTATCTCGGACTGCTGTATCACAAGCTGTATGCCAGGCTCAGTCAAAATTCAGATCCTCCAGAGGCACGGCCAAGAATTGTTTACATATTAGGAACATTTCAAAACCATGAAAAGTTTTAAAACGAGTGAACATTTTTGCTGAATGCTACCTATATTTTGTTAATGTCATGAGGACTTTTTAACATCTTGTCATTTTGGCTGGCATCTAGACAGCACACACTGACACACACATACAGTACATTAGATGCACTGTATATTCAACTCAAAATTATTTTAATTATTTGGATTTATTAAAATTATTGGAACTTAAATGACAGGACTAACAAAATTTTGTTTACTGAATTTTGCTTCAGTCAACATTTCTTCAGAGTTTTATTTATTGTTGATTAGGAAAAGAAGAGCAGCAGCAAGTAGCAGGAAAAGAAGAGCAGCAACAGAGAGAGGTTCAGAGCAAGGGAAAGGAGCGTTTGGTGAGGAGAACTGCAAGATTTGATAGACATAATGTCCTGTTTTTTTAGTTGGAGTACATGCTTAACTGATGGTGCCATTTGGAGTACATTTGCTTGCGGTAATACATTCAGTAATTTTAAACTTGCTACTCCATGAATGTGTAGCACATATAAGAAAGGGAGTAGGGAATTCGGTTGGCACCTTGAAGGTGGCCCTGCTCTCGACATGCTTGTCCAGCGCGTGGCAGATGGACTGAAACAACAACAACAACAACAACAACATGAGACCAGGATCAAAACACCACCTAGCTAGATGCTTGCTTGGTGTTGATCGATGTGTTTGGGCGTGTGGAAGGGAAGGGAAGGGAAGGGAAGGGAAGGGGGACCTTGTCGAACTGCATGATGACGGCCATGGCGAGCTCGGGGCTGAGCGCGCCGCTGGCCACCATCTCGTTCAGCGTCTCGATGAGGGCCACGTCGATCGCCGAGTGCCGGTACAGGTCGATTGCCTCCGCCATCCCTCCCCTCACCCCTGCCCCCTGCCGGTCAACAGTAAGCAGCAAGCGTCAACCAGATTTTCCATAGTCCATACGCAAGACGGGCGGGGCGCGCGGCACCGATCACGCCGAAACCCGGTCCGTCATCGGCCACGGCGAGCGAGCGCACGGATTCCGGCGAGATTCCCAAACCCGCACCGCAGCAAAGGAAACGCACCCCGACCCCGGCAACCGACGCGCCCGCCGCCGCCCGTACGCCCGCCCCAAGAGAAAACCCTAGACGCCGGCCCCCCGCGTCGGCGCCGCTGAATCAGTCGGGCCGCGGCTGCCGGTAACCAGAAACTCGCCCGTCCGGAATCAAAGCAGCCGCGTGGAGAGCAGCTCTTACCTGGTCGATCGGCGGCGGGCGCGCCGGTCGGCGCTCCGGATCTGGAGCCGCAGGGCGGGCGAGGCCGGGGGTCGGGGTGCGTTTGCTGCGTCGTGGGTTTGGGAGCGGAGCGGAGGAGGAATTCGAAATTTGAAATTGGGGAGCTCCTCCCTTTATGTATGTACGGAGGACGAGTGGGTGGGGTGGGGTGCTTGCTTGCTGGCTGGCTGCTACAGTACGACGGTTCTCCTGGTTAATTCCTGTTTTGCCCCTGCAAGCAAGCCAGTGGGCGGATTGTCATCAAGGGGGCCAAAACAAGCCACGTGGCTATTGGGGGGGGGGATCCATCCCTAGGGTGATGGGTTAGAGCATCTCCAGCCGTTGAGCCCCCCATGAGGCATTTTTTTCGCCGCTTGTGGGCTGCCGACGGAATTTTTGGCCTGGGGGTGAAAAAGTTTTCAACCGTGTCAACCCCCAAGCCATGCCCAGGCCACGCCCACCCCAGGCCACGGCCAGCCCGGCCTCGCCGCCGAGCTCGAGCAGAGCAGCATGAGCATGAGCGCGAGCTCGACGCCGTCTCCGTTGTGCTCTGCGCGGAGGCCGCCAATCCGCTGCGCTGCACCATCTTCGACCGGGGCTTCCGCCACCTGCTGGACCGCCTCGTCGGCCTCGCTCCAAGCCGCCTTCGCTGGCGCGGCCTTGCCAAGCCACCTTCGGCGCTCTGAGCTGCCGTTTCCACGGCCCCGCCGTCCGTTTCCTTGTTCCCAAATCACCCCAACGCTGAGCCGCCACTTCCACAGCTACTGCGGGTTCGAGCCGCCGCCGCGGTGTCGCCTTCAAGTCGCCGCATCGGCCTCTATCTGACCGGTTCACCTCGCTGTTAAGCCCGTTGTCGTCATCCCGCCGTGCGTGATCCACCGCTAGCAGCGAGCAGTCGCCTGTTGAAGTCACCGCCATGGTCAACAGTCGCGAGAGCGCCTCCGTGCTCCGCTTCAACGAGAGCCTCACCTTCGAGCCCATCGCGGAGCAGGCGGGGCGGAGGAGGCGGGGCGGCGAGCTTGGCGGGGCGGGGCGGAGAAGGCGGCGCGGCGAGGAAGCGGAGTGGGGTGGAGGAGGCGGGGCTGGGCGAGGGAAAGATTCCTTTTTCATGCACATGCACGGGTGGGCCTAGACGGAAAAGGAGAGAGAGAGAGAGAGAGAGAGAGAGAGAGAGAGAGAGAGAGAGGAGAGGCTGACTGGTGGGGTTTTGCCATGCAAATATTAACGCCGGTGGTCCCAAGTGCCCCCCAATGGGCTGGGTTTCGTCGGAGGTCGTCGGGGCTATTTTTTCCCAAATTCGGCGCAAAACAACATCTTGGGGGCGTGACTGGGGCCTTTTTTTTGCGCCGGTGCTAAAAAAGGTGCTTGGGGGGGGGGTATCTTGGGGGGCCTAGTGGAGGTGCTCTTAGGGTTTTGGTCGAGCAATCCCAAGGTGTTCGTTGGTGCATTCCTCTCTCGCCGCCCAGGGTTTCCAATCCGCTTGATCGCCATCATTGTCTAGCCAAGGGAGGGGTCCCACTCGATAGCAGTCAAAACCTTATCATTTCCCAATCCACGCAAATGCCCTGTGGGTGTTTCTAGGGTCCGTGGTCGTAGTACACCGGTTCATCCTTGATCGGAGAGGGTGAGTCGTATGCTGCTAGGACAAGACATGGAGGGAGTAGAGGACCGGGTATGCTGGGGAGGATCGATGAAGCTGCCGGAGGTGGAGAAGAAGAGTGTGAAGTAAGGTGGCATGGAGGAGATCACAACATAGTGATCAGGGAGTAGTGGCCAAGACTATGGGGAAATTCATCTTGGATAAGCGCTGAGGAGAATCTGTTGCCCGATAAGCATATTGGACGTTAAGAAGATGGGGGTGGGGATAGATTCTTGTTCTTATTCCATCAGTAGACAGTGAAGAGGAATAGGGTAGACGACGGGCTATGGACGTTCAGCAAGGGGCTATTGACATGGATGATTTTGGCACGGCTAAAACCTCAGATGAATACACATTTGCCATTGTCCCGATTTGGGTGAGAAATTTCAATGCGCCTCTCGGAATGATGTGTAAGGAATTGGCTGAGGTTATTGCAGAGCAAATAGAGGAGCTAGTTGAGGTAGACCCAATATCAAACGGAGTCCAAACGGGATAAAAACGGACCGAGATTTTTTTTGGAATATTTATGATTTTTGGGAAGTAAAATCAACGCGAAACGGTATCCGAGGTGGTCACGAGGTAGGGGGCGCGCCCCTGACCCTCGTGGTCCACCCGTAAGGCGGTTGATGCTCTCCTTCTGGCACAAGAAAGCTAATTTTACAAGGAAGATCTGAGCGAAAGATTCACCCCAATCGGAGTTACGGATCTCCAGATATAAAGGTCACGTTGAAGGGGTAGAATCTGCCAACGCAGAGAACACAGAAACAGAGAGATAGATCCAATCTAGGAGGGGCTCTCGCCCCTCCCAAGCCATGGGAGCCAAGGACCAGAGGGGAAACCCTTCTCCCATCTAGGGAGAAGGTCAAGGAAGAAGAAGAAGAAGGGGGGCTCTCTCCCATTGCTTCCGGTGGCGTCGGAACGCCGCTGGAGGCCATCATCATCACCGCGATCTTCACCAACATCGCCGTCATCTTCACCAACATCTCCATCACCTTCCCCCTTCTATCTACAGCGGTCCACTCTCCCGCAACCAGCTGTACCCTCTACTTGAACAAGGTGCTTTATGCTTCATATTATTATCCAATGATGCGTTGCCATCCTATGATGTCTGAGTAGATTTCTATTGTCCTATCAGTGATTGATGAATTGCTATGATTGGTTTGAGTTGCATGTTTTATTATTGGTGCTGTCCTATTGTGCCCTCCGTGTCGTGCAAGCGTGAGGGATTCCCGCTGTAGGGTTTGCAATATGTTTATGATTTGCTTATGGTGGGTGGCGTGAGTGACAGAAGCACAGACCTGAGTAAGTAGGTTGTTTGCGTATGGGATAAAAGGGGACTTGATACTTTAATGCTATGGTTGGGTTTTACCTCAATGAATCTTTAGTAGTTGCGGATGCTTGCTAGAGTTCTAATCATAAGTGCATATGATCCAAGTAGAGAAAGTATGTTAACTTATGCCTCTCCCTCAAATAGAATTGCAATAGTGATTACCGGTCTAGTAACGTAGTCAATTGCTTAGGGACAATTCCACAACTCCTACCACCACTTTTCCACACTCGCTATATTTACTTTCTTGCTTCTTTATCTTAACATCCCCTAATTTTTATTTACGTGTTCTTTACTTTCTTGCAAGCTTACCCGAAAACACCTACAAAGTACTTCTAGTTTCATACTTGTTCTAGGTAAAGTAAACATTAAGCGTGCGTAGAGTTGTATCGGTGGTCGATAGAACTTTAGGGAATATTTGTTCTACCTTTAGCTCCTCGTTGGGTTCGACACTCTTACTTATCGAAAACTGTTGCGATCCCCTATACTTGTGGGTTATCAAGACCTTTTTCTGGCGCCGTTGCCGGGGAGCAATAGCGTGGGGTGAATATTCTCGTTTGTGCTTGTTTGCTTTATCACTAAGTAATTTTTATTTGCTGTTCTAAGTTGTTCTCTATCTTTAGTATGGATATGGAACGCAAAATACCAAAAAAATTAGCTGTACTTGCTACTCATGAGGATGGGGTAACTCCTAAAACTCTCGATTCTCATTATGCGAAAGATATTATGTACTATTTTGGTAATCCTGAGAAAACCCCATTCAACTTTATAATGGGAGACATGTTGGATCAACGTGAATACTTTAGGGATTATCGCTCGACACAAAAAGGGAAACTATTATGGGATCAATTTATTATGTTGCGTTGGTATGCCTGGAATCTATGCTTGAGTTATGATATTACTTGTTGCTCTAGGATGGAGGCTCCACACCTTCCCTTTTCATGCAAATTTAATGATAATGAAACCTTAGCTTCTTATGCTAATGGTATATATGATTATTATGATGTGGAACAAATAGAAGAATTTGTTGCTTTTAAGGCTGCTTATGAAATTGAATCTTTGTTTGAAAAGTATGAAGCTTTAGATGATGATGTTTATAGGCCTGAAAATTATGCTATATTGAAATATTGCTATGCAAATTATGAGTACAATTACTATATTAATGCATTTATTAATAAAGTCTCCGCTGTCCAAGAAGAGATTAATATTTTGCAGGAAGCTATGGAAGAAGAAATTGATGAATCTGTGAGCTCATTGGATGAAAAAGATGATGAGGAGAGCGATGAACAAAAGGAGGAAGAGCGGATTAGCTAACCGTGACCACCTTCTAATGAGAGTAACCCTCCCACTCATACATTATTTAATTCCCCTTCGTGCTTACCGAAGGATGATTGCTATGATCCCTTGAATTTGTTTGAAATATCCATTTTTGATGATGCTTGCTATGCTTATGGACAAGATGCCAATATGAATTATGCTTATGGAGATGAACTTGCTATAGTTCCTTATGTTAAACATGAAATTGTTGCTATTGCACCCACACATGATAGTCCTATTATCTTTTTGAATTCTCCCGACTACACTATATCGGAGAAGTTTGCCCTTATTAAGGATTATATTGATCGGTTGCCTTTTACCGTTGCACATGATGATTTTGATAGATATAATATGCATGTGCTTGCTGCTCCTACTTGCAATTATGATGAGATAGGAACTATATCTCCACCTCTCTATGTTTCCCACACGATGAAATTGCAAGAAACTGCTTATACTATGCATTGGCCTTTACTATGTGTGCATGAATTGTTCTTTTATAACATGCCGATGCATAGGAAGAGAGTTAGACTTCGTTGTTGCATGATATATGCTACTTTGTGCTCACTACTAAATTACAAACCATTTTTAATTAAAATTGGCTTTGATATACCTTGGGATCCGGGTGGATTCACTACTTGAGCACTATATGCCTAGCTTAATGGCTTTAAAGAAAGCGCTGCCAGGGAGACAACCCGGAAGTTTTAGAGAGTCATTTATTTCTGTTGAGTGATTTCATATAGTTTAAAAACAACAAAAATAAAGAGGAGAACCCAAAACTTTTCAAAAAGGAAAGTGAAAGTGAGAAAGGCAAGCATTGTTGAAGTGGGGGACGCCCTTAAACTTGTTCAGGCTCATGGGAACTTTGTGAATCTTAATTACAGAAACTTTTCAATAAAAATAATTATCCCCTTGTACAATTCCATTGTATTATAAAAATAATGTGCCAAGGTTTGCCTTTAGGATGTTTACAATGCTTGTTGGTTTGTACAGTGCAGGACAGAAACTTTGGCTGTAGTGCACGATTTTAGATTTTTAACTGGAACGTCAATTGGTTCTGGTTCTTTTTGCACTGTCTTGCTACACAACGTGTTTATTTTTCCTAATTTTGGTAGAATTTTTGGGGTACCAGAAGTTTGGTGGATGTTCAGATTGCTACAGACTGTTCTGTTTTTGACAGATTCTGTTTTTTGATGCATAGTTTGCTTGTTTTGATGAATCTATCAATTTATATCAGTGGATTAAGCCATGAAAAAGTTATATTATAGTAGACACAATGCAAAAACAAAATATGAATTGGTTTGCAACAGTACTTAGAGTGGTGATTTGCTTTATTATACTAACGGATCTTACCGAGTTTTCTGCTGAAGTTTTGTGTGGATGTAGTGTCTAATAGAGGATGTTTCGATATGAGAAGAAGGAAGAGAGGCAAGAGATCAAGCTTGGGGATGCCCGAGGCACCCCAAGTAAATATTCAAGGAGACTCAAGCATCTAAGCTTGGGCATGCTGGGGAGGCATCCCCTCTTTCTTCAACAAGTATCGCTATGTTTCGGATTTGTTTCGTTCATGCATTATGTGCAAGTCTTGGAGCATCTTTTGCATTTAGTTTTTATTTTTCTTTTATGCACTATGCTGGTATGAGATAGTCCTTGGTTGATTTATAGAATGCTTATTGCACTTCACTTAAATCTTTTGAGTGTGGCTTTATAGAATGCTTCATGTGCTTCACTTATATCATTTGAAGTTGGATTGCTTGTTTCTCTTTACATAGAAAACCGCCATTTGTAGAATGCTCTTTTGCTTCACTTATATTTGTTAGAGCGTGGGCATATCTTTTGTAGAAAGAATTAAACTCTCTTGCTTCACTTATATCTATTTAGAGAGGTGACAGGAATTGGTCATTCACATGGTTAGTCATAAAATCCTACATAAACTTGTAGATCGCTGAATATGATATGTTTGATTCCTTGCAATAGTTTTGCGATATAAAGATGGCGATATTAGAGTCATGCTAGTGGGTGGTTATGGATTGTAGAGACACCTGTGTTGAGGTTTGCAAGTCCCGTAGCATGCACGTATGGTAACCGTTGTGTGACAAATTTGAAGCATGGGGTGTTTCTTTGATTGTCTTCCTTATGAGTGGCGGTCGGGGACGAGAGATGGTCTTTTCCTACCAATCTATCCCCCTAGGGTCATGCGTAGTAGTACTTTGCTTCGAGGGCTAATAAACTTTTGCAATAAGTATATGAGTTCTTTATGACTAATGTGAGTCCATGGATTATACGCACTTTTACCTTTCCATCATTGCTAGCCTCTTCGGTACCGTGCATTGCCCTTTCTCACCTCGAGAGTCAGTGCAAACTTCGCCGGTACATCCAAACCCCGTGATACGATACGCTCTATCACACATAAACCTCTTTATATCTTCCTCAAAACAGCCACCATACCTACCTATCATGGGATTTCCATAGCCATTCCGAGATATATTGCCATGCAACTTTCATCATCATCATATACATGACTTGAGCATTCATTGTCATATTGCTTTGCATGATCGTAAGATAGCTAGCATGATGTTTTCATGGCTTGTCCGTTTTTTTATGTCATTGCTACGCTAGATCATTGCACATCCCGGTACACCGCCGGAAGCATTCATATAGAGTCATATCTTTGTTCCAGTATCGAGTTGTAAGTAAATAAAAGTGTGATGATCATCATTATAGAACATTGCCCCATAAAAAAAGGAAAGGCCAAAGAAGCCTAAATAAAAAAGGGGGCCAAAGAAGCCCACCAAAAAAAAGGGGCAATGTTACTATCTCTTTTTCCACACTTGTGCTTCAAAGTAGCACCATGTTCTTCATGTAGTGAGTCTCATATCTTGTGCTTCAACGTAGCACCATGTTCTTCATATAGATTGTCTCCTATGTTGTCACTTTCATATACTAGTGGGAATTTTCATTATAGAACTTGGCTTGTATATTCCAACGATGGGCTTCCTCAAATGCCCTAGGTCTTCATGAGCAAGCAAGTTGGATGCACACCCACTTAGGTTCTTTTGTTGAGCTTTCATACACTTATAGCTCTTAGTGCATCCGTTGCATGGCAATCCCTACTCCTCGCATTGACATCAATTGATGGGCATCTCCATAGCCCGTTGATTAGCCGCGTCGATGTGAGACTTTCTCCTTTTTTGTCTTCTCCACATAACCTCCATCATTATATTCTATTCCACCTATAGTGCTATATCCATGGCTTGCGCTCATGTATTGCGTGAGGGTTGAAAAAGCTGAAGCGCGTTAAAAAGTATGAACCAATTGCTCGGCTTGTCATCGGGGTTGTGCATGATGGGGGCATTTTGTGTGACGAAAATGAAGCATGACCAAACTATATGATTTTGTAGGGATAAGCTTGCTTTGGCCTTGTTGCTTTGAAAAGACATGATTGCTTTATTGGTACGCTCGAAGTATTATTGTTTTTATGTCAAATGATAGACTATTGCTTTGAATCACTCGTATCTTAATATTCATGCCATGATTAGACATATGATCAAGATTATGCTAGGTAGCATTCCACATCAAAAAATATTCTTTTTTTTCATTTACCTACTCGAGGATGAGCAGGAATTAAGCTTGGGGATGCTGATACGTCTCCGTCATATCTATAATTTTTGATTGTTCCATGCCAATATTATTCACTTTCATATACTTTTTGGAAACTTTTTATATTATTGTTGGGACTAACATATTGATCCAGCGCCCAGTGCCAGTTCCTGTCTATTGCATGTTTTTTGTTTCGCAGAAACCCAATATCAAACGGAGTCCAAACGGGATAAAAACGGACGAAGTTTTTTTTTGGAATATTTATGATTTTTGGGAAGTAAAATCAACGCGAAACGGTATCCGAGGTGGTCACGAGGTAGGGGGGCGCGTCCTACCCCCCCAGGCGCGCCCCTGACCCTCGTGGTACACCTGTAAGGCGGTTGATGCTCTCCTTCTGGAGCAAGAAAGATAATTTTACAAGGAATATCTGAGTGAAAGACTCACCCCAATCGGAGTTACGGATCTCCAGATATAAAGGAAACGGTGAAGGGGTAGAATCTACCAACGCAGAGAACGCAGAAACAGAGAGATAGATCCAATCTCGGAGGGGCTCTCACCCCTCCAAAGCCATGGGAGCCAAGGACCAGAGGGGAAACCCTTCTCCCATCTAGGGAGAAGGTCAAGGAAGAAGAAGACGGGGGGCTCTCTCCCCCTTGCTTCCGGTGGCGTCGGAACGCCGCCGGAGGCCATCATCATCACCGCGATCTTCACCAACACCGCCGTCATCTTCACCAACATCTCCATCACCTTCCCCCTTCTATCTACAGCGGTCCACTCTCCTGCAACCCGCTGTACCCTCTACTTGAACATGGTGCTTTATGCTTCATATTATTATCCAATGATGCGTTGCCATCCTATGATGTCTGAGTAGATTTCTATTGTCCTATCGATGATTGATGAATTGCTATGATTGGTTTGATTTGCATGTTTTATTATTGGTGCTGTCCTATTGTGCCCTCCGTGTCGCGCAAGCGTGAGGGATTCCCGCTGTAGGGTTTGCAATATGTTTATGATTTGCTTATGGTGGGTGGCGTGAGTGACAGAAGCACAGACCCGAGTAAGTAGGTTGTTTGCGTATGGGATGAAAGGGGACTTGATACTTTAATGCTATGGTTGGGTTTTACCTTAATGAATCTTTAGTAGTTGCGGATGCTTGCTAGAGTTCCAATCATAAGTGCATATGATCCAAGTAGAGAAAGTATGTTAGCTTATGCCTCTCCCTCAAATAGAATTGCAATAGTGATTACCGGTCTAGTAACGTAGTCAATTGCTTAGGAACAATTCCACAACTCCTACCACCACTTTTCCACACTCGCTATATTTACTTTCTTGCTTCTTTATCTTAACATCCCCTAATTTTTATTTACGTGTTCTTTACTTTCTTGCAAGCTTACCCAAAAACAACTACAAAGTACTTCTAGTTTCATACTCGTTCTAGGTAAAGTAATTATTAAGCGTGCGTAGAGTTGTATCGGTGGTCGATAGAACTTTAGGGAATATTTGTTATACCTTTAGCTCCTCGTTGGGTTCGACACTCTTACTTATCGAAAACTGTTGCGATCCCCTATACTTGTGGGTTATCATAAATCTCAAGATCAGTATAAAATGCGATCAGATGATTTTTCTCCTGATAAGTTAATTCTAAGCCATCGGTGTAGTAGGTTCTGTCTACCACCTTCCGCACATTCTTTGAAGAATGAAAATAAGTTGTCAATGGAAATAAGCTATCAACATTTTTGAAATAAACAATATAAATTACTTAATAACTATATTTGAGAAACTCACATAGTGGTAGAATTGGAAGCGTATCAACAAGGACCCAAATGTCCAAATTGTCTTCGGCGATGTCAGGATCACCAAGATCCATGGTGATAAGCATACCCTCATAAAAACCATACATCTTGCAAAGTGCTTCCCAATTCGTGCAACCAAAATGGGTTACGCTCT
Organism: Triticum timopheevii; assembly: GCA_963921465.1. Lineage (NCBI taxonomy): Eukaryota > Viridiplantae > Streptophyta > Magnoliopsida > Poales > Poaceae > Triticum > Triticum timopheevii. Next base: position 652,352,462 of record OY997266.1, read on the forward strand.
CATAATTGTACAGATTTACTTCAAAATCCATAGCATGATGGGTGCTTAGATGAATTTTCTTTGTTTCGATACTTTCATGATCTTCAAAATCCAGCCTCTCCAAGACATAGCGTGTTGCATGGCATGGGATAAGCTAGTCGAATTGTAAAAGATGAAAATTACACGTTGAAGTAGTTGAAGTCATGCTTAATTACAAAAAAAACTTGTCGTCGTTGCATACCGTTTCAACATCGAAGGTCTCCTGGAGCTTAATGCTGAAGCGCCGACCTTCGTCCAGGTGAGGCCTGTCGCACAAACCTCGGTCGTCGTTGCACCAGTCGCACTCCCCCGGGAGACTTTCGTCATCCGATGACGACATTTCCTAGGTTCATATAATTCAAAGATTAAACTTGTCCAATTAAAAATATGTACTACAAAAACAAAATTAGATCATTATTATTCATCACGGGTTGACTATCGGTCTGCCGAGTCTTTTCTTAAAAACTCTCAGCTCACGTGGTGTATATATTCGACCGTCATTGATGGTCGCTCCCCCCTTCGTCCCCGAGTGCATTACACCAAAATGTCTAGCACACGGGAACGAAGGAGAAGCGACCCCCACGACAACAGTCGGGATTCTTCATCCTCTCATATATGGTGGAGCCTCTCCCTCATTGATTCCTCTTTGACATTTGCGATCGTCGGTGATGTTCGTTACTTCTCCTTCTCCTAGTGCATAACAAAGTTCTAGCACAAGGAGAAGAAGGAGAAACGACCCCCACGACAACAGTCAGGATTCTTCGTCCTCTCTCATATATGGTGGGCTCACTCCCTCACTGATTTTTGGACCGTTGGTGATGGTCGTTATTCCTCCTTCCCCTAGTGCATAACAACGGTCTAGCACAAGGAGAAGAAGGAAAAACGACCCCCACGACAACAGTCGGGATTCTTCTTCTCTCATATATGGTGCAGACTTTCTCCCTCACTCATTTGTTGACTGTCATTTATGGAGCCTCGAGAGACTTAAAGTCAACCCGAAATGTCGTTTAATTATCTTTCTAGAAAATCCAGGCCACTCGATATTTCCTACAGACTCTATCACAAGTCATGCCAAAATTCATAGAAAAATCCGGCATGACCTTTGCTAAAAAAGGACATATCGAGGGCCTGAAATTTGCCGGAATGGAAATTAATCAACACTCCGGCAAAACATAGGCCACTCGGAGGTGTAACCTGCAAACATGGTCGACAATTTGGGCAAGCACATATCTTATTTGAGCAACACAAGATATACATGTTTATATCTACATCATATGAGCATTCGAACTTGATGGTCATTGCATTTCAATGGTTCAAAATATGAACAAAAACATTTCAAAATATCTTATAGGACACATATCGACATAGAGATTTGTCTGGTCTCACCTCGAGGTCGGAGGGGGTCGGTGACGGGGACGACGGTGGGGATGATGGAGGGGCTCCTGGGTTTCTGCAAAAACAAAAACCCTATAAGCTATCAACTAATGAAATGCATACGCCTTGCATAGTGGGATCTAATTTCAGCATTCAAAATAGGAGTAGTTCTCCAATTTGAGCATTCAACAAGCAAAACCAAATCATAAAATAAATAAGTATTCAAATTAGCATGCATTCAATAAGCAAAAGTAAATTCATCTCTTGCATCCGTACATCGTCGAATATTATCACTGATACATCTCGAATAGTATCATACATATATAACATCACTAATACAGCTAAAACCCTAGCGAACGATGGGTATCGGCGCGGGCGGTGGACACCCAAAGAGAAGGAACCATCACAGGATCATAGCTCTAGTGAGATCCCTGAAGAACCTGCCAGGTATTGGAGAACCTGCCCTCCAACGCAACCATGTAGCGACGGACGTGCTCGTCCTCCTTGCTGACACGGTGACGTACCACCTCTGCGGGGTCCTCAAGCCTCCGCATCATTACTAGCCCACGCGACCGCCACCAAAGAAGGTTCGGGTTAACGACGGGCTGGCTCCTCACCGAGCTGCGCCCCTCGGTAGGTAGCACCTCCCAGTACCAGCCCGACGGAGCCCAGTCCTGGACATGTCCCCTCTGATCAAGCAGGTGTCCTTCGCCGAGTCGACGACGAGGATGCGGGATAGGCATCGTCGACGTCGATGCAGGAATAATTGTTTTAACTAAAAAAATAACAACAAATATGACCTGTTCAAAATATGACATGTCCACTTCAAAACGAATCAACCTAGAATATTGTTAAATACACCGAAAAATAAACTAGTTCTATTAATTTTCTTACTAAAAATAAACTAGTTCTATAGTAAAATTTTAGTTAGATCATCAAATCTCATATACCTAAATTTTCTTACTAAAAATAAACTAGTTCTATTAATTCAACTAAACACTTACTATAAATAAAAATAAAGTAGTACTTACTAAAAATAAACTAGTTCAACTAGTTCTATTAATTTTCTTACTAAAAAAATAGTTCTATAAATTCAACTAGTTCTTACTAAAAATAACTAGTTCAACTAGTTCTATTAATTTTCGTACTAATTCTATTAAACACTTACTAAAAAACAGTAAAAAAAACTATATTGAATTTTTTTCTCTAAACTAAACACTACTGCGCTAATTAACATCTAGTTAAAACCCTACTGCCCAAACCCCCAAACCCTACTGCCCTAGTTCTTAAGCATCTACAAGTACTAACTAATTAGATGAACCCTACCTAGGTACTTAAGCATCTACAACTACTTAAGCACCCCTTGATGAACCCTAGGAATTTGTCCTAAAAACTAATTAATCATCTACAACTCCTGCCCTAATTAACATCTAGTTTACAATTAAGCATCTACAACTACTGTCCTAATTAACATATAATTGGATGAACCCTAACTAATTAGATGAACTCTAACATTTGATGAACCCTAGAAACCCTAGCTAGGCAGAGGTAGGGGAGGAGGAGGAGGTGTAGGCGTGCTCACCTCGGGCGCCGACGGAGTTAGGGAGTGGCCGAGGAAGGGGCACGCGGTGTCGAGGTTGAGGTCGGGGCTCGGGCGCGCGGCGGAGGGTCGCGATGTAGGGCGGCGTCGAGGTCGGGGTCGAGGCGGCGTCGAGGTCGGGGTCGGGGCGGCATCGAGGGCGTGCGGACGACGAAAGGAGAGCGCACGGCGGCCGACGGCGATGTAGGGCGACGACGGCGGCGACAGCAGACGAGTTGGATTTGGGGAAAGTGGCCGTGGGGAAGAAGAACGCGCAGTTAAGTCGAAAATAGCAGTAGCGCGGGCTAGGAAAAGCGCTACTGCTACATTAGCTATAGCGCTGGTTGAGAATACGCGCTACTGCTAAGTTTAGCTATAGCGCCTGTCTTGAAAGCACGCTGCTGCTACGTCTTTCTCCTTTACTTTTCTTTTCCATTTATTTTCCTTCATATTTTCTTTTTTTCTTTCCCCTTTTTCTATTTCTTTCATTTTCATTTATTTTTATATATGTTTTTCACTTTATTTTCCTTTCATTAGCAGCAGCGCTTTCAGCGTAAAACACGCTGCTACAACAATCTTAGCAGCAGCACGGTTCGCTTAAGCTCGCTACTACTATTGTAGCCTGGTGAGAACAATAGGGGAATTTTAGTTGTAGCGCTTCTTCCCTGAGACGCGCTACTGCTATAAACTTAGCTGCAACGCGTTTGTTTGCCACGCGCTGGTGGTAAATAGTAGTAGCGCTATTTTTTGACCAGCGCTACTGGTAAATTTCTGTGTATAAGGTTTTTCCTAGTAGTGATACTGGAGGTAGATGTGATTTGTATGATATTCCATATGTAATCATGTCAGATTTGTTAGGGCTTGATCCCTAGTAAAATAAAATAAAATGGTACAGCTTGGTAGTAATGAATAGTATTTGTTATTAGAGTAGAAATTTTTGCCTCCTTCTGACGCATACCCATGCAGTCATATTTTTCACCAAATTTTTTTTTGATTTATTATTTGAAAAAACATCATACATAGTTTAAAAAGATCATTTTTTTTAGTTAGGCGAGACAGATATAAATTTCGCCTGCAACCTGGAATAACCTTTTTTTTCTATTTCTGGGCCCAACTCTACTTGCGGCCCGGCCCACTAACGAGCACAGGCTCATCCACTTCCCTCCCACCCCACCAGCCACGGGATGCCACTGCTCGCCGACTCTCGGAATCCCCGCCGGCCAGCCTCCGGGCTGCTCCCATGGCAGCGGCGGCGTCCACGGAGACGCTCTCCAGCTGCGCCCGTCCGCTCCCCAACACCCTAAGCTCCAGCCCCCGCGCCACGCGCCTGGCTCCATTCGCGTCGCGCTCCCGCCCCCGCCCGCTTCGCGCCACCGCCGCCGCCGCCGCCACCGTCCGCGAGGTCTGCTCCGGCCGCGTCCCCGACCACGTCCTCCAGAGGCAGCAGCCCGTCCGAAACCCCTCCCCCTTCCTGCATTCGGTACCAATTCCTCACTGAAAGGTCAGTATTTTTGCAGGGCTGAGGACGTCGGGTACGTCTCACCCACCGAGGTGCAGGAGCAGTCCCTGCCGGTGCTCCTCTCCGGCCAGGACTGCATCCTCCACGCCCAGGTGGCCGAGCTCTGTCGATTTCTTTTGTACAATGGGAATGTGATCTCAGTTTACAACTGTGGGGCTGGATGCAGACAGGTTCAGGGAAGACGCTGGCCTACCTCCTGGCGGTCTTCTCGGCAATAGACGTTGGCCGGTCCTCGGTGCAGGCGCTGGTCATCGTGCCGACGCGGGAGCTCGGCATCCAGGTGAGGTTGTCTTGCAGCTGATGTTTTGCTCTGCTGCGTCAGCCTCGTGTGCCCGGTGAGAGGTCTGACTGTCCGGTTGCTGTTTGTATGCATGGCGTCTCCCACAAGGTCACCAAAGTCGCCAGGCTTCTCGCGGCGAAGACTTGCAACGTCATGGCTTTGCTTGACGGCGGAATGCTCACGAGGCAGAAGAGCTGGTTAAAGGCAAGTGATTGATCATCCCTCGGTGGATTTCTGTGTCGACGCCGATGCGTGCCTAGTTGGAGGAACATTTTTGGATCTAGTCTCATGTCGATAGGGTTTAAGATCCTTCCATGTTTATATGATTATATTTCATATAAACATTGTTCTGTTGTAGTGTTATACTCTGCAGTTCTTTTATCTATTGTGCTGTCTCCCTGCTAACAACATAGGTCTGTTTTCAGGCAGAGCCCCCTGCAATAATTGTAGCAACTGTTGCAAGCTTGTGCCAGATGGTTGAGAAGCGTGGTTTCAGTCTTGGATCAATCAAAATATTAGTTATCGATGAGGTGACCACTCTGTTTTTCAGCCCCAAACCAATTTACATATGCAGTGTCTACATATCTTCTATGATGCCATGCTTATTCATTGGAAAGAGACTAGCTAATTTCAAAAACCTTGTTTTTTTTTGTCAGGTTGATTTCATTTTTGGATCATCAAAGCAAGTGAACTCCCTTCGCAAGATACTAAATTCTTACACAGCAGCATCCAGCCGTCAGACCATCTTTGCTAGCGCATCCATACCTCAACACAACCGCTTTGTGCACGACTGCGTGCAACATAAATGGACCAAGGTTGATCTAGCATCCATTCTCCGGTTGTGGACTATCGTGACTGTTTGCCTACTTTCCTTGAATATGCATTCTCATTACTGCCTGAATGGCTGTGCCTTTTGAACTTCAGATGGATACAGATGTTAGTTTTCACATGTGTGTCTTACCTTTGTGCAGAGTGATGTGGTTCATGTTCATGTCAACCCTGTCCAGCCCATGCCTTCACACCTACATCACACATATGTGGTGAGCATATCTTTTAATGACCACTTTCATCTTAAAGTTTATTTCCTGCATGGTACTCCCTCTGTTCCAAAATACTTGTCGTGGTTTTGGTTCAAAAGTACATTTGAATTTGCTCTTATTAGAAAATTTTAGTTGTTTACATGGCATGGCAGACCTTCTCTTATTCTCCATGGACCTTCCCCTTCACAGCTAGTATCTTCTGATCAACTAAGTGCACAAGCACAACCAATCTCCGTGCTCCTGAAAGTTCCTATTTGACCTCATTCTGATTCTGAATCCTTACGAGAACATAATCAATGTACAGATATGCAGCAAGAAGGAACGGTTGCATGTTTTGCTATCCTTGCTTGAGAGGGATGCACCAAAGTCGGTGATTATATTTGTCGCTCAACAGATAATGGTATAAATCAATTCATCTTATGCCATGCCATATTGATTGTAAAATAGCTCTTGTACCATGGGATACCGTTTCACCTGTTTTCCGAGGTGCTAACTTATGAACTATCATAGAGAGATCCATCATAGTTTCAGTTTCTGTTATGGTAGTGCCATGGTTCTATGATCAGTGCCCTGTTCAAAACCATAGTGTTATTATTATTTATTATGCCTTAAATTAGTTCCATTCGGAAAACTTCTATATTCTGGGTTAGTTTATAATTTCTGTGTTGCCACGATCATGGTAGACTAGTAGAAGTCTGAGAACAGTACTCTGTTTGATAACCGTTGCAACCTATTCTTTTTAGTCTGAGAAATCCAAAAGGGCTGGAAATCCTCCGTCATCTACACTCGTTGTCGAGTTCCTGAGAACAGAGTATAAAGGCACCCTGGAGGTGCTTGTACTAGAAGAAGATATGAATTTCAACGCTCGGGCTACCTCGTTTACTGTAAGTGCTCCCGTTCAATTCTTTGTCTAGACCCCCAGCATCTTGATCATGTTGATTGAAGACCCGTGCATCAATTTACCGTATGGCTGCAGGAAGTCAAGGGAAAAGGTTTCCTGCTAGTTTCGACGGACATAGCGAGCAGAGGGTTCGACCTTCCGCAGACCAGCCACATATACAACTTCGACCTTCCTAAGACGGCGACCGACTACCTCCACCGTGCCGGAAGAACCGGGAGAGAACCGTTCTCCAAGTCGGAGTGCAGCGTCACGACCCTCATAACGGAGGAGGAGCGCTTTGTGCTACAGAGGTTCCAGAACAAGCTCAAGTTCCACTCTCAACAGCTGCCCTTGGAGTCCATGTTTACTTTCAACTTGTAAATAGTTTCTTCCTCCCTGTTTTATCTGGACTGGAGGATTTTGTATGTAGATGTGCTAACAGCCATGAATCTTACTGAACTTGTCAAATTCGACTGCATTTTATTCATAGTTTCGCTCATCCACAGACATGGAGGCAAAGAATAGCTAGACAAAAGAAAAACACCATTCTGTATTTCTGTTCGTAGTTCTACTCATCCACAAGTTATGTTATCGGCTCACGAAAGAGCGAGGTTATCATTCCATAAGCGATGCAAACGATAACAAATTCAGAACCATTATGTTCTGGCACAATGGAAGCCGCCTAGATGCTCGTGGGATCATTCCATAAGCGATACCGATGACTGTCTAGTTTGGGGTGGCGCCTTGTCTGTCATGAAGAGGAGTATGGCTACAGGGGCTGGACTACTGGCACTGCTGGCAAGTGATAGGTTCTACAGGCTCCTCAATCAGTCTCATATCATAGGCCACGATCTTCACCTTGGGGAGGACTGTTTCGATCTCCTCGTTCATGAATGTTGTGTTTCTCAGGTTGAGAGTCCAGATGTTGTCGCAGTACTTGTAGGTGCGCAGATTGCCGCCCTGTCAAGCCAAGAGGAAAACAGTCATGCATGTGAATGAAATCAATGTATGGATGGAAGCATGACTACAGATTACAATATTGTGAAGGCAATATTCTGAATTTGATGGTAACACTAGCTAGTAGCTAGGCAGAATTATTTGAGTGAAGCTATTGCCATGTACTCCCTCCGTCCCGAAAAACATGTCGCGGGCGTAGTTCACTGGTTATTTTGCAAAAAAAACCTCGTGGTTTCAACAGCGTTTCAAACAAGTCCGTCCGCCTCGTCTTCTTCCTCCGCCTGTCGCCTGCGCGTCGCCAGGGGCCGGCGCCGCCCAGCTGCGTGATTCGCCAGGGGCCGGCGAGCCCAGCTGAGCTCCTCCGTCGTAGCCATGTACCTGCTCTCACCTTCGCCAAGTACCTGCTCTCGCCGTCGTCACCAATTACCTCCTCCGCCGCTGCAGCCCAGACCTGCACCGCCGCGGTCCCCTCCCGCTGCCTGTGGGCTTCGCCGGAATCTCCTGCCGCGCGCGTCCCTCCTGGAACCCCCGCGCATCCTCAAGCTCGCGTGCGTCCTCCATCGTGCTCCCGCGCATCCTGCTGGAGCTCCCACGCGTGCGCCGCCGCGATCCCCTACCGGCGTCGCCGGAGCCTGCCTCCATGATCCAGTGGACCGGGAGCTCGCGCGTGTAATCCTCGATCTCCCACGCGTCTTCCTCAATCTCCCGCGCAAGCCCGTGCTGCTCCTTCTCCCCTGCCCGCGCGCCCGTGCGGCTGCTTGTCCCCTGCCGCCGGTGGAGCTCCTACCCGTACTGCTGCTGCTCGTCTACCCGTACTGCTGCTGCTCGTCTGCCCGTGCTGCCGCCAGAGCTACATTCATCGGGAAGAAGGTGCTGTAAGGATTTGCTCCATGAATTAACTGAAAAAATCAGTAGATATTCAGTCAGTCAATGTTAACTGAAGAACTTCGTCTTCTTTTCTCCATGAGTTTCCCTAGCCATCAATCTTTCTGCTCTCTATAGTATGGTGAACACCTCCCCTTTTCCTAGCATTTAAAAAGAAAATGATCACCTAGTCTAGTCTGTGATGTGAAAAATGGAGGGGCATCAACCTACACCTGTCTGACGATGCATGTTTTGGGGTTCACATATCATACAAGTTCAGAGATAAAAACAAATCCTGCTCAGATCAATATCACCTGCCCAATATTCAGTCAACCTACACCTATCTGACGATGCATGTTTTGTGATGATGCTCACCTAAATAAAGGAAGAGGAAAACGTGGGACTGCATATAATATACGGCGCCACAGCAACGATTTCAATCCGCCTTCCGTCCGTCCGGTCGAGGTCTCGGAGCCGGCGGCGAATTCAACACCAGTTTTTTTGCTGTGAACCTTGCACAAGGAAACAACCAATCAATCTCCACTACTTGTACTCAGCTGATAAGTAAATAACCAACTTTTATTACAATTGGAAACAGATCAGATCAGAGTGTGGTACTACTTCACTGCTGAAACTGTAGGTGTATCTATCTTCAGAAATGTGGGGTGTCTTTCAGATGAAAAAAGAGACTGCATCCATCCAGTGGATTTTTGAGCTATATTGAGATTTTTGAGCAATATTCACCTCCATTGCAGAGAGATTTTTGAGCTATCGAAATGCAGGAAAAAAGAAGCATCAGGCAGTGAGCAAGAGATAGAGCTCATTAACTTACAAACATAGTGGACACAAAATTATCTCGGACTGCTGTATCACAAGCTGTATGCCAGGCTCAGTCAAAATTCAGATCCTCCAGAGGCACGGCCAAGAATTGTTTACATATTAGGAACATTTCAAAACCATGAAAAGTTTTAAAACGAGTGAACATTTTTGCTGAATGCTACCTATATTTTGTTAATGTCATGAGGACTTTTTAACATCTTGTCATTTTGGCTGGCATCTAGACAGCACACACTGACACACACATACAGTACATTAGATGCACTGTATATTCAACTCAAAATTATTTTAATTATTTGGATTTATTAAAATTATTGGAACTTAAATGACAGGACTAACAAAATTTTGTTTACTGAATTTTGCTTCAGTCAACATTTCTTCAGAGTTTTATTTATTGTTGATTAGGAAAAGAAGAGCAGCAGCAAGTAGCAGGAAAAGAAGAGCAGCAACAGAGAGAGGTTCAGAGCAAGGGAAAGGAGCGTTTGGTGAGGAGAACTGCAAGATTTGATAGACATAATGTCCTGTTTTTTTAGTTGGAGTACATGCTTAACTGATGGTGCCATTTGGAGTACATTTGCTTGCGGTAATACATTCAGTAATTTTAAACTTGCTACTCCATGAATGTGTAGCACATATAAGAAAGGGAGTAGGGAATTCGGTTGGCACCTTGAAGGTGGCCCTGCTCTCGACATGCTTGTCCAGCGCGTGGCAGATGGACTGAAACAACAACAACAACAACAACAACATGAGACCAGGATCAAAACACCACCTAGCTAGATGCTTGCTTGGTGTTGATCGATGTGTTTGGGCGTGTGGAAGGGAAGGGAAGGGAAGGGAAGGGAAGGGGGACCTTGTCGAACTGCATGATGACGGCCATGGCGAGCTCGGGGCTGAGCGCGCCGCTGGCCACCATCTCGTTCAGCGTCTCGATGAGGGCCACGTCGATCGCCGAGTGCCGGTACAGGTCGATTGCCTCCGCCATCCCTCCCCTCACCCCTGCCCCCTGCCGGTCAACAGTAAGCAGCAAGCGTCAACCAGATTTTCCATAGTCCATACGCAAGACGGGCGGGGCGCGCGGCACCGATCACGCCGAAACCCGGTCCGTCATCGGCCACGGCGAGCGAGCGCACGGATTCCGGCGAGATTCCCAAACCCGCACCGCAGCAAAGGAAACGCACCCCGACCCCGGCAACCGACGCGCCCGCCGCCGCCCGTACGCCCGCCCCAAGAGAAAACCCTAGACGCCGGCCCCCCGCGTCGGCGCCGCTGAATCAGTCGGGCCGCGGCTGCCGGTAACCAGAAACTCGCCCGTCCGGAATCAAAGCAGCCGCGTGGAGAGCAGCTCTTACCTGGTCGATCGGCGGCGGGCGCGCCGGTCGGCGCTCCGGATCTGGAGCCGCAGGGCGGGCGAGGCCGGGGGTCGGGGTGCGTTTGCTGCGTCGTGGGTTTGGGAGCGGAGCGGAGGAGGAATTCGAAATTTGAAATTGGGGAGCTCCTCCCTTTATGTATGTACGGAGGACGGGTGGGTGGGGTGGGGTGCTTGCTTGCTGGCTGGCTGCTACAGTACGACGGTTCTCCTGGTTAATTCCTGTTTTGCCCCTGCAAGCAAGCCAGTGGGCGGATTGTCATCAAGGGGGCCAAAACAAGCCACGTGGCTATTGGGGGGGGGGGGATCCATCCCTAGGGTGATGGGTTAGAGCATCTCCAGCCGTTGAGCCCCCCATGAGGCATTTTTTTCGCCGCTTGTGGGCTGCCGACGGAATTTTTGGCCTGGGGGTGAAAAAGTTTTCAACCGTGTCAACCCCCAAGCCATGCCCAGGCCACGCCCACCCCAGGCCACGGCCGGCCCGGCCTCGCCGCCGAGCTCGAGCAGAGCAGCATGAGCATGAGCGCGAGCTCGACGCCGTCTCCGTTGTGCTCTGCGCGGAGGCCGCCAATCCGCTGCGCTGCACCATCTTCGACCGGGGCTTCCGCCACCTGCTGGACCGCCTCGTCGGCCTCGCTCCAAGCCGCCTTCGCTGGCGCGGCCTTGCCAAGCCACCTTCGGCGCTCTAAGCTGCCGTTTCCACGGCCCCGCCGTCCGTTTCCTTGTTCCCAAATCACCCCAACGCTGAGCCGCCACTTCCACAGCTACTGCGGGTTCGAGCCGCCGCCGCGGTGTCGCCTTCAAGTCGCCGCATCGGCCTCTATCTGACCGGTTCACCTCGCTGTTAAGCCCGTTGTCGTCATCCCGCCGTGCGTGATCCACCGCTAGCAGCGAGCAGTCGCCTGTTGAAGTCACCGCCATGGTCAACAGTCGCGAGAGCGCCTCCGTGCTCCGCTTCAACGAGAGCCTCACCTTCGAGCCCATCGCGGAGCAGGCGGGGCGGAGGAGGCGGGGCGGCGAGCTTGGCGGGGCGGGGCGGAGAAGGCGGCGCGGCGAGGAAGCGGAGTGGGGTGGAGGAGGCGGGGCTGGGCGAGGGAAAGATTCCTTTTTCATGCACATGCACGGGTGGGCCTAGACGGAAAAGGAGAGAGAGAGAGAGAGAGAGAGAGAGAGAGAGAGAGAGAGAGGAGAGGCTGACTGGTGGGGTTTTGCCATGCAAATATTAACGCCGGTGGTCCCAAGTGCCCCCCAATGGGCTGGGTTTCGTCGGAGGTCGTCGGGGCTATTTTTTCCCAAATTCGGCGCAAAACAACATCTTGGGGGCGTGACTGGGGCCTTTTCTTTGCGCCGGCGCTAAAAAAGGTGCTTGGGGGGGGGGGGTATCTTGGGGGGCCTAGTGGAGGTGCTCTTAGGGTTTTGGTCGAGCAATCCCAAGGTGTTCGTTGGTGCATTCCTCTCTCGCCGCCCAGGGTTTCCAATCCGCTTGATCGCCATCATTGTCTAGCCAAGGGAGGGGTCCCACTCGATAGCAGTCAAAACCTTATCATTTCCCAATCCACGCAAATGCCCTGTGGGTGTTTCTAGGGTCCGTGGTCGTAGTACACCGGTTCATCCTTGATCGGAGAGGGTGAGTCGTATGCTGCTAGGACAAGACATGGAGGGAGTAGAGGACCGGGTATGCTGGGGAGGATCGATGAAGCTGCCGGAGGTGGAGAAGAAGAGTGTGAAGTAAGGTGGCATGGAGGAGATCACAACATAGTGATCAGGGAGTAGTGGCCAAGACTATGGGGAAATTCATCTTGGATAAGCGCTGAGGAGAATCTGTTGCCCGATAAGCATATTGGACGTTAAGAAGATGGGGGTGGGGATAGATTCTTGTTCTTATTCCATCAGTAGACAGTGAAGAGGAATAGGGTAGACGACGGGCTATGGACGTTCAGCAAGGGGCTATTGACATGGATGATTTTGGCACGGCTAAAACCTCAGATGAATACACATTTGCCATTGTCCCGATTTGGGTGAGAAATTTCAATGCGCCTCTCGGAATGATGTGTAAGGAATTGGCTGAGGTTATTGCAGAGCAAATAGAGGAGCTAGTTGAGGTAGACCCAATATCAAACGGAGTCCAAACGGGATAAAAACGGACCGAGATTTTTTTTGGAATATTTATGATTTTTGGGAAGTAAAATCAACGCGAAACGGTATCCGAGGTGGTCACGAGGTAGGGGGCGCGCCCCTGACCCTCGTGGTCCACCCGTAAGGCGGTTGATGCTCTTCTTCTGGCACAAGAAAGCTAATTTTACAAGGAAGATCTGAGCGAAAGATTCACCCCAATCGGAGTTACGGATCTCCAGATATAAAGGTCACGTTGAAGGGGTAGAATCTGCCAACGCAGAGAACACAGAAACAGAGAGATAGATCCAATCTAGGAGGGGCTCTCGCCCCTCCCAAGCCATGGGAGCCAAGGACCAGAGGGGAAACCCTTCTCCCATCTAGGGAGAAGGTCAAGGAAGAAGAAGAAGAAGGGGGGCTCTCTCCCATTGCTTCCGGTGGCGTCGGAACGCCGCTGGAGGCCATCATCATCACCGCGATCTTCACCAACATCGCCGTCATCTTCACCAACATCTCCATCACCTTCCCCCTTCTATCTACAGCGGTCCACTCTCCCGCAACCAGCTGTACCCTCTACTTGAACAAGGTGCTTTATGCTTCATATTATTATCCAATGATGCGTTGCCATCCTATGATGTCTGAGTAGATTTCTATTGTCCTATCAGTGATTGATGAATTGCTATGATTGGTTTGAGTTGCATGTTTTATTATTGGTGCTGTCCTATTGTGCCCTCCGTGTCGTGCAAGCGTGAGGGATTCCCGCTGTAGGGTTTGCAATATGTTTATGATTTGCTTATGGTGGGTGGCGTGAGTGACAGAAGCACAGACCTGAGTAAGTAGGTTGTTTGCGTATGGGATAAAAGGGGACTTGATACTTTAATGCTATGGTTGGGTTTTACCTCAATGAATCTTTAGTAGTTGCGGATGCTTGCTAGAGTTCTAATCATAAGTGCATATGATCCAAGTAGAGAAAGTATGTTAACTTATGCCTCTCCCTCAAATAGAATTGCAATAGTGATTACCGGTCTAGTAACGTAGTCAATTGCTTAGGGACAATTCCACAACTCCTACCACCACTTTTCCACACTCGCTATATTTACTTTCTTGCTTCTTTATCTTAACATCCCCTAATTTTTATTTACGTGTTCTTTACTTTCTTGCAAGCTTACCCGAAAACACCTACAAAGTACTTCTAGTTTCATACTTGTTCTAGGTAAAGTAAACATTAAGCGTGCGTAGAGTTGTATCGGTGGTCGATAGAACTTTAGGGAATATTTGTTCTACCTTTAGCTCCTCGTTGGGTTCGACACTCTTACTTATCGAAAACTGTTGCGATCCCCTATACTTGTGGGTTATCAAGACCTTTTTCTGGCGCCGTTGCCGGGGAGCAATAGCGTGGGGTGAATATTCTCGTTTGTGCTTGTTTGCTTTATCACTAAGTAATTTTTATTTGCTGTTCTAAGTTGTTCTCTATCTTTAGTATGGATATGGAACGCAAAATACCAAAAAAATTAGCTGTACTTGCTACTCATGAGGATGGGGTAACTCCTAAAACTCTCGATTCTCATTATGCGAAAGATATTATGTACTATTTTGGTAATCCTGAGAAAACCCCATTCAACTTTATAATGGGAGACATGTTGGATCAACGTGAATACTTTAGGGATTATCGCTCGACACAAAAAGGGAAACTATTATGGGATCAATTTATTATGTTGCGTTGGTATGCCTGGAATCTATGCTTGAGTTATGATATTACTTGTTGCTCTAGGATGGAGGCTCCACACCTTCCCTTTTCATGCAAATTTAATGATAATGAAACCTTAGCTTCTTATGCTAATGGTATATATGATTATTATGATGTGGAACAAATAGAAGAATTTGTTGCTTTTAAGGCTGCTTATGAAATTGAATCTTTGTTTGAAAAGTATGAAGCTTTAGATGATGATGTTTATAGGCCTGAAAATTATGCTATATTGAAATATTGCTATGCAAATTATGAGTACAATTACTATATTAATGCATTTATTAATAAAGTCTCCGCTGTCCAAGAAGAGATTAATATTTTGCAGGAAGCTATGGAAGAAGAAATTGATGAATCTGTGAGCTCATTGGATGAAAAAGATGATGAGGAGAGCGATGAACAAAAGGAGGAAGAGCGGATTAGCTAACCGTGACCACCTTCTAATGAGAGTAACCCTCCCACTCATACATTATTTAATTCCCCTTCGTGCTTACCGAAGGATGATTGCTATGATCCCTTGAATTTGTTTGAAATATCCATTTTTGATGATGCTTGCTATGCTTATGGACAAGATGCCAATATGAATTATGCTTATGGAGATGAACTTGCTATAGTTCCTTATGTTAAACATGAAATTGTTGCTATTGCACCCACACATGATAGTCCTATTATCTTTTTGAATTCTCCCGACTACACTATATCGGAGAAGTTTGCCCTTATTAAGGATTATATTGATCGGTTGCCTTTTACCGTTGCACATGATGATTTTGATAGATATAATATGCATGTGCTTGCTGCTCCTACTTGCAATTATGATGAGATAGGAACTATATCTCCACCTCTCTATGTTTCCCACACGATGAAATTGCAAGAAACTGCTTATACTATGCATTGGCCTTTACTATGTGTGCATGAATTGTTCTTTTATAACATGCCGATGCATAGGAAGAGAGTTAGACTTCGTTGTTGCATGATATATGCTACTTTGTGCTCACTACTAAATTACAAACCATTTTTAATTAAAATTGGCTTTGATATACCTTGGGATCCGGGTGGATTCACTACTTGAGCACTATATGCCTAGCTTAATGGCTTTAAAGAAAGCGCTGCCAGGGAGACAACCCGGAAGTTTTAGAGAGTCATTTATTTCTGTTGAGTGATTTCATATAGTTTAAAAACAACAAAAATAAAGAGGAGAACCCAAAACTTTTCAAAAAGGAAAGTGAAAGTGAGAAAGGCAAGCATTGTTGAAGTGGGGGACGCCCTTAAACTTGTTCAGGCTCATGGGAACTTTGTGAATCTTAATTACAGAAACTTTTCAATAAAAATAATTATCCCCTTGTACAATTCCATTGTATTATAAAAATAATGTGCCAAGGTTTGCCTTTAGGATGTTTACAATGCTTGTTGGTTTGTACAGTGCAGGACAGAAACTTTGGCTGTAGTGCACGATTTTAGATTTTTAACTGGAACGTCAATTGGTTCTGGTTCTTTTTGCACTGTCTTGCTACACAACGTGTTTATTTTTCCTAATTTTGGTAGAATTTTTGGGGTACCAGAAGTTTGGTGGATGTTCAGATTGCTACAGACTGTTCTGTTTTTGACAGATTCTGTTTTTTGATGCATAGTTTGCTTGTTTTGATGAATCTATCAATTTATATCAGTGGATTAAGCCATGAAAAAGTTATATTATAGTAGACACAATGCAAAAACAAAATATGAATTGGTTTGCAACAGTACTTAGAGTGGTGATTTGCTTTATTATACTAACGGATCTTACCGAGTTTTCTGCTGAAGTTTTGTGTGGATGTAGTGTCTAATAGAGGATGTTTCGATATGAGAAGAAGGAAGAGAGGCAAGAGATCAAGCTTGGGGATGCCCGAGGCACCCCAAGTAAATATTCAAGGAGACTCAAGCATCTAAGCTTGGGCATGCTGGGGAGGCATCCCCTCTTTCTTCAACAAGTATCGCTATGTTTCGGATTTGTTTCGTTCATGCATTATGTGCAAGTCTTGGAGCATCTTTTGCATTTAGTTTTTATTTTTCTTTTATGCACTATGCTGGTATGAGATAGTCCTTGGTTGATTTATAGAATGCTTATTGCACTTCACTTAAATCTTTTGAGTGTGGCTTTATAGAATGCTTCATGTGCTTCACTTATATCATTTGAAGTTGGATTGCTTGTTTCTCTTTACATAGAAAACCGCCATTTGTAGAATGCTCTTTTGCTTCACTTATATTTGTTAGAGCGTGGGCATATCTTTTGTAGAAAGAATTAAACTCTCTTGCTTCACTTATATCTATTTAGAGAGGTGACAGGAATTGGTCATTCACATGGTTAGTCATAAAATCCTACATAAACTTGTAGATCGCTGAATATGATATGTTTGATTCCTTGCAATAGTTTTGCGATATAAAGATGGCGATATTAGAGTCATGCTAGTGGGTGGTTATGGATTGTAGAGACACCTGTGTTGAGGTTTGCAAGTCCCGTAGCATGCACGTATGGTAACCGTTGTGTGACAAATTTGAAGCATGGGGTGTTTCTTTGATTGTCTTCCTTATGAGTGGCGGTCGGGGACGAGAGATGGTCTTTTCCTACCAATCTATCCCCCTAGGGTCATGCGTAGTAGTACTTTGCTTCGAGGGCTAATAAACTTTTGCAATAAGTATATGAGTTCTTTATGACTAATGTGAGTCCATGGATTATACGCACTTTTACCTTTCCATCATTGCTAGCCTCTTCGGTACCGTGCATTGCCCTTTCTCACCTCGAGAGTCAGTGCAAACTTCGCCGGTACATCCAAACCCCGTGATACGATACGCTCTATCACACATAAACCTCTTTATATCTTCCTCAAAACAGCCACCATACCTACCTATCATGGGATTTCCATAGCCATTCCGAGATATATTGCCATGCAACTTTCATCATCATCATATACATGACTTGAGCATTCATTGTCATATTGCTTTGCATGATCGTAAGATAGCTAGCATGATGTTTTCATGGCTTGTCCGTTTTTTTATGTCATTGCTACGCTAGATCATTGCACATCCCGGTACACCGCCGGAAGCATTCATATAGAGTCATATCTTTGTTCCAGTATCGAGTTGTAAGTAAATAAAAGTGTGATGATCATCATTATAGAACATTGCCCCATAAAAAAAAGGAAAGGCCAAAGAAGCCTAAATAAAAAAGGGGGCCAAAGAAGCCCACCAAAAAAAAGGGGCAATGTTACTATCTCTTTTTCCACACTTGTGCTTCAAAGTAGCACCATGTTCTTCATGTAGTGAGTCTCATATCTTGTGCTTCAACGTAGCACCATGTTCTTCATATAGATTGTCTCCTATGTTGTCACTTTCATATACTAGTGGGAATTTTCATTATAGAACTTGGCTTGTATATTCCAACGATGGGCTTCCTCAAATGCCCTAGGTCTTCATGAGCAAGCAAGTTGGATGCACACCCACTTAGGTTCTTTTGTTGAGCTTTCATACACTTATAGCTCTTAGTGCATCCGTTGCATGGCAATCCCTACTCCTCGCATTGACATCAATTGATGGGCATCTCCATAGCCCGTTGATTAGCCGCGTCGATGTGAGACTTTCTCCTTTTTTGTCTTCTCCACATAACCTCCATCATTATATTCTATTCCACCTATAGTGCTATATCCATGGCTTGCGCTCATGTATTGCGTGAGGGTTGAAAAAGCTGAAGCGCGTTAAAAAGTATGAACCAATTGCTCGGCTTGTCATCGGGGTTGTGCATGATGGGGGCATTTTGTGTGACGAAAATGAAGCATGACCAAACTATATGATTTTGTAGGGATAAGCTTGCTTTGGCCTTGTTGCTTTGAAAAGACATGATTGCTTTATTGGTACGCTCGAAGTATTATTGTTTTTATGTCAAATGATAGACTATTGCTTTGAATCACTCGTATCTTAATATTCATGCCATGATTAGACATATGATCAAGATTATGCTAGGTAGCATTCCACATCAAAAAATATTCTTTTTTTTCATTTACCTACTCGAGGATGAGCAGGAATTAAGCTTGGGGATGCTGATACGTCTCCGTCATATCTATAATTTTTGATTGTTCCATGCCAATATTATTCACTTTCATATACTTTTTGGAAACTTTTTATATTATTGTTGGGACTAACATATTGATCCAGCGCCCAGTGCCAGTTCCTGTCTATTGCATGTTTTTTGTTTCGCAGAAACCCAATATCAAACGGAGTCCAAACGGGATAAAAACGGACGAAGTTTTTTTTTGGAATATTTATGATTTTTGGGAAGTAAAATCAATGCGAAACGGTATCCGAGGTGGTCACGAGGTAGGGGGGCGCGTCCTACCCCCCCAGGCGCGCCCCTGACCCTCGTGGTACACCTGTAAGGCGGTTGATGCTCTCCTTCTGGAGCAAGAAAGATAATTTTACAAGGAATATCTGAGTGAAAGACTCACCCCAATCGGAGTTACGGATCTCCAGATATAAAGGAAACGGTGAAGGGGTAGAATCTACCAACGCAGAGAACACAGAAACAGAGAGATAGATCCAATCTCGGAGGGGCTCTCACCCCTCCAAAGCCATGGGAGCCAAGGACCAGAGGGGAAACCCTTCTCCCATCTAGGGAGAAGGTCAAGGAAGAAGAAGACGGGGGGCTCTCTCCCCCTTGCTTCCGGTGGCGTCGGAACGCCGCCGGAGGCCATCATCATCACCGCGATCTTCACCAACACCGCCGTCATCTTCACCAACATCTCCATCACCTTCCCCCTTCTATCTACAGCGGTCCACTCTCCTGCAACCCGCTGTACCCTCTACTTGAACATGGTGCTTTATGCTTCATATTATTATCCAATGATGCGTTGCCATCCTATGATGTCTGAGTAGATTTCTATTGTCCTATCGATGATTGATGAATTGCTATGATTGGTTTGATTTGCATGTTTTATTATTGGTGCTGTCCTATTGTGCCCTCCGTGTCGCGCAAGCGTGAGGGATTCCCGCTGTAGGGTTTGCAATATGTTTATGATTTGCTTATGGTGGGTGGCGTGAGTGACAGAAGCACAGACCCGAGTAAGTAGGTTGTTTGCGTATGGGATGAAAGGGGACTTGATACTTTAATGCTATGGTTGGGTTTTACCTTAATGAATCTTTAGTAGTTGCGGATGCTTGCTAGAGTTCCAATCATAAGTGCATATGATCCAAGTAGAGAAAGTATGTTAGCTTATGCCTCTCCCTCAAATAGAATTGCAATAGTGATTACCGGTCTAGTAACGTAGTCAATTGCTTAGGAACAATTCCACAACTCCTACCACCACTTTTCCACACTCGCTATATTTACTTTCTTGCTTCTTTATCTTAACATCCCCTAATTTTTATTTACGTGTTCTTTACTTTCTTGCAAGCTTACCCAAAAACAACTACAAAGTACTTCTAGTTTCATACTCGTTCTAGGTAAAGTAATTATTAAGCGTGCGTAGAGTTGTATCGGTGGTCGATAGAACTTTAGGGAATATTTGTTATACCTTTAGCTCCTCGTTGGGTTCGACACTCTTACTTATCGAAAACTGTTGCGATCCCCTATACTTGTGGGTTATCATAAATCTCAAGATCAGTATAAAATGCGATCAGATGATTTTTCTCCTGATAAGTTAATTCTAAGCCATCGGTGTAGTAGGTTCTGTCTACCACCTTCCGCACATTCTTTGAAGAATGAAAATAAGTTGTCAATGGAAATAAGCTATCAACATTTTTGAAATAAACAATATAAATTACTTAATAACTATATTTGAGAAACTCACATAGTGGTAGAATTGGAAGCGTATCAACAAGGACCCAAATGTCCAAATTGTCTTCGGCGATGTCAGGATCACCAAGATCCATGGTGATAAGCATACCCTCATAAAAACCATACATCTTGCAAAGTGCTTCCCAATTCGTGCAACCAAAATGGGTTACGCTCTCATAATTGTACAGATTTACTTCAAAATCCATAGCATGATGGGTGCTTAGATGAATTTTCTTTGTTTCGATACTTTCATGATCTTCAAAATCCAGCCTCTCCAAGACATAGCGTGTTGCATGGCATGGGATAAGCTAGTCGAATTGTAAAAGATGAAAATTACACGTTGAAGTAGTTGAAGTCATGCTTAATTACAAAAAAAACTTGTCGTCGTTGCATACCGTTTCAACATCGAAGGTCTCCTGGAGCTTAATGCTGAAGCGCCGACCTTCGTCCAGGTGAGGCCTGTCGCACAAACCTCGGTCGTCGTTGCACCAGTCGCACTCCCCCGGGAGACTTTCGTCATCCGATGACGACATTTCCTAGGTTCATATAATTCAAAGATTAAACTTGTCCAATTAAAAATATGTACTACAAAAACAAAATTAGATCATTATTATTCATCACGGGTTGACTATCGGTCTGCCGAGTCTTTTCTTAAAAACTCTCAGCTCACGTGGTGTATATATTCGACCGTCATTGATGGTCGCTCCCCCCTTCGTCCCCGAGTGCATTACACCAAAATGTCTAGCACACGGGAACGAAGGAGAAGCGACCCCCACGACAACAGTCGGGATTCTTCATCCTCTCATATATGGTGGAGCCTCTCCCTCATTGATTCCTCTTTGACATTTGCGATCGTCGGTGATGTTCGTTACTTCTCCTTCTCCTAGTGCATAACAAAGTTCTAGCACAAGGAGAAGAAGGAGAAACGACCCCCACGACAACAGTCAGGATTCTTCGTCCTCTCTCATATATGGTGGGCTCACTCCCTCACTGATTTTTGGACCGTTGGTGATGGTCGTTATTCCTCCTTCCCCTAGTGCATAACAACGGTCTAGCACAAGGAGAAGAAGGAAAAACGACCCCCACGACAACAGTCGGGATTCTTCTTCTCTCATATATGGTGCAGACTTTCTCCCTCACTCATTTGTTGACTGTCATTTATGGAGCCTCGAGAGACTTAAAGTCAACCCGAAATGTCGTTTAATTATCTTTCTAGAAAATCCAGGCCACTCGATATTTCCTACAGACTCTATCACAAGTCATGCCAAAATTCATAGAAAAATCCGGCATGACCTTTGCTAAAAAAGGACATATCGAGGGCCTGAAATTTGCCGGAATGGAAATTAATCAACACTCCGGCAAAACATAGGCCACTCGGAGGTGTAACCTGCAAACATGGTCGACAATTTGGGCAAGCACATATCTTATTTGAGCAACACAAGATATACATGTTTATATCTACATCATATGAGCATTCGAACTTGATGGTCATTGCATTTCAATGGTTCAAAATATGAACAAAAACATTTCAAAATATCTTATAGGACACATATCGACATAGAGATTTGTCTGGTCTCACCTCGAGGTCGGAGGGGGTCGGTGACGGGGACGACGGTGGGGATGATGGAGGGGCTCCTGGGTTTCTGCAAAAACAAAAACCCTATAAGCTATCAACTAATGAAATGCATACGCCTTGCATAGTGGGATCTAATTTCAGCATTCAAAATAGGAGTAGTTCTCCAATTTGAGCATTCAACAAGCAAAACCAAATCATAAAATAAATAAGTATTCAAATTAGCATGCATTCAATAAGCAAAAGTAAATTCATCTCTTGCATCCGTACATCGTCGAATATTATCACTGATACATCTCGAATAGTATCATACATATATAACATCACTAATACAGCTAAAACCCTAGCGAACGATGGGTATCGGCGCGGGCGGTGGACACCCAAAGAGAAGGAACCATCACAGGATCATAGCTCTAGTGAGATCCCTGAAGAACCTGCCAGGTATTGGAGAACCTGCCCTCCAACGCAACCATGTAGCGACGGACGTGCTCGTCCTCCTTGCTGACACGGTGACGTACCACCTCTGCGGGGTCCTCAAGCCTCCGCATCATTACTAGCCCACGCGACCGCCACCAAAGAAGGTTCGGGTTAACGACGGGCTGGCTCCTCACCGAGCTGCGCCCCTCGGTAGGTAGCACCTCCCAGTACCAGCCCGACGGAGCCCAGTCCTGGACATGTCCCCTCTGATCAAGCAGGTGTCCTTCGCCGAGTCGACGACGAGGATGCGGGATAGGCATCGTCGACGTCGATGCAGGAATAATTGTTTTAACTAAAAAAATAACAACAAATATGACCTGTTCAAAATATGACATGTCCACTTCAAAACGAATCAACCTAGAATATTGTTAAATACACCGAAAAATAAACTAGTTCTATTAATTTTCTTACTAAAAATAAACTAGTTCTATAGTAAAATTTTAGTTAGATCATCAAATCTCATATACCTAAATTTTCTTACTAAAAATAAACTAGTTCTATTAATTCAACTAAACACTTACTATAAATAAAAATAAAGTAGTACTTACTAAAAATAAACTAGTTCAACTAGTTCTATTAATTTTCTTACTAAAAAAATAGTTCTATAAATTCAACTAGTTCTTACTAAAAATAACTAGTTCAACTAGTTCTATTAATTTTCGTACTAATTCTATTAAACACTTACTAAAAAACAGTAAAAAAAACTATATTGAATTTTTTTCTCTAAACTAAACACTACTGCGCTAATTAACATCTAGTTAAAACCCTACTGCCCAAACCCCCAAACCCTACTGCCCTAGTTCTTAAGCATCTACAAGTACTAACTAATTAGATGAACCCTACCTAGGTACTTAAGCATCTACAACTACTTAAGCACCCCTTGATGAACCCTAGGAATTTGTCCTAAAAACTAATTAATCATCTACAACTCCTGCCCTAATTAACATCTAGTTTACAATTAAGCATCTACAACTACTGTCCTAATTAACATATAATTGGATGAACCCTAACTAATTAGATGAACTCTAACATTTGATGAACCCTAGAAACCCTAGCTAGGCAGAGGTAGGGGAGGAGGAGGAGGTGTAGGCGTGCTCACCTCGGGCGTCGACGGAGTTAGGGAGTGGCCGAGGAAGGGGCACGCGGTGTCGAGGTTGAGGTCGGGGCTCGGGCGCGCGGCGGAGGGTCGCGATGTAGGGCGGCGTCGAGGTCGGGGTCGAGGCGGCGTCGAGGTCGGGGTCGGGGCGGCATCGAGGGCGTGCGGACGACGAAAGGAGAGCGCACGGCGGCCGACGGCGATGTAGGGCGACGACGGCGGCGACAGCAGACGAGTTGGATTTGGGGAAAGTGGCCGTGGGGAAGAAGAACGCGCAGTTAAGTCGAAAATAGCAGTAGCGCGGGCTAGGAAAAGCGCTACTGCTACATTAGCTATAGCGCTGGTTGAGAATACGCGCTACTGCTAAGTTTAGCTATAGCGCCTGTCTTGAAAGCACGCTGCTGCTACGTCTTTCTCCTTTACTTTTCTTTTCCATTTATTTTCCTTCATATTTTCTTTTTTTCTTTCCCCTTTTTCTATTTCTTTCATTTTCATTTATTTTTATATATGTTTTTCACTTTATTTTCCTTTCATTAGCAGCAGCGCTTTCAGCGTAAAACACGCTGCTACAACAATCTTAGCAGCAGCACGGTTCGCTTAAGCTCGCTACTACTATTGTAGCCTGGTGAGAACAATAGGGGAATTTTAGTTGTAGCGCTTCTTCCCTGAGACGCGCTACTGCTATAAACTTAGCTGCAACGCGTTTGTTTGCCACGCGCTGGTGGTAAATAGTAGTAGCGCTATTTTTTGACCAGCGCTACTGGTAAATTTCTGTGTATAAGGTTTTTCCTAGTAGTGATACTGGAGGTAGATGTGATTTGTATGATATTCCATATGTAATCATGTCAGATTTGTTAGGGCTTGATCCCTAGTAAAATAAAATAAAATGGTACAGCTTGGTAGTAATGAATAGTATTTGTTATTAGAGTAGAAATTTTTGCCTCCTTCTGACGCATACCCATGCAGTCATATTTTTCACCAAATTTTTTTTTGATTTATTATTTGAAAAAACATCATACATAGTTTAAAAAGATCATTTTTTTTAGTTAGGCGAGACAGATATAAATTTCGCCTGCAACCTGGAATAACCTTTTTTTTCTATTTCTGGGCCCAACTCTACTTGCGGCCCGGCCCACTAACGAGCTCAGGCTCATCCACTTCCCTCCCACCCCACCAGCCACGGGATGCCACTGCTCGCCGACTCTCGGAATCCCCGCCGGCCAGCCTCCGGGCTGCTCCCATGGCAGCGGCGGCGTCCACGGAGACGCTCTCCAGCTGCGCCCGTCCGCTCCCCAACACCCTAAGCTCCAGCCCCCGCGCCACGCGCCTGGCTCCATTCGCGTCGCGCTCCCGCCCCCGCCCGCTTCGCGCCACCGCCGCCGCCGCCGCCACCGTCCGCGAGGTCTGCTCCGGCCGCGTCCCCGACCACGTCCTCCAGAGGCAGCAGCCCGTCCGAAACCCCTCCCCCTTCCTGCATTCGGTACCAATTCCTCACTGAAAGGTCAGTATTTTTGCAGGGCTGAGGACGTCGGGTACGTCTCACCCACCGAGGTGCAGGAGCAGTCCCTGCCGGTGCTCCTCTCCGGCCAGGACTGCATCCTCCACGCCCAGGTGGCCGAGCTCTGTCGATTTCTTTTGTACAATGGGAATGTGATCTCAGTTTACAACTGTGGGGCTGGATGCAGACAGGTTCAGGGAAGACGCTGGCCTACCTCCTGGCGGTCTTCTCGGCAATAGACGTTGGCCGGTCCTCGGTGCAGGCGCTGGTCATCGTGCCGACGCGGGAGCTCGGCATCCAGGTGAGGTTGTCTTGCAGCTGATGTTTTGCTCTGCTGCGTCAGCCTCGTGTGCCCGGTGAGAGGTCTGACTGTCCGGTTGCTGTTTGTATGCATGGCGTCTCCCACAAGGTCACCAAAGTCGCCAGGCTTCTCGCGGCGAAGACTTGCAACGTCATGGCTTTGCTTGACGGCGGAATGCTCACGAGGCAGAAGAGCTGGTTAAAGGCAAGTGATTGATCATCCCTCGGTGGATTTCTGTGTCGACGCCGATGCGTGCCTAGTTGGAGGAACATTTTTGGATCTAGTCTCATGTCGATAGGGTTTAAGATCCTTCCATGTTTATATGATTATATTTCATATAAACATTGTTCTGTTGTAGTGTTATACTCTGCAGTTCTTTTATCTATTGTGCTGTCTCCCTGCTAACAACATAGGTCTGTTTTCAGGCAGAGCCCCCTGCAATAATTGTAGCAACTGTTGCAAGCTTGTGCCAGATGGTTGAGAAGCGTGGTTTCAGTCTTGGATCAATCAAAATATTAGTTATCGATGAGGTGACCACTCTGTTTTTCAGCCCCAAACCAATTTACATATGCAGTGTCTACATATCTTCTATGATGCCATGCTTATTCATTGGAAAGAGACTAGCTAATTTCAAAAACCTTGTTTTTTTTTGTCAGGTTGATTTCATTTTTGGATCATCAAAGCAAGTGAACTCCCTTCGCAAGATACTAAATTCTTACACAGCAGCATCCAGCCGTCAGACCATCTTTGCTAGCGCATCCATACCTCAACACAACCGCTTTGTGCA
The DNA here is from genome assembly GCA_963921465.1 of Triticum timopheevii. Classification (NCBI taxonomy): domain Eukaryota; kingdom Viridiplantae; phylum Streptophyta; class Magnoliopsida; order Poales; family Poaceae; genus Triticum; species Triticum timopheevii. The sequence continues at coordinate 652,378,564 of OY997266.1, forward strand.
CGACTGCGTGCAACATAAATGGACCAAGGTTGATCTAGCATCCATTCTCCGGTTGTGGACTATCGTGACTGTTTGCCTACTTTCCTTGAATATGCATTCTCATTACTGCCTGAATGGCTGTGCCTTTTGAACTTCAGATGGATACAGATGTTAGTTTTCACATGTGTGTCTTACCTTTGTGCAGAGTGATGTGGTTCATGTTCATGTCAACCCTGTCCAGCCCATGCCTTCACACCTACATCACACATATGTGGTGAGCATATCTTTTAATGACCACTTTCATCTTAAAGTTTATTTCCTGCATGGTACTCCCTCTGTTCCAAAATACTTGTCGTGGTTTTGGTTCAAAAGTACATTTGAATTTGCTCTTATTAGAAAATTTTAGTTGTTTACATGGCATGGCAGACCTTCTCTTATTCTCCATGGACCTTCCCCTTCACAGCTAGTATCTTCTGATCAACTAAGTGCACAAGCACAACCAATCTCCGTGCTCCTGAAAGTTCCTATTTGACCTCATTCTGATTCTGAATCCTTACGAGAACATAATCAATGTACAGATATGCAGCAAGAAGGAACGGTTGCATGTTTTGCTATCCTTGCTTGAGAGGGATGCACCAAAGTCGGTGATTATATTTGTCGCTCAACAGATAATGGTATAAATCAATTCATCTTATGCCATGCCATATTGATTGTAAAATAGCTCTTGTACCATGGGATACCGTTTCACCTGTTTTCCGAGGTGCTAACTTATGAACTATCATAGAGAGATCCATCATAGTTTCAGTTTCTGTTATGGTAGTGCCATGGTTCTATGATCAGTGCCCTGTTCAAAACCATAGTGTTATTATTATTTATTATGCCTTAAATTAGTTCCATTCAGAAAACTTCTATATTCTGGGTTAGTTTATAATTTCTGTGTTGCCACGATCATGGTAGACTAGTAGAAGTCTGAGAACAGTACTCTGTTTGATAACCGTTGCAACCTATTCTTTTTAGTCTGAGAAATCCAAAAGGGCTGGAAATCCTCCGTCATCTACACTCGTTGTCGAGTTCCTGAGAACAGAGTATAAAGGCACCCTGGAGGTGCTTGTACTAGAAGAAGATATGAATTTCAACGCTCGGGCTACCTCGTTTACTGTAAGTGCTCCCGTTCAATTCTTTGTCTAGACCCCCAGCATCTTGATCATGTTGATTGAAGACCCGTGCATCAATTTACCGTATGGCTGCAGGAAGTCAAGGGAAAAGGTTTCCTGCTAGTTTCGACGGACATAGCGAGCAGAGGGTTCGACCTTCCGCAGACCAGCCACATATACAACTTCGACCTTCCTAAGACGGCGACCGACTACCTCCACCGTGCCGGAAGAACCGGGAGAGAACCGTTCTCCAAGTCGGAGTGCAGCGTCACGACCCTCATAACGGAGGAGGAGCGCTTTGTGCTACAGAGGTTCCAGAACGAGCTCAAGTTCCACTCTCAACAGCTGCCCTTGGAGTCCATGTTTACTTTCAACTTGTAAATAGTTTCTTCCTCCCTGTTTTATCTGGACTGGAGGATTTTGTATGTAGATGTGCTAACAGCCATGAATCTTACTGAACTTGTCAAATTCGACTGCATTTTATTCATAGTTTCGCTCATCCACAGACATGGAGGCAAAGAATAGCTAGACAAAAGAAAAACACCATTCTGTATTTCTGTTCGTAGTTCTACTCATCCACAAGTTATGTTATCGGCTCACGAAAGAGCGAGGTTATCATTCCATAAGCGATGCAAACGATAACAAATTCAGAACCATTATGTTCTGGCACAATGGAAGCCGCCTAGATGCTCGTGGGATCATTCCATAAGCGATACCGATGACTGTCTAGTTTGGGGTGGCGCCTTGTCTGTCATGAAGAGGAGTATGGCTACAGGGGCTGGACTACTGGCACTGCTGGCAAGTGATAGGTTCTACAGGCTCCTCAATCAGTCTCATATCATAGGCCACGATCTTCACCTTGGGGAGGACTGTTTCGATCTCCTCGTTCATGAATGTTGTGTTTCTCAGGTTGAGAGTCCAGATGTTGTCGCAGTACTTGTAGGTGCGCAGATTGCCGCCCTGTCAAGCCAAGAGGAAAACAGTCATGCATGTGAATGAAATCAATGTATGGATGGAAGCATGACTACAGATTACAATATTGTGAAGGCAATATTCTGAATTTGATGGTAACACTAGCTAGTAGCTAGGCAGAATTATTTGAGTGAAGCTATTGCCATGTACTCCCTCCGTCCCGAAAAACATGTCGCGGGCGTAGTTCACTGGTTATTTTGCAAAAAAAACCTCGTGGTTTCAACAGCGTTTCAAACAAGTCCGTCCGCCTCGTCTTCTTCCTCCGCCTGTCGCCTGCGCGTCGCCAGGGGCCGGCGCCGCCCAGCTGCGTGATTCGCCAGGGGCCGGCGAGCCCAGCTGAGCTCCTCCGTCGTAGCCATGTACCTGCTCTCACCTTCGCCAAGTACCTGCTCTCGCCGTCGTCACCAATTACCTCCTCCGCCGCTGCAGCCCAGACCTGCACCGCCGCGGTCCCCTCCCGCTGCCTGTGGGCTTCGCCGGAATCTCCTGCCGCGCGCGTCCCTCCTGGAACCCCCGCGCATCCTCAAGCTCGCGTGCGTCCTCCATCGTGCTCCCGCGCATCCTGCTGGAGCTCCCACGCGTGCGCCGCCGCGATCCCCTACCGGCGTCGCCGGAGCCTGCCTCCATGATCCAGTGGACCGGGAGCTCGCGCGTGTAATCCTCGATCTCCCACGCGTCTTCCTCAATCTCCCGCGCAAGCCCGTGCTGCTCCTTCTCCCCTGCCCGCGCGCCCGTGCGGCTGCTTGTCCCCTGCCGCCGGTGGAGCTCCTACCCGTACTGCTGCTGCTCGTCTACCCGTACTGCTGCTGCTCGTCTGCCCGTGCTGCCGCCAGAGCTACATTCATCGGGAAGAAGGTGCTGTAAGGATTTGCTCCATGAATTAACTGAAAAAATCAGTAGATATTCAGTCAGTCAATGTTAACTGAAGAACTTCGTCTTCTTTTCTCCATGAGTTTCCCTAGCCATCAATCTTTCTGCTCTCTATAGTATGGTGAACACCTCCCCTTTTCCTAGCATTTAAAAAGAAAATGATCACCTAGTCTAGTCTGTGATGTGAAAAATGGAGGGGCATCAACCTACACCTGTCTGACGATGCATGTTTTGGGGTTCACATATCATACAAGTTCAGAGATAAAAACAAATCCTGCTCAGATCAATATCACCTGCCCAATATTCAGTCAACCTACACCTATCTGACGATGCATGTTTTGTGATGATGCTCACCTAAATAAAGGAAGAGGAAAACGTGGGACTGCATATAATATACGGCGCCACAGCAACGATTTCAATCCGCCTTCCGTCCGTCCGGTCGAGGTCTCGGAGCCGGCGGCGAATTCAACACCAGTTTTTTTGCTGTGAACCTTGCACAAGGAAACAACCAATCAATCTCCACTACTTGTACTCAGCTGATAAGTAAATAACCAACTTTTATTACAATTGGAAACAGATCAGATCAGAGTGTGGTACTACTTCACTGCTGAAACTGTAGGTGTATCTATCTTCAGAAATGTGGGGTGTCTTTCAGATGAAAAAAGAGACTGCATCCATCCAGTGGATTTTTGAGCTATATTGAGATTTTTGAGCAATATTCACCTCCATTGCAGAGAGATTTTTGAGCTATCGAAATGCAGGAAAAAAGAAGCATCAGGCAGTGAGCAAGAGATAGAGCTCATTAACTTACAAACATAGTGGACACAAAATTATCTCGGACTGCTGTATCACAAGCTGTATGCCAGGCTCAGTCAAAATTCAGATCCTCCAGAGGCACGGCCAAGAATTGTTTACATATTAGGAACATTTCAAAACCATGAAAAGTTTTAAAACGAGTGAACATTTTTGCTGAATGCTACCTATATTTTGTTAATGTCATGAGGACTTTTTAACATCTTGTCATTTTGGCTGGCATCTAGACAGCACACACTGACACACACATACAGTACATTAGATGCACTGTATATTCAACTCAAAATTATTTTAATTATTTGGATTTATTAAAATTATTGGAACTTAAATGACAGGACTAACAAAATTTTGTTTACTGAATTTTGCTTCAGTCAACATTTCTTCAGAGTTTTATTTATTGTTGATTAGGAAAAGAAGAGCAGCAGCAAGTAGCAGGAAAAGAAGAGCAGCAACAGAGAGAGGTTCAGAGCAAGGGAAAGGAGCGTTTGGTGAGGAGAACTGCAAGATTTGATAGACATAATGTCCTGTTTTTTTAGTTGGAGTACATGCTTAACTGATGGTGCCATTTGGAGTACATTTGCTTGCGGTAATACATTCAGTAATTTTAAACTTGCTACTCCATGAATGTGTAGCACATATAAGAAAGGGAGTAGGGAATTCGGTTGGCACCTTGAAGGTGGCCCTGCTCTCGACATGCTTGTCCAGCGCGTGGCAGATGGACTGAAACAACAACAACAACAACAACAACATGAGACCAGGATCAAAACACCACCTAGCTAGATGCTTGCTTGGTGTTGATCGATGTGTTTGGGCGTGTGGAAGGGAAGGGAAGGGAAGGGAAGGGAAGGGGGACCTTGTCGAACTGCATGATGACGGCCATGGCGAGCTCGGGGCTGAGCGCGCCGCTGGCCACCATCTCGTTCAGCGTCTCGATGAGGGCCACGTCGATCGCCGAGTGCCGGTACAGGTCGATTGCCTCCGCCATCCCTCCCCTCACCCCTGCCCCCTGCCGGTCAACAGTAAGCAGCAAGCGTCAACCAGATTTTCCATAGTCCATACGCAAGACGGGCGGGGCGCGCGGCACCGATCACGCCGAAACCCGGTCCGTCATCGGCCACGGCGAGCGAGCGCACGGATTCCGGCGAGATTCCCAAACCCGCACCGCAGCAAAGGAAACGCACCCCGACCCCGGCAACCGACGCGCCCGCCGCCGCCCGTACGCCCGCCCCAAGAGAAAACCCTAGACGCCGGCCCCCCGCGTCGGCGCCGCCGAATCAGTCGGGCCGCGGCTGCCGGTAACCAGAAACCCGCCCGTCCGGAATCAAAGCAGCCGCGTGGAGAGCAGCTCTTACCTGGTCGATCGGCGGCGGGCGCGCCGGTCGGCGCTCCGGATCTGGAGCCGCAGGGCGGGCGAGGCCGGGGGTCGGGGTGCGTTTGCTGCGTCGTGGGTTTGGGAGCGGAGCGGAGGAGGAATTCGAAATTTGAAATTGGGGAGCTCCTCCCTTTATGTATGTACGGAGGACGGGTGGGTGGGGTGGGGTGCTTGCTTGCTGGCTGGCTGCTACAGTACGACGGTTCTCCTGGTTAATTCCTGTTTTGCCCCTGCAAGCAAGCCAGTGGGCGGATTGTCATCAAGGGGGACAAAACAAGCCACGTGGCTATTGGGGGGGGGGGATCCATCCCTAGGGTGATGGGTTAGAGCATCTCCAGCCGTTGAGCCCCCCATGAGGCATTTTTTTCGCCGCTTGTGGGCTGCCGACGGAATTTTTGGCCTGGGGGTGAAAAAGTTTTCAACCGTGTCAACCCCCAAGCCATGCCCAGGCCACGCCCACCCCAGGCCACGGCCGGCCCGGCCTCGCCGCCGAGCTCGAGCAGAGCAGCATGAGCATGAGCGCGAGCTCGACGCCGTCTCCGTTGTGCTCTGCGCGGAGGCCGCCAATCCGCTGCGCTGCACCATCTTCGACCGGGGCTTCCGCCACCTGCTGGACCGCCTCGTCGGCCTCGCTCCAAGCCGCCTTCGCTGGCGCGGCCTTGCCAAGCCACCTTCGGCGCTCTGAGCTGCCGTTTCCACGGCCCCGCCGTCCGTTTCCTTGTTCCCAAATCACCCCAACGCTGAGCCGCCACTTCCACAGCTACTGCGGGTTCGAGCCGCCGCCGCGGTGTCGCCTTCAAGTCGCCGCATCGGCCTCTATCTGACCGGTTCACCTCGCTGTTAAGCCCGTTGTCGTCATCCCGCCGTGCGTGATCCACCGCTAGCAGCGAGCAGTCGCCTGTTGAAGTCACCGCCATGGTCAACAGTCGCGAGAGCGCCTCCGTGCTCCGCTTCAACGAGAGCCTCACCTTCGAGCCCATCGCGGAGCAGGCGGGGCGGAGGAGGCGGGGCGGCGAGCTTGGCGGGGCGGGGCGGAGAAGGCGGCGCGGCGAGGAAGCGGAGTGGGGTGGAGGAGGCGGGGCTGGGCGAGGGAAAGATTCCTTTTTCATGCACATGCACGGGTGGGCCTAGACGGAAAAGGAGAGAGAGAGAGAGAGAGAGAGAGAGAGAGAGAGAGAGAGAGAGAGAGAGAGAGAGAGAGAGAGAGAGAGAGAGAGAGAGAGAGGAGAGGCTGACTGGTGGGGTTTTGCCATGCAAATATTAACGCCGGTGGTCCCAAGTGCCCCCCAATGGGCTGGGTTTCGTCGGAGGTCGTCGGGGCTATTTTTTCCCAAATTCGGCGCAAAACAACATCTTGGGGGCGTGACTGGGGCCTTTTTTTTGCGCCGGTGCTAAAAAAGGTGCTTGGGGGGGGGTATCTTGGGGGGCCTAGTGGAGGTGCTCTTAGGGTTTTGGTCTAGCAATCCCAAGGTGTTCGTTGGTGCATTCCTCTCTCGCCGCCCAGGGTTTCCAATCCGCTTGATCGCCATCATTGTCTAGCCAAGGGAGGGGTCCCACTCGATAGCAGTCAAAACCTTATCATTTCCCAATCCACGCAAATGCCCTGTGGGTGTTTCTAGGGTCCGTGGTCGTAGTACACCGGTTCATCCTTGATCGGAGAGGGTGAGTCGTATGCTGCTAGGACAAGACATGGAGGGAGTAGAGGACCGGGTATGCTGGGGAGGATCGATGAAGCTGCCGGAGGTGGAGAAGAAGAGTGTGAAGTAAGGTGGCATGGAGGAGATCACAACATAGTGATCAGGGAGTAGTGGCCAAGACTATGGGGAAATTCATCTTGGATAAGCGCTGAGGAGAATCTGTTGCCCGATAAGCATATTGGACGTTAAGAAGATGGGGGTGGGGATAGATTCTTGTTCTTATTCCATCAGTAGACAGTGAAGAGGAATAGGGTAGACGACGGGCTATGGACGTTCAGCAAGGGGCTATTGACATGGATGATTTTGGCACGGCTAAAACCTCAGATGAATACACATTTGCCATTGTCCCGATTTGGGTGAGAAATTTCAATGCGCCTCTCGGAATGATGTGTAAGGAATTGGCTGAGGTTATTGCAGAGCAAATAGAGGAGCTAGTTGAGGTAGACCCTAAAGAGGATGGAACGATGTTGGGAAAGTGTTTACGTGCCAAGATGCGCATACAAGTTGTAGAAGCACTGATGAGAGGTTTATTTTCTGGACGATGATGATGAGGAGAAGAGAAGAGTGGAAATGGATAGGGATGGGAAACAACCAGAAGAGGATGGAAAGAATTGGTGTTACTTCTAGTATGATTTTTTGTTTGATTTTTTGCTTCACATGTGGCATTGTCGGACATGTGGATAGGGATTGCAAAAAAAAACTTAAAAGGGGAGCAAGGGCATGACGAGAGAAGGAGAATTGGTTTGGACCTGTTAATTAGGATGATCATGGAGAAGGAGGTAAGGATGGTAGGGAAATGGCAGTAAATATTGGAGTGATGCACCTTCATGGAGGAAATCAACAGAATTATCAGTTGAGGGAAAGAAAGGAAACAATAAAGAGGGCAAGGAGTAGGTGACAAGCCGGTTAAAACTGAAAAATGGACAGAGCAATGGTATGGATGAGAACAAACTGAGTAAGAACAAAAAGTAGCTCATGTTCCAAGGGAATGTTGGACGAAGGGAGGTTAGAAGGGAGAAAATGAAGAGGATAAGGACAAAGAGAAGGGGCGATGACAAGAATGGTAGCGGTGCAGGTGGAAGCAAGAAAATACTATAACGGACAAGTGTGCAACAGAGGATAAAAATGGCAGTGGCGACAAGCTGGAGGAGAAGGGGAAGGGAAAGAAGAATGTGGATGATAAGTTGAGGGGGAGGGGGAATGGTAGTAGTTTTCGTAGTCACGATAAAAAACAATCTAGCGAGTTCTAAATCACTAGGGGTGGTTGTAGGCTTCAAGAGGAGTGAAGGACCAACCAATGTGATATGTTAGATGGTGGTTTACCAAAGAAGTGCATATCATAGGGATAGCAGAACATGTAAGAACAACGAATGCAGGGTTGTCTGAATAGCCATGCGAGTAGAACTGAGACTAATCACATGAAACTGTCGGGGGTTGGGGAATGGCCCGACAATTTGTGGGCTTATGGATATACAGAAGCAGGAGGACCCCAACGTCTTGTTTATTTAGGAGACAAAGATGGCGAGGAGCAAGATGGAATGGCTGAGATGGAAGCTTGGAATGCCACATATGGCAATGAAGGATTGTCGTCGAAAGGGAAAAGGGTTGGTTATGTTATGCAAGAGTAATAAACGTCAAGTTGCTAGACTTGTTATTGAGTTTCTAATAACAGAGTACAAAGGCACCCTAGAGGTGCTTGTACTAGAAAGATATGAACTTCGGGCTACCTCAAAATGATCTTCTTTTTGCGTCAAATCCCGACATCTTCATTATGTCGATTTGAAAGCCATCAATTTAACATCCGGATGCAGGAAGTCAAGGGAAAAGGTCTCCTACTAGTATCTATGGACATAGCAAGTAGAGGGTTTGACCTTCCGTAGACCAGCCATATTAGGGCATCTCCAGCACTGACCCGCAAATTTGCTTGGGCATCTGTTCATGGACAGGGGATCAGTCCACGGACACTGATGACGGAGGCCGCCATCCAACACTAGCCGCATACATTCCAACAACTATTTGAACTAATCGGACGAAATTCGTGCAAACACGGCCGATTTCATATAAACCGGAAGAAATTCATTATATTTCTATAATTTTTAACTAAAACAATACCAAACTAAGGTAAATGTTGTAAAACTAGTGTAGGGCCCGTGCCGGCGGATATCCATTCCCATGACAAGGATACCCTTGACTAGTCTATGGCTGGCCGCAACAGATCTCCATTGTCTTCCCCATGTCCGGTATATGCTTCAGCGCAAAAGGAAGCTCGCTTCCTCATCTTCGGTGGCGCTGCTTATCGGAGTGGAACCGCCCGAATGTGCTTCAACTGGAGGGGAAGGGGACGAAAGGTAGCCTGCAACCGGGAAAGACACAGGTTGTGTACGCAGACATCGCTGAGGCGGCAACCTTCATGGGACCCAAGCAGCGGCGGCCTCGCATGTTCTACTTCTCCTCGATGATGGCGACTAGTGCGGACGTGCTGGACACCGTTTCATCGATCTCCGTGAAGCCGAATTCTTTTTCCGTCGGTAGCTATGGCGCGTTTACGTGTTCGTTGACGGTGGATGGCATGGTTGCAGGCATGGGAGGAGCAGTATGACACGGCTTCGTCAACAGTAGCTACAATGCCCGTGCCACCGTGTTCCCCCACGTGCCGCCCTGGAGAAACTTGCCGCTCCTCGGCGAGCTGGCTTGGAGCCATGATTTGCTGAATGACGCGCCAGCTTGGTGGATGCCATGGAGATTTTGGAAAAAAATGGTGCAAGGAGGAGATGGGAGCGGGGTGTGGTGCCATTTGAATGCGGCGAGGAGGCGTGTTCAGCCGGGCGTGCAGTAGGCGGCGCTCTCTCGGCCATTGCGCCTATTCAATGACGATAGTGAGAGGTCGTGTCTGTTCTGTGCCAGCGTCAATACGTAGCGGCCGCTCTCCGATGACATGAATGCGGGCAACTAGCGCCGGGCGAGAATGCTCGCGGGCGCATGTGGGTGTTTCAGGTGGGCCAGGGCGGCTAGGAGTGGGCATGGCAGCGGTCCGTACGTCCGAGCCCCCTACTTTGTCTCCGGTTTGCGGGAAAAAGTACGCCCGGACCGCCCCGTGGACCGATACATGCCCGCGTTGGAGGGCACAACACGTCTGGCCTAGACGTATGCGGGAGGCTTGAAGGTCCGCGTTGGAGATGCCCTTACAACTTCGACCATCCTAAGACAGCGACCGACTACTTCCACCGTGTTGAAAATATGCACTAGAAACAATAATAAATGTTATTATTTATTTATAAATTTGTAATTAATGTTTATTTTCTGTGATATAGTTGCATTGGTTCTCGAGTCTGCATATAAATGAGATTCGGACAAAAAACCAAGTAGATACCTAGTCTCTTTTCTAAGACTAGCTCATATGTTGTTGAGGATCTTATTTTCCTGATTATGGCCATTCTTAAAGTAATACCGAAAAAGCATTCTTAAAGTAATAAGGATGCCAACAATAATGAAACACATTGTTGGCAGAACATGGACATACCCAACTAAATGATATACTTCGAGATCTGATCGTCACAATGTTATAAGTATTTTTATGCAAGTGGTAACGATATGTTCAATTCACAGACTATGAGAGTATCGAGTACTTCCAGAACCTCTCCCTCAACCCCTCTCCCTCTCCCCCTCTCTCGCCCGCCCTCCCTCTCACTCATGCGCACCCACACAAACACACAGAGATACCGGAGGGGTGGAGGGGCGCGGGCTTCGCGCTCCGGTGACCAAAAGGACGGCGGAGGCCATCTACGTGAAGCTGGGAGCAACCTGCGTCGTTTGGTGGTGGAAGTGGAGCTCAGGGTCGCCGAAAACGACGCCGGCGACGAGCCTTGCGGCTGCCGGAGTTTGGGTGAGGACGAACTCATCGGTGCAGTGGTCGTGGAGGCTCGGGGCCAGCTCCTACGTGGTCTACATGGTGCGGTGAGGTTAGTGGGCATGGTAGTGTGGCCGTTGGGTGGCCGGAGCTACGGCGGCGACGAGCTCAGGCGGCAGCGTGTGCGGTGAAGTTTGGCGCGGTCGCTACAGGGCTCGAGAGAGAGAACAGAGAGGATGGGGAGGGGCAGGAGCTCACGGCGGTTGCAGCGAGCTAGACGGCGAGGTCGGGGACGAGCTAGCGGTGGTGACGGCGAAAGGGATCTCCGGCGGCGATCGACGAAGATGAGGACGAAGCGGAGACTCCAGGGCGAGCGAGTGCTCGGGGCTCGGTCTGCTCGACGGAGTGGATGACGGCGAGTCTCAGGGACACGGCGAGGCGGCGCGAGGACGACAGTGGACGCGAGAGCTACGGCGGTGCGTGCGCGGCAGCGTCGACCATGGCAAGGAGAGGTGAGGGAGAGAGGCAGGGGGCGTGTGAGGTGTCCACGGGGTCGGGGCTGAAGGAAATATGCCCTAGAGGCAATAATAAAGTTATTATTTATTTCCTTATTTCATGATAAATGTTTATTATTCATGCTAGAATTGTATTAACCGGAAACATAATACATGTGTGAATACATAGACAAACATAGTGCCACTAGTATGCCTCTACTTGACTAGCTCGTGAATCAAAGATGGTTAAGTTTCCTAGCCATAGACATGAGTTGTCATTTGATTAACGGGATCACATCATTAGGAGAATGATGTGATTGACATGACCCATTCCGTTAGCCTAGCACTTGATCGTTTAGTATGTTGCTATTGCTTTCTTCATGACTTATACATGTTCCTGTAACTATGAGATTATGCAACTCCCGTTTACTGGAGGAACACTTTGTGTGCTACCAAACGTCACAACGTAACTGGGTGATTATAAAGGAGCTCTACAGGTGTCTCCGAAGGTACATGTTGGGTTGGCGTATTTCGAGATTAGGTTTTGTCACTCCGATTGTCGGGGAGGTATCTTTGGGCCCTCTCGGTAATGCACATCACTATAAGCCTTGCAAGCAATGTAGCTAATGAGTTAGTTACGGAATCATGCATTACGTAACGAGTAAAGAGACTTGCCGGTAACGAGATTTAACAAGGTATTGGATACCGACGATCGAATCTCGGGCAAGTAACATACCGATGACAAAGGGAACAAAGTATGTTGTTATGCGGTTTGACCGATAAAGATCTTCGTAGAATATGTAGGAGCCAATATGGGCATCCAGGTTCCGCTATTGGTTATTGACCAAGAATAGTTCTAGGTCATGTCTACATAGTTCTCGAACCCGTAGGGTCCGCACGCTTAAGGTTTTGATGACAGTTATATTATGAGTTTATGAGTTTTGATGTACCGAAGGAGTTCGGAGTCCCGGATGAGATCGGGGACATGACGAGGAGTCTCAAAATGGTCAAGACGTAAAGATCGATATATTGGACGACTATATTCGGAGTTCGGAAAGGTTCCGAGTGATTCGGGTATTTTTCGGAGTACCGGAGAGTTACGGGAATTCGCCGGGGAGTATATGGGCCTTATTGGGCCATACGGGAATAGAGGAGAGAGGCCAAAAGGAAGGAGGCCTACGCCCCCCCTCTGGTCCGAATTGGACAAGGGGCGCAGCCCCCCTTTCCTTCTTCCTCTCCCCCTCTTTCCCCTTCTCCTACTCCAACAAGGGAGGTGGAATCCTACTAGGACTAGGGAGTCCTAGTAGGACTCCACACTTGGCGCGCCCCCTCCTAGGGCCGGCCTCCTCCCCCCTTGCTCCTTTACATACGGGGGGCACCCCATGACACACAAGTTGATCTACGGATCGTTCCTTAGCCGTGTGTGGTGCCCCCCTCCACCATATTCCACGTCAGTCATATTGTCGTGGAGTTTAGGCGAAGCCCTGCGCCGGTAGAACATCATTATCGTCCCCACGCCATCATGCTGATGGAACTCATCCCCGACACTTTGCTAGATCGGAGTCCGGGGATCGTCATCGAGCTGAACGTGTGCTGAACTCGGAGGTGCCGTACGTTCGGTACTTGGATCGGTCGGATCGTGAAGACGTACGACTACATCAACCGCGTTGTCATAACGCTTCCGCTTACGGTCTACGAGGGTACGTGGACAATACTCTCCCCTCTCGTTTCTATGCCATCACCATGATCTTGCGTGTGCATAGGAAATTTTTTGAAATTACTACGTTCCCCACCAGTGGCATCCGAGCCTGGTTTTATGCGTAGATGTCATAAGCACGAGTAGAACACAAGTGAGTTGTGGGAGATACAAGTCATACTTCTTACCAGCATGTCATACTTTGGTTCGGCGGTATTGTGAGATGAAGCGGTCCGGACCGACATTATGCGTACGCTTACGCGTGACTGGTTTCACCGTTACGAGCACTCGTGCTTAAAGGTGGCTGGCGGGTGTCTGTCTCTCTCACTTTAGCTGAATCGAGTGTGGCTACGCCCGGTCCTTGCGAAGGTTAAAATAGCACTAACTTGACGAACTATCGTTGTGGTTTTGATGTGTAGGTAAGAACAGTTCTTGCTAAGCCCGTAGCAGCCATGTAAAACTTGCAACAACAAAGTAGAGGACGTGTAACTTGTTTTTGCAGGGCATGTTGTGATGTGATATGGTCAAGACGTGATGCTATATTTTATTGTATGAGATGCTCATGTTTTGTAACCGAAGTTATCGGCAACTGGCAGGAGCCATATGGTTGTCGCTTTATTGTATGAAATGCAAACGCCCTGTAATTGCTTTACTTTATCACTAAGCGACAGCGATAGTCGTAGAAGCAATAGATGGCGCAAACGATAACGATGCTACGATGGAGATCAAGCTGTCATGCCGGTGACGATGGTGATCACGATGGTGCTTCGGAGATGGAGATCACAAGCACAAGATGATGATGGCCATATCATATCACTTATATTGATTGCATGTGATGTTTATCCTTTTATGCATCTTATCTTGCTTTGATTGACGGTAGCATTTTAAGATGATCTCTCACTAAAAATTATCAAGAAGTTTTCTCCCTGAGCATGCACCGTTGCCAAATTTCGTCGTGCCCAGACACCACGTGATGATCGGGTGTGATAACCTCTACGTCCATCTACAACAGGTGCAAGCCAGTTTTGCACACGCAGAATACTCAGGTTAAACTTGACGAGCCTAGCATATAACAGATATGGCCTCGGAACACGGAGACCGAAAGGTCGAGCGTGAATCATATAGTAGATATGATCAACATAGTGATGTTCACCATTGAAACTACTCCATCTCATGTGATGATCGGACATGGTTTAGTTGATTTGGATCACGTGATCACTAAGATGACTAGAGAGATGTCTGTCTAAGTGGGAGTTCTTAAGTAATATGATTAATTGAACTTAAATTTATCATGAACTTAGTCCTAGTAGTATTTTGCAAATTATGTTGTAGATCAATAGCTCACGTTGTTGCTTTCATATGTTTATTTTGATATGTTCCTAAAGAAAACTGTGTTGAAAGATGTTAGTAGCAATGATGCGGATTGGATCCGTGATCTGAGGTTTATCCTCATTGCTGCACAGAAGAATTATGTCCTTAATGCACCACTAGGTGACAGACCTATTGCAGGAGCAGATGTAGACGTTATGAACGTTTGGCTAGCTCAATATGATGACTACTTGATAGTTTAGTGCACCATGCTTAACGGCTTAGAATCGGGACTTCAAAGACGTTTTGAACGTCATGGACCATACGACATGATCCAGGAATTGAAGTTAATATTTCAAGCAAATACCCGAGTTGAGAGATATGAAGTCTCCAACAAGTTCTATAGCTAAAAGATGGAGGAGAATCGCTCAACTAGTGATCATGTGCTCAGATTGTCTGGGTAGTACAATCACTTGAATCAAGTGGGAGTTAATCTTCTAGATAAAATAGTGATTAACAGAATTCTCTAGTCACCATCACCAAGTTAGTAGAACTTCGTGACGAACTATAATATGCAAGGGATGACAAAAGTGATTCCCAAGCTCTTCGTGATGATGGAATCGATGAAGGTAGAAATCAAGAAAGAGCATCAAGTGTTGATGATTGACAAGACCACTAGTTTCAAGAAAAGGGCAAAGGGAAAGAAAGGGAAACTTCAAGTAGAATGGCAAACAAGTTGTCACTCCCGTGAAGAAACCCAAAACTGGACCTAAGCCTGAAACCGAGTGCTTCTATTGCAAAGGAAATGGTCACTGGAAGTGGAACTACTCCAAATATTTGGTGGATAAGAAGGATGGCAAAGTGAACAAGGGTATATTTTGATGTACAGGTTATTGATGTGTACCTTACTAGTGTTTATAGTACGCCCTGAGTATATTTGATACTTGTTCGGTTGCTAAAAAATTAGTAACACGAAACAGGAGTTACATAATAAACAGAGACTAGTTGAAGGGGAAGTGACGATGAGTGTTGGAAGTAGTTCCAAGATTGATATGATCATCATCACACACTCCCTATACTTTCGGGATTAGTGTTAAACCTAAATAAATGTTATTTAGCTTTTGCATTGAGCATGAAAATGATTTGATCATGTTTATTGCAATACGGTTATTCATTTAAAGTCAGAGAATAATTGTTGTTATATTTACATGAATAAAACCTTCAATGGTCATACACCCAATGAAAATAGTTTATTGGATCTCGATCATAGTGATACACATATTCATAATATTGATGCCAAAAGATGCAAAGTTAATAATGATAGTGCAACTTATTTGTGGCACTGCCGTTTGGGTCATATCGGTGTAAAGCGCATGAAGAAACTCCATAAAGATGGATTTTCGGAATCACTTGGTTATGAATCATTTGATGCTTGCGAACCGTGCCTTTGGGCGAGATGACTAAAACTCCGTTCTTCAGAACAATGGAACGAGCAACAAACTTGTTGGAAATAATACATACTGATGTATGCAGACCAATGAGTATTAAGGATCATGGCGGGTATCGTTATTTTCTGACCTTCACAGATGATTTGAGCAGATAAGGCTATATCTACTTGATGAAACATAAGTCTGAAATAGTTGAAAGGTTCAAAGAATTTCAGAGTGAAGTGGAAAATCATCGTAACAAGAAAATAAAGTTTCTGCGATCTGATCATGGAGATGAATATTTGAGTTACGAGTTTGGTCTTTAATTAAAACAATGTGGAATAGTTTCACAAAATCACGCCACCTGGAACACCACAATGTAATGGTGTGTCCGAACGTCGTAATCGTACTTTACTAGATATGGTGCGATCTATGATATCTCTTATCAGTTTACCACTATAGTTTTGGGGTTATACATTAGAGACAGCTGCATTCACGTTTAATAGGGCATCATCTAAATCTGTTGAGACGACACCGTATGAACTATGGTTTAGCAGTAAACCTAAGCTGTCGTTTCCTAAAATTTGGGGCTGCGATGCTTGTGTGAAAAAGTTTCATCCTGGTAAGCTCAAACCCAAATCGGAGAAGTGCGTCTTCATAGAATACCCAAAGGAAACTGTTGGGTACACCTTCTATCACAGATCCGAAGGCAAAATATTCGTTGCTAAGATGGATCCTTTCTAGAGAAGGAGTTTCTCTCGAAAGAAGTGAGTGGGAGGAAAGTAGAACTTGATAAGGTAATTGTACCTTCTCCCGAATTGGAAAGTAGTGCATCACATAAATCAGTTCTAGTGATTCCTACACTAACTAGTGAGGAAGCTAATGATAATGATCATGAAGCTTCAGATCAAGTTACTACCGAACTTTGTAGAACTTCCAGATTAAGATCTGCACCAGAGTGGTACGATAATCCTATTCTGGAAATCATGTTACTAGACCATGATGAACCTACGAACTATGAGGAAGCGATGATGAGCCCAGATTCCGCAAAATGGTTTGAGGCCATGAAATCTGAGATGGGATCCATGTATGAGAACAAAGTGTGGACTTTGGTGGACTTGCCCGATGATCGGCAAACCATAGAAAATAAATGGATCTTCAAGAGGAAGACGAACGTTGATAGTAGTGTCACTATCTACAAAGCTCGACTTGTCACAAAAAGGTTTTTTACAAGTTCAAGGTGTTGACTACAATGATATTTTCTCAACTGTAGCGATGCTTAAGTCTGTCCGAATCATGTTAGCAATTGCCACAATTTATGAAATCTGGCAAATGGATGTCAAAACTGCATTCCTTAATGGTTTTATTAAAGAAGAGTTGTATATGATGCAACCAGAAGGTTTTGTCAATCCTAAAGGTGCTAACAAAGTGTGCAAGCTCCAGCGATCCATCTATGGATTGGTGCAAGTATCTCGGAGTTGGAATATACGCTTTGATAAGTTGATCAAAGCATATAGTTTTATACAGACTTGCGATGAAGCCTGTATTTACAAGAAAGTGAGTGGGAGCACTACATCATTTCTGATAAGTATATGTGAATGACATATTGTTTATCGGAAATAATGTAGAATTATTCCGGAAAGCATAAAGGAGTATTTGAAAGAAGTTCTTTAAAATAAAGACCTCAGTAGAGCTACTTAGATATTGAGCATCAAGATCTATTGAGATAGATCAAGACGCTTGATAAGTTTTTCAATGAATACATACCTTGGCAAGATTTTGAAATAGTTCAAAATGGAACAGTCAAAGAAAGAGTTCTTGCCTGTGTTGCAAAGGTGTGAAATTGAGTAAGACTCAAATCCCGACCACGGCAGAAAATAGAAAAGAGAATGAAAGTCATTCCCTATGCCTCAGTCATAGGTTCTATAAAGTATGCTATGTTATGTATCAGACCTATTGTATACCTTGCTCTGAATTTGGCAAGGGAGTACAATAGTGATCTAGGAGTAGATCCCTGGACATTGGTCAAGAATATCCTTAGTGAGGACTAAGGAAATATTTCTCGATTATGGAGGTGATAAAAGAACCCGTCGTAAAGAGTTACATCGGTGCAAGCTTTCACACCGATCCAGATGACTCTAAGTCTCAATCTGGATACATATTGAAAATGGGAGCAATTAGCTAGAGTAGCTCCACGCAGAGCATTGTAGACATAGAATATTTGCAAAGTACATACGGCTCTGAATGTGACAGACTCGTTGACTAAGATTCTCTCACGAGCAAAACATGATCACACCTTAGTACTCTTTGGGTGTTAATCACATAGCGATGTGAACTAGATTATTGACTCTACTAAACCCGTTGGGTGTTGGTCACATGACGATGTGAACTATGGGTGTTAATCATATACAGATATGAATATTGGTGTTAAATTACATGGCGATGTGAACTAGATTATTGACTCTAGTGCAAGTGGGAGACTGAAGGAAATATGCCCTAGAGGCAATAATAAAGTTATTATTTATTTCCTTATTTCATGATAAATGTTTATTATTCATGCTAGAATTGTATTAACCTGAAACATAATACATGTGTGAATACATAGACAAACATAGTGCCACTAGTATGCCTCTACTTGACTAGCTCGTGAATCAAAGATGGTTAAGTTTCCTAGCCATAGACATGAGTTGTCATTTGATTAACGGGATCACATCAATAGGAGAATGATGTGATTGACATGACCCATTCCGTTAGCCTAGCACTTGATCATTTAGTATGTTGCTATTGCTTTCTTCATGACTTATACATGTTCCTGTAACTATGAGATTATGCAACTCCCGTTTACTGGAGGAACACTTTGTGTGCTACCAAACGTCACAACGTAACTGGGTGATTATAAAGGAGCTCTACAGGTGTCCCCGAAGGTACATGTTGGGTTGGCGTATTTCGAGATTAGGTTTTGTCACTCCGATTGTCAGGGAGGTATCTCTGGGCCCTCTCGGTAATGCACATCACTATAAGCCTTGCAAGCAATGAAGCTAATGAGTTAGTTACGGAATGATGCATTACATAACGAGTAAAGAGACTTGCCGGTAACGAGATTGAACTAGGTATTGGATACCGACGATCGAATCTCGGGCAAGTAACATACCGATGACAAAGGGAACAAAGTATGTTGTTATGCGGTTTGACCGATAAAGATCTTCGTAGAATATGTAGGAGCCAATATGGGCATCCAGGTTCCGCTATTGGTTATTGACCAAGAATAGTTCTAGGTCATGTCTACATAGTTCTCGAACCCGTAGGGTCCGCACGCTTAAGGTTTTGATGACAGTTATATTATGAGTTTATGAGTTTTGATGTACCGAAGGAGTTTGGAGTCCCGGATGAGATCGGGGACATGACGAGGAGTCTCGAAATGGTCGAGACGTAAAGATCGATATATTGGACGACTATATTCGGAGTTCGGAATGATTCCGAGTGATTCGGGTATTTTTCGGAGTACCGGAGAGTTACGGGAATTCGCCGGGGAGTATATGGGCCTTATTGGGCCATACGGGAATAGAGGAGAGAGGCCAAAAGGAAGGAGGCGTGCGCCCCCCCCTCTGGTCCGAATTGGACAAGCGGCGCAGCCCCCCTTTCCTTCTTCCTCTCCCCCTCTTTCCCCTTCTCCTACTCCAACAAGGGAGGTGGAATCCTACTAGGACTAGGGAGTCCTAGTAGGACTCCACACTTGGCGCGCCCCCTCCTAGGGCCGGCCTCATCCCCCCTTGCTCCTTTATATATGGGGGGCACCCCATGACACACAAGTTGATCTACGGATCGTTCCTTAGCTGTGTGCAGTGCCCCCCTCCACCATATTCCACCTCGGTCATATCGTCGCGTAGTTTAGGCGAAGCCCTGCGCAGGTAGAACATCATCATCGTCACCACGCCGTCATGCTGATGGAACTCATCCCCGACACTTTGCTGGATCGGAGTCCGGGGATCGTCATCGAGCTGAACGTGTGCTGAACTCGGAGGTGCCGTACGTTCGGTACTTGGATCGGTCGGATCGTGAAGACGTACGACTACATCAACCGCGTTGTCATAACGCTTCCGCTTACGGTCTACGAGGGTACGTGGACAATACTCTCCCCTCTCGTTGCTATGCCATCACCATGATCTTGCGTGTGCGTAGGAATTTTTTTGAAATTACTACGTTCCCCAACAGTGGCATCCGAGCCTGGTTTTATGCATAGATGTCATATGCACGAGTAGAACACAAGTGAGTTGTGGGCGATAAAAGTCATACTGCTTACCAGCATGTCATACTTTGGTTCGGTGGTATTGTGAGATGAAGCGGCCCGGACCGACATTACGCGTACGTTTACGCGTGACTGGTTTCACCGTTACGAGCACTCGTGCTTAAAGATGGCTGGCGGGTGTCTGTCTCTCTCACTTTAGCTGAATCGAGTGTGGCTACGCCCGGTCCTTGCGAAGGTTAAAACAACACTAACTTGACGAACTATCGTTGTGGTTTTGATGCGTAGGTAAGAACGGTTCTTGCTAAGCCCGTAGCAGCCACGTAAAACTTGCAACAACAAAGTAGAGGACTTCTAACTTGTTTTTGCAGGGCATGTTCTGATGTGATATGGTCAAGACGTGATGCTATATTTTATTGTATGAGATGATCATGTTTTGTAACCGAAGTTATCGGCAACTGGCAGGAGCCATATGGTTGTCGCTTTATTGTACGAAATGCAAACGCCCTGTAATTGCTTTACTTTATCACTAAGCGGCAGCGATAGTCGTAGAAGCAATAGATGGCGTAAACGATAACGATGCTACGATGGAGATCAAGCTGTCATGCCAGTGACGATGGTGATCATGATGGTGCTTCGGAGATGGAGATCACAAGCACAAGATGATGATGGCCATATCATATCACTTATATTGATTGCATGTGATGTTTATCCTTTTATGCATCTTATCTTGCTTTGATTGACGGTAGCATTTTAAGATGATCTCTCACTAAAAATTATCAAGAAGTGTTCTCCCTGAGCATGCACCGTTGCCAAATTTCGTCGTGCCCAGACACCACGTGATGATCGGGTGTGATAAGCTCTACGTCCATCTACAACAGGGGCAAGCCAGTTTTGCACACGCAGAATACTCAGGTTAAACTTGACGAGCCTAGCATATAACAGATATGGCCTCGGAACACGGAGACCGAAAGGTCGAGCGTGAATCATATAGTAGATATGATCAACATAGTGATGTTCACCATTGAAACTACTCCATCTCATGTGATGATTGGACATGGTTTAGTTGATTTGGATCACGTGATCACTAAGATGACTAGAGAGATGTCTGTCTAAGTGGGAGTTCTTAAGTAATATGATTAATTGAACTTAAATTTATCATGAACTTAGTCCTGGTAGTATTTTGCAAATTATGTTGTAGATCAATAGCTCGCGTTGTTGCTTTCATATGTTTATTTTGATATGTTCCTAGAGAAAACTGTGTTGAAAGATGTTAGTAGCAATGATGCGGATTGGATCCGTGATCTGAGGTTTATCCTCATTGCTGCATAGAAGAATTATGTCCTTAATGCACCACTAGGTGACAGACCTATTGCAGGAGCAGATGCAGACGTTATGAACGTTTGGCTAGCTCAATATGATGACTACTTGATAGTTTAGTGCACCATGCTTAACGGCTTAGAATCGGGACTTCAAAGACGTTTTGAACGTCATGGACCATACGAGATGATCCAGGAATTGAAGTTAATATTTCAAGCAAATACCCGAGTTGAGAGATATGAAGTCTCCAACAAGTTCTATAGCTAAAAGATGGAGGAGAATCGCTCAACTAGTGAGCATGTGCTCAGATTGTCTAGGTACTACAATCACTTGAATCAAGTGGGAGTTAATCTTCCAGATAAAATAGTGATTGACAGAATTCTCTAGTCACCATCACCAAGTTAGTAGAACTTCGTGATGAACTATAATATGCAAGGGATGACGAAAGTGATTCCCAAGCTCTTCGTGATGTTGAAATCGACGAAGGTAGAAATCAAGAAAGAGCATCAAGTGTTGATGATTGACAAGACCACTAGTTTCAAGAAAAGGGCAAAGGGAAAGAAAGGGAAACTTCAAGTAGAATGGCAAACAAGTTGTCACTCCCGTGAAGAAACCCAAAACTGGACCTAAGCCTGAAACTGAGTGCTTCTACTGCAAAGGAAATGGTCACTGGAAGTGGAACTACTCAAAATATTTGGTGGATAAGAAGGATGGCAAAGTGAACAAGGGTATATTTTGATGTACAGGTTATTGATGTGTACCTTACTAGTGTTTATAGTAGCCCCTGAGTATTTGATACTTGTTCGGTTGCTAAAAATTTAGTAACTCGAAACAGGAGTTACAGAATAAACAGAGACTAGTTGAAGGGGAAGTGACGATGAGTGTTGGAAGTAGTTCCAAGATTGATATGACCATCATCACACACTCCCTATACTTTCGGGATTAGTGTTAAACCTAAATAAATGTTATTTAGCCTTTGCGTTGAGCATGAAAATGATTTGATCATGTTTATTGCAATACGGTTATTCATTTAAAGTCAGAGAATAATTGTTGTTCTATTTACATGAATAAAACCTTAATTGGTCATACACCCAATGAAAATAGTTTATTGGATCTCGATCGTAGTGATACACATATTCATAATATTGATGCCAAAAGATGCAAAGTCAATAATGATAGTGCAACTTATTTGTGGCACTGCCGTTTGGGTCATATCGGTGTAAAGCGCATGAAGAAACTCCATAAAGAAGGATTTTCGGAATCACTTGGTTATGAATCATTTGATGCTTGCGAACCGTGCCTTTGGGCGAGATGACTAAACCTCTGTTCTTCAGAACAATGGAACGAGCAACAAATTTGTTGGAAATAATACATACTGATGTATGCAGACCAATGAGTATTAAGGATCGTGGCGGGTATCGTTATTTTCTGACCTTCACAGATGATTCGAGCAGATATGGGTATATCTAGTTGATGAAACATAAGTCTGAAATAGTTGAAAGGTTCAAAGAATTTCAGAGTGAAGTGGAAAATCATCGTAACAAGAAAATAAAGTTTCTGCAATCTGATCGTGGAGATGAATATTTGAGTTACGAGTTTGGTCTTCAATTAAAACAATGTGGAATAGTTTCACAAAATCACGCCACCTGGAACACCACAATGTAATGGTGTGTCCGAGCGTCGTAATCGTACTTTACTAGATATGGTGTGATCTATGATATCTCTTATCAGTTTACCACTATTGTTTTGGGGTTATACATTAGAGACAGCTGCATTCACATTTAATAGGGCATCATCTAAATCTGTTGAGACGACACTGTATGAACTATGGTTTAGCAGTAAACCTAAGCTGTCATTTCTTAAAATTTGGGGCTGCGATACTTGTGTGAAAAAGTTTCATCCTGGTAAGCTCAAACCCAAATCGGAGAAGTGCGTCTTCATAGAATACCCAAAGGAAACTATTGGGTACACCTTCTATCACAGATCCGAAGGCAAAACATTCATTGCTAAGATGGATCCTTTCTAGAGAAGGAGTTTCTCTCGAAAGAAGTGAGTGGGAGGAAAGTAGAACTTGATAAGGTAATTGTACCTTCTCCCGAATTGGAAAGTAGTTCATCACAGAAATCAGTTCTAGTGATTCCTACACTAATTAGTGAGGAAGCTAATGATAGTGATCATGAAGCTTCAGATCAAGTTACTACCGAACTTTGTAGAACTTCCAGATTAAGATCCGCACCAGAGTGGTACGATAATCCTATTCTGGAAATCATGTTACTAGACCATGATGAACCTACGAACTATGAGGAAGCGATGATGAGCCCAGATTCCGCAAAATGGTTTGAGGCCATGAAATCTGAGATGGGATCCATGTATGAGAACAAAGTGTGGACTTGCCCGATGATCGGCAAACCATAGAAAATAAATGGATCTTCAAGAGGAAGACGGACGTTGATAGTAGTGTTACTATCTACAAAGCTCGACTTGTCACAAAAAAGTTTTTTACAAGTTCAAGGTGTTGACTACAATGAGATTTTCTCAACTGTAGCGATGCTTAAGTATGTCCGAATCATGTTAGCAATTGCCACAATTTATGAAATCTGGCAAATGGATGTCAAATGGATGTCAAAATTGCCACAATTCCTCGAGCAGCCAAAGTTTATAGTGTTAAAAGCATGCTCCCAAATCAGCATTAACTTGTACAAAATGTAGGTATTGTCAGAACCAGCATGCTCCCGAATCAGCATTAACTTGTACGAGATATATATTGTTACAACCAGCATCCTCCCGAATCAGCATTAACTTGTACAAAATATAGGTATTGTCACAACCAGCACCACAGGTCACAACGTCATAGATTCCGAGTGTCAAAATACGGATACTCGATAAAGAGGAATGTATATTTAGTCTTTTAAAAAATGCTTAGAAAACAAGAAAGTACTTGGTGAAAGCCAGTGTATGCCGAGTATTCCTAAAACACACTTGGCAAAGATCATATACTCGTCAATGAACCTAAAAAACACTCAGAAAACCTCCACACTCGCCAAAGACAATGCCACTTGGATGTATTCAACTGAGAGACAACAGAAGAATCTTTGACACCAAAAGCAAGAAAAAAAATGTCGTGTCGAAAGATGCATATGCGAAGCACACCTCAACGAGAAAGGGGCAAACTTCAGGACAAAGTACTATAATGACATTCCTCCCACTCGGCATAATCCCGTGGCTCGTTACTGTGCCGTCAACCATGAAGAACTACCCTAGCTTAGCATTTTCACATGGCTGGGTGGAAGATCAAGTGGTCCAAACCTCGAGTCAATCCAACATGAAGATGGAAGAATATTATGTCGTATGTACTGAAGAACGTGACAGATATAACGCCCTACATAAATTAAGTGCTCACTATATTTGTAAACACACATTCTTTCCCCTGTTTTTGTAACTCTTGTTCTTCTCGTTATCATAGATTCTAGCGTAAAACCTCAAAATGGAGAAGGCACCTTACCGACGAAGAATCTTAGGACCTTTTTAAGGAGGGTGGGGAAGTAGGTGGCGGTTGCCTTAGCTAGTTCTCCAGAAAAGTACTTATCTGTCTGTCATGTCTCCTAGTGAAAGTCATTTCAAGTTGACCTTACATTGAACTAATACACAAAGCTTTTCCTGATTAAACTTGTAGGCAAGAACTGACATGGAAGCGAGGCCCGAACTGAGGCAAGTTTCCAAAGGCTATAACAATTCTATCAAGACATTTAATTCTTATGTTGTGAATGGATATTGCTTACATAAAGATTTCATGATGAATCATTCATAATCTTGGTTGGCATGGTTCTGCGTTGATTCTTTCCATCTGCCCGTCATCAAGATTCAACCTCAAGCCTCACTTGTGCTATTGTACATGATATATGCTATATGTGTTATTTAACAAAAATCTATTCAAACATACTCAATGTAAACATATAGGAAGACAATCTAGGACTCGTCAAGGCTATGTCCCTAGCCTTATTTATACATGTTTTTTACTAAATAAATATTTATGGATTCAACTATAGGAATTGTAACATATGAAAAAAGCATGGGAAAGAGAAGCAAAAGAGATAAACCAGATGACTCCAAATATAGTTTTCCGAACTTATTCTTCTTCTTAGAATAAGAAAATGAAATAAGAATAAATCATCTTGTGAGTAGAATAGGGCTGAAAAGGAGACATACTGGAAGTTACTCTAGGGATGAAAGCACTTGAGTAAAATTGAAGAAGGTATAAAATTGAAGATGGTTCATTGTGATGTCGATAATAAGAAATTGTGGAAGCTCAAAATTCCTCTAAGAGTGAAGATTTTCCTCGCAGTTTTAAAGAGAGGGGTCATCTTGACTGGAGATAATCTGGCATTAGGTAATTGGCAAGGAAGCAAGACATGTGTCTTTTGCCTGACGGGTCGATTAAACACTTACTTTTTAGTATAAATTCGCTTGTGTAGTCTAGGCCATAGTTAAAGTAGTTTCAAATCTATACCCCCACACTGGGTACATAACATACTCGGCCACTATTTGTGGGATATTGATAAACAATTCGACGCACATATTCTTGTGGGGCGGCTGCCTTATGCAGGACATTGTGGCTTACCAAGAATGTTGTAGTTTTTAACAATAAATGTGTTTCATCTCCTATGCAGGTTATTCATGCATGTACGCAATGGCTCCATACTTGGTCTATCCTGCAGAGGCCGGAAGACAGAGACCTTTTTATGATGGCGTCGACATGGCTGGAGCATACAACTAGGAACGTTTTCTCCCTCCATGGATAGTCGTGTAATCTCTGGATAGGAACTGCTGCACCATAGGTTGGATTTTTTTGTCTTTACTATAAAACGATGTTTATTTTTACGTCTGTTGGACTTGTTGGATGTGTGCATCTTGCTATGCGGAGGCCGGACATTCTTTCGATGCGGTTGTATCACCTCGATATATCAATTCAATGCAATGTCCTTTATCAAGAAAAAGGAACCATGGAGATGAAGGTATTCTGGAAGCAACATGGCATGGATATGATTTTGATCTATGCATCATATACAATGGGTGGTACGTATGAAGAATATGGTGATGACGACACAAGGTTTGTTCTATGAGGAGCCTTCCGTCAAGGCATTCCAGAAGTAGTTATTATGAAATTTCAAGACATTAATTTTGAATTTTTTAAATAAAGAGCTCCAGTGAGCTAAGGTTCCAATAGGACTTTCCGACTCTTTCAACTACTATATTTGTGTACCTTTTCGTTCCTTTTTTCCTGAGCAACTAATCAAGAAATCCATCCACAATAAAGCCAATATAGAATGGCAATAACAGGATCAAATACAAGTGTCGCACAAGTTACATCACAAATAGAAAAACAATCGAAGCTCGGGACGATACAAGAGTGAAATTGTGGAGGGATTCGACTCTCTCTCTCTCTCTCTCTCTATAACACACACACACGCGCGCATGCCCGAAGTCATGTTGAAGGTGGAGCTGAATTGAGGGGCTACGGTGTAAGGATCCAGTGAATTAAAGCCTATTCATCAAGCGAGAAGAAGCGAGTGACACACAATTCGGACTGGAGCCCAGTGGTCTGATGGAAGTGTGAAACTCATCATCGGTCGGTGATGATCGGTGGTACTCTGCACTGGGGGTTGAGTGGTGTGGTTTCGTGACCCTTGAGACTCGACCGGGACAGCGGAGGCTCGACGCCGTAATAGCGGCAAGGCGTGCGGTACGCACGGTACATGGAGACGGGCCAGGGCTCTAATGGTCATACATGTGGTGAGACAACTGCGAATTTGACTCGGGATGACTACAAGCAATGGTGAAATTCTTTCAAGTTTCAGAAAGGCGGTCAAGAAAGGATCAGTGATGTTGAGTTCAGGTAATTCTTATGTGTGGCATCCAATATGTGAGTTGTTCACTGTCACGCAGGTCAGTGATCAGTGTGTAATGGCATTGAACTGATGCTCTGGAAGTTGGGAGCGCAAACTAGAGTAATGTGGAACTTAATTTTGCTAAAGTGTTGACTGTGGTCAAGAAAAGAAGGGACTATAAGTTGCAAGTGGAGTCATATGGAGTTTTTGGAGTAGCAACCGTGCTCATGGGATAAGCTCAAGTCCAATGTACATGAAAGTTTGACGCATGGACAAATCCAGGATGGTGGAGTATATTCACCAAGGTGGAGTTTGTTGGAGTTGTGTCGAATATAGTGTACAAGGTAGGTTACAGTTGGACTTGTAGTTGTATTGTGTTTACATAGGATGTGGAGTCGTGTCCTAGTAGGACACTTGTATCCTAGGCCTCTCATATATAGCGGGGGTAGACACAGGATGTAACATATGCCAACATAATAGCACAGGCACGCAAGGGGGAGCCGGTGGCGTGTGCCGGCGCCCAAGTGTCCGGGTGCGGTATTGTGACGTTGTCACGGGGAGGAGTGCCCGTAGTCAGGCCCCGGGGATGTAGCCATATCGGTGAACCTCTTTAACAAATCTCGGTGTCGTGCCTTGGTCCTCGGATGATCGACGGTATGCCTCGGATTTATTTTAACAAGTGGTATCAGAGCAAGGTTGACAAGGTCCGGGAGGCGGTTGACTTGATCTAGAGGTTGAAGAACATCGACAGAGTTCTGCGGATAGTGCTCGGGAGCGGAAATCCGAGTTACGGTTAGAAGCGATTCCGAAGTAGATTGGCCGTCGTAATCTTCAAATAGCAATCGGAAGCATCTATAGCAAGCAACAGCAATGATCACGTGTGAGGCGTCGGGCAGCGGCCAGACTGAATCGTAAGCATCCGCGACACGCGCATGCGACGCGTGTGGGGCTGCGGATTGATATGTCGTAAGGCGGCGGCGTGACCTGTACGCGAAGTGTTGTACAGGCGTTCGGCGAATCGGATTGATCGGCAAGCGTCCAGATCGACGGTGACGCACGTAGGTTGGCTCTTGGGCAGGCCAGCCCATGCGGGGCTGGCTCGCTGGGGTAAAAGCCCCAGTTGCAGAGCAGGTGACTAGGCTGAGACGCTCATGCATTTTGGCAAAAGGTCAAGGCCGAGGCATGCAGGAGCAGCTAGACTATACTTGTGGAATGCTGGCAGCCGGAGATTTGATTGGAAAAAAATACGGCACAAAGGCTTAGTCAGATCATGATGCTTTCATTGAAGAAGAAAAGAAAAGGAAAGCCCAGCTACAGACGTGTGATGAATCAGGAGTTTGAGCTAGCTTAGCTTTGTTGATCTGATTTGGTATGTTCGCACAGGAAGGCTATGGGGACTTTGCTTTGGTTTCCTTGTTGGTACACATTTGTGCATGGATGATGGTGGTCACGGTGATGGCTTGAGGAGTCTGGAATGTGTCTGCAGTCGGGGAAGTTCGGCTGGGTCGGCCTGGATAGTCTGACGGATCGACGTAAGTCGGTCGGTATAGAATACGGTGGTGGGATCAGCGTGGACGACATAGGAGGGTGATGCTGATGGTGACCGACTTTTGGGCGTGGAAACACGTGGCGCATGCCCGAGGGCTTGTGTGGCTTCGACAAGACTATGGCGCGGGGTTGATTCAAGGTGATGTACACACTGAGCTTGAAGTTGACGGAGCGCGAGGGTGGACTGATCATCTACCATGAAGTCATGTTGAAGGTGGAGCTGAATTGAGGGGCTACGGTGTAAGGATCCAGTGAATTAAAGCCTATTCATCAAGCGAGAAGAAGCGAGTGACACACAATTCGGACTGGAGCCCAGTGGTCTGATGGAAGTGTGAAACTCGTCATCGGTCGGTGATGATCGGTGGTACTCTGCACTCGGGGTTGAGTGGTGTGGTTTCGCGACCCTTGAGACTCGACCGGGACAGCGGAGGCTCGACGCCGTAATAGCGGCAAGGCGTGCGGTACGCACGGTACATGGAGACGGGCCAGGGCTCTAGTGGTCATACATGTGGTGAGACAACTGCGAATTTGACTCGGGATGACTACAAGCAATGGTGAAATTCTTTCAAGTTTCAGACAGGCGGTCAAGAAAGGAGCGGTGATGTTGAGTTCAGGTAACTCTTATGTGTGGCATCCAATATGTGTGTTGTTCACTGTCACGCAGGTCAGTGATCAGTGTGTGATGGCGTTGGACTGATGCTCTGGAAGTTGGGAGCGCAAACTAGAGTAATGTGGAACTTAATTTTGCTCAAGTGTTGACTGTGGTCAAGAAAAGAAGGGACTATAAGTTGCAAGTGGAGCCATATGGAGTTTTTGGAGTAGCAGCGGTGCTCATGAGATAAGCTCATGTCCAATGTACATGGAAGTTTGACGCATGGACAAATCCAGGGTGGTGGAGTATATTCGCCAAGGTGAAGTTTGTTAGAGTTGTGTCAAATATAGTGTACAAGGTAGGTTACAGTTGGACTTGTAGTTGTATTGTGTTTACATAGGATGTGGAGTCGTGTCCTAGT
Source organism: Triticum timopheevii (assembly GCA_963921465.1). Taxonomy (NCBI): domain Eukaryota; kingdom Viridiplantae; phylum Streptophyta; class Magnoliopsida; order Poales; family Poaceae; genus Triticum; species Triticum timopheevii. The sequence goes on from OY997266.1 coordinate 652,408,202, forward strand.
AGGACACTTGTATCCTAGGCCTCTCATATATAGCGGGGGTAGACACACGATGTAACATATGCCAACATAATAGCACAGGCACGCAAGGGGGAGCCGGCGGCGTGTGCCGGCGCCCAAGTGGCCGGGTGCGGTATTGTGACGGTGTCACGGGGAGGAGCGCCCGTAGTCAGGCCCCGGGATGTAGCCATATCGGTGAACCTCGTTAACAAATCTCGATGTCGTGCCTTGGTCCTCGGGTGATCGACGGTATGCCTCGGATTTATTTTAACAAAATGAGTTCTCGGTCAGCCGAGCCCTAGGAGTATGCTATAGTTGTTTATTTATGCAACACGCTTCTATGTGTTATTCATTCTATGAGTCTTACTGTATGCAGGAGGTGACACGAGATGAGACATCGCATACGGACATGGTTATTGGCCGTAATTTTGAGGGATATGGAACCTATCAGTTCAGGGGTCACTCTCTTGCCGATCCTGATGAGCTCATGAGGCTTGGTGTGATTACCTTCCTGCTAATAGTTTTTGGTTCACTTTTTGAGTGCCAATAGTAGCACTGCTTGCCAGTTCCTCTTTGCTAACTGTATAAACTAAAAATGGATGAAACATATTTTAATCATGATGACAAGTTCCAGTTGTCAATCGTAGCATGGCTATCTCTCCCTTGAGAGCCATCTAGATATTAAATTCACCGAGGATGCCAATTTTAATTGTACAAATTGAACCTCATGTTATCCAATCAGCTTGAATTTCTATGTGGTTCACTGAAACTAATTCTAATAGCAGACCAAGGCATAGCATAGTGGTGAAAAGGGGCTGATGCCTTTCCAGCCACCCAGGTTCAAGGCATGTGTACTTGCAATTTGGGTTGTTGCATCAATTATACTGTAGGGACCTGCCTTACAGTCTTTCTGTTAAAAAAAAACTAATTCTAATATTTCAAATCCTAGGTAGACATGAGGATTCAATACATAAATTCATCTATACTTCCTGAGAAACCATTGCTAATCAACTTATGATATTAAATGTACTCATATTAAGTTGTTTGAATGTCCTAATGGCTAGCCTTGGCGATGCACTTTTTTTTTTACTTTGTATCCTGACATGTGCAAGGCATGGTAAGGCCATATCAGCTTCTCATTTTTTTTGGAATATATGGTATAGTTACCTAATGCCTGGCCAGGTATCCATTGTATGGTAGGCATGATTTGGCTCATCACTTCATTTGCTGTTGTTTGTGTATTCACAGTTGCTAACATGCACGGACACAAATGTTCCGGTTTGCTAGCTTCCAGTATGTTGTCGGTAGATAATTTTGATGTGTTACTATTTCCTGATAGAAGACATTGCCATTATTGGCAAGAATGCAGAAATAATGTATGTGGTTTGTGAGTTGTTATGTTGAAAATAAAATATATTCTTCCGATATCTGCAAGTTCCGGTAATTCTTGTGTAGGAAGGAGAAGATGATATGGGTACGCGTGGAGGACGACTAGGACAACTCGTGCGACCGTGGTCATTCTGGTGTTTGAGTTGTTGTACTATTCAGGGTTGGAATTATTTTCTTGTCCCAAGCAGAACTTGTAATAGTGTAACCGTCTCATTTTGGAATGTCGGATCTCTAACTTGCATCTTGATTAAGTAGAACTTGTCATAAGAGCTGTGCTTTATTAATAAAGTAGTATAGAGTTATTTGTTATGTTATCCAAATTAATGCCCATAAATCAGCGCATGTCATGTGAAAAAGTTTCGGGCATCGTTGCTAAACAACCTTCAATAAGCATCACTACAATGCCACTAAAAACGTTTCTTAGTTTCATTGAAGAATTTTTCTTATTTCATTTTAAAAATACATTGCCGAAATCAGCTTATTTAAAGTATAAGAAAAATGTAAGTTTTGATCTCTAGCAACACAAACATGTTGCTTGAACTTAAGATCTATGGTGATATTGTGTTTGTTCTTTTCTCGTTCCTACTACACTAGAGACCCATCCACGGCAAATTAAGCCCGGATACAACCGTAATAATAAGCTCAAATACAAACAAATACGAGCCCAATCACATGTTACGGGACGAATACAAAAACAATCGAAGCCCAGAACGATACATGAGTGAAGGGAGGAGGGATTCTGGTCACACACACACACACATATCGGTGACATCAATCAACCGAGAATTAGTGCCCAGCCCTAGGAGTATCCCTTAATTATTTATTTAAGCAACATGGTGCTACGTGCATGCATACTTGGTACGTAGCCTAGTATGGAACTTGCCCGACCACGGGCGGCGGGCTGTAGCTGCAGATGACAAACACGCCAGCGTTGCCGTCACAGAGGACAGCGCCGCAGCCGATGGTCTTGGTGTCCCTCCACACCAACTGCAGGTATCCCATGCACGACTCACCCGTAGGTGCGGAGCAGGTGTTGGTGGCGTGGTCGTAGTACTGCTTCCCGGACGCCCAATAAATCACTGCGTCCACCGCATTCCATTCGGCCCCAGCGGCCCGAAAGAGGTTCTCTCCGTATGGGCGCACCTCCGGAGAGAGTAGTAGCTGGCAGTCGGCGCGGCGCTTCTCCGCGTACGACTGCGCGTACGCCGCCACTATGGGGTCCCACGTCACTGGCCCAACACCGACGGCGGCGCGCACTTCATTGTGGGCGTTCAGCATGTCATCGCCCCCGTTCTGGGCGGTGACGATCATGGCGGACGCGAGAGCTAAGAGCAGTGCCGCCGCTAGCTTTGGCGAGTACTCCATCGCTAATGATGCCTTAGGAAATGGAGGAAAGAGGTGCGTGTGTGTAACGATGGATGAGATTTGCTGTCACCGTGAGTTGTGTATTTATACTAGTGCACAAGCTAGCTCGATGGGTTGCTTCTCTAAACACCTAATCTAAGAGTCGTTATTATTCTCCTTTCAATAGGGAAACAACAATATCCACTTGTACGTACTGGGAAAATTCCAATACATGTGCCTGGTCGAAAAATTCAAGCCACTCAGCAAGCGGAGACCTCATCAGTTCGAAAAAATAAATAAGCGGACACCTCATTGGTTTGAAAAAAGTAACCAACCTGTTGTGGCACTACGGATTATGAACTTCCCCAGCAGCTAATTTGGTCTGGCGGGTGGTAGGTATGGAAAAATTGAATAGCCACTTGCCCGGTTGAAAACTTAAAGCCAATCAGTAAACGTAGACCTCGCCAGTTTGTAAAAAAAATAAGCCAAGACCGCAACGGGTCACAAAAAATAAGCGCATACCTCATTAATTTGAAAAAAGTAACCAGCATGCTATGTCGCCGTGAACGTCGTGTCAGGCCCTGCTGTAGTAAAAGCATCGATTCATGGATGCATACAAAAGCAAAGCAATGCATATTACACACGATACGCCACACAACGACATTTCGAGCAGATGTGGATTAGCTTCTAAAGAGGCAGCCTGTGTAGCAGCAGATCGTGCCCTCTATTTGAAGCAGCGGTACGTACGAGATTGAATATACCTATCATGTATGCACGCAATTGAATTAATTAACCATTTCGCTCAAGTGGAAGAGACACTGGAGAAACAGACTTGGGGTCGCCAAACATGTCCTAGCTTTAGTGATACTAGATGACTTGTTGCGCCAATTGACGAAAATGGCGGATTTACTCCAGAAGAAATGTATGGTAATCTATTCCCAAGATTATAGACTTCAAAAATAAGAAAGTGGAGATCATCACAAGGTACTCCCTCCGTTTTTATTTAGTCCGCGTATTAGCTTTAGTCAAAGTCAAGCTTTGTAAACTTTGACCAAATTTATAAACCAAAATATTAACATATACAATAACAAACCTATACCATTAGATTTATTATTGAATGTACTTTCACATCATATAGATTTCTTATAGGAAATGTTTGTACTTTTTTCTAAAATTTTGGTCAAACTTTACAAAATTTGACTTCAGTCAACTCTAATATGCAGAGTAAATAAAAACGGAGGGAGTACATTTTAGGTGGTGAATTATCAACATATTTATTCCAGGAAAGTATTGAAGCCAATCGGTAAGCGGGCGAGGTCGTACAACATAAGCGGAGACCTCACCGGGTCGTAAAAAATAAACGAAAATGTAACCAACATGTTGTGTCACCGTGGATGCCGCGTGAGGCCCTGCTGACAAAAAGCATCGATTCACGGATGCATACAAAAAGCAAAGAAGTGCCTATTACACACGATATGCCAGCCACACAACGACCTTCCGAGCATATGTGGATTATCTTCTCAAGAGGCAGCCTGTGTCGCAGCAGATCATGCCCTCTATTTGAAGCAGCAGTACATACTAGAATGACTATACCCATCATGTATGCATCCAATTGAATTAATTCACTATTTCTCTCAAGTGAAGAGACATGGGGGAAAGAGAGTTGGGGTCGCCAAACGTGAGGGGGGGGGGGGGGGGGGTCTTAGCTTTAATGATACGAAATCACCCGTTGCGCCAATTGACGCAAATGGAAGAGTTTCGTCGGCAGAAATGTATGGTAATCCATTCCCAAGATCGTTGACTTCAAAAATAAATAAGCGAGATCATCGTAATATACGTTTTAGGTGGTGAAGTATTAGCATATTTATTCCAAGTAAAAATTGAAGCCAACCGGTAAACGAAGACCTCACCAAGTCGTATAAAATAAGCGAAGACCTCACCGGATCGTTAACTATAGGCGGAGACCTCATCGGTTTGAAAAAAGTACCCAACATGTTGTGTCACCGTGGATGCCGCGTCAGGCCCCGCTGTAGAAAAAGCATCGATTCATGGATGCATACAAGAGCAAAGCAGTGCATGTTACACATGATACGCCAAACAACGACCTTCCGAGCAGATATGGATTAGCTTCTCAAGAGGCAGCCTGTGTCGCAACATATCGTGTCCTCTTTTTGAAAAAACAGTACTTACTAAAATGATTATACCCATCATGTATGCATCCAACTGAATTACCTCACGATGTCATTCAAGTGGAAGAGACAAGGTAGAAATAGAGTGGGGTGTGCTAAAGATGAGGGGGCGATCCCTCCTAGCTTTAGTGAGACTAGATGACCCGTTGCGCCAATTAGCGCAAACGGCGGAGTTACGCCAGAAGAAATGTATGGTAATATATTCCCAAGATCATTGACGTCAAAAATAAGAAAGATCGATCATGCAATATACGTTTTAGGTGGTGAATTATGGGCTTATTTAATCCAGGTAACAATTGTAGCCAATCAACAAGCGGAGACCTCACTGGGTCATGAAAATAAAATAAGCGGAGACCTCACCAGGTCGTAAAAAAATAAGCGGGGACCTCATCGGTTTGAAAAAAGTAACCAACATGTTTTGTCACCGTGGATGTCTCGTCAGGCCTTGCTATAGAAAATGCTTTGGTTCATGGATGCATACGAAAGCAAAGCAATGCCTATTACACACGATACGCCACACAACGATCTTCCGAGCAGATGTGGATTAGCCTCTCAAGAGCAGCGTATGTCCTAGTAGATAGTGCGCTCTATTTGAGCTTCTCAAGAGCAGCCTGTGTCGTAGTAGATCGTGCCCTCTATTTGAAGCAGCAGTATGTACTAGAATGAATATACCCATCATTTATGCATCCAATTGAATTAATTTACGATTTCGCTCAAGTGGAAGAGACAGGGGAGAAAGAGAGTGGTGGTCGCCAAATATGATTGGTGATCCTATCTTTAGTAATACTAGGTGACCCGTTGCGCCAATTGGCGCAAATGATGGAGTTATGCCAAAAGGAATGTATGGTAATTGATTCCGAAGATAATTGGCTTCAAAAATTAGAAAGCGAGATGATCATAATACATGTTTTAGGAGGTAAAAATATCCACATATTTATTCGATGCAAAAAGTAATAAAAATATTGTATCACATTACATGCCTTGAAGTTTGAACACATAACCATTGTTTATCAATTTCTCTATAGAGGAAGAGGATCATAATAAAAACATATGTAATGAGAGACATAGGGAATTTGAAAGGATCAAAATAACATTGAGATACTAATATCACTAAATCCATGGTCGGCAGCAGCAGCTGACATGGAATCTAGTACATGACTTAGACGTGTGATATGTCTGTAAGATACTTTGGCATGGCTCCTCGAGCAGCCAGAGCTTATAGTGTTAAAAGCATGCTCCAAATCAGCATTAACTTGTACAAAATATAGGTATTGTCAGAACCAGCATGCTCCCGAATCAGCATTAACTTGTACGAGATATAGGTATTGTTACAACCAGCATGCTCCCGAATCAGCATTAGCTTGTACAAAATATAGGTATTGTCACAACCAGCACCACAGGTCACAACATCACAGATTCCGAGTGTCAAAACACAGATACTCGATAAAGAGGAATGTATATTGAGTCTTTTAAAAAATGCTTAGAAAACAAGAAAGTACTCGGTGAAAGCCAGTGTATGCCGAGTATTCCTAAAACACACTTGGCAAGGATCATATACTCGTCAATGAACCTAAAAAACACTCAGAAAACCTCCACACTCGCCAAAGACAATGCCACTTGGATGTATTCAACTGAGAGATAACACAAAAATCTTTGACACCAAAAGCAAGAAAAAAATGTCGTATCGAAAAATGCATATGTGAGGCACACCTCAACGAGAAAGGGGCAAACTTCAGGAAAAAGTACTATAATGACATTCTTCCCACTCGGCATAATCCCGTGGCTCGTTACTGTGCCGTCAACCCTGAAGAACTACCCCATCTTAGCGTTTTCACATGGCTGGGTGGAAGATCAAGTGGTCCAAACCTCAAGTCAATCCAACATGAAGATGGAAGAATGTTATGACGTATGTATTGAAGAACATGACAGTTATAACGCCCTACATAAATTAAGTGCTCACTATATTTCTTTACACACATTCTTTCCCCAGTTTTTGTAACTCTTGTTCTTCTCGTTGCCAGAGATTCTAGCGTAAAACCTCGAAATGGAGAAGGCACCTTACTGATGAAGAATCTTAGGACCTTTTTAAAGAGGGTGGAGAAGTAGGGGGCGGTTGCATTAGCTAGTTCTCCAGAAAAGTACTTATCTATCTATCATGTCTCCTAGTGAAAGTCTTTTCAAGTTGACCTTAGATTGAACTAATACACAAAGATTTACCTTATTAAACTTTCAGGCAAGAACCAACATGGAAGCGAGGCCCGAATTGAGGCAAGTTTCCAAAGGCTATAACTATTCCGTCAAGACATTTAATTCTTATGATGTGAATGGATATTGCTTACATAAAGATTTCATGATGAATCATTCATAATCTTGGTTGGCATGGTTCTGCGTTGATTCTTTCCATCTGCCCGTCATCAAGATTCAAACCCAAGCCTCACTTGTACTATTGTACATGATATTTGCTATATGTGTTATTTAACAAAAATCTATTCAAACATACTCAATGTAAACATATAAGAAGACAATCTAGGACTCGTCAAAGTTATGTCACTATCCCTATTTATACATGATTTTTACTAAATAAATAATTATGGATTCAACTATTGGAATTGTAAAATATGAACAAAAAAAGCATGGGAAAAGAGAAGAAAAAGGGATAAACCAGATGACTCCAAATATAGTTTTCTAATTTATTCTTCTTCTTAGAATAAGAAATAGGAGATAAGAATAAATCATCTTGTGAGTAGAATATTGCTGAAAAGGAAACATACTGGAAGTTACTCTAGGGATGAAAGCACTTAAGTAAAATTGAGGAAGGTATAAAATTCAAGATGGTCCATTGTGATGTCGATAACAAGAAATTGTGGAAGCTCAAAATTCCTCCAAGAATTAAGATTTTCCTCGTTTTTAAACAGAGGGGTCATCTTGACTGGAGATTATTTGGCATGAGGTAATTGGCAAGGTAGCGCCTGACGGGTCGACGAAACACTTAGTTTTGTGTTGAGGGCTTTGCTTTCTTGCTATGATCTAGAGGGAATTAGAGAAAGAATAATAAGAAATAGAAAGATCATATATTGATCTTATGGAGAGTAATGACTTCACATATAAAGAGTGTGTTGAATAAAAGTTGTTGAGAGTTGACAAACAGTTTTGGTCATTGTTGCAATTAATAGGAAATAATAAAGAAAGAGAGGATTCACATATAAATATACTATCTTGGACATCTTTTGTAATTGTGAGCACTCATTAAAGTATGACATGCTAAAAAGTTGATGTTCGACAAAGGAAGACAACATAATGGGTTATGTTTTCTTATATCCGTATATAAGTTATATTGTCATGGATTCTCTAACATGTTGAGCTTGCCTTTCCCTCTCATGCTAGCCAAATTCTTTTCACCAAGTAGAGATACTACTTGTGCTTCCAAACATTCCTTAAACCAGCTTTGCCATGAGATTCCACCATACCTACCTATGGATTGAGTAAGAGCCTTCAAGTAAGTTGTCATCGGTGCAAGCAATAAAAATTGCTCTCTAAATATGTATGGTCTATTAGTGTGAAGAAAATAAGCTTTATACGAACTTGTGATATGGAAGAAATAAAAGCGACAGACTGCATAATAAAGTTCTTTATCACAAGCGGCAATATAAAGTGACGTTCTTTTGCATTAAGATTTTTTGCATCCCACCATAAAAGCGCATCACAGCCTCTACTTCCCTCTGCGAAGGGCCTATCTTTTCTTTTATCTTCTACCCTTATACAAGAGTCATGGTGATCATCACCTTTCCTTTTTACACTTTTTCCTTTAGCAAGCACTGTGTTGGAGAGATCCGTATATATATCCACTCGGATGTAGGTTGGGAGGCGAAACTATGAGCCCCTATCTTTCTCTGTGTCCGATTGAAACTTTGTACCCATAAGTATCGCGTGAGTGTTAGCAATTGTGAAAGATTAAATGATAGTTGAGTATGTGGACCTGCTGAAAAGCTCTTATATTGACTCATTCCGATGTTATAATAAATTGCAATTGCTTCAATGACTGAGATCATAGTTTGTTAGTTTTCAATGAAGTTTCCGATTCATACTCTACCTTGTGAATGAACTGTTACTTTACCATAAGAAATTATATGACAATATATTGTTGCTGTCCATGCCCGCATGTCCATATTTTATTTTATCGACACCTGTATCTCTAAACATGTGGATATATTTTTTGATATCGGCTTTCGCTTGAGGACAAGCGAGGTCTAAGCTTGGGGGAGTTGATACGTCCATTTTGTATCATGCTTTTATATTGATATTTATTGCATTATGGGCTGTTATTACACATTATATCACAATACTTATGCCTTTCTCTCTTATTTTATAAGGTCTACATGAAGAGGGAGAATGCCGGCAGCTGGAATTCTGGACTGGAAAAGGAGCAAATATTAGAGACCTATTCTACACAACTCCCAAAGTCCTGAAACTTCATGGAGAAATGTTTTGGAATATATAAAAAATATTGGGCGAAGAAAGCACCAGAGGGGCCCGCCTGCCATCCACAAGGGTGGAGGGCATGCCCAGGGGCCTTGTGAGCCACCTGGCAGGCCCCCGATGCCCATCTTCTGCTATATGGTGTGTTTTGACCTGGATAAAATCAGAAGGAAGCTTTCGGGACGAAGCGCCGCCATCTCGAGGCGGAACTTGGGCAGAACCAATCTAGGGCTCCGGGGAGCTGTTCTGTCGGGGAAACTTCCCTCCGGGAGGGGGAAATAATCGCCATCGTCATCACCAACGATCCTCTCATTGAGAGGGGGTCAATCTCCATCAACATCTTCACCAGCACCATCTCCTCTCAAACCCTAGTTCATCTCTTGTATCCGATCTCTGTCTCAAAACCTCAGATTGGTACCTGTGGGTTGCTAGTAGTGTTCATTACTCCTTGTAGTTGATGCTAGTTGGTTTATTCGGTGAAAGATCATATGTTCAGATCCTTAATGATAATTAATACTCCTCTAATTATGAACATGAATATGATATGTGAGTAGTTACGTTTGTTCTTGAGGACATGGGAGAAGTCTTGTTATAAGTAGTCATGTGAATTTGGTATTCGTTCGATATTTTGATGAGGTGTATGTTGTCTTTCCTCTAGTGGTGTTACGTGAACGTCGACTACATGACACTTCACCATGATTTGGGCCTAGGGGAAGGCATTGGGAAGTAATAAGTAGATGACCGGTTGCTAGAGTGACAGAAGTTTAAACCGTAGTTTATGCGTTGCTTCGTAAGGGGCTGATTTGGATCCATATGTTTCATGCTATGGTTAGGTTTACCTCAATTCTTCTTTCGTAGTTGCGGATGTTTGCGAGAGGTATTAATCATAAGTGGGAGGCTTCTCCAAGGAAGGGCAGCACCCAAGCACCGGTCCACCCACATATCAAATTATCAAAGTAATGAACGTGAATCATCTGAGCATAATGAAAACTAACTTGACAACAACTCCCATGTGTCCTCAGGAGCGCTTTGATTTATATAAGAGTTCGTCCAGGCTTGTCCTTTGCTACAAAAAGGATTGGGCTACCTTGCTGCACCTTAGTTACTTGTTTTACTTGTTACCCGTTACGAATTATCTTATCACTGTGACGCCCCCGATTCAATCGTATACTAATCATGCACGCAAACGTGTACGATCAAGATCAGGGACTCACGGGAAGATATCACAACACAACTCTAAAAACATAAATAAGTCTTACAAGCATCATAATACAAGCCAGGGGCCTCGAGGGCTCGAATACAAGTGCTCGATCATAGACGAGTCAGCGGAAGCAACAATATCCGAGTACAGACATAACTTAAACAAGTTTGCCTTAAGAAGGCTAGCACAAAGTGGGATACAGATCGAAAGAGGCGCAGGCATCCTTCCTGGGATCCTCCTAACTACTCCTGGTCGTCGTCAGTAGCCTGCACGTAGTAGTAGGCACCTCCGGTGTAGTAGGATTCATCGTCGACGGTAGCGTCTGGCTCCTGGGCTCCAGCATCTGGTTGCGACAACCAGGTAGAAAGGAAAGGGGGAAAAGAGGGAGAAAAGCAACCGTGAGTACTCATCCAAAGTACTCGCAAGCAAGGAGCTACCCTACATATGCATGGATATATGTGTAAAGAGCCATATCGGTGGACTGAACTGCAGAATGCCAGAATAAGAGGGGGATAACTAATCCTGTCGAAGACTACGCTTCTGGCAGCCTCCGTCTTGCAGCATGAAGAAGAGAGTAGACTGAAGTCCTCCAAGTAGCATCGCATAGCATAATCCTACCCGGCAATCCTCTCCTCGTTGCCCTGTTAGAGAGCGATCACCGGGTTGTATCTGGCACTTGGAAGGGTGTGTTTTATTAAGTATCCGATTCTAGTTGTCATGAGGTCAAGGTACAACTCCAAGTCGTCCTGTTACCGAAGATCACGACTATTCGAATAGATTAACTTCCCTGCAGGGGTGCACCACATAACCCAACACGCTCGATCCCATTTGGCCGGACACACTTTTCTGGGTCATCCCCGGCCTCGGAAGATCAACACGTCGTAGCCCCACCTAGGCACAACAGAGAGGTCAGCACGCCAGTCTAACTCCTATGGCGCAGGGGTCTGGGCCCATCGCCCTTTGCACACCTGCATGTTGCGTACGCGCCCGGAAGCAGAATTAGCCCCCTTAATACAACAGCAGGCTTACGTTCCAATCCGGCGCGCGCCACTCAGTTGCTGACGTCACGAAGGCTTCGGCTGATACCACGACACCGAGTGCCCATAACTGTTCCCGCGTAGTTGGTTAGTGCGTATAGGCCAGTAGCCAGACTTAGATCAAATACCAAGATCTCGTTAAGCGTGTTAAGTATCCGTGGACGCCGAATAGGGCCAGGCCCACCTCTCTCCTAGGCGGTCTCAACCTGCCCTGTCGCTCCGCCACAAAGTAACAGTCGGGGGCCGTCGGGAACCTAGGCCCACCTCTACCGGGATGGAGCCACCTGTCCTTCCAGCCCCCACATCGGAATCACTTGCGGGTACTCAACGAGCTGACCCGACTTTAGTCACCATCTGTATAGTATGTATGTATGTATGTATGTATAGTATATACCCGTGATCACCTCCCGAGTGATCACGGCCCGATAGTATAGCAAGGCAGACTGACAAGAATGTAGGGCCAATGATGATAAACTAGCATCCTATACTAGGCATTTAGGATTGCGGGTAAGGTATCAATGAATGTAGCAACAATGACAGGCTATGCATCAGAATAGGATTAATCGAAACAGTAACATACTACACTACTCTAATGCAAGCAGTAGAGGGTAGAATAGGCGATATCTGGTGATCAAAGGGGGGGCTTGCCTGGTTGCTCTGGCAAGGAGGGGTCGTCAACTCCGTAGTCGAACTGGGCAGTAGCAGCGTCAGTCTCGTAGTCTACCGGAGAGAAGAGGGGGAAGAAACAGTAAATACAATGCAAACATAAGCATGACGATGCATGACATGACAAAGTGTGATGCTAGGCATGCCCTAACGCGGTATGAGGTGATACCGGTGAAGGGGGGAAACATCCGGGAAAGTATCCCCGGTGTTTCGCGTTTTCGGGCAAAGGAGCCGGAGGAGGAAAGTTGCGAGTTCGGTATGTTAGGGATGTGTGGCGGACGAACGGGCTGCGTATCCGGATTCGTCTCGTCGTTCTGAACAACTTTCATGTTGAAAATAATTTAATCCAAGTTACGGATTAAAAGATATGATTTTCTAAAGATTTTATTAATTTCTGGAATTTAATTAATTATTTAAATTAATTCGAAAATGGATTTATGACATCAGCATGATGTCATGCTGACGTCAGCAGTCAACGGGGCTTGACTGGTCAACCTGACCAGTGGGTCCCACTGGTCAGTGACACATTTTAATTAAACAATTTAATTTACCTAATTAGTACTAATTAGGAGGTGGGCCCCACTATCATTGAGTAATTAATTAATTGACTAACAGTTTAATTAGTTTAGTTATTTGATTAGTTTAATTTATCAAAATTAATTAAGTTAATTAATTCTTTAATTAATTAATTAATTTTATTATTATTTTTATTTTTTTAAAACGTTCTGTGGTGTGGGGCCTGAATGGCAGTGGCCCATCTAGCCTAACGGGCGCTGGGCGCATGGCTAATGGGCATGGCCCGAACGGGCGCATGCCCGAGGGGCGCTGGGCACGCACACGGAGCACGCCGGCGGCCAGGGCCAGGGGAGGCGGCGGAGAGGTGGCCGCGGACCGGCTGGGTGGAGCGGGCGCAGGGGCGTGCGGCTGGAGGTGGTGGTGGCAGGGGAGGCGCTCGTTAGTAAGCAGCAGCAAGCGAAGCAACAGCTACAGCAGTTGCAGACGAGCAGCAGGGGACGAGGCCGCGTCGGGGGCTCGCGCGCGAGTTGCCGACGGCGCCGGCGAGCGTGTGCGAGGGGGGGGGGGGGGGGTGGACGCCGGGTGGCCGCGGTGAGCGCGGTCGGTGCGGGCGCATGCGGGGAAGAGAGGAGGAGGGGGCCTCACAGGGGGTGTGTAGGGACCGTGGCAGCGGGGGTCGAGGGGGGGGGGACGGGCGTCATAATTCTCCTCCACTACAAGAAATCTCGTCCTGAGATTTAAGAGGTAGGGAAAGGGGGGAAGGTTTGGTAACGAATCTAGCGGGTCTCCTCATTCTGGCTTGCTCTTCTCGAAGAGATCGATCCAATACATTGATGTCTTCATTTCTCTGCTTCAGGTCATCATGATGAAGTCGACATCCTTTCTTCGGGATCTTCATCGTACTTACGAATAGGTAACGGGGCAGATCGGTAACGACAGAATGCTATAAGGGTAATAATCTGGGATTAACCCATGAATGAGCATATGGGTACCTCTCGAGTTGAACAAATAAACACATCGAGAATAAAGTTCGAAGGTACAATAAGAAGTTTCAAGTAGCCAGGCAATCGTTCAATGCCTAGTCAAAAGGTGAAAGGTGGCTCATGAATTATGTATGAGTCCACGCGGGAGGGATAACTTTGGGAACAGGGGGTGTACAGAAGAGTCAGGTTTCGATCCTGTGGAACTGTGGGTTATGGGCCCACCATGTGGTTGAAAGTAGGAAGGGGGCCGACATCTTGCATGGCCACAATAGCAAGGCGTGTCAGAGGGTAGCCTGTCAGTTATGTCGGCAACAACATCGATACCAAGGGCGAGGGACGAAGAGAACCATTTTCCTGCTCGTTGAACGAGGCGGGCCAATAGGCAAGGTTCTCGTCCATCGGTGGCTACCGAAATGTCATCAACAATAGTAACACGGTTTTGCTGACGGAATTGTGCACCGAGGTGTTTACATAAGCAGTGAATCATTACTGCTTAGATTATATAGATCACAAGAGAGGTCAAACAAACCACTGGAAAGGAAAAGTGATTATCGGGTTTAAACAGAACAGTGGAAAGGAAAATATGTTTAAACACATATTTCTAGGGTATATCCTTACCAAGGACAAGTAGAGAATGATACCCATGACATGAGACCAAAGGCATGACCATTCAGATAAAAGGGATAAGAAGAATCATGATATGTACCCATACAACGGTGTTTGGATAACTGATAAGGAAAATTTAGCACTGTGCTTCAAATGTTCTTATTGATGATAGGAGTACCACATACATGCTTCGAGATAGCATTGACATGGTCTTCAAGCAAAGGTCGGTCTTTGCATACGCAAAGGATTCATCAGGAACAACTTATAAAATAAGTCTTACAATTTCCACACGGAAGAATGACTAACCTTGCCAAAAAGGAAACTATAACAATAGGTCCTCCGGCCAAGTGTGCTGGACATGCCATCACCTTACCGGGTCATAAAAGACCAATGTTATAACTCTTGGAAATGTCCCAACCATCATATCTGACCGAGGTTCAGATCCATTGGTGTCAGGATACCTCTGACTTAGGATGCCAGAGAAGAAAAGGTGCAACATAAATGACGAGATGACACTGTAAGATTCTCGGGAAATGTACAATGGAAGCGAGTTCCAAAGCAAGAGTTCATCATTAATCCAAGGAGAGATGAGGAGGTAGCTGATGGATTCAGCAACATTTCGTCAAGATATCCAAAAAGATGGCTTTCCATAGTCATGTGAACAAGGAGATAACATTTGTCAAATCAAATGATATAATGGTGTGCTAGAGGAAAGCATACACAATTAAACATTGATCGAAAAGTGCATCCAAAATATGGACTAAGTAACACGATCAATGTCAGAATGATGAGTCAATAATCAACACATGAAGAAAGAAACTATCATTCGTAACTTACAAGCAATAGGGTTGCTAGAAGTTTTGAATTCACAAATCATAGTTCATTTTTCGGCATTCCGGTTATAAATAACACGGGGACCAAGAAGGAATGGTGATGGTGAGAAGCATCACTTGTATCAGGAATTCTCAAGAGGTGGTAAAATTCTCACGACATTCTTGACATAAAAGATGGCAATACTCCAAGGTAAAGGAGAACAAATGTTGGATAGCAAGGTATAACACAAAACACGAACAAGTTTGTGTTGGGGGAAGGTAAGAATGTTGTCGATGATTACACAAATCATCGAGGGGCAAGGATGGTATTTCCCATCATGAATTCGATTGATATCTTGGAAGAGCTCGGAATGCTGATGATGATCACGACACATTTGTCAAGAGATTCCATGAAGATGTAATCGATCGGTGATGACATCAAGTCAAAGGAATGATGAAGCGAAAGGTTATTGGAACCACGGATACGACACAAACTCGAAATCAAGCTTGCTATTCAAGGCGAAATGCTATGACGAGTAAGGTCGACATAAGCTGAGCTCATCGTTGAAAATTGTGCTTCGGGAATAAAGAGCAGGTAGCACAGTTAAAATTTAGCACGATAATGATATAGCCGACCAGGCTAGGAATGACTTGAAGGATTAATAAACTCATAAGCAACGAAGATTACTTAGAGTTATTGAACCGTAGTGCAGACTCGGTTCACATATCGGTGTTCTCGGTTGACGACAACCCAGAACCTAGGAAAATTGGAATCGGTGAGAAATAACAGTTGATGAAGAACCCATAAAAAGTTATGCAGTTCCATGATATTTTTGAGATACCAGAGTGTAATACTCGATGGTAGAACAAAGTAAAGGTTGGACAGGTGCAAAGATCTGCAGAAGACAAGTACCTCAACTTGTCCGAGAAATGGTATTTAAAGCAGAACATGGTCGGAAAAACGATTGCAAAATGCCAGATCGCAGATATAAGATAAACTTATACCAAGGAAATATTTATTTGAAGAGAAGCTTTAATGATACGATCTACATTGTTTCCATGGGCATGAACACAAAGGTTCAAGGTCGACTCCCACTTCCTCAATGCATAACCTTACATTGACCTCTCGTATTTCGAAAATGACATTAGTTGTGGAAAGTTTTACCTGGTGCAATACCAAATAAGTATGACCCGTGAAATCTTTCGGGTTTGCACATATTAGGGAAGGCCTTGGTTCAACCCATCGGGGCTTCTTAGGAACATATACCACAAGCTTCAAGAGTAAATATCACCAGCTCGAAACCAAAGCATGGTTGACAAAAGGAGAGGATACCATTTACCAAAGGCATTATGTATCAGAGAAAGAGCTCACAAGGTGATTAATTATGAAGGACATTGTCGGATAATAATCCAACAGTGGATAAGGCGATCCACAATGGAGCTGATGTGAGTATCGATACCCAATCAGAGGAAGAAAGAATGCAATGCATCGGTTTATAGAACATCTGAATAATTCAACGTTTAATTAGCAAAGGAATTATGATTTTCAACTCAAGGGGTCAGGAGCAAATGCTCTGATCAAGGATGGATAAGTTGAATAGACTTAGGGGTACAATCGATGGCAATCTGATTGGCCGAGAACCAGCTCATGTTCGAAAGACGTCTAAGCCGGAAAGGTAATTTATCAGGATCAACTGATGATTGCATGCATTTGCACACATATAGAATCAACGGACTTAAAATGATTGTGACAAAGGATGCCAATAAGATTACTAGACTTATGGGATTAACCATAATGCAAGCAAGCAAGAATTTCAAGAGCAATAGGCTACTCAGGATTTTCGGAAGTTCGAATATTATTTTGAAGAACTTAGTGAAACAGACAAACAACTAGGGATGTGCGGATACTCGGTAAGTGCGAGAAATTATCCATAGGGGTGTATATGTGGATAATGAACAGCAAGACAGTAGGTACAAAGTATTCTCGGAATAATAGAGAGAATTTCCGAGGTGTCTTGTAATAACAAGATCAACTCGGAATGAAGTTATGGACGACAAGTGTATGTAGCTTTCCATAGGGATTTATCGGTGGTATGGAATTGCAACGGGGAAGGGCACAAGGGTCTCGGGGAAACATCGGAGAGTATTATCAGAATCTTCTGTTGAAGCGGTCGATCATCTGTAATGAAGGGGCTCTCCGGCAGGAAGTGATAACGAAAACCTAGAGTTAGATTTCAGCAAAATCATTTAACCCGAATAGAAGAGAGATTAGAATCCTAGAGTATGGACGATGAATAAAAGATCCTAATACCACCCAATGGCGACGTGGGCCCAGGGGCCGCACAGCCAAGTTAGTAGAACAATTTTCATCGACTAGACTCAACTTCGGCCAAGGAGTGTGGAAGGGGGATTCCTACAGGCAGTCGGCTCTGATACCAACTTGTGACGCCCCCGATTCAATCATACACTAATCATGCACGCAAACGTGTACGATCAAGATCAAGGACTCACAGGAAGATATCACAACACAACTCTAAAAACATAAATAAGTCATACAAACATCATAATACAAGCCAGGGGCCTCGAGGGCTCGAATACAAGTGCTCGATCATAGACGAGTCAGCGGAAGCAACAATATCTGAGTACAGACATAAGTTAAACAAGTTTTCCTTAAGAAGGCTAGCACAAACTAGGATACATATCGAAAGAGGTGCAGGCCTCCTGCCTGGGATCCTCCTAACTACTCCTGGTCGTCATCAGTAGCCTGCACGTAGAAGTAGGCACCTCCGGTGTAGTAGGATTCGTCGTCGACGGTAGCGTCTGGCTCCTGGGCTCCAGCATCTGGTTGCGACAACCAGGTAGAAGGGAAAGGGGGAAAAGAGGGAGAAAAGCAACCGTGAGTACTCATCCAAAGTACTCGCAAGCAAGGAGCTACCCTACATATGCATGGATATATGTGTAAAGAGCCATATCGATGGACTGAACTGCAGAATGCCAGAATAAGAGGGGGATAACTAATCCTGTCGAAGACTACGCTTCTGGCAGCCTCCGTCTTGCAGCATGAAGAAGAGAGTAGACTGAAGTCCTCCAAGTAGCATCGCATAGCATAATCCTACCCGGCAATCCTCTCCTCATCGCCCTATTAGAGAGCGTTCACCGGGTTGTATCTGGCACTTGGAAGGGTGTGTTTTATTAAGTATCCGATTCTAGTTGTCATAAGGTCAAGGTACAACTCCAAGTCGTCCTGTTATCGAAGATCACGGCTATTCGAATAGATTAACTTCCCTGCAGGGGTGCACCACATAACCCAACACGCTCGATCCCATTTGGCCGGACACACTTTTCTGGGTCATGCCCGGCCTCGAAAGATCAATACGTCACAGCCCCACCTAGGCACAACAGAGAGGTCAGCACGCCGGTCTAACTCCTATGGCACAGGGGTCTGGGCCCATCGCCCTTTGCACACCTGCACATTGCGTACGCGGCCGGAAGCAGAACTAGCCCCCTTAATACAAGAGCAGGCTTACGTTCCAATCCGGCGCGCGCCGCTCAGTTGCTGACGTCACGAAGGCTTCGGCTGATACCACGACGCCGAGTGCCCATAACTGTTCCCGCGTAGTTGGTTAGTGCGTATAGGCCAGTAGCCAGACTCAGATCAAATACCAAGATCTCATTAAGCGTGTTAAGTACCCGCGGACGCCGAACAGGGCCAGGCCCACCTCTCTCCTAGGCGGTCTCAACCTGCCATGTCGCTCCGCCACAAAGTAACAGTCGGGGGCCGTCGGGAACCCAGGCCCACCTCTACCGGGATGGAGCCACCTGTCCTTCCAGCCCCCACATCGGAATCAATTTAGGATTGCGGGTAAGGTATCAATGAATGTAGCAACAATGACAGGCTATGCATCAGAATAGGATTAATCGAAACAGTAACATACTACACTACTCTAATGCAAGCAGTAGAGGGTAGAATAGGCGATATCTGGTGATCAAAGGGGGGGCTTGCCTGGTTGCTCTGGCAAGGAGGGGTCGTCAACTCCGTAGTCGAACTGGGCAGTAGCAGCGTCAGTCTCGTAGTCTACCGGAGAGAAGAGGGGGAAGAAACAGTAAATACAATGCAAACATAAGCATGACCATGCATGACATGACAAAGTGTGATGCTAGGCATGCCCTAACGCGGTATGAGGTGATACCGGTGAAGGGGGGAAACATCCGGGAAAGTATCCCCGGTGTTTCGCGTTTTCGGGCAGAGGAGCCGGAGGAGGAAAGTTGCGAGTTCGGTATGTTAGGGATGTGTGGCGGACGAACGGGCTGCGTATCCGGATTCGTCTCGTCGTTCTAAACAACTTTCATGTTGAAAATAATTTAATCCGAGTTACGGATTAAAAGATATGATTTTCTAAAGATTTTATTAATTTCTGGAATTTAATTAATTATTTAAATTAATTCGAAAATGTATTTATGACATTAGTATGATGTCATGTTGACGTCAGCAGTCAACGGGGGTTGACTGGTCAACCTGACCAGTGGGTCCCACTGGTCAGTGACACACTTTAATTAAACAATTTAATTAACCTAATTAGTACTAATTAGGAGGTGGGCCCCACTATCATTGAGTAATTAATTAACTGACTAACAGTTTAATTAGTTTAGTTATTTGATTAGTTTAATTAATCAAAATTAGTTAAGTTAATTAATTCTTTAATTAATTAATTAATTAATTTTATTATTATTTTTATCATTATTTTAATTTTTTAAACGTTCTGGGGTGTGGGGCCTGAATGGCAGTGGCCCATCTAGCCTAACGGGCGCTGGGCGCGTGGCTAGTGGGCATGGCCCGAACGGGCGCATGCCCGAGGGGCGCTGGGCATGCACACGGCGCATGCCGGCGGCCAGGGCCAGGGGAGGCGGCGGAGAGGTGGCCGCGGACCGGCTGGGTGGAGCGGGCGCAGGGGCGTGCGGCTGGAGGTGGTGGTGGCATGGGGAGGCACTCGTTAGTAAGCAGCAGCAAGCGAAGCAACAGCGACAACAGTTGCAGGCGAGCAGCAGGGGACGAGGCCGCGCCGGGGGCTCGCGCGCGAGTTGCCGACGGCGCCGGTGAGCGTGTGCGAGGGGGGGGGGGGACGCCAGGTGGCCGCGGTGAGCGCGGCCGGTGCGGGCGCATTCGGGGAAGAGAGGAGGAGGGGGCCTCACAGGGGGTGTGTAGGGACCGTGGCAGCGGGGGTCGAGGGGGGGTGGGGGGACGGGGACGTCGTCGGCGTCGAGGAGGCAGGCCGGTTGGGCAGGGCGCCAGCGAGGTCCAGGCGGCGTGGTCTCCAGGCGGCGACGGGCGACGGCGTCGGGCGCCGAGCGAGGGAGAAGGGGATCGGGCTCCTCCCGATCCAGATCCAGAGCGAGGGGGTGGGGGAGAGCGAGTGGGGAGTGGGGTAGGTTAGGGCTTCGGTGGGTGAGGGGATAAGAGGTGGCCGGTTGGGCTGGTTCGACCGGGCCGACGAAAGTGGCCAGCTGGGCCGGTTGGCCCAGAGTTGGGCCAGGGGCACTTTTCCCCTTTTTTTTTCTTTTCTGCTCTCTGTTTTGTATTTTCTTTTATCTTCTTTTATTTTTTTATTTCATTTTAAATCATTTAGGCATTTTATAAAAATGTGTTTGCTTTATTATAATTACCATTGTAATATTCGGCACTCACCGAACATTTTTGTTTCAACTTTTGAAAACTTTTATTGTTGACACTAATTTAAATTTGAATTTTGAAACGGTTTCGAATCAACCCGAGATTAGCAATAGTAACCGTGGTGACGTGGCATCATTAACAGAGGTTTACTGGAGCTTAAATATCCGGGCGTCACAATCACACAACTATCTGTTACCGATAATTTCGGTGCCTGCAGAGAAAACTTACTGAAAACCGCTTGTCATTTCCTTCTGCTCCTCATCGGGTTCGACACTCTTACTTATTGAAAGGACTACGATAGATCCCCTATACTTGTGGATCATCAATATTCTGCGAAACATAAAACATGCAACAAACAGGAACTGACACTGGGAACTGGATCAATATATTAGTCCCAAAAATAATATAAAATATTGCCAAAAGTATGTGAAAATTGTAGAATATTGGCATGAAACAAGCAAAAATTATAGATACGACGGAGATGTATCAGTATGTGCAAGGGGACAGCGCACACTTGTTTATAAAATGCAAGAAGGTGAAGGAAGTGTGGCGGGCTCTTGAACTAGAATGCATTAGAGGTTGTCTTCAGGCTACAACCTCTGCTGGTGAGGCTCTGGACATCATTCGGGGGTTGCCTGAACAAAAAGAATGGAAGTTTTCCATTTTATGTGGCATTGTGGAACAACACAAACAAAAAGAGGAACGGGGAGAAGGAGAAGCCAGGGCAGGTGATTGCTCATGTTGCAAGAATTGATATAGCTGAGTGCCTGCAACTATGGCCAAAGAAGGAAGCGAAAGGAAACATAGAGAACTCAAACTGGCAAGCTCCCCAGATGGACACCCTGAAATTCAACATTGATGCTGTTTGGGGGGGGGGGGGTCATTGTAAGGGATCATACAGGTACCGTCGTGGCTTGAAAGGCTGGACATAGAGTTACTGCCTCCAATGCTTATGTAGTGGAGCTCTGCGCGATGACACATGCTTTTGATTTGGCCTCTGAACCGGGGGCTATACGTGTGGAGAACTGGAGATGGAGACTGATTCCCAGCTGTTGGCCCATGCCCTGAGTAATCTGGCCATGGATTTCCCAGAACATGTTGTGGTGCTGGATGATCTGAAGTGCAGATGCGGACGTGGTTCTCTGTCTGTATAGTTGAGAAGTGTTGCCGGAAAGAGAATATGGCGGCCCACTTTTTAGCCAAACTAGGCTTTCTTTGTAATATGGTGATAATGCGTTGTATTGGGAGTACGATGTCCCAACACAAGTTGTTGGCGCAGTAAGGCGCGACGTGCCCTTGTCGTAATTAAGTTTGCTTTTAAAAAAGGTCCTTTAGAGATCAAGAGTCATTGTGGTGCTCGAAGAAGAAGTCTATAAAGGTTCGGAGATCATCTCAAGCATCTACACGAGTGATCAACTCTGATTGACGAATCAGTTGTCGAGGAGAATAGGGTGAAGCGAATATATCTTTTGTGTTAAATCACAACCTCTCCAACCAGACATAGTCCTTTTGCAGAACGGCATGCTGGTCTACCAAATTTCTTGTCGCCATCGAGCATCACTGGTTACCTCTACCCTCTCTTTACATTTGGACTTTGTTTTATGTTTAGTTACGGTCATGTGATTCCCTTTGATCCTTGCTCTAGTTAGCACTCATTGGTTCCTGTTCGCGCACAGTACACTGTTTTCGCTCGTTCCACTTCTGTGTTATGAGAGATTTGAAGTTTCCAAACGAAATTATAAATCTTCCATTCACCCCCCTCTAGTAGACATACTTCGTTCATACAACACACATATATTCAATCAATTTTTTTTGAATCTCATGCATATTCAACCATAGTTTAATCGGATGTCCCCGAAGGGACTCAATCATAGTGTTAAATAGCGGGTTATATGCAAAATAGTGGCACCCTGCTCAAACAGCTATAACATGGTTACCCGCTATTTTGTAACTTTACCGGACAACCAACTGTACAAGAATATCATTTTTCGCAAGAAACTTTCAATCTATTCCTCTTCAATCATGGCAGTACAAGAATACCATTTAGCGGCACTCTGCTCAGACCGCTATGCCATGGCTATAGCGGGGCTATAGCCAGCTATTTTGAAACTTTGGTATCAGTGGATTATTGAACACGATATAACATATGACTCATCTGGCCATGAAAATAAGGATAAAAGCAGCATATTTATGATTCGGCGACAAGCTCCTAGTAAATGTATTTCATAAACTCTATTTTTTATTTGCATATACCTGATCATAATCTAGAAGCCGCTAAGAGAGACTATGCATATTTGATATATCTACCAAGACATTTAATGATATACACAAATATCACATTGTTTAAAATACACACAATCAATTTTTTGGTTTTTCTGTTTTTTCTCAGATGTATGGGGATTGGGTTTAAAATGTCTACATGCTCAATGCATTAGAAATATATAAAACTAATGTAAATTTTATTATAAGCATGGTTCAAATTTAGCGCGTGAAATGTTTCACTTGAAACCCACATATGTCTCATGATTTTTCATTGTTTGAAGGGAATAAATCCTTTTGTAATAAATATGTAATGTCCTTGGTCATACGGACCCGGATTATAAAATTTGCAATATCATTTAACTAACATTCTTATATTATATTTCCGTAACTAAAAAATAAGTGTCATTTTTTTTTGCAAAGTAATAATCTTGTTCAATTCATCTGAACTGTTTTCTAAAGATTAACATCCGTAAAATGTGCTCATGAATACTCATTTAGTTTGCTATGTGGAGGAGGCCAAGTATATCCTGCTATGTTACTTTTCTTGATAAGTTCCCACTGTAATATAGTTTTTCCTTTAGTCTCTATACAATAAAAAGACATGATGACATCTAAACCACATTAATTTAGCATTAAATTCTTTAAAAAACATGGTATATTTTTTAATCCTTAATATAGTGATATTCACATGTTCAATCAAAGGAAATCTGATGGTGAAGGATGTTGGAAGTGGCTTGCCACACCTGTTTATGTAGCTATTGTCATCCTCATCCTCTAGTGTCATATATGTATGGATGAACACATACTATTTTGTAGGCTAGTGGCTTGATTGTATGAAAACTATAAAATGCCTTTTTATAGCTGAAGAAAATGAAAACAAATAGAATAATTTACCGCTCCCTTCTAAGTTAAAAGCGATTTCTATACTAACATGGTCTACTAAATTTATTTTTGGCTATTAAATCCTATTGATTTAAAAAATAGTTATTATTGAAACTATTATATCAGGGTAAATTTTGAAGACCAGTCTTTGTGAATAATCCTCACACATCCAATCTATAAAGATGTTAATTGTCAACAATGTTGCAAGTGGCTCTCCGTGTTACTTTCAAAAGTTTTTTTACCTCATAATTATCAAGTACCTCCGATGTCTAGGGTGATAACTATGTTTGTTTTTGCACAATTGAAAGTCTAACCACTAATCATATTTTAAATATATAGATTTGGGAAGTAAAATCGATATAGTTGTAACTTCCTAAAATGTCTTTGAATGATTTTATATCATTAAACTGATATACCACATTTCCTATTACTACTATTATCATGCCGAAACACCTTAGAATGTGTATTATTTTGTGACTGCAATTTCTAGAAATTATTTGCTATTTGTTAAACTTTTGGAGTAAGTTATACTAAAGTTTGGATATGGTGTATCACAAAACTTCACATTTAACAACATCGATTCTGATAATACAATTATTATGTCTCTGATAAAATTATATATTATCTTAAATTTGTTTTACCAATAAGGAATATTTATTGGTGTCTAATTTTTTACAATAGTTGTAATGAAGCTGCACCATTATTGCCACCTCAATTGTCAAATGATCTTTTTTTCTTTAAAAGAAAATCTAAATCATTGTGAAGACTCCCGGAAGATCTCATGTAGATTTATCAAGCAAAGAACACAAATTTAAAGTACTATAAAAAGGTATAAAGGTTTGCATTAACTACACTTTTATGTTTGTTCGGCGATATAATAAAAAAAAGTACAGAGCCTAATTTCTCTACAAAAATGCATGCATGTTAATATACTATGATAAATTATATTAGAATTTAATTGATTCATGGATATGAGAAAAGAGTGTACAAATAACTATCGGTATCTTTATTTTCAACGTAATACTTAAATTATTTTAGTTGTCGGAGTATGTAATTTAAAGACATATTCAGTTTCATACTCGTATTCTGCATTTGGTGCCGTACTTCCCTCTCGAACAATGTATAAATATCACTATCTTTATTTTCAATGTAATACTTAATTTAGTTGTCGGAGTATGTAATTTAAAGACATATTCAGTTTCATACTCGTATTCTGCATTTGGTGTCGTACTTCCCTCTCGAACAATGTATAAAATGGCTAATATGTGTTATGAGTAATAAATGTGAGGATGTCTGCATGGGAGCTTTTCTCAATCAGAAACTTCCAATGTGCATGAGTATTAGCCAATCAATTAGTTTACGTAATCTGCTGACCCGTTGATGTTAAGTTGTGGTGCGCCTGTTTCCATCCGGCCACAATAATCAAGCAAGAAAGGTACGTATACTTGCACGTACAACTCCTCGGATGCCTCCAGCCATGGACAAAAGCACTGGCGAGGAACCTCATCTGTATAATGATGATATTGAGTATTCTCCGAGACGAAGAGCCAACTTGAGAGGATGGGTATGGTTTCTTCTTTGTAATTTTTTTACGATGTTGTTTTCCTTGGTATAGGACGGGAGCGCCCATAGGATAAATGAAAATTGATGGTTTCTAATAACGGTGATGACCTGTAAAATTGAATGATCGGATGTTTATTTTTTTTTGTAATTTTTTTGCCTAATGCTCTTTTTTTTTCTAGTTAAGAAATAATTTACTTTTAGTATAAAAAGACATAGATTTTGGTGGTATATACGGCCCACCGGAACGGCCACGTTCTGTATTTTTAGGGTTACACATTCTGTATATTTTAGCTACTTCTACGAACTACAATGAAGTAGTAGGATTGGATCTGGACATGTGAAGGCCCATCTTTTTTTCCTTATGGCACGACTCATAATCCATCAGGACAATGCTATATATATATATATATATATATATATATATATATATATATATATATATATATATATGTTACGCATATCCTTTTTGGATGGAATATGTTATGCATATCTAACGGTTATAAAAGTATAATGTTAGAAGACCCACCAGATCGAGGGCCACTATTTTCTAATTAACGTAGAATTTTCGAGCCTAATTCTCTTGCCTCTAATTAACCCATCAATCACTTTTTATATATAAATAGATGTATTGAATGGTCAATCATACGTTTCCATCGTATCTACCTTTTTCAAACACGTTTGGTCTCTAATTTGCATGATTTGAATGGAACTAATCCGGACTGACGCTGTTTTCAGTAGACTACCATGGTGTTGTTTTTGTACAGAAATAAAAGTTCTTGGAATTGGACGAGAATTTCTGGAGATTTATTTTGAAATATATGAAAAAATACAGTAGCAAAAAACTACCCAAGAGGAGCCATAGTGGGCCCACAAGGGCAGCGGCGCGGCCATCCCCCGGGCCGCACCATGTGTCCTTGTGGGGCCCTTGGACGTCGTCTTGACCTAATTCCAACGTTATAAATTCACATCTGCTCTAGAAAAAATCAGAGGAGTTTCATCATGTTTTACGTTATGGAGCCGCCGCCGCCACCTCCTGTTATTCGCCAGGAGCCTGATCTAAAGTTTGTTTTCGGCTCCAGAGAGAAGGAATCGCCACCATCGTCATCACCAATTCTTCTTCATCAACAATTTCATGATGTTCACATCCATGTGTGAGTAATCTTCTTATAGGCATACACTACTAGGGAAAAGCCTAGCATTAGCATGGGTTTTAGGCCTACCAGTTGCGCGGGTGCGAGCGCTACTGCTATATCCACTTAGTAGCGGCGCTTCCTGTAATGGGCGTTACTGGTAATTACTAGTAGCACCTCTCGCGGCCCGCGCTACTACTACTATTCTGTATTATATTTTTTATTTCATGTTGTATTCATACACCTTTATACAAGTTTTCATACATCAGCAATTTAGAGATTGTTTTTACATCATAATGAGTTATTACATCACTGGGTGAAAGAACCGTGGACTAGTTTCAAGTGGACGTTGAAACTAATCCGCGGTTCTTTCACCCAATGATATAATAACTATCATCATCATCATATCATTAACAACTTATCATCATAATACATCATTGTCATATAACACCTCCTCATGATCTTCATTTTCATCAACGAGACATCATATAGCAAGTTGGTCACTAGTCATAATCACAACTCCTCATCATCATCATCAACTCTAACACATTGTACCACATAATAACACATTGTACTTAGGACCTACTTACCTCTCATAGGACCTACTACATTCTCTTAGGTAAAATAGCATAAAACAAGATAGGCTCTTACTCTCCATTATGGAGAATGGGGATTATCCTGTCTCCAATTCTTTCCCTTCGCACAATGTTGCTTCCAAGAACCTCCCTACGACTGACCATGCATTTTTTCCGTTCCTTGATTGTCATGTCTTCACCGGTTTTAGAAATCCGATATGGATAGGTGTGATTCGTAGGATGGCATGGATGTATGTTCAAAACATCAAGGCGACCATTCTGAAACATCAGATGAGGCACACAATCCTTCGGGATTTTCTGTTGAAAAACATAGTAATAACTTCGTAGTTAGAAATGTAGTTCAGTTTTAGAAGAATTTATGCAAAAGATGCACGGATGTTGTAATAGTAAAAAATCTTACCATGGCATCTCCATGGATGCGACCGTAGTTCAACACGTGCACTAGTGGGTAGTGGCACGTATTGACCATAATGTGCAGGAGTTTGATAATAGATATTGTAAATTGATACGTCTCCGTCGTATCTATAATTTTTGATTGTTCCATGCCAATATTATTCACTTTCATATACTTTTTTGGCAACTTTTTATATTATTTTTGGGACTAACATATTGATCCAGTGCCTAGTGCCAGTTCCTATCTGTTGCATGTTTTTGTTTCGCAGAAACCCAATATCAAACGGAGTCCAAACGGGATAAAAACGGACCGAAATTTTTTTTTTGGAATATTTATGATTTTTGGGAAGTAAAATCAACGCGAAACGGTATCCGAGGTGGTCACGAGGTAGGGGGGCGCGCCCCTGACCCTCGTGGTCCACCCGTAAGGCGGTTGATGCTCTCCTTCTGGCACAGGAAAGCTAATTTTACAAGGAAGATCTGAGCGAAAGATTCACCCCAATCGGAGTTACGGATCTCCAGATATAAAGGTCACGTTGAAGGGGTAGAATCTGCCAACGCAGAGAACACAGAAACAGAGAGATAGATCCAATCTAGGAGGGGCTCTCGCCCCTCCCAAGCCATGGGAGCCAAGGACCAGAGGGGAAACCCTTCTCCCATCTAGGGAGAAGGTCAAGGAAGAAGAAGAAGAAGGGGGGCTCTCTCCCATTGCTTCCGGTGGCGTCGGAACGCCGCTGGAGGCCATCATCATCACCGCGATCTTCACCAACATCGCCGTCATCTTCACCAACATCTCCATCACCTTCCCCCTTCTATCTACAGCGGTCCACTCTCCCGCAACCAGCTGTACCCTCTACTTGAACAAGGTGCTTTATGCTTCATATTATTATCCAATGATGCGTTGCCATCCTATGATGTCTGAGTAGATTTCTATTGTCCTATCAGTGATTGATGAATTGCTATGATTGGTTTGAGTTGCATGTTTTATTATTGGTGCTGTCCTATTGTGCCCTCCGTGTCGTGCAAGCGTGAGGGATTCCCGCTGTAGGGTTTGCAATATGTTTATGATTTGCTTATGGTGGGTGGCGTGAGTGATAGAAGCACAGACCTGAGTAAGTAGGTTGTTTGCGTATGGGATAAAAGGGGACTTGATACTTTAATGCTATGGTTGGGTTTTACCTCAATGAATCTTTAGTAGTTGCGGATGCTTGCTAGAGTTCTAATCATAAGTGCATATGATCCAAGTAGAGAAAGTATGTTAACTTATGCCTCTCCCTCAAATAGAATTGCAATAGTGATTACCGGTCTAGTAACGTAGTCAATTGCTTAGGGACAATTCCACAACTCCTACCACCACTTTTCCACACTCGCTATATTTACTTTCTTGCTTCTTTATCTTAACATCCCCTAATTTTTATTTACGTGTTCTTTACTTTCTTGCAAGCTTACCCGAAAACACCTACAAAGTACTTCTAGTTTCATACTTGTTCTAGGTAAAGTAAACATTAAGCGTGCGTAGAGTTGTATCGGTGGTCGATAGAACTTTAGGGAATATTTGTTCTACCTTTAGCTCCTCGTTGGGTTCGACACTCTTACTTATCGAAAACTGTTGCGATCCCCTATACTTGTGGGTTATCAAGACCTTTTTCTGGCGCCATTGCCGGGGAGCAATAGCGTGGGGTGAATATTCTCGTGTGTGCTTGTTTGCTTTATCACTAAGTAATTTTTATTTGCTGTTCTAAGTTGTTCTCTATCTTTAGTATGGATATGGAACGCAAAATACCAAAAAAATTAGCTGTACTTGCTACTCATGAGGATGGGGTAACTCCTAAAACTCTCGATTCTCATTATGCGAAAGATATTATGTACTATTTTGGTAATCCTGAGAAAACCCCATTCAACTTTATAATGGGAGACATGTTGGATCAACGTGAATACTTTAGGGATTATCGCTCGACACAAAAAGGGAAACTATTATGGGATCAATTTATTATGTTGCGTTGGTATGCCTGGAATCTATGCTTGAGTTATGATATTACTTGTTGCTCTAGGATGGAGGCTCCACACCTTCCCTTTTCATGCAAATTTAATGATAATGAAACCTTAGCTTCTTATGCTAATGGTATATATGATTATTATGATGTGGAACAAATAGAAGAATTTGTTGCTTTTAAGGCTGCTTATGAAATTGAATCTTTGTTTGAAAAGTATGAAGCTTTAGATGATGATGTTTATAGGCCTGAAAATTATGCTATATTGAAATATTGCTATGCAAATTATGAGTACAATTACTATATTAATGCATTTATTAATAAAGTCTCCGCTGTCCAAGAAGAGATTAATATTTTGCAGGAAGCTATGGAAGAAGAAATTGATGAATCTGTGAGCTCATTGGATGAAAAAGATGATGAGGAGAGCGATGAACAAAAGGAGGAAGAGTGGATTAGCTAACCGTGATCACCTTCTAATGAGAGTAACCCTCCCACTCATACATTATTTAATTCCCCTTCGTGCTTACCGAAGGATGATTGCTATGATCCCTTGAATTTGTTTGAAATATCCATTTTTGATGATGCTTGCTATGCTTATGGACAAGATGCCAATATGAATTATGCTTATGGAGATGAACTTGCTATAGTTCCTTATGTTAAACATGAAATTGTTGCTATTGCACCCACACATGATAGTCCTATTATCTTTTTGAATTCTCCCGACTACACTATATCGGAGAAGTTTGCCCTTATTAAGGATTATATTGATCGGTTGCCTTTTACCGTTGCACATGATGATTTTGATAGATATAATATGCATGTGCTTGCTGCTCCTACTTGCAATTATGATGAGATAGGAACTATATCTCCACCTCTCTATGTTTCCCACACGATGAAATTGCAAGAAACTGCTTATACTATGCATTGGCCTTTACTATGTGTGCATGAATTGTTCTTTTATAACATGCCGATGCATAGGAAGAGAGTTAGACTTCGTTGTTGCATGATATATGCTACTTTGTGCTCACTACTAAATTACAAACCATTTTTAATTAAAATTGGCTTTGATATACCTTGGGATCCGGGTGGATTCACTACTTGAGCACTATATGCCTAGCTTAATGGCTTTAAAGAAAGCGCTGCCAGGGAGACAACCCGGAAGTTTTAGAGAGTCATTTATTTCTGTTGAGTGATTTCATATAGTTTAAAAACAACAAAAATAAAGAGGGGAACCCAAAACTTTTCAAAAAGGAAAGTGAAAGTGAGAAAGGCAAGCATTGTTGAAGTGGGGGACGCCCTTAAACTTGTTCAGGCTCATGGGAACTTTGTGAATCTTAATTACAGAAACTTTTCAATAAAAATAATTATCCCCTTGTACAATTCCATTGTATTATAAAAATAATGTGCCAAGGTTTGCCTTTAGGATGTTTACAATGCTTGTTGGTTTGTACAGTGCAGGACAGAAACTTTGGCTGTAGTGCACGATTTTAGATTTTTAACTGAAACGTCAGTTGGTTCTGGTTCTTTTTGCACTGTCTTGCTACACAACGTGTTTATTTTTCCTAATTTTGGTAGAATTTTTGGGGTACCAGAAGTTTGGTGGATGTTCAGATTGCTACAGACTGTTCTGTTTTTGACAGATTCTGTTTTTTGATGCATAGTTTGCTTGTTTTGATGAATCTATCAATTTATATCAGTGGATTAAGCCATGAAAAAGTTATATTATAGTAGACACAATGCAAAAACAAAATATGAATTGGTTTGCAACAGTACTTAGAGTGGTGATTTGCTTTATTATACTAACGGATCTTACCGAGTTTTCTACTGAAGTTTTGTGTGGATGTAGTGTCTAATCGAGGATGTTTCGATATGAGAAGAAGGAAGAGAGGCAAGAGATCAAGCTTGGGGATTCCCGAGGCACCCCAAGTAAATATTCAAGGAGACTCAAGCATCTAAGCTTGGGCATGCTGGGGAGGCATCCCCTCTTTCTTCAACAAGTATCGCTATGTTTCGGATTCGTTTCGTTCATGCATTATGTGCAAGTCTTGGAGCATCTTTTGCATTTAGTTTTTATTTTTCTTTTGTGCACTATGCTGGTATGAGATATTCCTTGGTTGATTTATAGAATGCTTATTGCACTTCACTTAAATCTTTTGAGTGTGGCTTTATAGAATGCTTCATGTGCTTCACTTATATCATTTGAAGTTGGATTGCTTGTTTCTCTTTACATAGAAAACCGCCATTTGTAGAATGCTCTTTTGCTTCACTTATATTTGTTAGAGCGTGGGCATATCTTTTGTAGAAAGAATTAAACTCTCTTGCTTCACTTATATCTATTTAGAGAGGTGACAGGAATTGGTCATTCACATGGTTAGTCATAAAATCCTACATAAACTTGTAGATCGCTGAATATGATATGTTTGATTCCTTGCAATAGTTTTGCGATATAAAGATGGCGATATTAGAGTCATGCTAGTGGGTGGTTATGGATTGTAGAGACACCCGTGTTGAGGTTTGCAAGTCCCGTAGCATGCACGTATGGTAACCGTTGTGTGACAAATTTGAAGCATGGGGTGTTTCTTTGATTGTCTTCCTTATGAGTGGCGGTCGGGGACGAGAGATGGTCTTTTCCTACCAATCTATCCCCCTAGGGTCATGCGTAGTAGTAATTTGCTTTGAGGGATAATAAACTTTTGCAATAAGTATATGAGTTCTTTATGACTAATGTGAGTCCATGGATTATACGCACTTTTACCTTTCCATCATTGCTAGCCTCTTCGGTACCGTGCATTGCCCTTTCTCACCTCGAGAGTCAGTGCAAACTTCGCCGGTACATCCAAACCCCGTGATACGATACGCTCTATCACACATAAACCTCTTTATATCTTCCTCAAAACAGCCACCATACCTACCTATCATGGGATTTCCATAGCCATTCCGAGATATATTGCCATGCAACTTTCATCATCATCATATACATGACTTGAGCATTCATTGTCATATTGCTTTGCATGATCGTAAGATAGCTAGCATGATGTTTTCATGGCTTGTCCGTTTTTTTTATGTCATTGCTACGCTAGATCATTGCACATCCCGGTACACCGCCGGAAGCATTCATATAGAGTCATATCTTTGTTCCAGTATCGAGTTATAAGTAAATAAAAGTGTGATGATCATCATTATAGAACATTGCCCCATAAAAAAAAGGAAAGGCCAAAGAAGCCTAAATAAAAAAGGGGGCCAAAGAAGCCCACCAAAAAAAAAGGGCAATGTTACTATCTCTTTTTCCACACTTGTGCTTCAAAGTAGCACCATGTTCTTCATGTAGTGAGTCTCATATCTTGTGCTTCAACGTAGCACCATGTTCTTCATATAGATTGTCTCCTATGTTGTCACTTTCATATACTAGTGGGAATTTTCATTATAGAACTTGGCTTGTATATTCCAACGATGGGCTTCCTCAAATGCCCTAGGTCTTCATGAGCAAGCAAGTTGGATGCACACCCACTTAGGTTCTTTTGTTGAGCTTTCATACACTTATAGCTCTTAGTGCATCCGTTGCATGGCAATCCCTACTCCTCGCATTGACATCAATTGATGGGCATCTCCATAGCCCGTTGATTAGCCGCGTCGATGTGAGACTTTCTCCTTTTTTGTCTTCTCCACATAACCTCCATCACTATATTCTATTCCACCTATAGTGCTATATCCATGGCTTGCGCTCATGTATTGCGTGAGGGTTGAAAAAGCTGAAGCGCGTTAAAAAGTATGAACCAATTGCTCGGCTTGTCATCGGGGTTGTGCATGATGGGGGCATTTTGTGTGACGAAAATGAAGCATGACCAAACTATATGATTTTGTAGGGATAAGCTTGCTTTGGCCTTGTTGCTTTGAAAAGACATGATTGCTTTATTGGTACGCTCGAAGTATTATTGTTTTTATGTCAAATGATAGACTATTGCTTTGAATCACTCGTATCTTAATATTCATGCCATGATTAGACATATGATCAAGATTATGCTAGGTAGCATTCCACATCAAAAAATATTCTTTTTTTTCATTTACCTACTCGAGGATGAGCAGGAATTAAGCTTGGGGAATGTGATACGTCTCCGTCATATCTATAATTTTTGATTGTTCCATGCCAATATTATTCACTTTCATATACTTTTTGGAAACTTTTTATATTATTGTTGGGACTAACATATTGATCCAGCGCCCAGTGCCAGTTCCTGTCTATTGCATGTTTTTTGTTTCGCAGAAACCCAATATCAAACGGAGTCCAAATGGGATAAAAACGGACGAAGTTTTTTTTTGGAATATTTATGATTTTTGGGAAGTAAAATCAACGCGAAACGGTATCCGAGGTGGTCACGAGGTAGGGGGGCGCGTCCTACCCCCCCAGGCGCGCCCCTGACCCTCGTGGTACACCTGTAAGGCGGTTGATGCTCTCCTTCTGGAGCAAGAAAGATAATTTTACAAGGAATATCTGAGTGAAAGACTCACCCCAATCGGAGTTACGGATCTCCAGATATAAAGGAAACGGTGAAGGGGTAGAATCTACCAACGCAGAGAACGCAGAAACAGAGAGATAGATCCAATCTCGGAGGGGCTCTCACCCCTCCAAAGCCATGGGAGCCAAGGACCAGAGGGGAAACCCTTCTCCCATCTAGGGAGAAGGTTAAGGAAGAAGAAGACGGGGGGCTCTCTCCCCCTTGCTTCCGGTGGCGTCGGAACGCCGCCGGAGGCCATCATCATCACCGCGATCTTCACCAACACCGCCGTCATCTTCACCAACATCTCCATCACCTTCCCCCTTCTATCTACAGCGGTCCACTCTCCTGCAACCCGCTGTACCCTCTACTTGAACATGGTGCTTTATGCTTCATATTATTATCCAATGATGCGTTGCCATCCTATGATGTCTGAGTAGATTTCTATTGTCCTATCGATGATTGATGAATTGCTATGATTGGTTTGATTTGCATGTTTTATTATTGGTGCTGTCCTATTGTGCCCTCCGTGTCGCGCAAGCGTGAGGGATTCCCGCTGTAGGGTTTGCAATATGTTTATGATTTGCTTATGGTGGGTGGCGTGAGTGATAGAAGCACAGACCCGAGTAAGTAGGTTGTTTGCGTATGGGATGAAAGGGGACTTGATACTTTAATGCTATGGTTGGGTTTTACCTTAATGAATCTTTAGTAGTTGCGGATGCTTGCTAGAGTTCCAATCATAAGTGCATATGATCCAAGTAGAGAAAGTATGTTAGCTTATGCCTCTCCCTCAAATAGAATTGCAATAGTGATTACCGGTCTAGTAACGTAGTCAATTGCTTAGGGACAATTCCACAACTCCTACCACCACTTTTCCACACTCGCTATATTTACTTTCTTGCTTCTTTATCTTAACATCCCCTAATTTTTATTTACGTGTTCTTTACTTTCTTGCAAGCTTACCCAAAAACAACTACAAAGTACTTCTAGTTTCATACTCGTTCTAGGTAAAGTAAATATTAAGCGTGCGTAGAGTTGTATCGGTGGTCGATAGAACTTTAGGGAATATTTGTTCTACCTTTAGCTCCTCGTTGGGTTCGACACTCTTACTTATCGAAAACTGTTGCGATCCCCTATACTTGTGGGTTATCATAAATCTCAAGATCAGTATAAAATGCGATCAGATGATTTTTCTCCTGATAAGTTAATTCTAAGCCATCGGTGTAGTAGGTTCTGTCTACCACCTTCCGCACATTCTTTGAAGAATGAAAATAAGTTGTCAATGGAAATAAGCTATCAACATTTTTGATATAAACAATATAAATTACTTAATAACTATATTTGAGAAACTCACATAGTGGTAGAATTGGAAGCGTATCAACAAGGACCCAAATGTCCAAATTGTCTTCGGCGATGTCAGGATCACCAAGATCCATGGTGACAAGCATACCCTCATAAAAACCATACATCTTGCAAAGTGCTTCCCAATTTGTGCAACCAAAATGGGTTACGCTCTCATAATTGTACAGATTTACTTCAAAATCCATAGCATGATGGGTGCTTAGATGAATTTTCTTTGTTTCGATACTTTCATGATCTTCAAAATCCAGCCTCTCCAAGACATAGCGTGTTGCATGGCATGGGATAAGCTAGTCGAATTGTAAAAGATGAAAATTACACGTTGAAGTAGTTGAAGTCATGCTTAATTACAAAAAAAACTTGTCGTCGTTGCATACCGTTTCAACATCGAAGGTCTCCTGGAGCTTAATGCTGAAGCGCCGACCTTCGTCCAGGTGAGGCCTGTCGCACAAACCTCGGTCGTCCTTGCACCAGTCGCACTCCCCCGGGAGACTTTGGTCATCCGATGACGACATTTCCTAGGTTCATATAATTCAAAGATTAAACTTGTCCAATTAAAAATATGTACTACAAAAACAAAATTAGATCATTATTATTCATCACGGGTTGACTATCGGTCTGCCGAGTCTTTTCTTGAAAACTCTCAGCTCACGTGGTGTATATATTCGACCGTCATTGATGGTCGCTCCCCCCTTCGTCCCCGAGTGCATTACACCAAAATGTCTAGCACACGGGAACGAAGGAGAAGCGACCCCCACGACAACAGTCGGGATTCTTCATCCTCTCATATATGGTGGAGCCTCTCCCTCATTGATTCCTCTTTGACATTTGCGATCGTCGGTGATGTTCGTTACTTCTCCTTCTCCTAGTGCATAACAAAGTTCTAGCACACGGAGAAGAAGGAGAAACGACCCCCACGACAACAGTCAGGATTCTTCGTCCTCTCTCATATATGGTGGGCTCACTCCCTCACTGATTTTTGGACCGTTGGTGATGGTCGTTATTCCTCCTTCCCCTAGTGCATAACAACGGTCTAGCACAAGGAGAAGAAGGAAAAACGACCCCCACGACAACAGTCGGGATTCTTCTTCTCTCATATATGGTGCAGACTTTCTCCCTCACTCATTTGTTGACTGTCATTTATGGAGCCTCGAGAGACTTAAAGTCAACCCGAAATGTCGTTTAATTATCTTTCTAGAAAATCCAGGCCACTCGATATTTCCTACAGACTCTATCACAAGTCATGCCAAAATTCATAGAAAAATCCGGCATGACCTTTGCTAAAAAAGGACATATCGAGGGCCTGAAATTTGCCGGAATGGAAATTAATCAACACTCCGGCAAAACACAGGCCACTCGGAGGTGTAACCTGCAAACATGGTCGACAATTTGGGCAAGCACATATCTTATTTGAGCAACACAAGATATACATGTTTATATCTACATCATATGAGCATTCGAACTTGATGGTCATTGCATTTCAATGGTTCAAAATATGAACAAAAACATTTCAAAATATCTTATAGGACACATATCGACATAGAGATTTGTCTGGTCTCACCTCGAGGTCGGAGGGGGTCGGTGACGGGGACGACGGTGGGGATGATGGAGGGGCTCCTGGGTTTCTGCAAAAACAAAAACCCTAT
This sequence comes from Triticum timopheevii, assembly GCA_963921465.1. NCBI lineage: Eukaryota > Viridiplantae > Streptophyta > Magnoliopsida > Poales > Poaceae > Triticum > Triticum timopheevii. The sequence continues at coordinate 652,445,401 of OY997266.1, forward strand.
AAGCTATCAACTAATGAAATGCATACGCCTTGCATAGTGGGATCTAATTTCAGCATTCAAAATAGGAGTAGTTCTCCAATTTGAGCATTCAACAAGCAAAACCAAATCGTAAAATAAATAAGTATTCAAATTAGCATGCATTCAATAAGCAAAAGTAAATTCATCTCTTGCATCCGTACATCGTCGAATATTATCACTGATACATCTCGAATAGTATCATACATATATAACATCACTAATACAGCTAAAACCCTAGTGAACGATGGGTATCGGCGCGGGCGGTGGACACCCAAAGAGAAGGAACCATCACAGGATCATAGCTCTAGTGAGATCCCTGAAGAACCTGCCAGGTATTGGAGAACCTGCCCTCCAACGCAACCATGTAGCGACGGACGTGCTCGTCCTCCTTGCTGACACGGTGACGTACCACCTCTGCGGGGTCCTCAAGCCTCCGCATCATTACTGGCCCACGCGACCGCCACCAAAGAAGGTTCGGGTTAACGACGGGCTGGCTCCTCACCGAGCTGCGCCCCTCGGTAGGTAGCACCTCCCAGTACCAGCCCGACGGAGCCCAGTCCTGGACATGTCCCCTCTGATCAAGCAGGTGTCCTTCGCCGAGTCGACGACGAGGATGCGGGATAGGCATCGTCGACGTCGATGCAGGAATAATTGTTTTAACTAAAAAAATAACAACAAATATGACCTGTTCAAAATATGACATGTCCACTTCAAAACGAATCAACCTAGAATATTGTTAAATATACCGAAAAATAAACTAGTTCTATTAATTTTCTTACTAAAAATAAACTAGTTCTATAGTAAAATTTTAGTTAGATCATCAAATCTCATATACCTAAATTTTCTTACTAAAAATAAACTAGTTCTATTAATTCAACTAAACACTTACTATAAATAAAAATAAAGTAGTACTTACTAAAAATAAACTAGTTCAACTAGTTCTATTAATTTTCTTACTAAAAAAATAGTTCTATAAATTCAACTAGTTCTTACTAAAAATAACTAGTTCAACTAGTTCTATTAATTTTCGTACTAATTCTATTAAACACTTACTAAAAAACAGTAAAAAAAACTATATTGAATTTTTTTCTCTAAACTAAACACTACTGCGCTAATTAACATCTAGTTAAAACCCTACTGCCCAAACCCCCAAACCCTACTGCCCTAGTTCTTAAGCATCTACAAGTACTAACTAATTAGATGAACCCTACCTAGGTACTTAAGCATCTACAACTACTTAAGCACCCATTGATGAACCCTAGGAATTTGTCCTAAAAACTAATTAATCATCTACAACTCCTGCCCTAATTAACATCTAGTTTACAATTAAGCATCTACAACTACTGTCCTAATTAACATATAATTGGATGAACCCTAACTAATTAGATGAACTCTAACATTTGATGAACCCTAGAAACCCTAGCTAGGCAGAGGTAGGGGAGGAGGAGGAGGTGTAGGCGTGCTCACCTCGGGCGCCGACGGAGTTAGGGAGCGGCCGAGGAAGGGGCACGCGGTGTCGAGGTTGAGGTCGGGGCTCGGGCGCGCGGCGGAGGGTCGCGATGTAGGGCGGCGTCGAGGTCGGGGTCGAGGCGGCGTCGAGGTCGGGGTCGGGGCGGCATCGAGGGCGTGCGGACGACGAAAGGAGAGCGCACGGCGGCCGACGGCGATGTAGGGCGACGACGGCGGCGACAGCAGACGAGTTGGATTTGGGGAAAGTGGCCGTGGGGAAGAAGAACGCGCAGTTAAGTCGAAAATAGCAGTAGCGCGGGCTAGGAAAAGCGCTACTGCTACATTAGCTATAGCGCTGGTTGAGAATACGCGCTACTGCTAAGTTTAGCTATAGCGCCTGTCTTGAAAGCACGCTGCTGCTACGTCTTTCTCCTTTACTTTTCTTTTCCATTTATTTTCCTTCATATTTTCTTTTTTTCTTTCCCCTTTTTCTATTTCTTTCATTTTCATTTATTTTTATATATGTTTTTCACTTTATTTTCCTTTCATTAGCAGCAGCGCTTTCAGCGTAAAACACGCTGCTACAACAATCTTAGCAGCAGCACGGTTCGCTTAAGCTCGCTACTACTATTGTAGCCTGGCGAGAACAATAGGGGAATTTTAGTTGTAGCGCTTCTTCCCTGAGACGCGCTACTGCTATAAACTTAGCTGCAACGCGTTTGTTTGCCACGCGCTGGTGGTAAATAGTAGTAGCGCTATTTTTTGACCAGCGCTACTGGTAAATTTCTGTGTATAAGGTTTTTCCTAGTAGTGATACTGGAGGTAGATGTGATTTGTATGATATTCCATATGTAATCATGTCAGATTTGTTAGGGCTTGATCCCTAGTAAAATAAAATAAAATGGTACAGCTTGGTAGTAATGAATAGTATTTGTTATTAGAGTAGAAATTTTTGCCTCCTTCTGACGCATACCCATGCAGTCATATTTTTCACCAAATTTTTTTTTTGATTTATTATTTGAAAAAACATCATACATAGTTTAAAAAGATCATTTTTTTAGTTAGGCGAGACAGATATAAATTTCGCCTGCAACCTGGAATAACCTTTTTTTTTCTATTTCTGGGCCCAACTCTACTTGCGGCCCGGCCCACTAACGAGCTCAGGCTCATCCACTTCCCTCCCACCCCACCAGCCACGGGATGCCACTGCTCGCCGGCTCTCGGAATCCCCGCCGGCCAGCCTCCGGGCTGCTCCCATGGCAGCGGCGGCGTCCACGGAGACGCTCTCCAGCTGCGCCCGTCCGCTCCCCAACACCCTAAGCTCCAGCCCCCGCGCCACGCGCCTGGCTCCATTCGCGTCGCGCTCCCGCCCCCGCCCGCTTCGCGCCACCGCCGCCGCCGCCGCCACCGTCCGCGAGGTCTGCTCCGGCCGCGTCCCCGACCACGTCCTCCAGAGGCAGCAGCCCGTCCGAAACCCCTCCCCCTTCCTGCATTCGGTACCAATTCCTCACTGAAAGGTCAGTATTTTTGCAGGGCTGAGGACGTCGGGTACGTCTCACCCACCGAGGTGCAGGAGCAGTCCCTGCCGGTGCTCCTCTCCGGCCAGGACTGCATCCTCCACGCCCAGGTGGCCGAGCTCTGTCGATTTCTTTTGTACAATGGGAATGTGATCTCAGTTTACAACTGTGGGGCTGGATGCAGACAGGTTCAGGGAAGACGCTGGCCTACCTCCTGGCGGTCTTCTCGGCAATAGACGTCGGCCGGTCCTCGGTGCAGGCGCTGGTCATCGTGCCGACGCGGGAGCTCGGCATCCAGGTGAGGTTGTCTTGCAGCTGATGTTTTGCTCTGCTGCGTCAGCCTCGTGTGCCCGGTGAGAGGTCTGACTGTCCGGTTGCTGTTTGTATGCATGGCGTCTCCCACAAGGTCACCAAAGTCGCCAGGCTTCTCGCGGCGAAGACTTGCAACGTCATGGCTTTGCTTGACGGCGGAATGCTCACGAGGCAGAAGAGCTGGTTAAAGGCAAGTGATTGATCATCCCTCGGTGGATTTCTGTGTCGACGCCGATGCGTGCCTAGTTGGAGGAACATTTTTGGATCTAGTCTCATGTCGATAGGGTTTAAGATCCTTCCATGTTTATATGATTATATTTCATATAAACATTGTTCTGTTGTAGTGTTATACTCTGCAGTTCTTTTATCTATTGTGCTGTCTCCCTACTAACAACATAGGTCTGTTTTCAGGCAGAGCCCCCTGCAATAATTGTAGCAACTGTTGCAAGCTTGTGCCAGATGGTTGAGAAGCGTGGTTTCAGTCTTGGATCAATCAAAATATTAGTTATCGATGAGGTGACCACTCTGTTTTTCAGCCCCAAACCAATTTACATATGCAGTGTCTACATATCTTCTATGATGCCATGCTTATTCATTGGAAAGAGACTAGCTAATTTCAAAAACCTTGTTTTTTTTTTGTCAGGTTGATTTCATTTTTGGATCATCAAAGCAAGTGAACTCCCTTCGCAAGATACTAAATTCTTACACAGCAGCATCCAGCCGTCAGACCATCTTTGCTAGCGCATCCATACCTCAGCACAACCGCTTTGTGCACGACTGCGTGCAACATAAATGGACCAAGGTTGATCTAGCATCCATTCTCCGGTTGTGGACTATCATGACTGTTTGCCTACTTTCCTTGAATATGCATTCTCATTACTGCCTGAATGGCTGTGCCTTTTGAACTTCAGATGGATACAGATGTTAGTTTTCACATGTGTGTCTTACCTTTGTGCAGAGTGATGTGGTTCATGTTCATGTCAACCCTGTCCAGCCCATGCCTTCACACCTACATCACACATATGTGGTGAGCATATCTTTTAATGACCACTTTCATCTTAAAGTTTATTTCCTGCATGGTACTCCCTCTGTTCCAAAATACTTGTCGTGGTTTTGGTTCAAAAATACATTTGAATTTGCTCTTATTAGAAAATTTTAGTTGTTTACATGGCATGGCAGACCTTCTCTTATTCTCCATGGACCTTCCCCTTCACAGCTAGTATCTTCTGATCAACTAAGTGCACAAGCACAACCAATCTCCGTGCTCCTGAAAGTTCCTATTTGACCTCATTCTGATTCTGAATCCTTACGAGAACATAATCAATGTACAGATATGCAGCAAGAAGGAACGGTTGCATGTTTTGCTATCCTTGCTTGAGAGGGATGCACCAAAGTCGGTGATTATATTTGTCGCTCAACAGATAATGGTATAAATCAATTCATCTTATGCCATGCCATATTGATTGTAAAATAGCTCTTGTACCATGGGATACCGTTTCACCTGTTTTCCGAGGTGCTAACTTATGAACTATCATAGAGAGATCCATCATAGTTTCAGTTTCTGTTATGGTAGTGCCATGGTTCTATGATCAGTGCCCTGTTCAAAACCATAGTGTTATTATTATTTATTATGCCTTAAATTAGTTCCATTCGGAAAACTTCTATATTCTGGGTTAGTTTATAATTGCTGTGTTGCCACGATCATGGTAGACTAGTAGAAGTCTGAGAATAGTACTCTGTTTGATAACCGTTGCAACCTATTCTTTTTAGTCTGAGAAATCCAAAAGGGCTGGAAATCCTCCGTCATCTACACTCGTTGTCGAGTTCCTGAGAACAGAGTATAAAGGCACCCTGGAGGTGCTTGTACTAGAAGAAGATATGAATTTCAACGCTCGGGCTACCTCGTTTACTGTAAGTGCTCCCGTTCAATTCTTTGTCTAGACCCCCAGCATCTTGATCATGTTGATTGAAGACCCGTGCATCAATTTACCGTATGGCTGCAGGAAGTCAAGGGAAAAGGTTTCCTGCTAGTTTCGACGGACATAGCGAGCAGAGGGTTCGACCTTCCGCAGACCAGCCACATATACAACTTCGACCTTCCTAAGACGGCGACCGACTACCTCCACCGTGCCGGAAGAACCGGGAGAGAACCGTTCTCCAAGTCGGAGTGCAGCGTCACGACCCTCATAACGGAGGAGGAGCGCTTTGTGCTACAGAGGTTCCAGAACGAGCTCAAGTTCCACTCTCAACAGCTGCCCTTGGAGTCCATGTTTACTTTCAACTTGTAAATAGTTTCTTCCTCCCTGTTTTATCTGGACTGGAGGATTTTGTATGTAGATGTGCTAACAGCCATGAATCTTACTGAACTTGTCAAATTCGACCGCATTTTATTCATAGTTTCGCTCATCCACAGACATGGAGGCAAAGAATAGCTAGACAAAAGAAAAACACCATTCTGTATTTCTGTTCGTAGTTCTACTCATCCACAAGTTATGTTATCGGCTCACGAAAGAGCGAGGTTATCATTCCATAAGCGATGCAAACGATAACAAATTCAGAACCATTATGTTCTGGCACAATGGAAGCCGCCTAGATGCTCGTGGGATCATTCCATAAGCGATACCGATGACTGTCTAGTTTGGGGTGGCGCCTTGTCTGTCATGAAGAGGAGTATGGCTACAGGGGCTGGACTACTGGCACTGCTGGCAAGTGATAGGTTCTACAGGCTCCTCAATCAGTCTCATATCATAGGCCACGATCTTCACCTTGGGGAGGACTGTTTCGATCTCCTCGTTCATGAATGTTGTGTTTCTCAGGTTGAGAGTCCAGATGTTGTCGCAGTACTTGTAGGTGCGCAGATTGCCGCCCTGTCAAGCCAAGAGGAAAACAGTCATGCATGTGAATGAAATCAATGTATGGATGGAAGCATGACTACAGATTACAATATTGTGAAGGCAATATTCTGAATTTGATGGTAACACTAGCTAGTAGCTAGGCAGAATTATTTGAGTGAAGCTATTGCCATGTACTCCCTCCGTCCCGAAAAACATGTCGCGGGCGTAGTTCACTGGTTATTTTGCAAAAAAAACCTCGTGGTTTCAACAGCGTTTCAAACAAGTCCATCCGCCTCGTCTTCTTCCTCCGCCTGTCGCTTGCGCGTCGCCAGGGGCCGGCGCCGCCCAGCTGCGTGATTCGCCAGGGGCCGGCGAGCCCAGCTGAGCTCCTCCGTCGTAGCCATGTACCTGCTCTCACCTTTGCCAAGTACCTGCTCTCGCCGTCGTCACCAATTACCTCCTTCGCCGCTGCAGCCCAGACCTACACCGCCGCGGTCCCCTCCCGCTGCCTGTGGGCTTCGCCGGAATCTCCTGCCGCGCGCGTCCCTCCTGGAACCCCCGCGCATCCTCAAGCTCGCGTGCGTCCTCCATCGTGCTCTCGCGCATCCTGCTGGAGCTCCCACGCGTGCGCCGCCGCGATCCCCTACCGGCGTCGCCGGAGCCTGCCTCCATGATCCGGGGGACCGGGAGCTCGCGCGTGTAATCCTCGATCTCCCATGCGTCTTCCTCAATCTCCCGCGCAAGCCCGTGCTGCTCCTTCTCCCCTGCCCGCGCGCCCGTGCGGCTGCTTGTCCCCTGCCGCCGGTGGAGCTCCTACCCGTACTGCTGCTGCTCGTCTACCCGTACTGCTACTGCTCGTCTGCCCGTGCTGCCGCCAGAGCTACATTCATCGGGAAGAAGGTGCTGTAAGGATTTGCTCCATGAATTAACTGAAAAAATCAGTAGATATTCAGTCAGTCAATGTTAACTGAAGAACTTCGTCTTCTTTTCTCCATGAGTTTCCCTAGCCATCAATCTTTCTGCTCTCTATAGTATGGTGAACACCTCCCCTTTTCCTAGCATTTAAAAAGAAAATGATCACCTAGTCTAGTCTGTGATGTGAAAAATGGAGGGGCATCAACCTACACCTGTCTGACGATGCATGTTTTGGGGTTCACATATCATACAAGTTCAGAGATAAAAACAAATCCTGCTCAGATCAATATCACCTGCCCAATATTCAGTCAACCTACGTGGTCTACATGGTGCGGTGCAGTGGTCTACGTGGTCTACGTGGTCTACATGGACGAACTCATGTCTACGTGGTCTACCTGAAACATAATACATGTGTGAATACATAGACAAACATAGTGCCACTAGTATGCCTCTACTTGACTAGCTCGTGAATCAAAGATGGTTAAGTTTCCTAGCCATAGACATGAGTTGTCATTTGATTAACGGGATCACATCAATAGGAGAATGATGTGATTGACATGACCCATTCCGTTAGCCTAGCACTTGATCGTTTAGTATGTTGCTATTGCTTTCTTCATGACTTATACATGTTCGTGTAACTATGAGATTATGCAACTCCCGTTTACTGGAGGAACACTTTGTGTGCTACCAAACGTCACAACGTAACTGGGTGATTATAAAGGATCTCTACAGGTGTCCCCGAAGGTACATGTTGGGTTGGCGTATTTCGAGATTAGGTTTTGTCACTCCGATTGTCAGGGAGGTATCTCTGGGCCCTCTCGGTAATGCACATCACTATAAGCCTTGCAAGCAATGAAGCTAATGAGTTAGTTACGGAATGATGCATTACATAACGAGTAAAGAGACTTGCCGGTAACGAGATTGAACTAGGTATTGGATACCGACGATCGAATCTCAGGCAAGTAACATACCGATGACAAAGGGAACAAAGTATGTTGTTATGCGGTTTGACCGATAAAGATCTTCGTAGAATATGTAGGAGCCAATATGGGCATCCAGGTTCCGCTATTGGTTATTGACCAAGAATAGTTCTAGGTCATATCTACATAGTTCTCGAACCCGTAGGGTCCGCACGCTTAAGGTTTTGATGACAGTTATATTATGAGTTTATGAGTTTTGATGTACCGAAGGAGTTTGGAGTCCCGGATGAGATCGGGGACATGACGAGGAGTCTCGAAATGGTCGATACGTAAAGATCGATATATTGGACGACTATATTCGGAGTTCGGAATGGTTCCGAGTGATTCGGGTATTTTTCGGAGTACCGGAGAGTTACGGGAATTCGCCGGGGAGTATATGGGCCTTATTGGGCCATACGGGAATAGAGGAGAGAGGCCAAAAGGAAGGAGGCTTGCGCCCCCCCCTCTGGTCCGAATTGGACAAGCGGCGCAGCCCCCCTTTCCTTCTTCCTCTCCCCCTCTTTCCCCTTCTCCTACTCCAACAAGGGAGGTGGAATCCTACTAGGACTAGGGAGTCCTAGTAGGACTCCACACTTGGCGCGCCCCCTCCTAGGGCCGGCCTCATCCCCCCTTGCTCCTTTATATACGGGGGGCACCCATGACACACAAGTTGATCTACGGATCGTTCCTTAGCTGTGTGCAGTGCCCCCCTCCACCATATTCCACCTCGGTCATATCGTCGCGTAGTTTAGGCGAAGCCCTGCGCCGGTAGAACATCATCATCGTCACCACGCCGTCATGCTGATGGAACTCATCCCCGACACTTTGCTGGATCGGAGTCCGGGGATCGTCATCGAGCTGAACGTGTGCTGAACTCGGAGGTGCCGTACGTTCGGTACTTGGATCGGTCGGATCGTGAAGACGTACGACTACATCAACCGCGTTGTCATAACGCTTCCGCTTACGGTCTACGAGGGTACGTGGACAATACTCTCCCCTCTCGTTGCTATGCCATCACCATGATCTTGCGTGTGCGTAGGAATTTTTTTGAAATTACTACGTTCCCCAACAGTGGCATCCGAGCCTGGTTTTATGCGTAGATGTCATATGCACGAGTAGAACACAAGTGAGTTGTAGGCGATACAAGTCATACTGCTTACCAGCATGTCATACTTTGGTTCGGTGGTATTGTGAGATGAAGCGGCCCGGACCGACATTACGCGTACGTTTACGCGTGACTGGTTTCACCGTTACGAGCACTCGTGCTTAAAGATGGCTGGCGGGTGTCTGTCTCTCTCACTTTAGCTGAATCGAGTGTGGCTACGCCCGGTCCTTGCGAAGGTTAAAACAACACTAACTTGACGAACTATCGTTGTGGTTTTGATGCGTAGGTAAGAACGGTTCTTGCTAAGCCCATAGCAGCCACGTAAAACTTGCAACAACAAAGTAGAGGACTTCTAACTTGTTTTTGCAGGGCATGTTGTGATGTGATATGGTCAAGACGTGATGCTATATTTTATTGTATGAGATGATCATGTTTTGTAACCGAAGTTATCGGCAACTGGCAGGAGCCATATGGTTGTCGCTTTATTGTACGAAATGCAAACGCCCTGTAATTGCTTTACTTTATCACTAAGCGGCAGCGATAGTTGTAGAAGCAATAGATGGCGTAAACGATAACGATGCTACGATGGAGATCAAGCTGTCATGCCGGTGACGATGGTGATCATGATGGTGCTTCGGAGATGGAGATCACAAGCACAAGATGATGATGGCCATATCATATCACTTATATTGATTGCATGTGATGTTTATCTTTTTATGCATCTTATCTTGCTTTGATTGACGGTAGCATTTTAAGATGATCTCTCACTAAAAATTATCAAGAAGTGTTCTCCCTGAGCATGCACCGTTGCCAAATTTCGTCGTGCCCAGACACCACGGGATGATCGGGTGTGATAAGCTCTACGTCCATCTACAACAGGTGCAAGCCAGTTTTGCACACGTAGAATACTCAGGTTAAACTTGACGAGCCTAGCATATAACAGATATGGCCTCGGAACACGGAGACCGAAAGGTCGAGCGTGAATCATATAGTAGATATGATCAACATAGTGATGTTCACCATTGAAACTACTCCATCTCATGTGATGATCGGACATGGTTTAGTTGATTTGGATCACGTGATCACTAAGATGACTAGAGAGATGTCTGTCTAAGTGGGAGTTCTTAAGTAATATGATTAATTGAACTTAAATTTATCATGAACTTAGTCCTGGTAGTATTTTGCAAATTATGTTGTAGATCAATAGCTCGCGTTGTTGCTTTCATATGTTTATTTTGATATGTTCCTAGAGAAAACTGTGTTGAAAGATGTTAGTAGCAATGATGCGGATTGGATCCGTGATCTGAGGTTTATCCTCATTGCTGCACAGAAGAATTATGTCCTTAATGCACCACTAGGTGACAGACCTATTGCAGGAGCAGATGCAGACGTTATGAACGTTTGTCTAGCTCAATATGATGACTACTTGATAGTTTAGTGCACCATGCTTAACGGCTTAGAATCGGGACTTCAAAGACGTTTTGAACGTCATGGACCATACGAGATGATCCAGGAATTGAAGTTAATATTTCAAGCAAATACCCGAGTTGAGAGATATGAAGTCTCCAACAAGTTCTATAGCTAAAAGATGGAGGAGAATCGCTCAACTAGTGAGCATGTGCTCAGATTGTCTAGGTACTACAATCACTTGAATCAAGTGGGAGTTAATCTTCCAGATAAAATAGTGATTGACAGAATTCTCTAGTCACCATCACCAAGTTAGTAGAACTTCGTGATGAACTATAATATGCAAGGGATGACGAAAGTGATTCCCAAGCTCTTCGTGATGTTGAAATCGACGAAGGTAGAAATCAAGAAAGAGCATCAAGTGTTGATGATTGACAAGACCACTAGTTTCAAGAAAAGGGCAAAGGGAAAGAAAGGGAAACTTCAAGTAGAATGGCAAACAAGTTGTCACTCCCGTGAAGAAACCCAAAACTGGACCTAAGCCTGAAACTGAGTGCTTCTACTGCAAAGGAAATGGTCACTGGAAGTGGAACTACTCCAAATATTTGGTGGATAAGAAGGATGGCAAAGTGAACAAGGGTATATTTTGATGTACAGGTTATTGATGTGTACCTTACTAGTGTTTATAGTAGCCCCTGAGTATTTGATACTTGTTCGGTTGCTAAAAATTTAGTAACTCGAAACAGGAGTTACAGAATAAACAGAGACTAGTTGAAGGGGAAGTGACGATGAGTGTTGGAAGTAGTTCCAAGATTGATATGACCATCATCACACACTCCCTATACTTTCGGGATTAGTGTTAAACCTAAATAAATGTTATTTAGCCTTTGCGTTGAGCATGAAAATGATTTGATCATGTTTATTGCAATACGGTTATTCATTTAAAGTCAGAGAATAATTGTTGTTCTATTTACATGAATAAAACCTTAATTGGTCATACACCCAATGAAAATAGTTTATTGGATCTCGATCGTAGTGATACACATATTCATAATATTGATGCCAAAAGATGCAAAGTTAATAATGATAGTGCAACTTATTTGTGGCACTGCCGTTTGGGTCATATCGGTGTAAAGCGCATGAAGAAACTCCATAAAGAAGGATTTTCGGAATCACTTGGTTATGAATCATTTGATGCTTGCGAACCGTGCCTTTGGGCGAGATGACTAAACCTCTGTTCTTCAGAACAATGGAACGAGCAACAAATTTGTTGGAAATAATACATACTGATGTATGCAGACCAATGAGTATTAAGGATCGTGGCGGGTATCGTTATTTTCTGACCTTCACAGATGATTTGAGCAGATATGGGTATATCTAGTTGATGAAACATAAGTCTGAAATAGTTGAAAGGTTCAAAGAATTTCAGAGTGAAGTGGAAAATCATCGTAACAAGAAAATAAAGTTTCTGCAATCTGATCGTGGAGATGAATATTTGAGTTACGAGTTTGGTCTTCAATTAAAACAATGTGGAATAGTTTCACAAAATCACGCCACCTGAAACACCACAATGTAATGGTGTGTCCGAGCGTCGTAATCGTACTTTACTAGATATGGTGTGATCTATGATATCTCTTATCAGTTTACCACTATTGTTTTGGGGTTATACATTAGAGACAGCTGCATTCACATTTAATAGGGCATCATCTAAATCTGTTGAGACGACACTGTATGAACTATGGTTTAGCAGTAAACCTAAGCTGTCATTTCTTAAAATTTGGGGCTGCGATACTTGTGTGAAAAAGTTTCATCCTGGTAAGCTCAAACCCAAATCGGAGAAGTGTGTCTTCATAGAATACCCAAAGGAAACTATTGGGTACACCTTCTATCACAGATCCGAAGGCAAAACATTCATTGCTAAGATGGATCCTTTCTAGAGAAGGAGTTTCTCTCGAAAGAAGTGAGTGGGAGGAAAGTAGAACTTGATAAGGTAATTGTACCTTCTCCTGAATTGGAAAGTAGTTCATCACAGAAATCAGTTCTAGTGATTCCTACACTAATTAGTGAGGAAGCTAATGATAGTGATCATGAAGCTTCAGATCAAGTTACTACCGAACTTTGTAGAACTTCCAGATTAAGATCCGCACCAGAGTGGTACGATAATCCTATTCTGGAAATCATGTTACTAGACCATGATGAACCTACGAACTATGAGGAAGCGATGATGAGCCCAGATTCCGCAAAATGGTTTGAGGCCATGAAATCTGAGATGGGATCCATGTATGAGAACAAAGTGTGGACTTGCCCGATGATCGGCAAACCATAGAAAATAAATGGATCTTCAAGAGGAAGACGGACGTTGATAGTAGTGTTACTATCTACAAAGCTCGACTTGTCACAAAAAAGTTTTTTACAAGTTCAAGGTGTTGACTACAATGAGATTTTCTCAACTGTAGCGATGCTTAAGTATGTCCGAATCATGTTAGCAATTGCCACAATTTATGAAATCTGGCAAATGGATGTCAAAATTGCCACAATTCCTCGAGCAGCCAAAGTTTATAGTGTTAAAAGCATGCTCCCAAATCAGCATTAACTTGTACAAAATGTAGGTATTGTCAGAACCAGCATGCTCCCGAATCAGCATTAACTTGTACGAGATATATATTGTTACAACCAGCATCCTCCCGAATCAGCATTAACTTGTACAAAATATAGGTATTGTCACAACCAGCACCACAGGTCACAACATCACAGATTCCGAGTGTCAAAATACGGATACTCGATAAAGAGGAATGTATATTTAGTCTTTTAAAAAATGCTTAGAAAACAAGAAAGTACTTGGTGAAAGCCAGTGTATGCCGAGTATTCCTAAAACACACTTGGCAAAGATCATATACTCGTCAATGAACCTAAAAAACACTCAGAAAACCTCCACACTCGCCAAAGACAATGCCACTTGGATGTATTCAACTGAGAGACAACAGAAGAATCTTTGACACCAAAAGCAAGAAAAAAAATGTCGTGTCGAAAGATGCATATGCGAAGCACACCTCAACGAGAAAGGGGCAAACTTCAGGACAAAGTACTATAATGACATTCCTCCCACTCGGCATAATCCCGTGGCTCGTTACTGTGCCGTCAACCATGAAGAACTACCCTAGCTTAGCATTTTCACATGGCTGGGTGGAAGATCAAGTGGTCCAAACCTCGAGTCAATCCAACATGAAGATGGAAGAATATTATGTCGTATGTACTGAAGAACGTGACAGATATAACGCCCTACATAAATTAAGTGCTCACTATATTTGTAAACACACATTCTTTCCCCTGTTTTTGTGACTCTTGTTCTTCTCGTTATCATAGATTCTAGCGTAAAACCTCAAAATGGAGAAGGCACCTTACCGACGAAGAATCTTAGGACCTTTTTAAGGAGGGTGGGGAAGTAGGTGGCGGTTGCCTTAGCTAGTTCTCCAGAAAAGTACTTATCTGTCTGTCATGTCTCCTAGTGAAAGTCATTTCAAGTTGACCTTACATTGAACTAATACACAAAGCTTTTCCTGATTAAACTTGTAGGCAAGAACTGACATGGAAGCGAGGCCCGAACTGAGGCAAGTTTCCAAAGGCTATAACAATTCTATCAAGACATTTAATTCTTATGTTGTGAATGGATATTGCTTACATAAAGATTTCATGATGAATCATTCATAATCTTGGTTGGCATGGTTCTACGTTGATTCTTTCCATCTGCCCGTCATCAAGATTCAACCTCAAGCCTCACTTGTGCTATTGTACATGATATATGCTATATGTGTTATTTAACAAAAATCTATTCAAACATACTCAATGTAAACATATAGGAAGACAATCTAGGACTCGTCAAGGCTATGTCCCTAGCCTTATTTATACATGTTTTTTACTAAATAAATATTTATGGATTCAACTATAGGAATTGTAACATATGAAAAAAGCATGGGAAAGAGAAGCAAAAGAGATAAACCAGATGACTCCAAATATAGTTTTCCGAATTTATTCTTCTTCTTAGAATAAGAAAATGAAATAAGAATAAATCATCTTGTGAGTAGAATAGGGCTGAAAAGGAGACATACTAGAAGTTACTCTAGGGATGAAAGCACTTGAGTAAAATTGAAGAAGGTATAAAATTGAAGATGGTTCATTGTGATGTCGATAACAAGAAATTGTGGAAGCTCAAAATTCCTCTAAGAGTGAAGATTTTCCTCGCAGTTTTAAAGAGAGGGGTCATCTTGACTGGAGATAATCTGGCATTAGGTAATTGGCAAGGAAGCAAGACATGTGTCTTTTGCCTGACGGGTCGATTAAACACTTACTTTTTAGTATAAATTCGCTTGTGTAGTCTAGGCCATAGTTAAAGTAGTTTCAAATCTATACCCCCACACTGGGTACATAACATACTCGGCCACTATTTGTGGGATATTGATAAACAATTCGACGCACATATTCTTGTGGGGCGGCTGCCTTATGCAGGACATTGTGGCTTACCAAGAATGTTGTAGTTTTTAACAATAAATGTGTTTCATCTCCTATGCAGGTTATTCATGCATGTACGCAATGGCTCCATACTTGGTCTATCCTGCAGAGGCCGGAAGACAGAGACCTTTTTATGATGGCGTCGACATGGCTGGAGCATACAACTAGGAACGTTTTCTCCCTCCATGGATAGTCGTGTAATCTCTGGATAGGAACTGCTGCACCATAGGTTGGATTTTTTTGTCTTTACTATAAAACGATGTTTATTTCTACGTCTGTTGGACTTGTTGGATGTGTGCATCTTGCTATGCGGAGGCCGGACATTCTTTCGATGCGGTTGTATCACCTCGATATATCAATTCAATGCAATGTCCTTTATCAAGAAAAAGGAACCATGGAGATGAAGGTATTCTGGAAGCAACATGGCATGGATATGATTTTGATCTATGCATCATATACAATGGGTGGTACGTATGAAGAATATGGTGATGACGACACAAGGTTTGTTCTATGAGGAGCCTTCCGTCAAGGCATTCCAGAAGTAGTTATTATGAAATTTCAAGACATTAATTTTGAATTTTTTAAATAAAGAGCTCCAGTGAGCTAGGGTTCCAATAGGACTTTCCGACTCTTTCAACTACTATATTTGTGTACCTTTTCGTTCCTTTTTTCCTGAGCAACTAATCAAGAAATCCATCCACAATAAAGCCAATATAGAATGGCAATAACAGGATCAAATACAAGTGTCGCACAAGTTACATCACAAATAGAAAAACAATCGAAGCTCGGGACGATACAAGAGTGAAATTGTGGAGGGATTCGACTCTCTCTCTCTCTCTCTCTCTCTCTCTCTCTATAACACACACACACGCGCGCATGCCCGAAGTCATGTTGAAGGTGGAGCTGAATTGAGGGGCTACGGTGTAAGGATCCAGTGAATTAAAGCCTATTCATCAAGCGAGAAGAAGCGAGTGACACACAATTCGGACTGGAGCCCAGTGGTCTGATGGAAGTGTGAAACTCGTCATAGGTCGGTGATGATCGGTGGTACTCTGCACTGGGGGTTGAGTGGTGTGGTTTCGTGACCCTTGAGACTCGACCGGGACAGCGGAGGCTCGACGCCGTAATAGCGGCAAGGCGTGCGGTACGCACGGTACATGGAGACGGGCCAGGGCTCTAATGGTCATACATGTGGTGAGACAACTGCGAATTTGACTCGGGATGACTACAAGCAATGGTGAAATTCTTTCAAGTTTCAGAAAGGCGGTCAAGAAAGGATCAGTGATGTTGAGTTCAGGTAATTCTTATGTGTGGCATCCAATATGTGAGTTGTTCACTGTCACGCAGGTCAGTGATCAGTGTGTAATGGCATTGGACTGATGCTCTGGAAGTTGGGAGCGCAAACTAGAGTAATGTGGAACTTAATTTTGCTAAAGTGTTGACTGTGGTCAAGAAAAGAAGGGACTATAAGTTGCAAGTGGAGTCATATGGAGTTTTTGGAGTAGCAACCGTGCTCATGGGATAAGCTCAAGTCCAATGTACATGAAAGTTTGACGCATGGACAAATCCAGGATGGTGGAGTATATTCACCAAGGTGGAGTTTGTTGGAGTTGTGTCGAATATAGTGTACAAGGTAGGTTACAGTTGGACTTGTAGTTGTATTGTGTTTACATAGGATGTGGAGTCGTGTCCTAGTAGGACACTTGTATCCTAGGCCTCTCATATATAGCGGGGGTAGACACAGGATGTAACATATGCCAACATAATAGCACAGGCACGCAAGGGGGAGCCGGTGGCGTGTGCCGGCGCCCAAGTGTCCGGGTGCGGTATTGTGACGTTGTCACGGGGAGGAGTGCCCGTAGTCAGGCCCCGGGGATGTAGCCATATCGGTGAACCTCTTTAACAAATCTCGGTGTCGTGCCTTGGTCCTCGGATGATCGACGGTATGCCTCGGATTTATTTTAACAAGTGGTATCAGAGCAAGGTTGACAAGGTCCGAGAGGCGGTTGACTTGATCTAGAGGTTGAAGAACATCGACAGAGTTCTGCGGATAGTGCTCGGGAGCGGAAATCTGAGTTACGGTTAGAAGCGATTCCGAAGTAGATTGGTCGTCGTAATCTTCAAATAGCAATCGGAAGCATCTATAGCAAGCAACAGCAATGATCACGTGTGAGGCGTCGGGCAGCGGCCAGACTGAATCGTAAGCATCCGCGACACGCGCATGCGACGCGTGTGGGGCTGCGGATTGATATGTCGTAAGGCGGCGGCGTGACTTGTACGCGAAGTGTTGTACAGGCGTTCGGCGAATCGGATTGATCGGCAAGCGTCCAGATCGACGGTGACGCACGTAGGTTGGCTCTTGGGCAGGCCAGCCCATGCGGGGCTGGCTCGCTGGGGTAAAAGCCCCAGTTGCAGAGCAGGTGACTAGGCTGAGATGCTCATGCGTTTTGGCAAAAGGTCAAGGCCAAGGCATGCAGGAGCAGCTAGACTATACTTGTGGAATGCTGGCAGCCAGAGATTTGATTGGAAAAAAAATACGGCACAAAGGCTTAGTCAGATCATGATGCTTTCATTGAAGAAGAAAAGAAAAGGAAAGCCCGGCTACAGACGTGTGATGAATCAGGAGTTTGAGCTAGCTTAGCTTTGTTGATCTGATTTGGTATGTGTCTGCAGTCGGGGAAGTTCGGCTGGGTCGGCCTGGATAGTCTGACGGATCGACGTAAGTCGGTCGGTATAGAATACGGTGGTGGGATCAGCGTGGACGACATAGGAGGGTGATGCTGATGGTGACCGACTTTTGGGCGTGGAAACACGTGGCGCATGCCCGAGGGCTTGTGTGGCTTCGACAAGACTATGGCGCGGGGTTGATTCAAGGTGATGTACACACTGAGCTTGAAGTTGACGGAGCGCGAGGGTGGACTGATCATCTACCATGAAGTCATGTTGAAGGTGGAGCTGAATTGAGGGGCTACGGTGTAAGGATCCAGTGAATTAAAGCCTATTCATCAAGCGAGAAGAAGCGCGTGACACACAATTCGGACTGGAGCCCAGTGGTCTGATGGAAGTGTGAAACTCGTCATCGGTCGGTGATGATCGGTGGTACTCTGCACTCGGGGTTGAGTGGTGTGGTTTCGCGACCCTTGAGACTCGACCGGGACAGCGGAGGCTCGACGCCGTAATAGCGGCAAGGCGTGCGGTACGCACGGTACATGGAGACGGGCCAGGGCTCTAGTGGTCATACATGTGGTGAGACAACTGCGAATTTGACTCGGGATGACTACAAGCAATGGTGAAATTCTTTCAAGTTTCAGACAGGCGGTCAAGAAAGGAGCGGTGATGTTGAGTTCAGGTAACTCTTATGTGTGGCATCCAATATGTGTGTTGTTCACTGTCACGCAGGTCAGTGATCAGTGTGTGATGGCGTTGGACTGATGCTCTAGAAGTTGGGAGCGCAAACTAGAGTAATGTGGAACTTAATTTTGCTCAAGTGTTGACTGTGGTCAAGAAAAGAAGGGACTATAAGTTGCAAGTGGAGCCATATGGAGTTTTTGGAGTAGCAGCGGTGCTCATGAGATAAGCTCATGTCCAATGTACATGGAAGTTTGACGCATGGACAAATCCAGGGTGGTGGAGTATATTCGCCAAGGTGGAGTTTGTTAGAGTTGTGTCAAATATTGTGTACAAGGTAGGTTACAGTTGGACTTGTAGTTGTATTGTGTTTACATAGGATGTGGAGTCGTGTCCTAGTAGGACACTTGTATCCTAGGCCTCTCATATATAGCGGGGGTAGACACACGATGTAACATATGCCAACATAATAGCACAGGCACGCAAGGGGGAGCCGGCGGCGTGTGCCGGCGCCCAAGTGGCCGGGTGCGGTATTGTGACGGTGTCACGGGGAGGAGCGCCCGTAGTCAGGCCCCGGGATGTAGCCATATCGGTGAACCTCGTTAACAAATCTCGATGTCGTGCCTTGGTCCTCGGGTGATCGACGGTATGCCTCGGATTTATTTTAACAAAATGAGTTCTCGGTCAGCCGAGCCCTAGGAGTATGCTATAGTTGTTTATTTATGCAACACGCTTCTATGTGTTATTCATTCTATGAGTCTTACTGTATGCAGGAGGTGACACGAGATGAGACATCGCATACGGACATGGTTATTGGCCGTAATTTTGAGGGATATGGAACCTATCAGTTCAGGGGTCACTCTCTTGCCGATCCTGATGAGCTCATGAGGCTTGGTGTGATTACCTTCCTGCTAATAGTTTTTGGTTCACTTTTTGAGTGCCAATAGTAGCACTGCTTGCCAGTTCCTCTTTGCTAACTGTATAAACTAAAAATGGATGAAACATATTTTAATCATGATGACAAGTTCCAGTTGTCAATCGTAGCATGGCTATCTCTCCCTTGAGAGCCATCTAGATATTAAATTCACCGAGGATGCCAATTTTAATTGTACAAATTGAACCTCATGTTATCCAATCAGCTTGAATTTCTATGTGGTTCACTGAAACTAATTCTAATAGCAGACCAAGGCATAGCATAGTGGTGAAAAGGGGCTGATGCCTTTCCAGCCACCCAGGTTCAAGGCATGTGTACTTGCAATTTGGGTTGTTGCATCAATTATACTGTAGGGACCTGCCTTACAGTCTTTCTGTTAAAAAAAAACTAATTCTAATATTTCAAATCCTAGGTAGACATGAGGATTCAATACATAAATTCATCTATACTTCCTGAGAAACCATTGCTAATCAACTTATGATATTAAATGTACTCATATTAAGTTGTTTGAATGTCCTAATGGCTAGCCTTGGCGATGCACTTTTTTTTTTACTTTGTATCCTGACATGTGCAAGGCATGGTAAGGCCATATCAGCTTCTCATTTTTTTTTTGGAATATATGGTATAGTTACCTAATGCCTGGCCAGGTATCCATTGTATGGTAGGCATGATTTGGCTCATCACTTCATTTGCTGTTGTTTATGTATTCACAGTTGCTAACATGCACGGACACAAATGTTCCGGTTTGCTAGCTTCCAGTATGTTGTCGGTAGATAATTTTGATGTGTTACTATTTCCTGATAGAAGACATTGCCATTATTGGCAAGAATGCAGAAATAATGTATGTGGTTTGTGAGTTGTTATGTTGAAAATAAAATATATTCTTCCGATATCTGCAAGTTCCGGTAATTCTTGTGTAGGAAGGAGAAGATGATATGGGTACGCGTGGAGGACGACTAGGACAACTCGTGCGACCGTGGTCATTCTGGTGTTTGAGTTGTTGTACTATTCAGGGTTGGAATTATTTTCTTGTCCCAAGCAGAACTTGTAATAGTGTAACCGTCTCATTTTGGAATCTCGGATCTCTAACTTGCATCTTGATTAAGTAGAACTTGTCATAAGAGCTGTGCTTTATTAATAAAGTAGTATAGAGTTATTTGTTATGTTATCCAAATTAATGCCCATAAATCAGCGCATGTCATGTGAAAAAGTTTCGGGCATCATTGCTAAACAACCTTCAATAAGCATCACTACAATGCCACTAAAAACGTTTCTTAGTTTCATTGAAGAATTTTTCTTATTTCATTTTAAAAATACATTGCCGAAATCAGCTTATTTAAAGTATAAGAAAAATGTAAGTTTTGATCTCTAGCAACACAAACATGTTGCTTGAACTTAAGATCTATGGTGATATTGTGTTTGTTCTTTTCTCGTTCCTACTACACTAGAGACCCATCCACGGCAAATTAAGCCCGGATACAACCGTAATAATAAGCTCAAATACAAACAAATACGAGCCCAATCACATGTTACGGGACGAATACAAAAACAATCGAAGCCCAGAACGATACATGAGTGAAGGGAGGAGGGATTCTGGTCACACACACACACACACATATCGGTGACATCAATCAACCGAGAATTAGTGCCCAGCCCTAGGAGTATCCCTTAATTATTTATTTAAGCAACATGGTGCTACGTGCATGCATACTTGGTACGTAGCCTAGTATGGAACTTGCCCGACCACGGGCGGCGGGCTGTAGCTGCAGATGACAAACACGCCAGCGTTGCCGTCACAGAGGACAGCGCCGCAGCCGATGGTCTTGGTGTCCCTCCACACCAACTGCAGGTATCCCATGCACGACTCACCCGTAGGTGCGGAGCAGGTGTTGGTGGCGTGGTCGTAGTACTGCTTCCCGGACGCCCAATAAATCACTGCGTCCACCGCATTCCATTCGGCCCCAGCGGCCCGAAAGAGGTTCTCTCCGTATGGGCGCACCTCCGGAGAGAGTAGTAGCTGGCAGTCGGCGCGGCGCTTCTCCGCGTACGACTGCGCGTACGCCGCCACTATGGGGTCCCACGTCACTGGCCCAACACCGACGGCGGCGCGCACTTCATTGTGGGCGTTCAGCATGTCATCGCCCCCGTTCTGGGCGGTGACGATCATGGCGGACGCGAGAGCTAAGAGCAGTGCCGCCGCTAGCTTTGGCGAGTACTCCATCGCTAATGATGCCTTAGGAAATGGAGGAAAGAGGTGCGTGTGTGTAACGATGGATGAGATTTGCTGTCACCGTGAGTTGTGTATTTATACTAGTGCACAAGCTAGCTCGATGGGTTGCTTCTCTAAACACCTAATCTAAGAGTCGTTATTATTCTCCTTTCAATAGGGAAACAACAATATCCACTTGTACGTACTGGGAAAATTCCAATACATGTGCCTGGTCGAAAAATTCAAGCCACTCAGCAAGCGGAGACCTCATCAGTTCGAAAAAATAAATAAGCGGACACCTCATTGGTTTGAAAAAAGTAACCAACCTGTTGTGGCACTACGGATTATGAACTTCCCCAGCAGCTAATTTGGTCTGGCGGGTGGTAGGTATGGAAAAATTGAATAGCCACTTGCCCGGTTGAAAACTTAAAGCCAATCAGTAAACGTAGACCTCGCCAGTTTGTAAAAAAAATAAGCCAAGACCGCAACGGGTCACAAAAAATAAGCGCATACCTCATTAATTTGAAAAAAGTAACCAGCATGCTATGTCGCCGTGAACGTCGTGTCAGGCCCTGCTGTAGTAAAAGCATCGATTCATGGATGCATACAAAAGCAAAGCAATGCATATTACACACGATACGCCACACAACGACATTTCGAGCAGATGTGGATTAGCTTCTCAAGAGGCAGCCTGTGTAGCAGCAGATCGTGCCCTCTATTTGAAGCAGCGGTACGTACGAGATTGAATATACCTATCATGTATGCACGCAATTGAATTAATTAACCATTTCGCTCAAGTGGAAGAGACACTGGAGAAACAGACTTGGGGTCGCCAAACATGTCCTAGCTTTAGTGATACTAGATGACTTGTTGCGCCAATTGACGAAAATGGCGGATTTACTCCAGAAGAAATGTATGGTAGTCTATTCCCAAGATTATAGACTTCAAAAATAAGAAAGTGGAGATCATCACAAGGTACTCCCTCCGTTTTTATTTAGTCCGCGTATTAGCTTTAGTCAAAGTCAAGCTTTGTAAACTTTGACCAAATTTATAAACCAAAATATTAACATATACAATAACAAACCTATACCATTAGATTTATTATTGAATGTACTTTCACATCATATAGATTTCTTATAGGAAATGTTTGTACTTTTTTCTAAAATTTTGGTCAAACTTTACAAAATTTGACTTCAGTCAACTCTAATATGCAGAGTAAATAAAAACGGAGGGAGTACATTTTAGGTGGTGAATTATCAACATATTTATTCCAGGAAAGTATTGAAGCCAATCGGTAAGCGGGCGAGGTCGTACAACATAAGCGGAGACCTCACCGGGTCGTAAAAAATAAACGAAAATGTAACCAACATGTTGTGTCACCGTGGATGCCGCGTGAGGCCCTGCTGACAAAAAGCATCGATTCACGGATGCATACAGAAAGCAAAGAAGTGCCTATTACACACGATATGCCAGCCACACAACGACCTTCCGAGCATATGTGGATTATCTTCTCAAGAGGCAGCCTGTGTCGCAGCAGATCATGCCCTCTATTTGAAGCAGCAGTACATACTAGAATGACTATACCCATCATGTATGCATCCAATTGAATTAATTCACTATTTCTCTCAAGTGAAGAGACATGGGGGAAAGAGAGTTGGGGTCGCCAAACGTGAGGGGGGGGGGGTGGGGGGGGTCTTAGCTTTAATGATACGAAATCACCCGTTGCGCCAATTGACGCAAATGGAAGAGTTTCGTCGGCAGAAATGTATGGTAATCCATTCCCAAGATCGTTGACTTCAAAAATAAATAAGCGAGATCATCGTAATATAAGTTTTAGGTGGTGAAGTATTAGCATATTTATTCCAAGTAAAAATTGAAGCCAACCGGTAAACGAAGACC
The DNA here is from genome assembly GCA_963921465.1 of Triticum timopheevii. Classification (NCBI taxonomy): domain Eukaryota; kingdom Viridiplantae; phylum Streptophyta; class Magnoliopsida; order Poales; family Poaceae; genus Triticum; species Triticum timopheevii. The sequence goes on from OY997266.1 coordinate 652,468,813, forward strand.
TCACCAAGTCGTATAAAATAAGCGAAGACCTCACCGGATCGTTAACTATAGGCGGAGACCTCATCGGTTTGAAAAAAGTACCCAACATGTTGTGTCACCGTGGATGCCGCGTCAGGCCCCGCTGTAGAAAAAGCATCGATTCATGGATGCATACAAGAGCAAAGCAGTGCATGTTACACATGATACGCCAAACAACGACCTTCCGAGCAGATATGGATTAGCTTCTCAAGAGGCAGCCTGTGTCGCAACATATCGTGTCCTCTTTTTGAAAAAACAGTACTTACTTAAATGATTATACCCATCATGTATGCATCCAACTGAATTACCTCACGATGTCACTCAAGTGGAAGAGACAAGGTAGAAATAGAGTGGGGTTTGCCAAAGATGAGGGGGCGATCCCTCCTAGCTTTAGTGAGACTAGATGACCCGTTGCGCCAATTAGCGCAAACGGCGGAGTTACGCCAGAAGAAATGTATGGTAATATATTCCCAAGATCATTGACGTCAAAAATAAGAAAGATCAATCATGCAATATACGTTTTAGGTGGTGAATTATGGGCTTATTTAATCCAGGTAACAATTGTAGCCAATCAACAAGCGGAGACCTCACTGGGTCATGAAAATAAAATAAGCGGAGACCTCACCAGGTCGTAAAAAAATAAGCGGGGACCTCATCGGTTTGAAAAAAGTAACCAACATGTTTTGTCACCGTGGATGTCTCGTCAGGCCTTGCTATAGAAAATGCTTTGGTTCATGGATGCATACGAAAGCAAAGCAATGCCTATTACACACGATACGCCACACAACGATCTTCCGAGCAGATGTGGATTAGCTTCTCAAGAGCAGCGTATGTCCTAGTAGATAGTGCGCTCTATTTGAGCTTCTCAAGAGCAGCCTGTGTCGTAGTAGATCGTGCCCTCTATTTGAAGCAGCAGTATGTACTAGAATGAATATACCCATCATTCATGCATCCAATTGAATTAATTTACGATTTCGCTCAAGTGGAAGAGACAGGGGAGAAAGAGAGTGGTGGTCGCCAAATATGATTGGTGATCCTATCTTTAGTAATACTAGGTGACCCGTTGCGCCAATTGGCGCAAATGATGGAGTTATGCCAAAAGGAATGTATGGTAATTGATTCCGAAGATAATTGGCTTCAAAAATTAGAAAGCGAGATGATCATAATACATGTTTTAGGAGGTAAAAATATCCACATATTTATTCGATGCAAAAAGTAATAAAAATATTGTATCACATTACATGCCTTGAAGTTTGAACACATAACCATTGTTTATCAATTTCTCTATAGAGGAAGAGGATCATAATAAAAACATATGTAATGAGAGACATAGGGAATTTGAAAGGATCAAAATAACATTGAGATACTAATATCACTAAATCCATGGTCGGCAGCAGCAGCTGACATGGAATCTAGTACATGACTTAGACGTGTGATATGTCTGTAAGATACTTTGGCATGGCTCCCCGAGCAGCCAGAGCTTATAGTGTTAAAAGCATGCTCCCAAATCAGCATTAACTTGTACAAAATATAGGTATTGTCAGAACCAGCATGCTCCCGAATCAGCATTAACTTGTACGAGATATAGGTATTGTTACAACCAGCATGCTCCCGAATCAGCATTAGCTTGTACAAAATATAGGTATTGTCACAACCAGCACCACAGGTCACAACATCACAGATTCCGAGTGTCAAAACACAGATACTCGATAAAGAGGAATGTATATTGAGTCTTTTAAAAAATGCTTAGAAAACAAGAAAGTACTTGGTGAAAGCCAGTGTATGCCGAGTATTCCTAAAACACACTTGGCAAGGATCATATACTCGTCAATGAACCTAAAAAACACTCAGAAAACCTCCACACTCGCCAAAGACAATGCCACTTGGATGTATTCAACTGAGAGATAACACAAAAATCTTTGACACCAAAAGCAAGAAAAAAATGTCGTATCGAAAAATGCATATGTGAGGCACACCTCAACGAGAAAGGGGCAAACTTCAGGAAAAAGTACTATAATGACATTCTTCCCACTCGGCATAATCCCGTGGCTCGTTACTGTGCCGTCAACCCTGAAGAACTACCCCATCTTAGCGTTTTCACATGGCTGGGTGGAAGATCAAGTGGTCCAAACCTCAAGTCAATCCAACATGAAGATGGAAGAATGTTAAGACGTATGTATTGAAGAACATGACAGTTATAACGCCCTACATAAATTAAGTGCTCACTATATTTCTTTACACACATTCTTTCCCCAGTTTTTGTAACTCTTGTTCTTCTCGTTGCCAGAGATTCTAGCGTAAAACCTCGAAATGGAGAAGGCACCTTACTGATGAAGAATCTTAGGACCTTTTTAAAGGGGGTGGAGAAGTAGGGGGCGGTTGCATTAGCTAGTTCTCCAGAAAAGTACTTATCTCTCTATCATGTCTCCTAGTGAAAGTCTTTTTAAGTTGACCTTAGATTGAACTAATACACAAAGCTTTACCTTATTAAACTTTCAGGCAAGAACCAACATGGAAGCGAGGCCCGAATTGAGGCAAGTTTCCAAAGGCTATAACTATTCCGTCAAGACATTTAATTCTTATGATGTGAATGGATATTGCTTACATAAAGATTTCATGATGAATCATTCATAATCTTGGTTGGCATGGTTCTGCGTTGATTCTTTCCATCTGCCCGTCATCAAGATTCAAACCCAAGCCTCACTTGTACTATTGTACATGATATTTGCTATATGTGTTATTTAACAAAAATCTATTCAAACATACTCAATGTAAACATATAAGAAGACAATCTAGGACTCGTCAAGGTTATGTCACTATCCCTATTTATACATGATTTTTACTAAATAAATAATTATGGATTCAACTATTGGAATTGTAAAATATGAACAAAAAAAGCATGGGAAAAGAGAAGAAAAAGAGATAAACCAGATGACTCCAAATATAGTTTTCTAATTTATTCTTCTTCTTAGAATAAGAAATAGGAGATAAGAATAAATCATCTTGCGAGTAGAATATTGCTGAAAAGGAAACATACTGGAAGTTACTCTAGGGATGAAAGCACTTAAGTAAAATTGAGGAAGGTATAAAATTCAAGATGGTCCATTGTGATGTCGATAACAAGAAATTGTGGAAGCTCAAAATTCCTCCAAGAATTAAGATTTTCCTCGTTTTTAAACAGAGGGGTCATCTTGACTGGAGATAATCTGGCATGAGGTAATTGGCAAGGTAGCGCCTGACGGGTCGACGAAACACTTAGTTTTGAGTTGAGGGCTTTGCTTTCTTGCTATGATCTAGAGGGAATTAGAGAAAGAATAATAAGAAATAGAAAGATCATATATTGATCTTATGGAGAGTAATGACTTCACATATAAAGAGTGTGTTGAATAAAAGTTGTTGAGAGTTGACAAACAGTTTTGGTCATTGTTGCAATTAATAGGAAATAATAAAGAAAGAGAGGATTCACATATAAATATACTATCTTGGACATCTTTTGTAATTGTGAGCACTCATTAAAGTATGACATGCTAAAAAGTTGATGTTCGACAAGGAAGACAACATAATGGGTTATGTTTTCTTATATCCGTATATAAGTTATATTGTCATGGATTCTCTAACATGTTGAGCTTGCCTTTCCCTCTCATGCTAGCCAAATTCTTTTCACCAAGTAGAGATACTACTTGTGCTTCCAAACATTCCTTAAACCAGCTTTGCCATGAGATTCCACCATACCTACCTATGGATTGAGTAAGAGCCTTCAAGTAAGTTGTCATCGGTGCAAGCAATAAAAATTGCTCTCTAAATATGTATGGTCTATTAGTGTGAAGAAAATAAGCTTTATACGAACTTGTGATATGGAAGAAATAAAAGCGACGGACTACATAATAAAGTTCTTTATCACAAGCGGCAATATAAAGTGACGTTCTTTTGCATTAAGATTTTGTGCATCCCACCATAAAAGCGCATCAGAGCCTCTACTTCCCTCTGCGAAGGGCCTATCTTTTCTTTTATCTTCTACCCTTATACAAGAGTCATGGTGATCATCACCTTTCCTTTTTACACTTTTTCCTTTAGCAAGCACTGTGTTGGAGAGATCTGTATATATATCCACTCGGATGTAGGTTGGGAGGCGAAACTATGAGCCCCTATCTTTCTCTGTGTCCGATTGAAACTTTGTACCCATAAGTATCGCGTGAGTGTTAGCAATTGTGAAAGATTAAATGATAGTTGAGTATGTGGACCTGCTGAAAAGCTCTTATATTGACTCATTCCGATGTTATAATAAATTGCAATTGCTTCAATGACTGAGATCATAGTTTGTTAGTTTTCAATGAAGTTTCCGATTCATACTCTACCTTGTGAATGAATTGTTACCTTAGCATAAGAAATTATATGACAATATATTGTTGCTGTCCATGCCCGCATGTCCATATTTTATTTTATCGACACCTGTATCTCTAAACATGTGGATATATTTTTTGATATCGGCTTTCGCTTGAGGACAAGCGAGGTCTAAGCTTGGGGGAGTTGATACGTCCATTTTGTATCATGCTTTTATATTGATATTTATTGCATTATGGGCTGTTATTACACATTATATCACAATACTTATGCCTTTCTCTCTTATTTTATAAGGTCTACATGAAGAGGGAGAATGCCGGCAGCTGGAATTCTGGACTGGAAAAGGAGCAAATATTAGAGACCTATTCTACACACCTCCCAAAGTCCTGAAACTTCACAGAGAAATGTTTTAGAATATATAAAAAATATTGGGCGAAGAAAGCACCAGAGGGGCCCGCCTGCCATCCACAAGGGTGGAGGGCATGCCCAGGGGCCTTGTGGGCCACCTGGCAGGCCCCCGATGCCCATCTTCTGCTATATGGTGTGTTTTGACCTGGATAAAATCAGAAGGAAGCTTTCGGGACGAAGCGCCGCCATCTCGAGGCGGAACTTGGGCAGAACCAATCTAGGGCTCCGGGGAGCTGTTCTGTCGGGGAAACTTCCCTCCGGGAGGGGGAAATAATCGCCATCGTCATCACCAACGATCCTCTCATTGAGAGGGGGTCAATCTCCATCAACATCTTCACCAGCACCATCTCCTCTCAAACCCTAGTTCATCTCTTGTATCCGATCTCTGTCTCAAAACCTCAGATTGGTACCTGTGGGTTGCTAGTAGTGTTCATTACTCCTTGTAGTTGATGCTAGTTGGTTTATTCGGTGAAAGATCATATGTTCAGATCCTTAATGATAATTAATACTCCTCTAATTATGAACATGAATATGATATGTGAGTAGTTACGTTTGTTCTTGAGGACATGGGAGAAGTCTTGTTATAAGTAGTCATGTGAATTTGGTATTCGTTCGATATTTTGATGAGGTGTATGTTGTCTTTCCTCTAGTGGTGTTACGTGAACGTCGACTACATGACACTTCACCATGATTTGGGCCTAGGGGAAGGCATTGGGAAGTAATAAGTAGATGACCGGTTGCTAGAGTGACAGAAGTTTAAACCGTAGTTTATGCGTTGCTTCGTAAGGAGCTGATTTGGATCCATATGTTTCATGCTATGGTTAGGTTTACCTCAATTCTTCTTTCGTAGTTGCGGATGTTTGCGAGAGGTGTTAATCATAAGTGGGAGGCTTCTCCAAGGAAGGGCAGCACCCAAGCACCGGTCCACCCACATATCAAATTATCAAAGTAATGAACGTGAATCATCTGAGCATAATGAAAACTAACTTGACAACAACTCCCATGTGTCCTCAGGAGCGCTTTGCTTTATATAAGAGTTCGTCCAGGCTTGTCCTTTGCTACAAAAAGGATTGGGCTACCTTGTTGCACCTTAGTTACTTGTTTTACTTGTTACCCGTTACGAATTATCTTATCATGGTGACGCCCCCGGTTCAATCGTATACTAATCATGCACGCAAACGTGTACGATCAAGATCAGGGACTCACGGGAAGATATCACAACACAACTCTAAAAACATAAATAAGTCATACAAGCATCATAATACAAGCCAGGGGCCTTGAGGGCTCGAATACAAGTGCTCGATCATAGACGAGTCAGCGGAAGCAACAATATCTGAGTACAGACATAACTTAAACAAGTTTGCCTTAAGAAGGCTAGCACAAAGTGGGATACAGATCGAAAGAGGCGCAGGCCTCCTTCCTGGGATCCTCCTAACTACTCCTGGTCGTCGTCAGTAGCCTGCACGTAGTAGTAGGCACCTCCGGTGTAGTAGGATTCATCGTCGACGGTAGCGTCTGGCTCCTGGGCTCCAGCATCTGGTTGCGACAACCAGGTAGAAAAGAAAGGGGGAAAAGAGGGAGAAAAGCAACCGTGAGTACTCATCCAAAGTACTCGCAAGCAAGGAGCTACCCTACATATGCATGGATATATGTGTAAAGAGCCATATCGGTGGACTGAACTGCAGAATGCCAGAATAAGAGGGGGATAACTAATCATGTCGAAGACTACGCTTCTGGCAGCCTCCGTCTTGCAGCATGAAGAAGAGAGTAGACTGAAGTCCTCCAAGTAGCATCGCATAGCAGAATCCTACCCGGCAATCCTCTCCTCGTTGCCCTGTTAGAGAGCGATCACCGGGTTGTATCTGGCACTTGGAAGGGTGTGTTTTATTAAGTATCCGATTCTAGTTGTCATGAGGTCAAGGTACAACTCCAAGTCGTCCTGTTACCGAAGATCACGGCTATTCGAATAGATTAACTTCCCTGCAGGGGTGCACCACATAACCCAACATGCTCGATCCCATTTGGCCGGACACACTTTTCTGGGTCATGCCCGGCCTCGGAAGATCAACACGTCGCAGCCCCACCTAGGCACAACAGAGAGGTCAGCACGCCGGTCTAACTCCTATGGCGCAGGGGTCTGGGCCCATCGCCCTTTGCACAACTGCATGTTGCGTACGCGCCCGGAAGCAGAATTAGCCCCCTTAATACAACAGCAGGCTTACGTTCCAATCTGGCGCGCGCCGCTCAGTTGCTGACGTCACGAAGGCTTCGGCTGATACCACGACACCGAGTGCCCATAACTGTTCCCGCGTAGTTGGTTAGTGCGTATAGGCCAGTAGCCAGACTTAGATCAAATACCAAGATCTCGTTAAGCGTGTTAAGTATCCGTGGACGCCGAACAGGGCCAGGCCCACCTCTCTCCTAGGCGGTCTCAACCTGCCCTGTCGCTCCGCCACAAAGTAACAGTCGGGGGCCGTCGGGAACCTAGGCCCACCTCTACCGGGATGGAGCCACCTGTCCTTCCAGCCCCCACATCGGAATCACTTGCAGGTACTCAACGAGCTGACCCGACTTTAGTCACCATCTGTATAGTATGCATGTATGTATGTATAGTATATACCCGTGATCACCTCCCGAGTGATCACGGCCCGATAGTATAGCAAGGCAGACTGACAAGAATGTAGGGCCAATGATGATAAACTAGCATCCTATACTAGGCATTTAGGATTGCGGGTAAGGTATCAATGAATGTAGCAACAATGACAGGCTATGCATCAGAATAGGATTAATCGAAATAGTAACATACTACACTACTCTAATGCAAGCAGTAGAGGGTAGAATAGGCGATATCTGGTGATCAAAGGGGGGGCTTGCCTGGTTGCTCTGGCAAGGAGGGGTCGTCAACTCCGTAGTCGAACTAGGCAGTAGCAGCGTCGGTCTCGTAGTCTACCGGAGAGAAGAGGGGGAAGAAACAGTAAATACAATGCAAACATAAGCATGACGATGCATGACATGACAAAGTGTGATGCTAGGCATGCCCTAACGCGGTATGAGGTGATACCGGTGAAGGGGGGAAACATCCGGGAAAGTATCCCCGGTGTTTCGCGTTTTCGGGCAGAGGAGCCGGAGGAGGAAAGTTGCGAGTTCGGTATGTTAGGGATGTGTGGCGGACGAACGGGCTGCGTATCCGGATTCTTCTCGTCGTTCTGAACAACTTTCATGTTGAAAATAATTTAATCCAAGTTACGGATTAAAAGATATGATTTTCTAAAGATTTTATTAATTTCTAGAATTTAATTAATTATTTAAATTAATTCGAAAATGGATTTATGACATCAGCATGATGTCATGCTGACGTCAGCAGTCAACGGGGGTTGACTGGTCAACCTGACCAGTGGGTCCCACTGGTCAGTGACACATTTTAATTAAACAATTTAATTTACCTAATTAGTATTAATTAGGAGGTGGGCCCCACTATCATTGAGTAATTAATTAATTGACTAACAGTTTAATTAGTTTAGTTATTTGATTAGTTTAATTTATCAAAATTAATTAAGTTAATTAATTCTTTAATTAATTAATTAATTTTATTACTATTTTTATTTTTTTAAAACGTTCTGTGGTGTGGGGCCTGAATGGCAGTGGCCCATCTAGCCTAACGGGCGCTGGGCGCATGGCTAATGGGCATGGCCCGAACGGGCGCATGCCCGAGGGGCGCTGGGCACGCACACGGAGCACGCCGGCGGCCAGGGCCAGGGGAGGCGGCGGAGAGGTGGCCGCGGACCGGCTGGGTGGAGCGGGCGCAGGGGCGTGCGGCTGGAGGTGGTGGTGGCAGGGGAGGCGCTCGTTAGTAAGCAGCAGCAAGCGAAGCAACAGCTACAGCAGTTGCAGGCGAGCAGCAGGGGACGAGGCCGCGTCGGGGGCTCGCGCGCGAGTTGCCGACGGCGCCGGCGAGCGTGTGCGGGGGGGGGGGGGGGGGGGACGCCGGGTGGCCGCGGTGAGCGCGGTCGGTGCGGGCGCATGCGGGGAAGAGAGGAGGAGGGGGCCTCACAGGGGGTGTGTAGGGACCGTGGCAGCGGGGGTCGAGGGGGGGGACGGGCATCATAATTCTCCTCCACTACAAGAAATCTCGTCCCGAGATTTAAGAGGTAGGGAAAGGGGGGAAGGTTTGGTAACGAATCTAGCGGGTCTCCTCATTCTGGCTTGCTCTTCTCGAAGAGATCGATCCAATACATTGATGTCTTCATTTCTCTGCTTCAGGTCATCATGATGAAGTCGACATCCTTTCTTCGGGATCTTCATCGTACTTACGAATAGGTAACGGGGCAGATCGGTAACGACAGAATGCTATAAGGGTAATAATCTGGGATTAACCCATGAATGAGCATATGAGTACCTCTCGAGTTGAACAAATAAACACATCGAGAATAAAGTTCGAAGGTACAATAAGAAGTTTCAAGCAGCCAGGCAATCGTTCAATGCCTAGTCAGAAGGTGAAAGGGGTTTCAAGCGACGGAATAATTATTGTGTTCGATGCCAGAATTGATGATCTCATCGAAAGGTGGCTCATGAATTATGTATGAGTCCACGCGGAAGGGATAACTTTGGGAACAGGGGGTGTACAGAAGAGTCAGGTTTCGATCCTGTGGAACTGTGGGTTATGGGCCCACCATGTGGTTGAAAGTAGGAAGGGGGCCGACATCTTGCATGCCACAATAGCAAGGCGTGTCAGAGGGTAGCCTGTCAGTTATGTCGGCAACAACATCGATACCAAGGGCGAGGGACGAAGAGAACCATTTTCCTGCTCGTTGAACGAGGCGGGCCAATAGGCAAGGTTCTCGTCCATCGGTGGCTACCGAAATGTCATCAACAATAGTAACAGGGTTTTGCTGACGGAATTGTGCACCGAGGTGTTTACATAAGCAGTGAATCATTACTGCTTAGATTATATAGATCACAAGAGAGGTCAAACAAACCACTGGAAAGGAAAAGTGATTATCGGGTTTAAACAGAACAGTGGAAAGGAAAATATGTTTAAACACATATTTCTAGGGTATATCCTTACCAAGGACAAGTAGAGAATGATACCCATGACATGAGACCAAAGGCATGACCATTCAGATAAAAGGGATAAGAAGAATCATGATATGTACCCATACAACGGTGTTTGGATAACTGATAAGGAAAATTTAGCACTGTGCTTCAAATGTTCTTATTGATGATAGGAGTACCACATACATGCTTCAAGATAGCATTGACATGGTCTTCAAGCAAAGGTCGGTCTTTGCATACGCAAAGGATTCATCAGGAACAACTTATAAAATAAGTCTTACAATTTCCACACGGAAGAATGACTAACCTTGCCAAAAAGGAAACTATAACAATAGGTCCTCCGGCCAAGTGTGCTGGACATGCCATCACCTTACCGGGTCATAAAAGACCAATGTTATAACTCTTGGAAATGTCCCAACCATCATATCTGACCGAGGTTCAGATCCATTGGTGTCAGGATACCTCTGACTTAGGATGCCAGAGAAGAAAAGGTGCAACACAAATGACGAGATGACACTGTAAGATTCTCGGGAAATGTACAATGGAAGCGAGTTCCAAAGCAAGAGTTCATCATTAATCCAAGGAGAGATGAGGAGGTGGCTGATGGATTCAGCAACATTTCGTCAAGATATCCAAAAAGATGGCTTTCCATAGTCATGTGAACAAGGAGATAACATTTGTCAAATCAAATGATATAATGGTGTGCTAGAGGAAAGCATACACAATTAAACATTGATCGAAAAGTGCATCCAAAATATGGACTAAGTAACACGATCAATGTCAGAATGATGAGTCAATAATCAACACATGAAGAAAGAAACTATCATTCGTAACTTACAAGCAATAGGGTTGCTAGAAGTTTTGAATTCACAAATCATAGTTCATTTTTCGGCATTCCGGTTATAAATAACACGGGGACCAAGAAGGAATGGTGATGGTGAGAAGCATCACTTGTATCAGGAATTCTCAAGAGGTGGTAAAATTCTCACGACATTCTTGACATAAAAGATGGCAATACTCCAAGGTAAAGGAGAACAAATGTTGGATAGCAAGGTATAACACAAAACACGAACAAGTTTGTGTTGGGGGAAGGTAAGAATGTTGTCGATGATTACACAAATCATCGAGGGGCAAGGATGGTATTTCCCATCATGAATTCGATTGATATCTTGGAAGAGCTCGGAATTCTTATGATGATCACGACACATTTGTCAAGAGATTCCATGAAGATGTAATCGATCGGTGATGACATCAAGTCAAAGGAATGATGAAGCGAAAGGTTATTGGAACCACGGATACGACACAAACTCGAAATCAAGCTTGCTATTCAAGGCGAAATGCTATGACGAGTAGGGTCGACATAAGCTGAGCTCATCGTTGAAAATTGTGCTCCGGGAATAAAGAGCAGGTAGCACAGTTAAAATTTAGCACGATAATGATATAGCCGACCAGGCTAGGAATGACTTGAAGGATTAATAAACTCATAAGCAACGAAGATTACTTAGAGTTATTGAACCGTAGTGCAGACTCGGTTCACATATCGGTGTTCTCGGTTGACGACAACCCAGAACCTAGGAAAATTGGAATCGGTGAGAAATAACAGTTGATGAAGAACCCATAAAAAGTTATGCAGTTCCATGATATTTTTGAGATACCAGAGTGTAATACTCGATGGTAGAACAAAGTAAAGGTTGGACAGGTGCAAAGATCTGCAGAAGACAAGTACCTCAACTTGTCCGAGAAATGGTATTTAAAGCAGAACATGGTCGGAACAACGATTGCAAAATGCCAGATCCCAGATATAAGATAAACTTATACCAAGGAAATATTTATTTGAAGAGAAGCTTTAATGATACGATCTACATTGTTTCCATGAGCATGAACACAAAGGTTCAAGGTCGACTCCCACTTCCTCAATGCATAACCTTACATTGACCTCTCGTATTTCGAAAATGACATTAGTTGTGGAAAGTTTTACCTGGTGCAATACCAAATAAGTATGACCCGTGAAATCTTTCGGGTTTGCACATATTAGGGAAGGCCTTGGTTCAACCCATCGGGGCTTCTTAGGAACATATACCACAAGCTTCAAGAGTAAATATCACCAGCTCAAAAGCAAAGCATGGTTGACAAAAGGAGAGGATACCATTTACCAAAGGCATTACGTATCAGATAAAGAACTCACAAGGTGATTAATTATGAAGGACATTGTCGGATAATAATCCAACAGTGGATAAGGCGATCCACAATGGAGCTGTGAGTATCGATACCCAATCAGAGGAAGAAAGAATGCAATGCATCGGTTTATAGAACATCTGAATAATTCAACGTTTAATTAGCAAAGGAATTATGATTTTCAACTCAAGGGGTCAGGAGCAAATGCTCTGATCAAGGATGGATAAGTTGAATAGACTTAGGGGTACAATCGATGGCAATCTGATTGGCCGAGAACCAGCTCATGTTCGAAAGACGTCTAAGCCGGAAAGGTAATTTATCAGGATCAACTGATGATTGCGTGCATTTGCACACATATAGAATCAACGGACTTAAAATGATTGTGACAAAGGATGCCAATAAGATTACTAGACTTATGGGATTAACCATAATGCAAGCAAGCAAGAATTTCAAGAGCAATAGGCTACTCAGGATTTTCGGAAGTTCGAATATTATTTTGAAGAACTTAGTGAAACACACAAACAACTAGGGATGTGCGGATACTCGGTAAGTGCGAGAAATTATCCATAGGGGTGTATATGTGGATAATGAACAGCAAGACGGTAGGTACAAAGTATTCTCGGAATAATAGAGAGAATTTCCGAGGTATCTTGTAATAACAAGATCAACTGGGAATGAAGTTATGGACGACAAGTGTATGTAGCTTTCCATAGGGATTTATCGGTGGTATGGAATTGCAACGGGGAAGGGCACAAGGGTCTCGGGGAAACATCGGAGAGTATTATCAGAATCTTCTGTTGAAGCGGTCGATCATCTGTAATGAAGGGGCTCTCCGGCAGGAAGTGATAACGAAAACCTAGAGTTAGATTTCAGCAAAATCATTTAACCCGAATAGAAGAGAGATTAGAATCCTAGAGTATGGACGATGAATAAAAGATCCTAATACCACCCAATGGCGACGTGGGCCCAGGGGCCGCACAACCAAGTTAGTAGAACAATTATCATCGACTAGACTCAACTTCGGCCAAGGAGTGTGGAAGGGGGATTCCTACAGGCAGTCGGCTCTGATACCAACTTGTGACGCCCCCGATTCAATCATACACTAATCATGCACGCAAACGTGTACGATCAAGATCAAGGACTCACGGGAAGATATCACAACACAACTCTAAAAACATAAATAAGTCATACAAACATCATAATACAAGCCAGGGGCCTCGAGGGCTCGAATACAAGTGCTCGATCATAGACGAGTCAGCGGAAGCAACAATATCTGAGTACAGACATAAGTTAAACAAGTTTTCCTTAAGAAGGCTAGCACAAACTAGGATACATATCGAAAGAGGCGCAGGCCTCCTGCCTGGAATCCTCCTAACTACTCCTGGTCGTCGTCAGTAGCCTGCACGTAGTAGTAGGCACCTCCGGTGTAGTAGGATTCGTCGTCGACGGTAGCGTCTGGCTCCTGGGCTCCAGCATCTGGTTGCGACAACCAGGTAGAAGGGAAAGGGGGAAAAGAGGGAGAAAAGCAACCGTGAGTACTCATCCAAAGTACTCGCAAGCAAGGAGCTACCCTACATATGCATGGATATATGTGTAAAGAGCCATATCGATGAACTGAACTGCAGAATGCCAGAATAAGAGGGGGATAACTAATCCTGTCGAAGACTACGCTTCTGGCAGCCTCCGTCTTGCAGCATGAAGAAGAGAGTAGACTGAAGTCCTCCAAGTAGCATCGCATAGCATAATCCTACCCGGCAATCCTCTCCTCATCGCCCTATTAGAGAGCGATCACCGGGTTGTATCTGGCACTTGGAAGGGTGTGTTTTATTAAGTATCCGATTCTAGTTGTCATAAGGTCAAGGTACAACTCCAAGTCGTCCTGTTATCGAAGATCATGGCTATTCGAATAGATTAACTTCCCTGCAGGGGTGCACCACATAACCCAACACGCTCGATCCCATTTGGCCGGACACACTTTTCTGGGTCATGCCCGGCCTCGAAAGATCAACACGTCACAGCCCCACCTAGGCACAACAGAGAGGTCAGCACGCTGGTCTAACTCCTATGGCGCAGGGGTCTGGGCCCATCGCCCTTTGCACACCTGCACGTTGCGTACGCGGCCGGAAGCAGAACTAGCCCCCTTAATACAAGAGCAGGCTTACGTTCCAATCCGGCGCGCGCCGCTCAGTTGCTGACGTCACGAAGGCTTCGGCTGATACCACGACGCCGAGTGCCCATAACTGTTCCCGCGTAGTTGGTTAGTGCGTATAGGCCAGTAGCCAGACTCAGATCAAATACCAAGATCTCATTAAGCGTGTTAAGTACCCGCGGACGCCGAACAGGGCCAGGCCCACCTCTCTCCTAGGCGGTCTCAACCTGCCATGTCGCTCCGCCACAAAGTAACAGTCGGGGGCCGTCGGGAACCCAGGCCCACCTCTACCGGGATGGAGCCACCTGTCCTTCCAGCCCCCACATCGGAATCAATTTAGGATTGCGGGTAAGGTATCAATGAATGTAGCAACAATGACAGGCTATGCATCAGAATAGGATTAATCGAAACAGTAACATACTACACTACTCTAATGCAAGCAGTAGAGGGTAGAATAGGCGATATCTGGTGATCAAAGGGGGGGCTTGCTTGGTTGCTCTGGCAAGGAGGGGTCGTCAACTCCGTAATCGAACTGGGCAGTAGCAGCGTCAGTCTCGTAGTCTACCGGAGAGAAGAGGGGGAAGAAACAGTAAATACAATGCAAACATAAGCATGACGATGCATGACATGACAAAGTGTGATGCTAGGCATGCCCTAACGCGGTATGAGGTGATACCGGTGAAGGGGGGAAACATCCGGGAAAGTATCCCCGGTGTTTCGCATTTTCGGGAAGAGGAGCCGGAGGAGGAAAGTTGCGAGTTCGGTATGTTAGGGATGTGTGGCGGACGAACGGGCTGCGTATCCGGATTCGTCTCGTCGTTCTAAACAACTTTCATGTTGAAAATAATTTAATCCGAGTTACGGATTAAAAGATATGATTTTCTAAAGATTTTATTAATTTCTGGAATTTAATTAATTATTTAAATTAATTCGAAAATGTATTTATGACATCAGTATGATGTCATGCTGACGTCAGCAGTCAACGGGGGTTGACTGGTCAACCTGACCAGTGGGTCCCACTGGTCAGTGACACACTTTAATTAAACAATTTAATTAACCTAATTAGTACTAATTAGGAGGTGGGCCCCACTATCATTGAGTAATTAATTAACTGACTAACAGTTTAATTAGTTTAGTTATTTGATTAGTTTAATTAATCAAAATTAATTAAGTTAATTAATTCTTTAATTAATTAATTAATTAATTAATTAATTTTATTATTAATTTTATTATTATTTTAATTTTTTAAACGTTCTGGGGTGTGGGGCCTGAATGGCAGTGGCCCATCTAGCCTAACGGGCGCTGGGCGCGTGGCTAATGGGCATGGCCCGAACGGGGGCATGCCCGAGGGGCGCTGGGCATGCACACGGCGCATGCCGGCGGCCAGGGCCAGGGGAGGCGGCGGAGAGGTGGCCGCGGACCGGCTGGGTGGAGCGGGCGCAGGGGCGTGCGGCTGGAGGTGGTGGTGGCAGGGGGAGGCGCTCGTTAGTAAGCAGCAGCAAGCGAAGCAACAGCGACAGCAGTTGCAGGCGAGCAGCAGGGGACGAGGCCGCGTCGGGGGCTCGCGCGCGAGTTGCCGACGGCGCCGGCGAGCGTGTGCGAGGGGGGGGGGACGCCAGGTGGCCACGGTGAGCGCGGCCGGTGCGGGCGCATTCGGGGAAGAGAGGAGGAGGGGGCCTCACAGGGGGTGTGTAGGGACCGTGGCAGCGGGGGTCGAGGGGGGGTGGGGGGACGGGGACGTCGTCGGCGTCGAGGAGGCAGGCCGGTTGGGCAGGGCGCCAGCGAGGTCCAGGCGGCGTGGTCTCCAGGCGGCGACGGGCGACGGCGTCGGGCGCCGAGCGAGGGAGAAGGGGATCGGGCTCCTCCCGATCCAGATCCAGAGCGAGGGGGTGGGGGAGAGCGAGTGGGGAGTGGGGTAGGTTAGGGCTTCGGTGGGTGAGGGGATAAGAGGTGGCCGGTTGGGCTGGTTCGACCGGGCCGACGGAAGTGGCCAGCTGGACCGGTTGGCCCAGAGTTGGGCCAGGGGCACTTTTCCCCTTTTTTTTTCTTTTCTGCTCTCTGTTTTGTATTTTCTTTTATCTTCTTTTATTTTTTTATTTCATTTTAAATCATTTAGGCATTTTATAAAAATGTGTTTGCTTTATTATAATTACCATTGTAATATTCGGCACTCACCGAACATTTTTGTTTCAACTTTTGAAAACTTTTATTGTTGACACTAATTTAAATTTGAATTTTGAAACGGTTTCGAATCAACCCGAGATTAGCAACAGTAACCGTGGTGACGTGGCATCATTAACAGAGGTTTACTGGAGCTTAAATATCCGGGCGTCACAATCACACAACTATCTGTTACCGATAATTTCGGTGCCTGCAGAGAAAACTTACTGAAAACCGCTTGTCATTTCCTCTTGCTCCTCGTCGGGTTCGACACTCTTACTTATTGAAAGGACTACGATAGATCCCCTATACTTGTGGATCATCAATATTCTGCAAAACATAAAACATGCAACAAACAGGAACTGACACTGGGAACTGGATCAATATATTAGTCCCAAAAATAATATAAAATATTACCAAAAGTATGTGAAAATTGTAGAATATTGGCATGAAACAAGCAAAAATTATAGATACGACGGAGATGTATCAGTATGTGCAAGGGGACAGCGCACACTTGTTTATAAAATGCAAGAAGGTGAAGGAAGTGTGGCGGGCTCTTGAACTAGAATGCATTAGAGGTTGTCTTCAAGCTACAACCTCTGCTGGTGAGGCTCTGGACATCATTCGGGGGTTGCCTGAACAAAAAGAATGGAAGTTTTCCATTTTATGTGGCATTGTGGAACAACACAAACAAAAAGAGGAACGGGGAGAAGGAGAAGCCAGGGCAGGTGATTGCTCATGTTGCAAGAATTGATATAGCTGAGTGCCTGCAACTATGGCCAAAGAAGGAAGCGAAAGGAAACATAGAGAACTCAAACTGGCAAGCTCCCCAGATGGACACCCTGAAATTCAACATTGATGCTTATTCTCTATCCGGAATCTGCTGATGCTGTTTGGGGGGGGGGGGGGGGGTCATTGTAAGGGATCATACAGGTACCGTCGTGGCTTGAAAGGCTGGACATAGAGTTACTGCCTCCAACGCTTATGTAGTGGAGCTCTGCGCGATGACACATGCTTTTGATTTGGCCTCTGAACCGGGGGCTATACATGTGGAGAACTGGAGATGGAGACTGATTCCCAGCTATTGGCCCATGCCCTGAGTAATCCGGCCATGGATTTCCCAGAACATGTTGTGGTGCTGGATGATCTGAAGTGCAGATGCGGACGTGGTTCTCTGTCTGTATAGTTGAGAAGTGTTGCCGGAAAGAGAATATGGCGGCCCACTTTTTAGCCAAACTAGGCTTTCTTTGTAATATGGTGATAATGCGTTGTATTGGGAGTACGATGTCCCAACACAAGTTGTTGGCGCAGTAAGGCGCGACGTGCCCTTGTCGTAATTAAGTTTGCTTTTAAAAAAGGTCCTTTAGAGATCAAGAGTCATTGTGGTGCTCGAAGAAGAAGTCTATAAAGGTTCGGAGATCATCTCAAGCATCTACACGAGTGATCAACTCTGATTGACGAATCAGTTGTCGAGGAGAATAGGGTGAAGCGAATATATCTTTTGTGTTAAATCACAACCTCTCCAACCAGACATAGTCCTTTTGCAGAACGGCATGCTGGTCCACCAAATTTCTTGTCGCCATCGAGCATCACTGGTTACCTCTGCCCCCTCTTTACATTTGGACTTTGTTTTATGTTTAGTTACAGTCATGTGATTCCCTTTGATCCTTGCTCTAGTTAGCACTCATTGGTTCCTGTTCGCGCACTGTACACTGTTTTCGCTCGTTCCACTTCTGTGTTCTGAGAGATTTGAAGTTTCCAAACAAAATTATAAATCTTCCATTCACCCCCCTCTAGTAGACATACTTCGTTCATACAACACACATATATTCAATCAATTTTTTTTGAATCTCATGCATATTCAACCATAGTTTAATCGGATGTCCCCGAAGGGACTCAATCATAGTGTTAAATAGCGGGTTATATGCAAAATAGTGGCACCCTGCTCAAACAGCTATAACATGGTTACCCGCTATTTTGTAACTTTACCGGACAACCAACTGTACAAGAATATCATTTTTCGCAAGAAACTTTCAATCTATTCCTCTTCAATCATGGCAGTACAAGAATACCATTTAGCGGCACTCTGCTCAGACCGCTATGCCATGGCTATAGCGGGGCTATAGCCAGCTATTTTGAAACTTTGGTATCAGTGGATTATTGAACACGATATAACATATGACTCATCTGGCCATGAAAATAAGGATAAAAGCAGCATATTTATGATTCGGCGACAAGCTCCTAGTAAACGTATTTCATAAACTCTATTTTTTATTTGCATATACCTGATCATAATCTAGAAGCCGCTAAGAGAGACTATGCATATTTGATATATCTACCAAGACATTTAATGATATACACAAATATCACATTGTTTAAAATACACACAATCAATTTTTTGGTTTTTCTATTTTTTCTCAGATGTATGGGGATTGGGTTTAAAATGTCTACATGCTCAATGCATTAGAAATATATAAAACTAATGTAAATTTATTTATAAGCATGGTTCAAATTTAGCGCGTGAAATGTTTCACTTGAAACCCACATATGTCTCATGATTTTTCATAGTTTGAAGGGAATAAATCCTTTTGTAACAAATATGTAATGTCCTTGGTCATACGGACCCGGATTATAAAATTTGCAATATCATTTAATTGCTGAGAACTAACATTCTGATATTATATTTCCGTAACTAAAAAATAAGTGTCATTTTTTTTGCAAAGTAATAATCTTGTTCAATTCATCTGAACTGTTTTCTAAAGATTAACATCCGTAAAATGTGCTCATGAATACTCATTTAGTTTGCTATGTGGAGGAGGCCAAGTATATCATGCAATGTTACTTTTCTTGATAAGTTCCCACTGTAATATAGTTTTTCCTTTAGTCTCTATACAATAAAAAGACATGATGACATCTAAACCACATTAATTTAGCATTAAATTCTTTAAAAAACATGGTATATTTTTTAATCCTTAATATAGTGATATTCACATGTTCAATCAAAGGAAATCTGATGGTGAAGGATGTTGGAAGTGGCTTGCCACACCTGTTTATGTAGCTATTGTCATCCTCATCCTCTAGTGTCATATATGTATGGATGAACACATACTATTTTGTAGGCTAGTGGCTTGATTGTATGAAAACTATAAAATGCCTTTTTATAGCTGAAGAAAATGAAAACAAATAGAATAATTTACCGCTCCCTCCTAAGTTAAAAGCGATTTCTATACTGACATGGTCTACTAAATTTATTTTTGGCTATTAAATCCTATTGATTTAAAAAATAGTTATTATTGAAACTATTATATCAGGGTAAATTTTGAAGACCAGTCTTTGTGAATAATCCTCACACATCCAATCTATAAAGATGTTAATTGTCAACAATGTTGCAAGTGGCTCTCCATGTTACTTTCAAAAGTTTTTTTACCTCATAATTATCAAGTACCTCCGATGTCTAGGGTGATAACTATGTTTGTTTTTGCACAATTGAAAGTCTAACCACTAATCATATTTTAAATATATAGATTTGGGAAGTAAAATCGATATAGTTGTAACTTCCTAAAATGTCTTTGAATGATTTTATATCATTAAACTGATATACCACATTTCCTATTACTACTATTATCATGCCGAAACACCTTAGAATGTGTATTATTTTGTGACTGCAATTTCTAGAAATTATTTGCTATTTGTTAAACTTTTGGAGTAAGTTATACTAAAGTTTGGATATGGTGTATCACAAAACTTCACATTTAACAACATCGATTCTGATAATACAATTATTATGTCTCTGATAAAATTATATATTATCTTAAATTTGTTTTACCAATAAGGAATATTTATTGGTGTCTAATTTTTTACAATAGTTGTAATGAAGCTGCACCATTATTGCCACCTCAATTGTCAAATGATCTTTTTTTCTTTAAAAGAAAATCTAAATCATTGTGAAGACTCCCGGAAGATCTCATGTAGATTTAAGCAAGCAAAGAACACAAATTTAAAGTACTATAAAAAGGTATAAAGGTTTGCATTAACTACACTTTTATGTTTGTTCGGCGATATAATAAAAAAAAGTACAGAGCCTAATTTCTCTACAAAAATGCATGCATGTTAATATACTATGATAAATTATATTAGAATTTAACTGATTCATGGATATGAGAAAAGAGTGTACAAATAACTATCGGTATCTTTATTTTCAACGTAATACTTAAATTATTTTAGTTGTCGGAGTATGTAATTTAAAGACATATTCAGTTTCATACTCGTATTCTGCATTTGGTGCCGTACTTCCCTCTCGAACAATGTATAAATATCACTATCTTTATTTTCAATGTAATACTTAATTTAGTTGTCGGAGTATGTAATTTAAAGACATATTCAGTTTCATACTCGTATTCTGCATTTGATGTTGTACTTCCCTCTCGAACAATGTATAAAATGGCTAATATGTGTTATGAGTAATAAATGTGAGGATGTCTGCATGGGAGCTTTTCTCAATCAGAAACTTCCAATGTGCATGAGTATTAGCCAATCAATTAGTTTACGTAATCTGCTGACCCGTTGATGTTAAGTTGTGGTGCGCCTGTTTCCATCCGGCCACAATAATCAAGCAAGAAAGGTACGTATACTTGCACGTACAACTCCTCGGATGCCTCCAGCCATGGACAAAAGCACTGGCGAGGAACCTCATCTGTATAATGATGATATTGAGTATTCTCCGAGACGAAGAGCCAACTTGAGAGGATGGGTATGGTTTCTTCTTTGTAATTTTTTTACGATGTTGTTTTCCTTGGTATAGGACGGGAGCGCCCATAGGATAAATTAAAATTGATGGTTTCTAATAACGGTGATGACCTGTAAAATTGAATGATCGGATGTTTATTTTTTTTTGTAATTTTTTTGCCTAATGCTCTTTTTTTTTCTAGTTAAGAAATAATTTACTTTTAGTATAAAAAGACATAGATTTTGGTGGTATATACGGCCCACCGGAACGGCCACGTTCTGTATTTTTAGGGTTACACATTCTGTATATTTTAGCTACTTCTACGAACTACAATGAAGTAGTAGGATTGGATCTGGACATGTGAAGGCCCATCTTTTTTTCCTTATGGCACGACCCATAATCCATCAGGACAATGCTATATATATATATATATATATATATATATATATATATATATATATATATATATATATATATATATATGTTACGCATATCTTTTTTGGATGGAATATGTTATGCATATCTAACGGTTATAAAAGTATAATGTTAGAAGACCCACCAAATCGAGGGCCACTATTTTCTAATTAACGTAGAATTTTCGAGCCTAATTCTCTTGCCTCTAATTAACCCATCAATCACTTTTTATATATAAATAGATGTATTGAATGGTCAATCATACGTTTCCATCATATCTACCTTTTTCAAACATGTTTGGTCTCTAATTTGCATGATTTGAACGGAACTAATCCGGACTGACGCTGTTTTCAGTAGACTACCATGGTGTTGTTTTTGTACAGAAATAAAAGTTCTTGGAATTGGACGAGAATTTCTGGAGATTTATTTTGAAATATATGAAAAAATACAGTAGCAAAAAACTACCCAAGAGGAGCCATAGTGGGCCCACAAGGGCAGCGGCGCGACCATCCCCCGGGCCGCACCATGTGTCCTTGTGGGGCCCTTGGACGTCGTCTTGACCTAATTCCAACGTTATAAATTCACATCTGCTCCAGAAAAAATCAGAGGAGTTTCATCATATTTTACGTTATGGAGCCGCCGCCGCCACCTCCTGTTATTCGCCAGGAGCCTGATCTAAAGTCTGTTTTCGGCTCCAGAGAGAAGGAATCGCCACCATCGTCATCACCAATTCTTCTTCATCAACAATTTCATGATGTTCACATCCATGTGTGAGTAATCTTCTTATAGGCATACACTACTAGGGAAAAGCCTAGCATTAGCATGGGTTTTAGGCCTACCAGTTGCGCGGGTGCGAGCGCTACTGCTATATCCACTTAGTAGCGGCGCTTCCTGTAATGGGCGTTACTGGTAATTACTAGTAGCACCTCTCGCGGCCCGCGCTACTACTACTATTCTGTATTATATTTTTTTTATTTCATGTTATATTCATACACCTTTATACAAGTTTTCATACATCAGCAATTTAGAGATTGTTTTTACATCATAATGAGTTATTACATCACTGGGTGAAAGAACCGTGGACTAGTTTCAAGTGGACGTTGAAACTAATCCGCGGTTCTTTCACCCAATGATATAATAACTATCATCATCATCATATCATTAACAACTTATCATCATAATACATCATTGTCATATAACACCTCCTCATGATCTTCATTTTCATCAACGAGACATCATATAGCAAGTTGGTCACTAGTCATAATCACAACTCCTCATCATCATCATCAACTCTAACACATTGTACCACATAATAACACATTGTACTTAGGACCTACTTACCTCTCATAGGACCTACTACATTCTCTTAGATAAAATAGCATAAAACAAGATAGGCTCTGACTCTCCATTATGGAGAATGGGGATTATCCTGTCTCCAATTCTTTCCCTTCGCACAATGTTGCTTCCAAGAACCTCCCTACGACTGACCATGCATTTTTTCCGTTCCTTGATTGCCATGTCTTCACCGGTTTTAGAAATCCGATATGGATAGGTGTGATTCGTAGGATGGCATGGCTGTATGTTCAAAACATCAAGGCGACCATTCTGAAACATCAGATGAGGCACACAATCCTTCGGGATTTTCTGTTGAAAAACATAGTAATAACTTCGTAGTTAGCAATGTAGTTCAGTTTTAGAAGAATTTATGCAAAAGATGCACGGATGTTGTAATAGTAAAAAATCTTACCATGGCATCTCCATGGATGCGACCGTAGTTCAACACGTGCACTAGTGGGTAGTGGCACGTATTGACCATAATGTGCAGGAGTTTGATAATAGATACTGTAAATTGATACGTCTCCGTCGTATCTATAATTTTTGATTGTTCCATGCCAATATTATTCACTTTCATATACTTTTTTGGCAACTTTTTATATTATTTTTGGGACTAACATATTGATCCAGTGCCTAGTGCCAGTTCCTATCTGTTGCATGTTTTTTGTTTCGCAGAAACCCAATATCAAACGGAGTCCAAACGGGATAAAAACGGACCGAGATTTTTTTTTGGAATATTTATGATTTTTGGGAAGTAAAATCAACGCGAAACGGTATCCGAGGTGGTCACGAGGTAGGGGGGCGCGCCCCTGACCCTCGTGGTCCACCCGTAAGGCGGTTGATGCTCTCCTTCTGGCACAAGAAAGCTAATTTTACAAGGAAGATCTGAGCGAAAGATTCACCCCAATCGGAGTTACGGATCTCCAGATATAAAGGTCACGTTGAAGGGGTAGAATCTGCCAACGCAGAGAACACAGAAACAGAGAGATAGATCCAATCTCGGAGGGGCTCTCGCCCCTCCCAAGCCATGGGAGCCAAGGACCAGAGGGGAAACCCTTCTCCCATCTAGGGAGAAGGTCAAGGAAGAAGAAGAAGAAGGGGGGCTCTCTCCCATTGCTTCCGGTGGCGTCGGAACGCCGCTGGAGGCCATCATCATCACCGCGATCTTCACCAACATCGCCGTCATCTTCACCAACATCTCCATCACCTTCCCCCTTCTATCTACAGCGGTCCACTCTCCCGCAACCAGCTGTACCCTCTACTTGAACAAGGTGCTTTATGCTTCATATTATTATCCAATGATGCGTTGCCATCCTATGATGTCTGAGTAGATTTCTATTGTCCAATCAGTGATTGATGAATTGCTATGATTGGTTTGAGTTGCATGTTTTATTATTGGTGCTGTCCTATTGTGCCCTCCGTGTCGTGCAAGCGTGAGGGATTCCCGCTGTAGGGTTTGCAATATGTTTATGATTTGCTTATGGTGGGTGGCGTGAGTGACAGAAGCACAGACCTGAGTAAGTAGGTTGTTTGCGTATGGGATAAAAGGGGACTTGATACTTTAATGCTATGGTTGGGTCTTACCTCAATGAATCTTTAGTAGTTGCGGATGCTTGCTAGAGTTCTAATCATAAGTGCATATGATCCAAGTAGAGAAAGTATGTTAACTTATGCCTCTCCCTCAAATAGAATTGCAATAGTGATTACCGGTCTAGTAACGTAGTCAATTGCTTAGGGACAATTCCACAACTCCTACCACCACTTTTCCACACTCGCTATATTTACTTTCTTGCTTCTTTATCTTAACATCCCCTAATTTTTATTTACGTGTTCTTTACTTTCTTGCAAGCTTACCCGAAAACACCTACAAAGTACTTCTAGTTTCATACTTGTTCTAGGTAAAGTAAACATTAAGCGTGCGTAGAGTTGTATCGGTGGTCGATAGAACTTTAGGGAATATTTGTTCTACCTTTAGCTCCTTGTTGGGTTTGACACTCTTACTTATCGAAAACTGTTGCGATCCCCTATACTTGTGGGTTATCAAGACCTTTTTCTGGCGCCGTTGCCGGGGAGCAATAGCGTGGGGTGAATATTCTCGTGTGTGCTTGTTTGCTTTATCACTAAGTAATTTTTATTTGCTGTTCTAAGTTGTTCTCTATCTTTAGTATGGATATGGAACGCAAAATACCAAAAAAATTAGCTGTACTTGCTACTCATGAGGATGGGGTAACTCCTAAAACTCTCAATTCTCATTATGCGAAAGATATTATGTACTATTTTGGTAATCCTGAGAAAACCCCATTCAACTTTATAATGGGAGACATGTTTGATCAACGTGAATACTTTAGGGATTATCGCTCGACACAAAAAGGGAAACTATTATGGGATCAATTTATTATGTTGCGTTGGTATGCCTGGAATCTATGCTTGAGTTATGATATTACTTGTTGCTCTAGGATGGAGGCTCCACACCTTCCCTTTTCATGCAAATTTAATGATAATGAAACCTTAGCTTCTTATGCTAATGGTATATATGATTATTATGATGTGGAACAAATAGAAGAATTTGTTGCTTTTAAGGCTGCTTATGAAATTGAATCTTTGTTTGAAAAGTATGAAGCTTTAGATGATGATGTTTATAGGCCTGAAAATTATGCTATATTGAAATATTGCTATGCAAATTATGAATACAATTACTATATTAATGCATTTATTAATAAAGTCTCCGCTGTCCAAGAAGAGATTAATATTTTGCAGGAAGCTATGGAAGAAGAAATTGATGAATCTGTGAGCTCATTGGATGAAAAAGATGATGAGGAGAGCGATGAACAAAAGGAGGAAGAGCGGATTAGCTAACCGTGCCCACCTTCTAATGAGAGTAACCCTCCAACTCATACATTATTTAATTCCCCTTCGTGCTTACCGAAGGATGATTGCTATGATCCCTTGAATTTGTTTGAAATATCCATTTTTGATGATGCTTGCTATGCTTATGGACAAGATGCCAATATGAATTATGCTTATGGAGATGAACTTGCTATAGTTCCTTATGTTAAACATGAAATTGTTGCTATTGCACCCACACATGATAGTCCTATTATCTTTTTGAATTCTCCCGACTACACTATATCGGAGAAGTTTGCCCTTATTAAGGATTATATTGATCGGTTGCCTTTTACCGTTGCGCATGATGATTTTGATAGATATAATATGCATGTGCTTGCTGCTCCTACTTGCAATTATTATGAGAGAGGAACTATATCTCCACCTCTCTATGTTTCCCACACGATGAAATTGCAAGAAACTCCTTATACTATGCATTGGCCTTTACTATGTGTGCATGAATTGTTCTTTTATAACATGCCGATGCATAGGAAGAGAGTTAGACTTCGTTGTTGCATGATATATGCTACTTTGTGCTCACTACTAAATTACAAACCATTTTTAATTAAAATTGGCTTTGATATACCTTGGGATCCGGGTGGATTCACTACTTGAGCACTATATGCCTAGCTTAATGGCTTTAAAGAAAGCGCTGCCAGGGAGACAACCCGGAAGTTTTAGAGAGTCATTTATTTCTGTTGAGTGATTTCATATAGTTTAAAAACAACAAAAATAAAGAGGGGAACCCAAAACTTTTCAAAAAGGAAAGTGAAAGTGAGAAAGGCAAGCATTGTTGAAGTGGGGGACGTCCTTAAACTTGTTCAGGCTCATGGGAACTTTGTGAATCTTAATTACAGAAATTTTTCAATAAAAATAATTATCCCCTTGTACAATTCCATTGTATTATAAAAATAATGTGCCAAGGTTTGCCTTTAGGATGTTTACAATGCTTGTTGGTTTGTACAGTGCAGGACAGAAACTTTGGCTGTAGTGCACAATTTTAGATTTTTAACTGGAACGTCAATTGGTTCTGGTTCTTTTTGCACTGTCTTGCTACACAACGTGTTTATTTTTCCTAATTTTGGTAGAATTTTTGGGGTACCAGAAGTTTGGTGGATGTTCAGATTGCTACAGACTGTTCTGTTTTTGACAAATTCTGTTTTTTTGATGCATAGTTTGCTTGTTTTGATGAATCTATCAATTTATATCAGTGGATTAAGCCATGAAAAAGTTATATTATAGTAGACACAATGCAAAAACAAAATATGAATTGGTTTGCAACAGTACTTAGAGTGGTGATTTGCTTTATTATACTAACGGATCTTACCGAGTTTTCTGCTGAAGTTTTGTGTGGATGTAGTGTCTAATCGAGGATGTTTCGATATGAGAAGAAGGAAGAGAGGCAAGAGATCAAGCTTGGGGATGCCCGAGGCACCCCAAGTAAATATTCAAGGAGACTCAAGCGTCTAAGCTTGAGCATGCTGGGGAGGCATCCCCTCTTTCTTCAACAAGTATCGCTATGTTTCGGATTCGTTTCGTTCATGCATTATGTGCAAGTCTTGGAGCATCTTTTGCATTTAGTTTTTATTTTTCTTTTATGCACTATGCTGGTATGAGATAGTCCTTGGTTGATTTATAGAATGCTTATTGCACTTCACTTAAATCTTTTGAGTGTGGCTTTATAGAATGCTTCATGTGCTTCACTTATATCATTTGAAGTTGGATTGCTTGTTTCTCTTTACATAGAAAACCGCCATTTGTAGAATGCTCTTTTGCTTCACTTATATTTGTTAGAGCGTGGGCATATCTTTTGTAGAAAGAATTAAACTCTCTTGCTTCACTTATATCTATTTAGAGAGGTGACAGGAATTGGTCATTCACATGGTTAGTCATAAAATCCTACATAAACTTGTAGATCGCTGAATATGATATGTTTGATTCCTTGTAATAGTTTTGCGATATAAAGATGGCGATATTAGAGTCATGCTAGTGGGTGGTTATGGATTGTAGAGACACCTGTGTTGAGGTTTGCAAGTTCCGTAGCATGCACGTATGGTAACCGTTGTGTGACAAATTTGAAGCATGGGGTGTTTCTTTGATTGTCTTCCTTATGAGTGGCGGTCGGGGACGAGAGATGGTCTTTTCCTACCAATCTATCCCCCTAGGGTCATGCGTAGTAGTACTTTGCTTCGAGGGCTAATAAACTTTTGCAATAAGTATATGAGTTCTTTATGACTAATGTGAGTCCATGGATTATACGCACTTTTACCTTTCCATCATTGCTAGCCTCTTCGGTACCGTGCATTGCCCTTTCTCACCTCGAGAGTCAGTGCAAACTTCGCCGGTACATCCAAACCCCGTGATACGATACGCTCTATCACACATAAACCTCTTTATATCTTCCTCAAAACAGCCACCATACCTACCTATCATGGGATTTCCATAGCCATTCCGAGATATATTGCCATGCAACTTTCATCATCATCATATACATGACTTGAGCATTCATTGTCATATTGCTTTGCATGATCGTAAGATAGCTAGCATGATGTTTTCATGGCTTGTCCGTTTTTTTTATGTCATTGCTACGCTAGATCATTGCACATCCCGGTACACCGCCGGAAGCATTCATATAGAGTCATATCTTTGTTCCAGTATCGAGTTGTAAGTAAATAAAAGTGTGATGATCATCATTATAGAACATTGCCCCATAAAAAAAAGGAAAGGCCAAAGAAGCCTAAATAAAAAAGGGGGCCAAAGAAGCCCACCAAAAAAAAGGGGCAATGTTACTATCTCTTTTTCCACACTTGTGCTTCAAAGTAGCACCATGTTCTTCATGTAGTGAGTCTCATATCTTGTGCTTCAACGTAGCACCATGTTCTTCATATAGATTGTCTCCTATGTTGTCACTTTCATATACTAGTGGGAATTTTCATTATAGAACTTGGCTTGTATATTCCAACGATGGGCTTCCTCAAATGCCCTAGGTCTTCATGAGCAAGCAAGTTGGATGCACACCCACTTAGGTTCTTTTGTTGAGCTTTCATACACTTATAGCTCTTAGTGCATCCGTTGCATGGCAATCCCTACTCCTCGCATTGACATCAATTGATGGGCATCTCCATAGCCCGTTGATTAGCCGCGTCGATGTGAGACTTTCTCCTTTTTTGTCTTCTCCACATAACCTCCATCATTATATTCTATTCCACCTATAGTGCTATATCCATGGCTTGCGCTCATGTATTGCGTGAGGGTTGAAAAAGCTGAAGCGCGTTAAAAAGTATGAACCAATTGCTCGGCTTGTCATCGGGGTTGTGCATGATGGGGGCATTTTGTGTGACGAAAATGAAGCATGACCAAACTATATGATTTTGTAGGGATAAGCTTGCTTTGGCCTTGTTGCTTTGAAAAGACATGATTGCTTTATTGGTACGCTCGAAGTATTATTGTTTTTATGTCAAATGATAGACTATTGCTTTGAATCACTCGTATCTTAATATTCATGCCATGATTAGACATATGATCAAGATTATGCTAGGTAGCATTCCACATCAAAAAATATTCTTTTTTTTCATTTACCTACTCGAGGATGAGCAGGAATTAAGCTTGGGGATGCTGATACGTCTCCGTCATATCTATAATTTTTTATTGTTCCATGCCAATATTATTCACTTTCATATACTTTTTGGAAACTTTTTATATTATTGTTGGGACTAACATATTGATCCAGCGCCCAGTGCCAGTTCCTGTCTATTGCATGTTTTTTGTTTCGCAGAAACTCAATATCAAACGGAGTCCAAACGGGATAAAAACGGACGAAGTTTTTTTTTGGAATATTTATGATTTTTGGGAAGTAAAATCAACGCGAAACGGTATCCGAGGTGGTCACGAGGTAGGGGGGCGCGTAAGGCGGTTGATGCTCTCCTTCTGGAGCAAGAAAGATAATTTTACAAGGAATATCTGAGTGAAAGACTCACCCCAATCGGAGTTACGGATCTCCAGATATAAAGGAAACAGTGAAGGGGTAGAATCTACCAACGCAGAGAACGCAGAAACAGAGAGATAGATCCAATCTCGGAGGGGCTCTCGCCCCTCCAAAGCCATGGGAGCCAAGGACCAGAGGGGAAACCCTTCTCCCATCTAGGGAGAAGGTCAAGGAAGAAGAAGATGGGGGGCTCTCTCCCCCTTGCTTCCGGTGGCGTCGGAACGCCGCCGGAGGCCATCATCATCACCGCGATCTTCACCAACACCGCCGTCATCTTCACCAACATCTCCATCACCTTCCCCCTTCTATCTACAGCGGTCCACTCTCCTGCAACCCACTGTACCCTCTACTTGAACATGGTGCTTTATGCTTCATATTATTATCCAATGATGCGTTGCCATCCTATGATGTCTGAGTAGATTTCTATTGTCCTATCGATGATTGATGAATTGCTATGATTGGTTTGATTTGCATGTTTTATTATTGGTGCTGTCCTATTGTGCCCTCCGTGTCGCGCAAGCGTGAGGGATTCCCGCTGTAGGGTTTGCAATATGTTTATGATTTGCTTATGGTGGGTGGCGTGAGTGACAGAAGCACAGACCCGAGTAAGTAGGTTGTTTGCGTATGGGATGAAAGGGGACTTGATACTTTAATGCTATGGTTGGGTTTTACCTTAATGAATCTTTAGTAGTTGCGGATGCTTGCTAGAGTTCCAATCATAAGTGCATATGATCCAAGTAGAGAAAGTATGTTAGCTTATGCCTCTCCCTCAAATAGAATTGCAATAGTGATTACCGGTCTAGTAACGTAGTCAATTGCTTAGGGACAATTCCACAACTCCTACCACCACTTTTCCACACTCGCTATATTTACTTTCTTGCTTCTTTATCTTAACATCCCCTAATTTTTATTTACGTGTTCTTTACTTTCTTGCAAGCTTACCCAAAAACAACTACAAAGTACTTCTAGTTTCATACTTGTTCTAGGTAAAGTAAATATTAAGCGTGCGTAGAGTTGTATCGGTGGTCGATAGAACTTTAGGGAATATTTGTTCTACCTTTAGCTCCTCGTTGGGTTCGACACTCTTACTTATCGAAAACTATTGCGATCCCCTATACTTGTGGGTTATCATAAATCTCAAGATCAGTATAAAATGCGATCAGATGATTTTTCTCCTGATAAGTTAATTCTAAGCCATCGGTGTAGTAGGTTCTGTCTACCACCTTCCGCACATTCTTTGAAGAATGAAAATAAGTTGTCAATGGAAATAAGCTATCAACATTTTTGAAATAAACAATATAAATTACTTAATAACTATATTTGAGAAACTCACATAGTGGTAGAATTGGAAGCGTATCAACAAGGACCCAAATGTCCAAATTGTCTTCGGCGATGTCAGGATCACCAAGATGCATGGTGACAAGCATACCCTCATAAAAACCATACATCTTGCAAAGTGCTTCCCAATTCGTGCAACCAAAATGGGTTACGCTCTCATAATTGTACAGATTTACTTCAAAATCCATAGCATGATGGGTGCTTAGATGAATTTTCTTTGTTTCGATACTTTCATGATCTTCAAAATCCAGCCTCTCCAAGACATAGCGTGTTGCATGGCATGGGATAAGCTAGTTGAATTGTAAAAGATGAAAATTACACGTTGAAGTAGTTGAAGTCATGCTTAATTACAAAAAAAAACTTGTCGTCGTTGCATACCGTTTCAACATCGAAGGTCTCCTGGAGCTTAATGCTGAAGCGCCGACCTTCGTCCAGGTGAGGCCTGTCACACAAACCTCGGTCGTCGTTGCACCAGTCGCACTCCCCCGGGAGACTTTCGTCATCCGATGACGACATTTCCTAGGTTCATATAATTCAAAGATTAAACTTGTCCAATTAAAAATATGTACTACAAAAACAAAATTAGATCATTATTATTCATCACGGGTTGACTATCGGTCTGCCGAGTCTTTTCTTGAAAACTCTCAGCTCACGTGGTGTATATATTCGACCGTCATTGATGGTCGCTCCCCCCTTCGTCCCTGAGTGCATTACACCAAAATGTCTAGCACACGGGAACGAAGGAGAAGCGACCCCCACGACAACAGTCGGGATTCTTCGTCCTGTCATATATGGTGGAGCCTCTCCCTCATTGATTCCTCTTTGACATTTGCGATCGTCGGTGATGTTCGTTACTTCTCCTTCTCCTAGTGCATAACAAAGTTCTAGCACAAGGAGAAGAAGGAGAAACGACCCCCACGACAACAGTCAGGATTCTTCGTCCTCTCTCATATATGGTGGACTCACTCCCTCACTGATTTTTGGACCGTTGGTGATGGTCGTTATTCCTCCTTCCCCTAGTGCATAACAACGGTCTAGCACAAGGAGAAGAAGGAAAAACGACCCCCACGACAACAGTCGGGATTCTTCTTCTCTCATATATGGTGCAGACTTTCTCCCTCACTCATTTGTTGACTGTCATGTATGGAGCCTCGAGAGACTTAAAGTCAACCCGAAATGTCGTTTAATTATCTTTCTAGAAAATCCAGGCCACTCGATATTTCCTACAGACTCTATCACAAGTCATGCCAAAATTCATAGAAAAACCCGGCATGACCTTTGCTAAAAAAGGACATATCGAGGGCCTGAAATTTGCCGGAATGGAAATTAATCAACACTCCGGCAAAACATAGGCCACTCGGAGGTGTAACCTGCAAACATGGTCGACAATTTGCGCAAGCACATATCTTATTTGAGCAACACAAGATATACATGTTTATATCTACATCATATGAGCATTCAAACTTGATGGTCATTGCATTTCAATGGTTCAAAATATGAACAAAAACATTTCAAAATATCTTATAGGACACATATCGACATAGAGATTTGTCTGGTCTCACCTCGAGGTCGGAGGGGGTCGGTGACGGGGACGACGGTGGGGATGATGGAGGGGCTCCTGGGTTTCTGCAAAAACAAAAACCCTATAAGCTATCAACTAATGAAATGCATACGCCTTGCATAGTGGGATCTAATTTCAGCATTCAAAATAGGAGTAGTTCTCCAATTTGAGCATTCAACAAGCAAAACCAAATCATAAAATAAATAAGTATTCAAATTAGCATGCATTCAATAAGCAAAAGTAAATTCATCTCTTGCATCCGTACATCGTCGAATATTATCACTGATACATCTCGAATAGTATCATACATATATAACATCACTAATACAGCTAAAACCCTAGCGAACGATGGGTATCGGCGCGGGCGGTGGACACCCAAAGAGAAGGAACCATCACAGGATCATAGCTCTAGTGAGATCCCTGAAGAACCTGCCAGGTATTGGAGAACCTGCCCTCCAACGCAACCATGTAGCGACGGACGTGCTCGTCCTCCTTGCTGACACGGTGACGTACCACCTCTGCGGGGTCCTCAAGCCTCCGCATCATTACTGGCCCACGCGACCGCCACCAAAGAAGGTTCGGGTTAACGACGGGCTGGCTCCTCACCGAGCTGCGCCCCTCGGTAGGTAGCACCTCCCAGTACCAGCCCGACGGAGCCCAGTCCTGGACATGTCCCCTCTGATCAAGCAGGTGTCCTTCGCCGAGTCGACGACGAGGATGCGGGATAGGCATCGTCGACGTCGATGCAGGAATAATTGTTTTAACTAAAAAAATAACAACAAATATGACCTGTTCAAAATATGACATGTCCACTTCAAAACGAATCAACCTAGAATATTGTTAAATACACCGAAAAATAAACTAGTTCTATTAATTTTCTTACTAAAAATAAACTAGTTCTATAGTAAAATTTTAGTTAGATCATCAAATCTCATATACCTAAATTTTCTTACTAAAAATAAACTAGTTCTATTAATTCAACTAAACACTTACTATAAATAAAAATAAAGTAGTACTTACTAAAAATAAACTAGTTCAACTAGTTCTATTAATTTTCTTACTAAAAAAAATAGTTCTATAAATTCAACTAGTTCTTACTAAAAATAAACTAGTTCAACTAGTTCTATTAATTTTCGTACTAATTCTATTAAACACTTACTAAAAAACAGTAAAAAAAACTATATTGAATTTTTTTCTCTAAACTAAACACTACTGCCCTAATTAACATCTAGTTAAAACCCTACTGCCCAAACCCCCAAACCCTACTGCCCTAGTTCTTAAGCATCTACAAGTACTAACTAATTAGATGAACCCTACCTAGGTACTTAAGCATCTACAACTACTTAAGCACCCATTGATGAACCCTAGGAATTTGTCCTAAAAACTAATTAATCATCTACAACTCCTGCCCTAATTAACATCTAGTTTACAATTAAGCATCTACAACTACTGTCCTAATTAACATATAATTGGATGAACCCTAACTAATTAGATGAACTCTAACATTTGATGAACCCTAGAAACCCTAGCTAGGCAGAGGTAGGGGAGGAGGAGGAGGTGTAGGCGTGCTCACCTCGGGCGCCGACGGAGTTAGGGAGCGGCCGAGGAAGGGGCACGCGGTGTCGAGGTCGAGGTCGGGGCTCGGGCGCGCGACGGAGGGTCGCGATGTAGGGCGGCGTCGAGGTCGGGGTCGAGGCGGCGTCGAGGTAGGGGTCGGGGCGGCATCGAGGGCGTGCGGACGACGAAAGGAGAGCGCACGGCGGCCGACGGCGATGTAGGGCGACGACGGCGGCGACAGCAGACGAGTTGGATTTGGGGAAAGTGGCCGTGGGGAAGAAGAACGCGCAGTTAGGTCGAAAATAGCAGTAGCGCGGGCTAGGAAAAGCGCTACTGCTACATTAGCTATAGCGCTGGTTGAGAATACGCGCTACTGCTAAGTTTAGCTATAGCGCCTGTCTTGAAAGCACGCTGCTGCTACGTCTTTCTCCTTTACTTTTCTTTTCCATTTATTTTCCTTCATATTTTCTTTTTTTCTTTCCCCTTTTTCTATTTCTTTCATTTTCATTTATTTTTATATATGTTTTTCACTTTATTTTCCTTTCATTAGCAGCAGCGCTTTCAGCGTAAAACACGCTGCTACAACAATCTTAGCAGCAGCACGGTTCGCTTAAGCTTGCTACTACTATTGTAGCCTGGCGAGAACAATAGGGGAATTTTAGTTGTAGCGCTTCTTCCCTGAGACGCGCTACTGCTATAAACTTAGCTGCAACGCGTTTGTTTGCCACGCGCTGGTGGTAAATAGTAGTAGCGCTATTTTTTGACCCGCGCTACTGGTAAATTTCTGTGTATAAGGTTTTTCCTAGTAGTGATACTGGAGGTAGATGTGATTTGTATGATATTCCATATGTAATCATGTCAGATTTGTTAGGGCTTGATCCCTAGTAAAATAAAATAAAATGGTACAGCTTGGTAGTAATGAATAGTATTTGTTATTAGAGTAGAAATTTTTGCCTCCTTCTGACGCATACCCATGCAGTCATATTTTTCACCAATTTTTTTTTTTGATTTATTATTTGAAAAAACATCATACATAGTTTAAAAAGATCATTTTTTTTTAGTTAGGCGAGGCAGATATAAATTTCGCCTGCAACCTGGAATAACCTTTTTTTTCTATTTCTGGGCCCAACTCTACTTGCGGCCCGGCCCACTAACGAGCTCAGGCTCATCCACTTCCCTCCCACCCCACCAGCCACGGGATGCCACTGCTCGCCGGCTCTCGGAATCCCCGCCGGCCAGCCTCCGGGCTGCTCCCATGGCAGCGGCGGCGTCCACGGAGACGCTCTCCAGCTGCGCCCGTCCGCTCCCCAACACCCTAAGCTCCAGCCCCCGCGCCACGCGCCTGGCTCCATTCGCGTCGCGCTCCCGCCCCCTCCCGCTTCGCGCCACCGCCGCCGCCGCCGCCACCGTCCGCGAGGTCTGCTCCGGCCGCGTCCCCGACCACGTCCTCCAGAGGCAGCAGCCCGTCCGAAACCCCTCCCCCTTCCTGCATTCGGTACCAATTCCTCACTGAAAGGTCAGTATTTTTGCAGGGCTGAGGACGTCGGGTACGTCTCACCCACCGAGGTGCAGGAGCAGTCCCTGCCGGTGCTCCTCTCCGGCCAGGACTGCATCCTCCACGCCCAGGTGGCCGAGCTCTGTCGATTTCTTTTGTACAATGGGAATGTGATCTCAGTTTACAACTATGGGGCTGGATGCAGACAGGTTCAGGGAAGACGCTGGCCTACCTCCTGGCGGTCTTCTCGGCAATAGACGTCGGCCGGTCCTCGGTGCAGGCGCTGGTCATCGTGCCGACGCGGGAGCTCGGCATCCAGGTGAGGTTGTCTTGCAGCTGATGTTTTGCTCTGCTGCGTCAGCCTCGTGTGCCCGGTGAGAGGTCTGACTGTCCGGTTGCTGTTTGTATGCATGGCGTCTCCCACAAGGTCACCAAAGTCGCCAGGCTTCTCGCGGCGAAGACTTGCAACGTCATGGCTTTGCTTGACGGCGGAATGCTCACGAGGCAGAAGAGCTGCTTAAAGGCAAGTGATCGATCATCCCTCGGTGGATTTCTGTGTCGACGCCGATGCGTGCCTAGTTGGAGGAACATTTTTGGATCTAGTCTCATGTCGATAGGGTTTAAGATCCTTCCATGTTTATATGATTATATTTCATATAAACATTGTTCTGTTGTAGTGTTATACTCTGCAGTTCTTTTATCTATTGTGCTGTCTCCCTGCTAACAACATAGGTCTGTTTTCAGGCAGAGCCCCCTGCAATAATTGTAGCAACTGTTGCAAGCTTGTGCCAGATGGTTGAGAAGCGTGGTTTCAGTCTTGGATCAATCAAAATATTAGTTATCGATGAGGTGACCACTCTGTTTTTCAGCCCCAAACCAATTTACATATGCAGTGTCTACATATCTTCTATGATGCCATGCTTATTCATTGGAAAGAGACTAGCTAATTTCAAAAACCTTGTTTTTTTTTGTCAGGTTGATTTCATTTTTGGATCATCAAAGCAAGTGAACTCCCTTCGCAAGATACTAAATTCTTACACAGCAGCATCCAGCCGTCAGACCATCTTTGCTAGCGCATCCATACCTCAGCACAACCGCTTTGTGCACGACTGCGTGCAACATAAATGGACCAAGGTTGATCTAGCATCCATTCTCCGGTTGTGGACTATCGTGACTGTTTGCCTACTTTCCTTGAATATGCATTCTCATTACTGCCTGAATGGCTGTGCCTTTTGAACTTCAGATGGATACAGATGTTAGTTTTCACATGTGTGTCTTACCTTTGTGCAGAGTGATGTGGTTCATGTTCATGTCAACCCTGTCCAGCCCATGCCTTCACACCTACATCACACATATGTGGTGAGCATATCTTTTAATGACCACTTTCATCTTAAAGTTTATTTCCTGCATGGTACTCCCTCTGTTCCAAAATACTTGTCGTGGTTTTGGTTCAAAAGTACATTTGAATTTGCTCTTATTAGAAAATTTTAGTTGTTTACATGGCATGGCAGACCTTCTCTTATTCTCCATGGACCTTCCCCTTCACAGCTAGTATCTTCTGATCAACTAAGTGCACAAGCACAACCAATCTCCGTGCTCCTGAAAGTTCCTATTTGACCTCATTCTGATTCTGAATCCTTACGAGAACATAATCAATGTACAGATATGCAGCAAGAAGGAACGGTTGCATGTTTTGCTATCCTTGCTTGAGAGGGATGCACCAAAGTCGGTGATTATATTTGTCGCTCAACAGGTAATGGTATAAATCAATTCATCTTATGCCATGCCATATTGATTGTAAAATAGCTCTTGTACCATGGGATACCGTTTCACCTGTTTTCCGAGGTGCTAACTTATGAACTATCATAGAGAGATCCATCATAGTTTCAGTTTCTGTTATGGTAGTGCCATGGTTCTATGATCAGTGCCCTGTTCAAAACCATAGTGTTATTATTATTTATTATGCCTTAAATTAGTTCCATTCGGAAAACTTCTATATTCTGGGTTAGTTTATAATTGCTGTGTTGCCACGATCATGGTAGACTAGTAGAAGTCTGAGAACAGTACTCTGTTTGATAACCGTTGCAACCTATTCTTTTTAGTCTGAGAAATCCAAAAGGGCTGGAAATCCTCCGTCATCTACACTCGTTGTCGAGTTCCTGAGAACAGAGTATAAAGGCACCCTGGAGGTGCTTGTACTAGAAGAAGATATGAATTTCAACGCTCGGGCTACCTCGTTTACTGTAAGTGCTCCCGTTCAATTCTTTGTCTAGACCCCCAGCATCTTGATCATGTTGATTGAAGACCCGTGCATCAATTTACCGTATGGCTGCAGGAAGTCAAGGGAAAAGGTTTCCTGCTAGTTTCGACGGACATAGCGAGCAGAGGGTTCGACCTTCCGCAGACCAGCCACATATACAACTTCGACCTTCCTAAGACGGCGACCGACTACCTCCACCGTGCCGGAAGAACCGGGAGAGAACCGTTCTCCAAGTCGGAGTGCAGCGTCACGACCCTCATAACGGAGGAGGAGCGCTTTGTGCTACAGAGGTTCCAGAACGAGCTCAAGTTCCACTCTCAACAGCTGCCCTTGGAGTCCATGTTTACTTTCAACTTGTAAATAGTTTCTTCCTCCCTGTTTTATCTGGACTGGAGGATTTTGTATGTAGATGTGCTAACAGCCATGAATCTTACTGAACTTGTCAAATTCGACCGCATTTTATTCATAGTTTCGCTCATCCACAGACATGGAGGCAAAGAATAGCTAGACAAAAGAAAAACACCATTCTGTATTTCTGTTCGTAGTTCTACTCATCCACAAGTTATGTTATCGGCTCACGAAAGAGCGAGGTTATCATTCCATAAGCGATGCAAACGATAACAAATTCAGAACCATTATGTTCTGGCACAATGGAAGCCGCCTAGATGCTCGTGGGATCATTCCATAAGCGATACCGATGACTGTCTAGTTTGGGGTGGCGCCTTGTCTGTCATGAAGAGGAGTATGGCTACAGGGGCTGGACTACTGGCACTGCTGGCAAGTGATAGGTTCTACAGGCTCCTCAATCAGTCTCATATCATAGGCCACGATCTTCACCTTGGGGAGGACTGTTTCGATCTCCTCGTTCATGAATGTTGTGTTTCTCAGGTTGAGAGTCCAGATGTTGTCGCAGTACTTGTAGGTGCGCAGATTGCCGCCCTGTCAAGCCAAGAGGAAAACAGTCATGCATGTGAATGAAATCAATGTATGGATGGAAGCATGACTACAGATTACAATATTGTGAAGGCAATATTCTGAATTTGATGGTAACACTAGCTAGTAGCTAGGCAGAATTATTTGAGTGAAGCTATTGCCATGTACTCCCTCCGTCCCGAAAAACATGTCGCGGGCGTAGTTCACTGGTTATTTTGCAAAAAAAACCTCGTGGTTTTAACAGTGTTTCAAACAAGTCCGTCCGCCTCGTCTTCTTCCTCCGCCTGTCGCCTGCGCGTCGCCAGGGGCCGGCGCCGCCCAGCTGCGTGATTCGCCAGGGGCCGGCGAGCCCAGCTGAGCTCCTCCGTCGTAGCCATGTACCTGCTCTCACCTTCGCCAAGTACCTGCTCTCGCCGTCGTCGCCAATTACCTCCTCCGCCGCTGCAGCCCAGACCTGCACCGCCGCGGTCCCCTCCCGCTGCCTGTGGGCTTCGCCGGAATCTCCTGCCGCGCGCGTCCCTCCTGGAACCCCCGCGCATCCTCAAGCTCGCGTGCGTCCTCCATCGTGCTCCCGCGCATCCTGCTGGAGCTCCCACGCGTGCGCCGCCGCGATCCCCTACCGGCGTCGCCGGAGCCTGCCTCCATGATCCGGTGGACCGGGAGCTCGCGCGTGTAATCCTCGATCTCCCACGCGTCTTCCTCAATCTCCCGCGCAAGCCCGTGCTGCTCCTTCTCCCCTGCCCGCGCGCCCGTGCGGCTGCTTGTCCCCTGCCGCCGGTGGAGCTCCTACCCGTACTGCTGCTGCTCGTCTACCCGTACTGCTGCTGCTCGTCTGCCCGTGCTGCCGCCAGAGCTACATTCATCGGGAAGAAGGTGCTGTAAGGATTTGCTCCATGAATTAACTGAAAAAATCAGTAGATATTCAGTCAGTCAATGTTAACTGAAGAACTTCGTCTTCTTTTCTCCATGAGTTTCCCTAGCCATCAATCTTTCTGCTCTCTATAGTATGGTGAACACCTCCCCTTTTCCTAGCATTTAAAAAGAAAATGATCACCTAGTCTAGTCTGTGATGTGAAAAATGGAGGGGCATCAACCTACACCTGTCTGACGATGCATGTTTTGGGGTTCACATATCATACAAGTTCAGAGATAAAAACAAATCCTGCTCAGATCAATATCACCTGCCCAATATTCAGTCAACCTACACCTATCTGACGATGCATGTTTTGTGATGATGCTCACCTAAATAAAGGAAGAGGAAAACGTGGGACTGCATATAATATACGGCGCCACAGCAACGATTTCAATCCGCCTTCCGTCCGTCCGGTCGAGGTCTCGGAGCCGGCGGCGAATTCAACACCAGTTTTTTTGCTGTGAACCTTGCACAAGGAAACAACCAATCAATCTCCACTACTTGTACTCAGCTGATAAGTAAATAACCAACTTTTATTACAATTGGAAACAGATCAGATCAGAGTGTGGTACTACTTCACTGCTGAAACTGTAGGTGTATCTATCTTCAGAAATGTGGGGTGTCTTTCAGATGAAAAAAGAGACTGCATCCATCCAGTGGATTTTTGAGCTATATTGAGATTTTTGAGCAATATTCACCTCCATTGCAGAGAGATTTTTGAGCTATCGAAATGCAGGAAAAAAGAAGCATCAGGCAGTGAGCAAGAGATAAAGCTCATTAACTTACAAACATAGTGGACACAAAATTATCTCGGACTGCTGTATCACAAGCTGTATGCCAGGCTCAGTCAAAATTCAGATCCTCCAGAGGCACGGCCAAGAATTGTTTACATATTAGGAACATTTCAAAACCATGAAAAGTTTTAAAACGAGTGAACATTTTTGCTGAATGCTACCTATATTTTGTTAATGTCATGAGGACTTTTTAACATCTTGTCATTTTGGCTGGCATCTAGACAGCACACACTGACACACACATACAGTACATTAGATGCACTGTATATTCAACTCAAAATTATTTTAATTATTTGGATTTATTAAAATTATTGGAACTTAAATGACAGGACTAACAAAATTTTGTTTACTGAATTTTGCTTCAGTCAACATTTCTTCAGAGTTTTATTTATTGTTGATTAGGAAAAGAAGAGCAGCAGCAAGTAGCAGGAAAAGAAGAGCAGCAACAGAGAGAGGTTCAGAGCAAGGGAAAGGAGCGTTTGGTAAGGAGAACTGCAAGATTTGATAGACATAATGTCCTGTTTTTTTTAGTTGGAGTACATGCTTAACTGATGGTGCCATTTGGAGTACATTTGCTTGCGGTAATACATTCAGTAATTTTAAACTTGCTACTCCATGAATGTGTAGCACATATAAGAAAGGGAGTAGGGAATTCGGTTGGCACCTTGAAGGTGGCCCTGCTCTCGACATGCTTGTCCAGCGCGTGGCAGATGGACTGAAACAACAACAACAACAACAACAACATGAGACCAGGATCAAAACACCACCTAGCTAGATGCTTGCTTGGTGTTGATCGATGTGTTTGGGCGTGTGGAAGGGAAGGGAAGGGAAGGGAAGGGAAGGGGGACCTTGTCGAACTGCATGATGACGGCCATGGCGAGCTCGGGGCTGAGCGCGCCGCTGGCCACCATCTCGTTCAGCGTCTCGATGAGGGCCACGCCGATCGCCGAGTGCCGGTACAGGTCGATCGCCTCCGCCATCCCTCCCCTCACCCCTGCCCCCTGCCGGTCAACAGTAAGCAGCAAGCGTCAACCAGATTTTCCATAGTCCATACGCAAGACGGGCGGGGCGCGCGGCACCGATCACGCCGGAACCCGGTCCGTCATCGGCCACGGCGAGCGAGCGCACGGATTCCGGCGAGATTCCCAAACCGCACCGCAGCAAAGGAAACGCACCCCGACCCCGGCAACCGACGCGCCCGCCGCCGCCCGTACGCCCGCCCCAAGAGAAAACCCTAGACGCCGGCCCCCCGCGTCGGCGCCGCCGAATCAGTCGGGCCGCGGCTGCCGGTAACCAGAAACCCGCCCGTCCGGAATCAAAGCAGCCGCGTGGAGAGCAGCTCTTACCTGGTCGATCGGCGGCGGGCGCGCCGGTCGGCGCTCCGGATCTGGAGCCGCAGGGCGGGCGAGGCCGGGGGTCGGGGTGCGTTTGCTGCGTCGTGGGTTTGGGAGCGGAGCGGAGGAGGAATTCGAAATTTGAAATTGGGGAGCTCCTCCCTTTTTGTACGGACGGGTGGATGGATGGAGAAGGGAGGAAGCAGGCGGGGGTGGATTTTTTTTCAAAACTAGCATGTTTTTTACAGCAATTTCGGAAATTAGCAGTGCTAATAAGTTATTTGCAAAACTAGCACCCCGTCGGCCTCCCATTGGCCGAAGAGTGGCTCTTCGGCCAGCCGTTGACTGAAGAGGGCACTTCTGCCTCCCGTTGGCCGAAGTGTGCCCCAACTAGGCCGAAAAGGACTCTTCAGCTTCCCATAGGCCGAAGAGCACTCTTTGGTCAACCGTAGGCCGAAGAGTCCCCGGGCCCCACTTTTTCGCGTGAACAGGTGACCGAAGTTGCATGGTCGCGCTCTTCTGCTTACCGTAGGCCGAAAAGGGTTTTTTATTATGACTTACGAATGTTGTGTAACCATTTTGCAATGAAAAAAAATTGCACAGCCCTTTCCGTAAATATTTTCCCGCCAACTCTTTCCCCTCCATATGTTCCCGCCAACCCTTTCCCGCCATATGTTCACGCCACCTGTTTCCCGCCAACCCTTTCCCGCCATATGTTCCCGCCACCCGTTTCCCGCCAACCCTTTCCCGCCATATGTTCCCGCCAACTCTTTCCCTCCATACCCCAGTCGTTCTTTCCCGCCATTTTCTCTCCTCTCTACCTATAAAACCCCCTTGACCCGGAGGTGAATAAGCAGTCCAGTGTAGTCGAGATGTCCCATTATCCTTTCGATCGTAGTTTTCACCCTGAGATGAGCAGCACTCTTCTGAGGCTAGCTACCGATTTCAGGATGGACAATAGGATAGTTCCATAGGAAGAACTCACCGGTAGTGACACCATAATGAATGAGTTGGCTCACCAATTACGTAGGGCTGGGTGGCCTGAGGTTCCATGGGAAGAACTTATGCGGAGGTACGTAAAGAACTTCTTAGGTTGAATGAAAGGTGGAAGAAGGTAGTGGAGCCGAAGAGTGAAACTTTTAGAAGGACTTTAGAAAAGCATCCATTTTTATGGACTGAGGAGAGCGAGGACGAAGATGATATCTTCATGCCGCCGCTCCCGGGTTCCGCATCATCGAAGGGCAAGAGTTCTGCATCGTCAAAGGGCAAGAGTTCTGCATCCACGAAGGGCAAGAGTTCTGCATCGTCGAAGGGCAAGAGTTCTGCATCCACGAAGGGCAAGAGTTCTGCATCGTCGAAGGGCAAGAGTTCTGCATCAACGGAGGATGACGATGATGACTTCATGTAGTATGTAAGCTGTATTCCAGTTGTACCTCAACAAGTAGGGCATTATGTTCTACGTTAATTTCATTTTGTAGTATGTAAGCTGTATTTATTAAGTTCAACCGCACCGTTTAATTCAGATGTGCTTGTATCTTAATTATTGGTTGTAGTCTCTTTGAAAATGTAACTGGAATAACAATGCGAATTAATAGTAATATGTCTCTCGCATACATAAAACGATATATGTCTCCTGATCAGATAGAAGCAAGTGCAATAGTAACACATACATGAAGCATGTCTCATACATAAATACTGACTCACGTATGTGAATAGTCTGAAACTAACATAGATAATGACTCATACATAGAGAATCATATCATTGCGGGGGTCGACGACGAATCTGGGTCTTCCTCGGGCGAGGACCCGAAGGCGATAAGCGCTGAGGCGGTGGACGATGCTCACGAAAACCACGACCATAGATAACCTTGTCTGTCACTGTCTGTGTCTCCTGCGACGGTGGTGGTGGTGGAGTGTGAGACACCGTGTGCGAGAAGTCATAAATGTTTTCAGCTTGGTCATCGTCATCGCCATAGCCCTCTAATCCACATCCAGCACCACTAAGTATCGGTGATTGCACTGAATGCATGAACTGTCGCGACTGGTTGCCTACCGCAATATAGTAAAACGGGTAAAATTAATTTGCGAACCTACAATGTTGAAAAGAATGTACAAAGTAGTGTTACCTAGTTCCATTTGATGAGACCAGGAAGAGGTGCCTGGTTGAGAAGGTGATGGCTGATTCCAGGAAGAGCTCCCTGGTTGTGAAGGAGATGGTTGATGCACAGAGAGGCGTGGTTGCTGCACGGAGTGTCGTGGTTCTGAACGCTGCACAGAGTGTCGTGGTTCTGAACGATGGACAGAGGGACGTGGGGGCCGATGTGCGGGACGAGGAACGACAACATCCGTAGATCGCCTACATGTAAGTGATGCATAAATCCCTCTTAACTTCTCATCCATACGCCTCAACCATGAGAGGTGCTCTGGCTGTGGGATAGTATCCCCCCTCTCAACCTGCCGCATTAAAGCGGAAACCTCCTCTCGCGCCTGGACTGTCAAGTCACTCTGCACATGAAGAGTTAACCCATTGTATATGATAAGGTTATGATAGAACTACACATATGAGAAGCATGACACGTACCGCGTGGTGTCTCGTTCCCACAACAGAGGTAGTTGGGTACATATCGCTGGTCAGAGGGGCTTCAATATGATCAGGAGCAGCTGATGGAACCAAGTAGATCCTCGTTGTATGCCGGTAAGTTTGTAAATACAACCCAAACTTGTCCCAGTCAAAGGGCCCAACCTCATTCCAGATATTTGTCGGTGCCGTAGTCCATTCTTGAACGTAAGGGCTAATGCTCTGAAGCCAAACAGCCATGGACTTATTTCCTTCTACGCGACTGTACCTGAGATTGACAGATTAATCAGATTGACATGCGCGTTGCATGGTT
The DNA here is from genome assembly GCA_963921465.1 of Triticum timopheevii. Taxonomy (NCBI): domain Eukaryota; kingdom Viridiplantae; phylum Streptophyta; class Magnoliopsida; order Poales; family Poaceae; genus Triticum; species Triticum timopheevii. Next base: position 652,513,535 of record OY997266.1, read on the forward strand.
AGATATATTCTGAATGTAGTGCTGACAACTTTAATATTATTACTTACTTGTGAACGTGGTCTGGTATCCGTGGAATATCTGGAATTGCAGGCTCTTGACATAGACCAAACTGTCTCATCACCCTATGAAGAGCCATCTCCTCAACCGTCACGTCGAACACCAACTTTGCCTTGGTCATCCAATAGTGCCGATCTCTAGTGCATAAGGCAGAGATCCCAACTGGATACCTGGATGTTATAGTCTGATACAAGTAGGGCTCCCAGATAACTTGATCCTCGTGCAAACTATCAAACTGCACCGTGAAGGACGGGTAGCAGCCCTTCACCTGGGTATGTGCAAACTGTCTCTGTACATGACAACAAATTTACATTAGTAATACTATTGCACGGCAAAAATAATCGAAGGAATTACATAATTTAAAACTACCTCTCTCCGTGCCCAAACAGATCCCATAGTAGGCAAGTCGCCGATAGCAGGCATGTAAGCCCCTGCCATGTCCTCCAACCCAAATGGTGTGTCAATGGAGACATAGGGTCGTCCAATAGGGAATCTCTCGTAAGACCAGAGCTGCAACAATAGTGGACATCCAACCAGACCTGACTTTCTAGACTTCAATAAGCAACCTTTGCACAAGCCTCTATACGTAGCTGCTAACACGGCAGAACCAAAACTCCTCTGGACAATATCCACAGGGCAACGTGCACCAGCTATCTCTCGTGCAATACCGATGAATCGTGCATCAACAGTGGTCACGTGGTTCTCCGTGAATATCGTCTTGCCGAACAACCATAGAATATATGCCTCTAGGGATCGATCAATCTGTGCGTCTGACAAATCTACTGCGGGGTATCCTAATGAGACAATCTACATAGAGAACATACAATTGTATGAACGATGTACTATTGGTAACTAAAAAACATAGTCATGTGGCCACGAAGGTTACCTGAAACTGGCTCAACCACCTAAAACGTGGCCCGTGAGGATCATCGTTTAAGCCCGTAGCAGTTGGCATCGCAGCTAGAAAACGGGCCTGCATATTTGCAAGCCAGCCAGGTTCTGCCTCTAAAGGACCTATGGCATCACCGGCCAAAGGTAATCCCAAGAAGTAGGAGACATCCTGTAAAGTAGGCGCCATCTCTCCCCAGGGAAAGTGAAAGGTGTGTGTCTCTGGTCTCCATCTATCTACTAAGCAAGTAACAAGTGACCTGTCGTAAGAGAATCATTTCACTTGCCTCTTTTTCAACTGCATTGGTTCACCTGCCTCATCCAAGTTCGGATGGTCAACCCACTCTTCCAACGTACCCTCAACCAGCCGTGCCAAGGGTAGAAGTCCAGCCCAACTTAACCTACAAAAAAAGAGAATATAGCATGAAAAGTAAGTAATTATATGTTTCAATACCTATGTCAAACATGTAAGGCACTATATGTATCAATACCTATCAACCCATGAAGGGTGTATCATCCAGTTAGTCTTCGGGGTGCGAGTGACCAAAACGTCTAAGTTCTTACCCCCTTGCATAAGTGCAGCCCGGTGACCTCTATCAATCGTACCATTAAGCAACGGATACAAAGACATATCTGCAATCAAAACATAGTCCAGACATTGCAAATTAATACATAGTTCAGACATACAAAGTAAAACATAGTTCAGTCGACATTACAAATTAATACATAGTTCGGACATACAAAGTAAAATATAGTCCAGCCGACATTACAAATTAATACATAGTTCAGACATTGCAAAATAAAACATAGTCCAGACGATATTACAAATTAAAACATTCTCCCCCACATTATATAGCTTCTGAGTTATTCCTTCCTCGTCCTCCCCTTTGGCCTCGACTGCCACGACCACGTCCGCCTCTTGCTCCTGTTGTTGCAGCCGTCGATGTGGAAGCACTCGTCGATGTGGAAGCACCATCTTTGTTCAGGTCAGGACAATATTTCATCCTATGCCCATAAGCCGCGCATAGCAAACATTGTCTGGTTGCTCCACCAGCTTCAGATTGGTCCATATCATTTCGGATTCGACGGGCCTTACGTCGACCCCTGCTTGTTCGCCGAAGTTCTGGATCCGGGATGTATACTCTCTCACCGTCGTTAACCTTGTTGAAATTGCCAACGACTCTAAACCCTGTCATCTCACCGGTCCATGTGTTCAGTACAGCCTCTTTTAAGTAGTATGGCGACACAAAGGAGACGGCAGCCAACTCAATCTGGCCACAGGCAGCCAACACATGTGAGCAAGGCAGGTGCAACAACTTTGGTTTGTTGCATGTACACTCACACGTTGGATAAAATTCCGTTCCAATTTTTACCTCATGCGTCTTCACCTCATTCGCAGAACCAAAACCATCGGTAGGTAGCTGAACCTCATACCTCCTTTCCTGATTACCTACGAGTCTCACAGTGTGCTTCTTTGCTTTCTCTATCTTCTCTGCCATATACTCCATGACACGGCTACAGTAAGGTGTGTTCTGATTATCTATAATATGCTTCTTTGCTAACTCGTGTCGGTCTCTGAAATATCTCAAAGTGCCATGGAATACAGCCTTCACAATAGCTGTGAGTGGCAATGCTCTATTCCCTCTGAGTACAAAGTTATACACCTCTGCAAGGTTGGTTGTCATGTGGCCATACCTAGCTCCATGGGTGTCATGCAACAAAGACCAATTCACGGGAGGCTCTTTCTCTATCCACTCTGAAAAATCCTTTATTGCCCTCCCCTTCTTTCTCTTAGTATTAGGAGGGTCAATTGCTGGCAAGTCACAGAGACCAACTGGCTCCTCTAGCTCCGCCATGAGTGTCGCTAATTGTTGTTGGTCCTTTTCCATTTTCTTCCTGGCACGGACCTGCTTCTTAGTAAACTCATCAAGTTTTGACCAAATAAATTGGTATTTACGCTCCTGGTTCTGCTTGCACAATTTTTTAAACAAGTTCATCAACCGCTTGTTCTTAAACTGTGAGAAAAAGTTAGCCCCAAGATGGCGCACGCACCACCGGCTCTGCAAATCCTTCCAAGGTGTTGGTTCGTCTACTGTTGGATTCCTTAGTGTCTTCACAGCCTTCAATATACCAGCATGCCTATCATGAATGACACACACGTTTGGTCGATCCTTCACGATGGCAATTTTCACTTGCCGAAAGAACCACACCCAGCTCAGAAAGTTCTCACCCTCCACAAATGCCATGGCAAGTGGAATGATTTGATTGTTTCCATCCACGCCAATGGCAGTCAGGATTTGCCCTTTGTACTGACCAGTCAGGAATGTACCATCCACAAACATCACAGGAGGACAATGCCGGAAAGCTTCAATGCACATAGCGAAAGAGAAGAATACTCGTTTCAACACCTTGAAACCTGGTATACTCAGCAACCTTGTATGTTGTACGTTAACATAAGTGCCGGGATTCCTTTCCTTCAGTACATCCAGGAGACGGACAACATTATCATATGAGTCAAAGAACGTCCCAAACCTTTCCTCCATAGCCTTATGCTTAGCCCTCCAAGCCTTCCCATAACGAATGTCATAATTCCATCTGACCTTCACTGCTGTCTGGATGTGTTTTGCTTCCATATCTTTTTTCTCCACTATCTCAGTATACATGAGTTGCGCAATGAGAGTTGAAGTCAGGTTTGGATGACGAACCAACAAGTTTTTCCTCACACAATTATGTGGGACCACATTCGTGACAACCCAGTGGATGTTATACTTCGGCACGTGCCCGTGCACCTTCGCAGGACAACCTGTTTCAACACACTTCACGGTATAGTTTGTTGGGTTTGATCTGCCTGTCCGGAAAACCCTCTGAGTAGACATAGCCCACTTTATCACTGCATACTTCAATTTTTTCTTTGTATCAAACATAGCCCCTATCTGGACTTGGTTCAGATTATATTGCCATGGAGTCTCATGGCCATCGTTCACAGTAAGGCCGGTGGATATGTCCTGATTCCATGCAGAAGGAATCGGTACCTCCACTTCATCCTCAGAATTTTCAGAATCCAGATCCTCTGCATATCCATCATCGTTCTCTTCCTCCATCACCCTCTGCATTTCATCGCCTTCCTCATCCCCATCAGCAACACCAGAACCAGCTAATATTATCGACTGAATATTCTGCCCAGTATCATGACCACAAACATTGTCCAACATGTAGTCTGAATCCTTCTCGGTTTGGCTAGGATCCACATCCGGTGGCTGTGACCCGGATAAATGAATCTCGTTAGCAACTCGACTACCCTGGCCGGGTTCATACCCCACATGGAGTTGTACGGTATTCTCCTCCTTCGCCACTGGCTGCACTAGGACATATGGGTGGATTCTTCGGTCTTGGCAACGACTTAACAGGGTCAACCAATGCTGGCTCCTATCTATCGGCATCAACTCCCACTTGACATTTTTACAGGATTTGGTCCACAATGCATGAATACTGACGGAACATACTTCAGAATCCAACCCAAAACTAGTAGTCAACCAGTGCTTCAACTGTCTAATGTCCACTCTGTCCGGGTCTGAAAGTGTCATGACGCCATTTTTAAACTCGCTAAGATCAACCCCCAACTCATTATATCGAACATTACCAGGGCCATAGTAAACAGTCAAATTTACTGATACAGACATTTTCACCTGCCAGACATTGCCACCTTCTAATTAATCACAATGAACAAATTGTTACCGGCTACACTAACTATCCGCTAAAATGCCAACACAAACCAATTAACACTAATAAAATGTGACGCGTGATTATACCTTCGACGCGTGTGGCCACCTCACGAAGAACTTGCACCAACAGACACCACCAACGCCACCCCCTCGGCGGCACGAAGCTGCACCTCCTCCTCACCAGCCAAACCGCCTCCTCCTCCTCAGCCCACCATGGCCTCTCCTCCTCACCCCATCATGACTCCACCTCACTTGTACGCACAAATACCTATCCCATTGGGAAAAAATGACCGTAGGCCGGTGGAGATGGCTACAATCTACCGTTTCTGTGCTTTGGATTCAAAAATAGGTGGAGAAACGAAGAGATCAGCGAGGGGGGCGATGTACAGAGAGGAACGAGAGAGACAGAGGAAGAACAGCGAGAGAAGAAAGAAGATGCCGCTCGGACCTTATCCGCTACTCTTCGGCCACTGGTAAGCCGAAGACCTCTTCGGTCGCTGGCTGGCCGAAGAGGCCCATCTTCGGTCGCTGGCTGGCCGAAGAGGCCCGTCTTCGGCCCAGTTCGCGCATGCTTCGGCCTGGCTTAACCGAAGACGTGTCTTCGGGCTTCCGTAGGCCGAAAAGGTCCACTTCGGCCAACCGTTGACCGATGGGCTGCTAGTTTTGCAAATAACGTATCGACACTGCTAGTTTCCGAAATTGCTATAAAAAACGTGCTACTTTTGAAAAAAAAATCGCGGGGGTGGGGTGGGGTGCTTGCTGCCTGCCTGGCTGCTACAGTACGCGCTTCTCCTGGTTAATTCCCGTTTTGCCCCTGCAAGCCAAGCCAGTGGGCGGATTGTCATCAAGGGGTCCAAAACAAACCACGTGGCCGTTGGGGGGGGGGGGGGGGGTCCGTCCCTAGGGTAATGGGTTTTGGTCTACCGATCCCGAGGCGGTCGTTGGTGCATTCCTCTCTACCCGCCTAGCTAGGGTTTCCAATCTGCCTGATCGCCATCGTCATCTAGCCAGGGGAGGGGTCTCACTCGATCGCAACCAAAACATTATCGTTTCCCAATCCACGCAAATGCCTTGTGGGTGTTTCTAGGGAGGATCGATGAAGCTGCTGGAGGTGGAGCAAAAGAGTGTGAAGGTGGCATATGGAGGAGATCACAACATAGTGGTCAGGGAGTGGCCAAGACTATGGGGAAACTCATCTTGGATAATCGTCGAGAAGAATTTGTTGCCCGATAAGCAGATTGGAGGTTAAGAAGATGGGGGGTGGGGATAGATTCTTCTTCTTATCCCATCAGTAGACAGAGAAGAGGAATAGGGTAGACAACATGCTATGGACACTCGGCAAGGGGCTTTTGGACATGGATGATTTTGGCACAGCTAAAACCTCGGATGAATACACATGCGCCATTGTCCCGATTTGGGTGAGAAATTTCAATGTGCCTCTTGGAATGATGTGTAAGGAATTGGATGAGGTTATTGCAGAGCAAATAGAGGAGCTAGTTGAGGTAGACACTAAAGAGGATGGAACGACGTTGGGAAAGTGCTTACGTGCCAAGATGCACGTACAAGTTGTAGAAGCACTGATGAGAGGTTTATTTTCTGGACGGTGATGATGAAGAGAAGAGAAGAGTGGAGATGGATAGGGATGGGAAACAACCAGAAGAGGAAGAAAAGAATTGGTGCTATTTCTATTATGATTTTTTTTGGATTTTTGCTTCACATGTGGCATTATGGGACATGTGGATAGGGATTGCAAAAGAAGAAAAGCTTAAAGGGGAGCAAGGGCATGACGAGAGAAGGAGAATTGGTCTGGACCTGATAATTAGGATGATCATGGAGAAGGAGGTAAGGATGGTCGGGAAATGGCAGTAAATATGGGAGTGATGCACCTTCATGGAGGAAAATCAACAGAATTATCAATTGAGGGAAAGAAATGAAACAATAAAGAGCGCGAGGAGTAGGTGACAAGCCCATTAAAACTGAAAAATGGACAGAGCAATGGTATGGATGAGAACTAACCGAGTAAGAACAAAAGGTAGCTCATGTTCCAAGGGAATGTTGGACGAAGGGAGAAAATGAAGAGGGTAAGGACAGAGAGAAGGGGCGATGAGAATAATGGTAGCGGTGCCGGTGGAAGCCAGGAAATACTATAACGGACAAGGGAGCAACAGAGGATAAAAATAGCAGTGGCGACAAGCTGGAGGAGTAGGGGAAGGGAAAGAAGAATGTGGATGATAAGAGGGGGAGGGGGAATGGTAGTGGTTTAACAATCTAGCAAGTTCTAAATCACTAGGGGTGGTTGTATGCTTCAAGAGGAGTGAAGGACCAACCAATGTGATATGTTAGATGGTGGTTTACCAAAGAAGCGCATATCATAGGGGTAGCAGAACATGTAAGAAAAACGAATGCAGGGTTGTCTGAATAGCCATGCGAGTAGAACTGAGACTAATCACATGGAACTGTCGGGGTTTGGGAATGGCCCGACAATTTGTGGGCTTATGGATGTACAGAAGCAGGAGGCGGACCCCAATGTCTTGTTTATTTAGGAGACGAAGATGGCGAGGAGCAAGATGGAAGGGCTGAGATGAAACCTTGGAATGCCACATATGGCAATGAAGGATTGTCGTCGAAAAGGAAAAGGGTTGGTTATGTTCTGCAAGAGAGATAAACGTCAAGCTGCTAGACTTGTTATTGAGTTTCTAATAACATAGTACAAATGCATCCTAGAGGTGCTTGTACTAGAAAGATATGAACTTCGGGCTACCTCAAAATGCTCTTCTTTTTGCGTCAAATCCCAACATCTTCATTATGTCGATTTGAAAGCCATCAATTTAACATCCGCATGCAGGAAGTCAAGGGAAAAGGTTTCCTACTAGTATCTATGGACATAGCAAGTAGAGGGTTTGACCTTCCGCAGACCAGCCATATTAGGGCATCTCCAGCGCTGACCCGCAAATTTGCTTGGGCATCTGTTCATGGACAGGGGATCAGTCCGTGGACATGATGACGGAGGCTGCCATCCAACACTGGCCGCATACATTCCAATAACTATTTGAACTAATCGGACAAAATTCGTGCAAACACGACCGATTTCGTATAAACCGGAAGAAATTCATTATATTTCTATCATTTTTTAACTAAAAACTATACCAAACTAAGGTAAAAGTTGTAAAACTAGTCTACGGATGGTGCCGGAGGATATCCATTCCCACGACAAGGATAACCATGACTAGTCTATGGCCGGCCGCGGTAGATCTCCATTGTCTTTCCCATGTCTGGTATCTCGCTCATCGGACTGCCGTGAGCCCCGGAGGTATATGCTTCAACGCAAAGGGAAGCTCGCTTCCCCATCTTTGGTGGCGCCGCTTATCGGAGTGGAACCGGCCCGGATGTGCTTGAACCGGAGGGGAAGGGGACGACGGTAGCTTGCGACCGGGAAAGACACAGGCTGTGTACGCCAGCATCTCCGAGGCGGCGGCCTTCATGGGACCCAAGCGGCGGCGGCCTCCCATGTTCTACTTCTCCTCGATGATGGTGACTAGTGCGGACGTGCTGGCCACCATTTCATCGATCTCCGTGAAGCCGACTTCTTTCTCCATCGGTAGGGCGCGTTTACTCGTTCGTTGACGGCGGATGGCGTGGTCGCAGGCACAGGATGAACAGTATGACACGGCTTGGTCGGCGGAAGCCACAATGCCCGTGCCACCATGTTCCCCCACGTGCCGGCCTAGAGCAACTTGCCGCTCCTCGGCGAGGTGGCTTGGAGTCGTGAGTTGCTGAACGATGCGCCAGCCTGAAGTTTCTGCTTCCACGAGCAGAAAGTTGCCTGAGTCGTATCCAGCGGGCCCGACGGGCCACCCAGTAGGCTTTTATGATGGAGAACTTCTCTTCCTACTCGCTGGATGCCATGGAGATTTTGGAAAAAAAATGGTGCAAGGAGGAGATGGGAGCGGGCTGTGGTGCGCTTTTTGCTCGGCGTCTCGCATGGTTTAAATAGTGGGAGGACGGCCGGAGCCAACTGGCATTGTGTTTAATGACGGGCAGCTCGCGAATGGACGTGTGGGAGTAGGTTTCTCGGCACATGCGCGGGTTTACTAGAGGAAGGCTGGAAGCCTGGGACCATTTGAATGCGGCGAGGAGGCGTGTTCAGCCGGGCGTGTAGTGGACGACGCTCTCTCGGCCGTTGCGCCGCTTCAATGCCGGAAGTGAGAGGTCGCGTTCGTCCTGTGCCGGCATCAATACGTAGCGGCCGCTCTCCAATGACACGAATGCGGGCAGCTAGTGCCGGGCGTGAACGCGCACGGGCGCACGTGGGTGTTTCAGGTGGGCCAGGGCGGCTAGGAGTGGGCATGGCAGCGGTCCGTACGCCCGCAAAGCCCCCCCTACTTTGTCTCCGGTTTGCGGAAAAAAGTACGCCCGGACCGCCCCGTGGACCGATACATGCCCGTGTTGGAGGGCACAACATGTCTAGCCTGGACGTATGCAGGAGGCTTGAGGGTCCGCGTTGGAGATGCCCTTACAACTTCGACCATCCTAGGACAGCGACCGACTACTTCCACCGTGTTGAAAATATGCACTAGAGACAATAATAAATGTTATTATTTATTTATAAATTTGTAATTAATGTTTATTATCCATGCTATAGTTGCATTGGTTCTCGAGTCTGCATATAAACGAGATTCGGACAAAAACCCATTTGCATTAGTGGAATAATAAACACCAAGTAGATACCTAGTCTCTTCTCTAAGACTGGCTCATATGTTGTTGAGGATCTTATTTTCCTGATTATGGCCATTGTTAAAGTAATAAGGATGCCAACAATGATGAAACACATTGTTGACAGAACATGGACATATACCCAACTAAATGATATACTTCGAGATCTCATCGTCACAATGTTATAAGTATTTTTATGCAAGTGGTTACGATATGTTCAATTCACAGACTATGAGAGTATCGAGTACTTCCGGAACCTCTCCCTCAACCCTTCTCCCCCTCCCCCTCTCTCGCCCGCCCTCCCTCTCGCTCACGCGCACCCACACAAACACACACATGCACAGACACAGAGATACCGGCCGGCAGAGAGATTGAGAGAGAAAATTCTTGCGGTTAGGAGGTTGTAAGGAATCTGTACCAACGCTACACCAACACATCTTCCGCTGTACTCTTGGGAGTTTGATTCATAGGGCGGTTCTTTTTGTTTTCTACTATGTTTCCCAACACGCCATGCCGAAAGAACAGGAGAGAATCGTTCAGTCATTCTCCAAGTCGGAGTGCAGCGTGACGATTCTCATCACGGAGGAGCGGTTCGTGTTACAAAGCTTCCACAACGAGCTCAAGTTCCACTCTCAGCAGCTGCCCTTGGAGTAAATGTTCACTTTCAACTTGTCAATAGTTCTGTCTGTATGTACTATGTAGTGCTTATTACATATATATAGTTCCAGATCTACTTTGTGTAAGGATATGTGTATTCGAATACAGAAAATTGCAAAGATGCCACATTCTATTCGTAGTTCCACTCATCCATAAGTTATGTTATTGACACGAAAGAGCGAAACCATCATTCCAGTGGCGATGCAAACAATAACAGACTTCACAAATACCATGCTCTAGCACAATGGAAGTTGCCTAGATGCTCCATAAGCCATAATCGTGACTGTTTAGTTTGGGGATGGCGCCTGGTGCATCATGAAGTGGACTATGGTTGGCACTGATGGCAAGTCATAGGTTCGAGAGGCTTCTTAAGCACAGCAGAATCGCAGGCGACGATCTTCACTTTGTGGAGGACTGTTTCGATATCCTCGTTCTTGAACGTCACGTCTCTCAAGATTAATGTCCAGACATCATCGCAGTTCCTGTACGTGCGCAGATTGCCGCGCTGTCAAGACAAGAGGAAAACAATCATGTGAATGAAATCAATGTATGGATGGAAACATGACTAGAGATTGCAATATTGTGAAGACAAAATATTCTGAAATTGACTGAAATATATACTAGCCAGGTGAACTATTTGAGTTAAGCTATTCCATGTAGAAAAGTATAGCTTTCTGAAATAAACATCATCACCTAGATGCATGCCACAAACATGCAAAAAAATGGTTGTTGTTTCCAGAATTGTTTCCCGGCTGGGATACAGAAAAGGAGGTCCCCTCTGCTTGCGTCGCTAATACAGTGGAACACGTAAGTCTGTTCTCGGAAACTCGATCGGCAAAAAAGATCAAATACTACTTGGAAACTATTGCGAGAAACTATCGTCATATGTCAAGTTAAGAATGAAATCATCCAGTAGGTCCAGATATAAGTCAGGAACAGGAAAGGAAGTTAATCCACACACTAGCATTTCACAGACAGTTTACCCTCTGATAATCTGAGCAATTATAACTGACTGTAACATGTGTTAAATTATACAGTTACAAATTTTTTTAGACCAAAGCATGCAGATCTCCTGGAACATGTGTTAACTTATCACCCAACTGAGGTTAAATAAACTGTCGGCAAGTTCAGGTATCTTTTTCCGGAGAAGTATAAATCTGCACCTAAATAAAGAACTGGAAAATAACACGCAGAGCAATTTGTTTGATAGTAATTATTAAGCACACAAGTCGTACGTCATACATAGCATCATGCAGAAGACAAAAAAAAATGTGTAGCTGATCTGCATTATCAGTAACAGGTAGCAACAGCAAGGTATTTCAGCATGCATGCGTGCATTATTCCAGCACACATGCATGAAACAAACCTGTACTAGTACATGACAATCACAGGGATGGATGAATGCATATATAGCATAAGAGAGTAGGCAATTTGGTTGGTTGGGTACCTTGAAGAAGGCCCTGCTCTTGACATGCTTATCCAGCGCGTGTCCCATGGACCGAAACAACAACAAGACCACCCATACAGCATCAAAACAGCTAGTAGCAGGCATGCTGAGGACCCAGTGCTAGCATGTGGAAGGGAAGGGGGACCTTGTCGAACTGCAGGAGGACGGTGATGGCGAGGTCGGGGCTGAGGACGCCGCTGCTCACCATCTCGTCCAGCGTCTCCGTCAGGGCGTAGCCGATCTCCGACTGCCGGTACATCTCGAACGCCTCCGTCGCCATCCCTCCTCCCCTCACCCCTGTCCTGGCCCTGTAGATCAATCAACAGTAAGCGTCAGAGTTCAGAAACCCTAGACGTCCCCCGCGGCGGCACCGCCGAATCAATCAACCCCCGCGGCCACCGGCAACCAAAACTCCCACCACGAAAGCAGGCGCGAAGAAAGGCCGGCCCAGTCTCTTACCGGCCGGCGGCGGGGTGGTCGATCGGCTACAGGCGCGCTGGTAGCCGCTTCTGCTCTGGTGCCGCGGACGGGCGGGCCGGCGAGGCTTTGGAGCTTGCTTGCCGGCGAGGTTCGGGAGTAGATGGCGTGATCGCGCGGGGAGGAGGAGCGGCGGAATTCGAATCTGGGTGCTTAGGGCATCTCCAGCCGCGCCCCCAACAGGCCCTTCCCAGGCGATTTCGCCGCGCCAGCACCGAAAAAAGGCCCCAGTCGCGCCTCCAGAAGCCCGTTTTTCGCCGGCTCGGGCCAAAACTGGTGCCGGCGGACCCAGGCCGAACCCGGCGCCCTGGGGGGCGCTTGGGGAGCCGGCGCAAGCGAAAAAGGCACGTGGGCCCGCACTGGAGGCGACCCGAGGGCCTTTTCCCACCGTTTTGCTACCGCTTTTCTCACTTCTCTCCCGCTCGCTCGCCTTGCTCCCGCCATTCTCCCCCCCCCCCCCCCCCCCCTTTCTCCCGCCAACCCCGCTCGCATCCCGCCGCCATGCCGCCGAAGAAGTACTCCATGCCGTGCGCGGCGGCGACCGCGACGGGCGCCGTTACCCAACCGAAACAGAGGAAGCCGAGGGCGCCTCCAACGAAGCCGCCGGGCCTGTCGAACGCCGAGTGGAGGGTGGAAGTACAGCGGCGAGAAGCAGTCACCGCCGACAGGCGGAACCGGGGGATAGCCAAGAAGGCCCGCGACAACGCGGCGCGCGCGGCGGCGTCCTCCTCTTCTGTCGAGGCTCCCGTCGTCAGCCACGCCCACCAGTACGCGCCCTGGGGACAACAAGGCGCCGGATCTCCATGGGGTTCATCGTCGCCCGGCTACGCCGACGGCGACGCGCACGGCGGGTTCAACCCAAACGTGACCTTCCTTCATGGTCACCCCGCTACGCGCACGCCATCGCCCGCCTTCACCGGTGTGCAGTACCCACCATACAACTACTCGCCGCCCCCCGCCTACGCGACCACGCCAACGCCCCATCTCTACCGCGGGCCGCTGCCCTTCTCGCACCTCGGCGACGCCGACGACACGGGAGCCGACATGGACGATATCATCACGACAGGATCGGCCTCAGCGGCGAGGTAGTCGACCTCAGCGGCGACATGGAGGCCGAGCTCGGCTACGTCTACGGCGACGATGCGCAGGAACCCGAGGAGGAGGACGAGGACGAGGAGGAGGAGGAGGAGGAGCCGGCTCCTGTTCCGACGAAGGGGCGCCAGAAAAAGAAGCGAGCGGCAAGGTCGGGCGAGCCGCGCATCAAATGGACGTCCAAGGAGGAGGAATGCCTCGCCGAAGCGTGGAAAGTCGTCTGCCTCGACCCGACCACCGGCGCGAACCAGAGCTTGAAGACGTACTGGGACCGCATCAAGGCCGAGTTCGACGAGCGGAAGCTCGTCGACCCCTACTTCAAAGGCGTGTACATGCAGCGCGGGGCCAAGGCGATGGCGAACCATTGGGGGCGTATCCAGTTGGCGTACAACAAATGGCACGGAATCGTCGAGGAGGTCGCGGCTCGCCCGGAGAGCGGTGCCAGCGTTGAGGATCAGGTACGCACGCTGTTCGCCCGCACATCTTCGTCCCCTGCGCCCGCGGTTCGCCAACTGTTCGTCCATCCGCGCAGCTACTACGCATGTTCGCCATGTTCCGGGGTGACAACCAAGACGCCGACTTCAAGCACCTCCACGTCTACAAGCGCATTGACAAGTGCGAGAAGTGGGCGGAAGTCCGACGTGCCCTCGACAAGGCCAAGGAGACGTACAAGCCGGACGCGCCGACTCCGGGTGCGTCGGAAGGGCGGCCGGGCGGCCACAAATTGGCCAAGAAGGGGAAAAACGCCGACGCGGCAACCACGCGAGTGCAGGAGTCCATCGAGCATTGCCTCGCCGACGTCCAGGCCCGGGCCGTCCTACGCGAAGAGAAGACCGAGGCGCGGTGGTCGGCGCTAATGAAGAACAACGCCATCAAGCTCAACCTGCTCCGGACGAACGTCGCCGCGAAGAAGAGGAACACCGACATGGCTTTTCTGATGGGTGCGGCGGACTTGCTTCAGAGCAACGACGAGAAGCTCAAGGCGTGGTACCTGGTTCAGCGCGGCCTCATCCTGAATGAGCTGCCGATGGCAACGCCCACGACGCCGACGACGCCCACGGCCGCACGAACGCCAAGCCCGAGCGAAGCCTCTACGTCGCCGCCCAGCAGTGTCGAAGCCGCGCCGACGCAGCCCAACACCGAAGCAGCTCCGACACCGCCGAGCTCGCGCACGCCGACTCCGCCAACACCTGGAACCAACCCCGCCGAGTGATGAATGACCCCGCCGAGGCGGCGGCGCTCTTTTTTTTTTTTGTAACGACAGACTATGCCCGATCGCCGGACTTGCGGCGTCTTGAGAGCAGGAACGGCCAAGTTTGAATTAACCGCGTCCTGGGGCCGGCGCGTGGGTGCGTGACTGGGAGCTAGCTCGCCCCCAAGGGCCGAACTAGCGCCGGCACGCCCCCAGGATGCCGAATTTAGACGCCCTGGGGGGCGAACGGCTGGAGATGCCCTTATATACGGCCGGGGGGAGATGGGGGAAGAGGCCGGGCGAAGGTATATATAGCCCGGAGCAGAGGCGGGCGGGGTACATCGGTTCTCCGGATTGATAATTCCCCTTTTGCCCCTGCTAGCCTAGTCACGCTGGCCAAGGCCCCAAGGGCACCTTCGACCCATCACGCTCCCAGTTTTTTTCCTTCTTTGCAGAACATTAACTTTATCGTTGGATCGAAAACGGACAGCCTAGATCATGGCACAACTTTACCAGCGTACATACGGATATACATCAATCCGATTCCACCCCCACCCCCTGGAGGAGGTAGGATTGCTGAAATCTTAACGTTGAGGGGGGCCGGCTATAGAATTTGTTTGCGAAAAAAGCATACAGTACTTCACCTCCTTTGAACAAGCAAATTCAAATTCTTGTGTGGGCCTTAGCCCTGGCTAGCCACCCCCTCTCCGCCCCTGGTGGTGACGATGTTGCCCCGTTCTGTTACCGTGCTAGCATTTGCAGATAAAATAGTGCCGTTGGATCTCGCTACTCGTAGCGCCATGCTTTCCCGTTTATCCTCATCATGTGCGAAAGCTTTGTGCGATGAAGACCACGATTCATTGGAAGAAGGCATCAGAGCTCGCCGCGGTGCTGCCGTTCTTGACGAGGGCCGTGTCGAATGCGAAGGCGCAATCGTTGACGTTGTTGTTGGACAACATTGATTTGAGGTAGATGTTGCCGAAGAGACGCGGTTTGGCGATGTCAAGGTTGGTCCTTGAGCAGTGTGGGGGTTGGCCGTGATGCCTATTAAACCTCATCTCTCTATTTGCTTAAAGCCAAATCAATAATATCTCTATGGTTTCTAAGCTCCCTAGAAATAAGGAGCTCTCGGCCCACCCGCTTCTCCTTGTGGTGGTCCCTATCCGTCAGCCGGTGTAAATGCTTTGTATTATTATACATATATACTCCCTCCGTTCCTTTATATAAGGTGTATTTGTTTTTTGATAAAATTCCACAATGTAAGGTGCATTTATTCTAATTCCTCGTAATTCCGATCTTGGCTCTCCAGAAAAAGGAAAGTATCTCTCCCCTGATTGCATGTATCTATTCATTTCCTATGCTAAATGATTTACTTGCTGCTAATCTACGAATTAGACAAGGGTAATTTCATCCTAAATAGTCCATAATTATGTGTCTTGGTTAACGTGCTAAAAATAATACCCCTTAGATAAAGGAACGGAGGGAGTACTATATATAATGCTACGGAGACCCTCATAAAGGAGGAGGAGCACTTCGTGTTGTAGAGATACTCCCTCTAGTAGAAAAAGGGCCTTTAGTCCCGGTTCCAGAACCGGGACTAAAGGCCCTCCACGTGGCCGCTGCCTGGAGGTCCACCTTTAGTTTCGGTTGGTAACACCAACCGATACTAAAGGAAATTTTATGATTTTTTTAATTTTTTTTTGGTTTTCAAATTTCTGAATTATTTTAACCTCTAATCTCTAATCACCCCTCATCATCCCAAATCATCTAACTTTCCGGACGGTCACCCATCCTCTCACTACTCCAGCCTGAGCACGCTTAACTTCCGGGTTCTATTCTCCCTTGTTTCCAAGTCTGCACTTGTTGTTTTCTAGACAATAGTAAGATGTCAATCCTATTAACCCTCAGGAATTTAGCTTGAGCATGAAGTCACACATTTCACTGTTTGAGTTTGAAACTATTGTTCTAAAAAATACTAATTATTTAGTAACACTAATATTTCTTGAATAAGTAGTTTGACCATAGTTCGACCACAGTTTGACCAGATTTGACCAAAATTCAGAAAAACTGAAATAATTATTTAGTAACACTAATATTTTTGAATAAGTAGTTTGACCATTGTTTGACCACAGTTTGACCAGATTTGACCAAAATTCAAAAAAATGAAATAATTATTTAGTAACACTAATATTCTTGAATAATTATTTAGTAACACTAATACTTCTTGAATAAGTAGTTTGACCATAGTTTTACCAGATTTAAAAAAATTCAAAAAAAAACTGAAATTTGAGCATAACTTTTTTTCCTTTTAGAATTTGAGGATTCTAAAAATTTTCGAATAGGCCATAGGCCGTCAAAATCAGATGTGGATTTTCGTGCTGAACATTTTGATATATTATACGTTTTTTTCTGACATCGTATGCAAAAGTTATAGCCGTTTTATATTTTCCCTACACTTTTTGCAAAACATGTCCAAATTTAAGTTTTTAAATTTGCCACGAACCGGTACTAATGGGGTTGAGACCTGTAATACCAGTTCGTGCCACGAACCGGTACTAATGGGCATCGCACCCTTTAGTACCGGTTCGTGCCACGAACCGGGACTAAAGGTCCCATTTAAACCGGGAGTAATGCCTGTACGGTGCCCTCGCTGATCGAACCGGGACTAATGCTCACATTAGTCCCGGTTCGTATGCAACCGGGATTAATGCTCTTTTCCGGCCGAACGAAAGCCCTGTTTTCTAGTAGTGTCCCTCCGTTCCTAAACATAAGTCCTTTTAGAGATTCCAAAAATATAGACTACATATGGAGCAAAATAAGTGAATTTACACTCTAAAATATGTCTGTATGCATATGTATGTAGTTTGTATTGAAATCTCTAGAAAGACTTATATTTAGGAACGGGGGGAGTACCAAATTGAAGTTCCATTCTTCCCTAGAGACGCCCTAGAGTCCATGTTCACTTTCATGTTGTGAGGTTCACTTGCATTCTTGATGTACATAGTTGAGGTTCACTTTCATGTTCCTCCTTCCTCTTTTATCTAGTTGAGATGCCTTCTTTCTAGGTTATTGGAGGGGTATTTTTCCGTGCTGCTTCTGGTTCCAAATATACCAGGGTGAAAATATGTGTCGGAAGAAAAGTTTTCAAATTTAATAACCTTGTCGGCCTCAACCGTTGCGTTCGTCGACCCAAAGCATAGTTGGACACCATCACAAAGCATGTCACATCCCACTCTTTAGTTCAGTCATTCACAAGTAATATTATTATTATGTAAGCCTACAGAGCGAAATCGTTCCATAAGTGATACAACATGGACATTCCTAAGACGGCTGGCGATTACCTTTTTCGTGACGGAAGAACCACTCTCAAGGCAAATATACTAATGCAGCGTAAAGACTCTCTGTAAATGGAGGACGAGCACTACACATTCTACCCTTAGTCCCACTCATCCACAGGTTTTGTTATCGTCAGGAAAAGAGCGAAATCATCGTGCCACAAGCGATGCTGATGATGAAGTCTTTGTGATCATGATGCTCTAAAAAGATGCACGTGAAATCACTCCATAAGCGGTTGTTCAGTTTGGGATGGCGCCTGGCCTATCATGGAGAGGACTATGGTTGAAGGGGCTCGACTGCTGTCAATTTACTGTCGGAGAGGCTTCTTAAGCAGACTGGAATCACAGGCCACGATCTTCACTTTATGCCTTTGTGGGGGTCTGTTTCTGCAATCTCCGCGTTCTTGAAGGTTGTGCCTCTCAGGAGAAAAGTCCAGACATTGTCGCAGTACCTGTACGTGCGCAGAATACCCTGTCAAGAAAAGACAATCACATGAATGCAACCAATGGATGGATGGAAAGACAGTTACAGACAGCAGTGCATGATATCATCAAATTTGAACAAGAAACATGGTATATAATTAAGGCTGCAAATGTGAGCACAGTAAATGTGGTAAACAGGTAACAAGTAGCTGAAATGTTGTGCAACAGAACGATTGAGGCTTTGATAGAGGCTGACATTCTGCATCTGATTCAAATATTAGGGAGAAACTATTTGATTGAAGCTATTGGCGCGCAGAAGTACTGCTTTCAGCAATGGTAATAAACAGCATCACCTAGATGCACGCCAGGCAATGTAAAATGAGTGTTACTTTCTAGAATTATTTTGTGGGTTGAATACAAAAAAGGGGCTCTTCAATTTCAGTCAGTGACACTAATATGTCAATCCCGATGATATTAACACACTGGAACACACATGTAAGTATGTTTTCCTTCAAAAGTTAGAAAAAATAGCAAACAGTAATTGGAAATCATTGCCTGAAAGCTGAAACTACCCTATGTCGAGGAAATCATCCAGTAGGCCCAAATATAAGTCAACAACAGGACAGGAAATTAAACCTGCATGTCACAGACAGTTTAACTTTGATGCTAAGCAATTAACATCAGCACCTAGTTACCAAAGGACTTGGTAGATGCGCTCCAGATCATCTTTTTTTTTGGGCAAATTCCAGATCACTTGCACTTCCTATCAATGCTGCAGATCGAGATGGTTTGCTTGCTTGCTTGCCAGCAGTGCGTATTTAGTGTTATACTACTATACTAGCAGCTAGTTTTGCACTAAAGATTAAACCCCTGTTAGTTAACTGATGAAAACAAAGGCCGGACGTACGTAGCCTTGGGGTTTGTTCCCATATCTCAGTTAACTGTAAAGGAGATTCATCGATAGCCAGAATCATCTCCTTTGGGTTCAGCTTTGATTACATCTTGATATAGACACCACTCCATTTCATTCATCCATATGTTGTTTTCGTTCCAGCCTGAAATAAATATGCTGCCTGCATGCTGCTCATGTTGCTTTGCTTTGGTTCCAATCAACCTGAATATGCTGCATGCTGCTGCTGATGTTGCTCTTCTTTTGTTTCTGCGCAGAGATCGAACGGTCGGCTGGGCAGTATTAGCGCTAAACATTCATGCATATATACTCACTCTGCAGCAAGCTTTTATTATCTTGCTACAGGCACCACTGCATGCATGTGATTTTTCTTTTGCAGATGCTTTCACTTTACCCTTTTCTTTTTTGTGTCTTTTCTCTGCAAACAAGAAAAGGATTTATTCGACGGTCATCTCTATTTTAGGACTCTTAACATGCCTACTCTTAACATGTCCAGTCGATGCAGACTCCATAGATACATTGATACATAGCTAGCTAGGTAGCCAGCTCACCTCAAACTGAACCGTTGGCGGCGGTGATGGGAGGATTCGCTCCTCCCATCCCGCAGGATGACAGCAACTGGGAGATCCGCGTGGCGGTGCTGCTGAGCCTCTTCTTCCAAATTGTCCTCATCTTCGTCGGCCCCATTCGCAAACGTTCGTCCTCGCCTGTGCTCAGCTTCCTCATCTGGTCATGCTACATCCTCGCCGATTGGGTCGCCGACCTCGCACTCGGCCTCCTCCTCAACAACATGGGCAACATCGGCGGCAAATCCAGCTCCTCCTCTACCATCGCCTTGGTCACCAACCCTGATAATAGCCCCATCATCTTCGCCTTCTGGACACCGTTCCTGCTGCTCCACCTGGGGGGCCCTGACACCATCACCGCCTACTCCATCGAGGACAACCAGGTGTGGCTTCGCCACCTCATAGGCTTCCTCTTCGAGCTCTTCTCCGCCTCCGTCATCTTCTTCTGCTCCCTCAAGGGCAACCCCATGATACCCGCTACTGTCCTCATGTTCATCGTCGGCATCATCAAGTATGGTGAGCGCACATACTCGCTTTACTCAGGCAGCGTCAATGGCTTCCGCGAGAACATCGTCGACCCTCCTGAACCGGGCCAAAACTACGCCAGGCTGATGACCGAGTTTGACTCCAAGGAGAGGGCTGGCCTAGACGTCGAGATCGTCATCTCCGGCACGGACGACGAGGCCATGAAGGGCTTGGACGCCCTGGAGGAAGGCGAGGCCATGCGCCTGGTAGAGAGGAGCAGAAGCATGGAGGAGCAGGCATTCTACTTCTTTCTCATCTTCCGGCACCTCTTCGCCAACGTCACCCTCGGCTACAAGGAGCTAAAGCTCAGCCAGGCATACTTCCTCGAGCGCGATGAGCTGCGGAACTCGCCGGCGATGGCATTCAAGATCATCGAGATAGAGCTCAACTTGATATACGACATGATGTACACCAAGGGCCCCATCACACACAGCAAGGCCGGCTTATTCCTCCGTTTCATCGCCTCCGCCTGCCTCGTCTCCTCCCTCCTCGTCTTCTTCTTCCGCGGCGACAAGGGCAGCTTCACGCGCGTCGACATCGCCATCACCTACGCTCTGCTCCTTGGAGGCGTAGGGCTCGACACCACCGCGCTTGCCATGCTCATATCCTCCCTCCGGATGCTCATCTTCCTCGACAAGATGCCGTGGCTATGGCGTCTCGCGCGCGCCATCAAGACCGTGCGCGAACGGCTGCGGCCGCGGCGCTGGTCGGAGAGGATCTCGCAGCTGAACCTCCTGAGCTACTGCCTGGGGGGAAACCACCACCCGCTGATGGTCAGAGCGCTCGCCAGGGTTGCCAAGACACTGCACATTCAGGATATCTTCCATGACTTCTTCTTCATCAGGCATGAGCGCCTCCACTGCAGACAGGGCCAGGAGCCGCAAAAGAGCCTCCTAAAATTTATGTTTGATGGGGCCTGCGCGAGTGCTAAAAACTTGCGCTACAAAGACGCGAGGGAAGCCAAGAACTTGTACTACGAAGACATGAAGGAAGCGTGCAGCTTGCGCGGCCAGAAAGTCCTCAAGGAACTTCGTGATGAGATCGTGGAGAGGCTGAGGTGGCGCCAAAGGGAAGACGCTGTGAAGATGGATGAAAATCTCGCTGTACTTACGAGCAGTGTGGAGATGGAGTTCGACGAGTCCCTTGTGATGTGGCATATCGCGACGGACCTGTGCTGCTACCCTGTCGAGCATACGGCGCTGACAAAGACGGCGAGCAACATGAGGTCGATTGGCGTGACCTTGTCAGAGTACATGCTGTACCTGCTCATCAAGCAGCCCGAGATGCTACCGCCGGGCAACGGGCTGTTCCAGTACCGTGACACGTGCGCGGAGGCAAAGCAGGTCTTCAAATGCGTGGCGTGGGAACCAGATCATGCCGGCGCACGGAGGATGCTGCTGAGCGTGAACACGACGAAAAATCTAGCGTTGATGAAGGGTAACCGGTGCAGGTCGGTGCTGTTCCGTGGCGTGGTCCTGAGCAAGGTGCTGAGGGAGCTGGGAGAGGACCTTATGTGGGAAGTGGTGGCCAGGGTGTGGGGGGAGATGCTTGCCTACGCGGCGGGCAAGTGCCGAGGGAGCACACACGTCCGGCAGCTCAGCCACGGCGGCGAGCTCATCACCATGGTCTGGTTCCTCATGGCGCACATGGGCCTCGGCGACATGTACGAGATCAACGAGAGAGACGGCGTGGCCAAGCTCATCATCCGTGGCCAGTAGCCAGCAGTCTTTGCTCTTGTGTTTTTCCCTTGATGTTTTCTTTTCCAATGTACCGTACTGCTTGGGTTTCTCATGTCTGATCCTTGTGCGTTTGTTGTGTCGACCTTATTAAAGTTTCACCAGCTTCCAACAATCGAAATGAGTAAAAGAGTTCAATGTTTCTAGAATCCCACCCACGTCAATGTCATATACTGATATTTTGGTCAACTAAATATAAGATGCATTTTTATGCAATTGAGATTGAATATTTAAAGTAGCCCGATTTTCTTTAAAGCACCAAATAAGCATTAGGGTAGTCAAGTCTGAAGATTGACAAAATTACCAGAGGTCTCACACCGAAAGAATAATCTGTCCTAGCAAGACATACATAGCATCAAACCGTAATCTAGGGCTTCATCTTTAATGGATTCAGCTGAGGAGCTGTTATTTTTTCATAGAAGAACCAAAACAGGACACAAGAAAAGAGGAGTGGACAAAAACTAGCCATATAAAAACATGCTATAGTGAAAAAGGAAACATACTGAAAAATAAAAACAATTGGGCATGCATGTGAAAACAGTTGTCTGCCCTAAAAACATAGGATCATAAAACTTAGTTATCATGAACTACTCTATTCTCTTGCAGGGCGAAAACAGTTGCCTGTCCTAAAACCATAGGGCCCTAATACTGTGAGGAAAATAAGATTGACAAAGAACCATAAAAAAATAACAAGATTGTATGGACCAGGGGAGGGGAGGAGGGGATAAGGTGGGGTTGGTACCTGGATTGTGCGGATCATTACTGCCTTTGTGATTACCAAGATTGGTGACCATTTTCTCTGGCTCGATGACCACAGAAGCGTTTCTGAAGAAGAAAAAAGTAAAAGATTGACATTGACTCATTAATAGGACACCATGGATGTACCAGAAAAAGAGAGCAAAAAATAGGCAAGGATGAAATGAAACAATAGAGGGGCAAAAGAACAAAGTAACCGGAACAACTCGAAGGGTCACTCGACAAACTTGTTGTGCACTTTAAAATGGTAGCTGGAGATTTGTTACGGGAAGAAGTAGAAATGGCTTTATTTGCATCGTCAAGCTTTAAGATAATCCATGGCCCTGAAAAAACTGAAGCACATTGGTTACCATCATTACTAACTTGGTGCTCTTTTCAAGCTTTGTTGTGTCAGTAGTCTGCATAATGCTAAAAATGCCATCTCTGACCTGTAAAACAAAGATGTTAAAAAAGAAGAAGAGGAGGTGGTGGTTGGCTGACGCAGAAGAAGATGATGATTTGATCTGATAAGTGATGTTCACTCTCTTCTCGTCCTGGTGCGGTGAAGCAAAAGGACCCAGCCCGAGCATGCTTCATGTGGCATCAGCTGTGTGCAGACAGAATTTGGGGAATTAAGCTCAACAAGCTAAGGATCACATTGCTGCAATTCATAAGCTGTAATGATGTATGTTCCTGTCCTTCATGGTTAACTGAGGTTTACAGAGTAAAGGAGGTGCTGATTTCAATAAATAAAGCAGAGGCACTGATTTTTCCCTAAAAAGGAGTAGATGAAGATATGCTGACCTGTTATTCATGTACTATCAGATTTGGGTCCTGATGGTTTAATCTTGGTTATCCAGCAGCCGAACAAGCCTTCAAAATCCTACGAATATGAGAGTTCTTTGATCCTAGTACCGCAACTGCTATGCTGCAACAGCATAAAAGTACAGGATAATGTACTCTGGTGGCAGATGATTTATGTTCTGTTCCATAAGTTTATCAGATTTACAAGCGGTTTCTTTCATACCTGTGAACACTGCAACAAAGACGCTCTCATTTATCAATGGCGATTTTGTCTGCAACATGCATCCTGCAATCTCAGTTCTTATACAGAGCTGACCTTCATGTTAACCAACATGTATCAGGTCCTCAAAACAGCTCCAAGCAGGGTTCTTCACTATCAGTTTACCTGACATGGCCTCCCTGATCTCAGCAGCATTACCCCAGTTACCATCACTGGCAAAGACCTTCGACAGCTGAACATGGGCAGAGGAGGTCGTGAGGGTAGAGCTCGATCAGGTGTGTGGACACCCTGATCACGATCCCAAGGTTGCCACGGATATGGCAGCTACTAAGCAGAGCTCTGTACACCAAGATGCCAGGTTCTATAGGCATGCCACTGATCAAAGACTCGGCTTCTTGGAGATGGCCTGCTCGACCGAGAAGATCAACTACTCACGCGTAGTGCTCTGGTCATGCCCATGCGAGAAACCCATTTGTTTTCATCAAGTTAAAGTACTCCAACCCTGTATCCACCAAACCGGCGTGGCTGCAAGCGGTAAGCACCAACAAGAAGGTTGTGTGGTCGGGCTGAACATTCAGTGATCTCATTCGTTCAAACACCTCAACCACCTCTTTGACATAACCATGTTGAGCATACCCTATCAGAAGCGAATTCCAGGAAACCAAGTCAGGCGCTTCCACCGAAGCGAAAACATCCCTGAAGTCCCCTATCTCACCACGCCTGGCGTACATGGAGATCAAACCGTTCTGGACATTCACATCAGACTCAAACCCAGTTTTGAGGATCAGAGCATGGACTGGTCTTCCCTCCAGCAGTGAGGATGAGCTCCCTATAGCCTTCAGCATGCTGCCAAAGGTGAACATATCTGTGTCAGGGCCATGCTGGCATTTGGCGTACATGTCCACCAACGGCGTCACGAGGATGCTGCCACATTTGAGGCCAGTAGCATGGAGCATCGCCCCACCGTCTGCATCCTCTATCCTCGCGCACGTGACAAGGGCGCCGCCGTGGGGGAGCACCATGCGTCTGAGCGCCCCCACGGCGAGGCTGGGCGCGTCGGACTGCGTGTGGGCGCTCCAGGTGACGCCGCTCCTGTGAGGCATTTCGTCGAACAGCAGGTGGGCGTCGTGCAGGTGGCGGCCGCAGCAGTAGATGGTGAGGAGGGCGTTGCCCGCGAAGACGTTGCTGGACGCGAGCCACGCTTGGAGGCCATCCCATTGAACTTCCCCACAGAGGAGGCGGAAGCGAGGAGGAGGAGGAGGCTCGGCGGAGGCGAAGCAGCACGAACCCCACGGCGTCCTCGCGTGGCGAAGGATGCCGGGGGGCAGCGGAGGCATGGAGACGACGCAAGCAAGTGCGCCTGGTCGCTTCGCAGCCGGAGGACGGGTCGCCGTCGGGAAGCGGCGGCGAAATAACGGTGCTCACTTGACCGCCGTGGTGTGCGCCAGCGCCTGAGAAGCCGTAGTCGCGTGTGCCAGAGGTTTTAAACAACGAAGCATATTGCTTTGGTTTGAATTTGAATTTTACTTGTTCTTCGTGCTGGTTTGAAATTTTATTGTGAACTTTTTTCTGGAGAACTGACGTATTGAATATTTGGGAGAAAAATCATACACAAATAAAAATCAAATGCATTCACAATTCATCCATGCCAACCCACAACAATACACTCTGTCAACAATTCTTTGCTAAGTAAATAAAATGAATTAAAGGACAAAAACAATCTCGTTATTTTTGTAAGGGTGTGGCTAGGTCTAAGTCGACTAAGATTTAATCAAGTCTCAGTCAAGTGACATATCAAACAAAAGAAAAAAAATGAAAAAAAGATTTTTTTTGCACCGATCTCAATGTAAAATCTCATGGATACAATATCGATTGAGACTTAGCAAGACTGTTTTGTTGTGATCGAACGATCCAACACGCGCAGCAAGGACCGACCCCCCCCCCCCCCCCCGCACCCCCGCGTCGCCTTCTCTGAGGCGACTCGGGGGCCAACCCTAGCGCTGCCGCCGCGTTCTCCCTCTCTCCTCCCCTCTTCGCCGCCGCCTGAGGGCCTCCGAGGCGCGGATGCTCGGCCCCAATGATGGTGGCGGCAGGATCTGGCGCCTCATCTCCTTTGGAGGGCCTTGGTTCCCCGGGGCGGCGGCCCCGGCCGGTGGGCGCGGTGCAGCCGGCGGGCTGCGCCGGCGGGCTCTGGTGGGCAGCCTCCCATGGTCGCGCGGGCGGCGTGGGGGCTGCGGACGTTGGCGCAGTGGCGGATCCTCGCAATCCGTCATGGCTCCATGTAGAAGATCCGCCCCTGCTCCGATCTGTCTCGATCCGTGTTGGCACCGGTCCTTGGCGGCTGCTTTCGGCGTCCCATATTGCCGGCCTGGCGGATCCGGCGTGCAGGTGAGGGTCCGGGGGCCTTCCCAAAGTCGACGCCTTTGGCGCCGATCCCCTTCCTGGAGGCTTTGGGGTGGATCCTCTCCCTTCCGCCTCCTCCTCGAGCTATGGCGAAAGCTTTTGTTCCCCTGTTCTGGGCGTCGACGGCACCCTGGTGTCGTGTTCCTTCTTGAAGGCGGCGGCTGAGAACAGCTCTTGGTGGCGTGGTGGCGGCGCGACTTCGGCCTTCTACTTGGTGCCGCGCCTTGCTTCGCGAGACCAGCGGACGTTTTTTTGGTGGAGCGGTGCTTCATCCATCCATTGATGGCGACAGATCTTGACGGCGTGGCGCAGTGCAGATTCGGAGTTCGATGTGGGAGGATGGACTCGCACAGGAGGACGACGCTGTCTGGCGTCGTGGTGCCGTCGATGGCAGAGAGACCTGGCAAGGTAGATGCAATAGTATAGCTCTGAAGATGGACTTGTGGTAGGTGGCTGCGGTGGCCTCATACCCGGCAGGCGTCCTGATTGAGGAGTGCGCCGGAGTCGTAGGTGCCCCATACCAGGCAGACGTCCTGGTTGGGACCTCAGGTCTTAGATGTTTAGGTTTGGCTACGATGTCTGTTTGGTATTAGGCCCAGACTATCAGCACCCCTTCATCAATTGGATAGGTGTAGCAACAGTTGTTGCTTAGACGGTGACTTTAGTCTTATTGTTGTATGACTTTGTAAGGTATTATGAGAATAATTAATAAAGTGGCCGTATGCATCGCCCATATGCACAGGCCGTGGATCATCTTCCTTTTCTACAAAAAAAAAAGACTGTTTTGTAAAGTTTCACGGTATTGTTCAACTGCCATGTTAAATAATCGTCATCCACACCCTTTTTGTCAACTTGTCGTCCCTGAATCTAGACTCGCAAACTTTTATTCGGTGTCTCAAGCAAAGCAAAGCCAGTGTTCGTTGCCGTCAATATAATGGCCACGTCGCTAAGGCATGGCTCAAGACAATAGATTTGAAGCTTTGTGCACGAGATATGGCCGGTCTCAGCGTTCACGCCCATGATCGACGAACAATCATATGAGCAGCCCAGTGCGGCGTTCGGTGGCACACAATGGCCTCACTCTGATAGGATGGCTCGCGGTGGTCGGCCACACATCGCTTGTACGTGTCTCCAGCTCTCTTCGTCCGACGAGAACGTGTACAGTTTGTACCTCGTGTCCCAACTCCCCTGGCCATCGACGTGGCCACCGAACGGAAGAGAGGAGGGACACTGAAATGCGGCTTGGGCTTGTGGCAGCTAGGGTTACTGTCCCAGATTTCTTTATAACACTAGATACAAGGTAGAAGTACAAAGCATCAAATGGGGTTTGATATGGGATACAACTACCCTTCTAACCATCGGACCAACCAGAGGTTTAATAAGAATAGAACTTTTGAACTGAAATATCTTTTAGGGTTCCAACTATTACCTGTGTCTCGCGGCCCCCGCATCGCTCCCACAGGGGCGACTCGGGCGGCGTAACCCTAGCCCGCCGCCGGCCCTCTCCCCCACCTCTCCTCTCCCTCGTTGCCACTGGAGGTGGCCGCCGGCTCGCCGCTCGGCCGCCGGTGAAGGTGGCGGCGAGGATCTGGCCGCCCCGTTCTTCCTCGGGGGGCTTTGGATCCATGGAGGCGGCCTCGGCTGGTGGATCGACGCCGGGTCTGCGGTAACCGGTGCTCGTTGGTGCTGGCCGTTCTTCCTCGGCCGCAGTGGCGGCGAGGCGGCGGCTGTGGTGCGGGCGTCTCGGCGACGCCCGATCCAGATCTGAAGGCCTTCGTCTACTTCAACCAGGGCTGCCTCCGATGGTCCTGCTTTGGGCGGCCTTTGTCGCCGGAGTTGTACCTGTTTGGCAGCTGGAGGTGGGAGGTGACTCCGGAGAAATCCGAGGCCAGCAGTGCTGGCCACGACGGCGGCGACGCCCGAGGGTGCCGTGCCCTTCTTGTAGGCGCCGTCCAGGTCGTCTCCTTCCCCTCTTCCTTCCACCCAGCTCGTATGCCGGGTGAAAGCCCAAATCCTTGCCGGATCGAGCGACAGCGGCGCTCTGGGCGTCGTCACCCTCTTGGGGGTGTCGTTCATGGTGAGCTTTGGGTGGATGTGATGCTTTGGTTGCTTGGCGGCGGTTGGTGGCGTGGTCGGAGTTCGTCTGGTGGCGGTGCGTTGGCGCTCTGCCGCCTATGTGCTCAGCCTCAGAGTCCTTCTTCAACGGTGCTTGGTCTTCTGCAGCCCTTGCGGACTCGGCGGAGCGGTGCTTTATCCTACTCATTGACGGCGGCGTGGCGCGGTGGAGATTCGGCGTCCGATGTGTGGCGATGGACTCGCGCTGGAGGACGAAGCTGTCTGGTGTCGTGGTGACGTCGATGGCTGAGTGGCCAGACAAGGTAGAAGCTTCAATATTTGCTCTGAAGACGGACCTGTGGAAGATGATGGCGACGACACACGAGTGCGTCGAACCGGTTTGTACCCCAGACCCGGTATGTGGCTCGGCTGGGGCTGCCGGCTTTTGATGTTAGGGTTAGGTGAGTGGTCTAGGTAGTGGCCCAGCTAGCACCCCTTCATCATTTTGATGTTAGGCTTAGATGAGTGGTCTGGATAGTGGCCCAACTAGCAAGCCTTCATCATTTGGATGGGAGTAGTGGCATATGTTGGCAAGATGGCGGATTCAGGCATATTGTTGTAGTACTTTGTAAGGTTCTCGAGAATAATCAATAAAGTGGCCACATGCATCTCCCAGATGCAGAGGCCGGGGGTCATCCTCCTTTTCTAAAAAAATAAGAATAGAACTTTTGCCCAAAAGGATCCAGAAGTACAAAGCACCCCAAAATTAATAACAATTGCATATCGAACGACAATTGCCACCACGAGGACCAGCCTAGGACGTGGTGTTGTCGCGCCCCTACCGGAGCTAGTCTGACCTTGTCAATGACAACTGAGAAGTCTTCCTGCACGTGTCCTAAGGGCCAAATACCGTTGAACCCTTGGATTGATATGAAGAATAGAGTCGACAAAAAATTGTTGCTAATTATCTCTAGTTATTGCTGAAATTATTAGAGCAATTTGTCTAAAAAGACATTTTGAATTAAGTGCACATGAAAAGTGTTTCTCATTTTTGTTTCCTCAACTATACATTGAACCCGAAAATGTCACAATCGACTATTTATTTTCTCTCCATCAACTACTACCACCCTCAACTGTATACCTCATATATTTTTATCCCCACTAAAATAGCCTGTTTGGCCCCATCTGAAAGCAATTTTAAGAATAATGTAAAAACAATCTTGCACATGTGGTAATGTAGTCATAAGAACCATATTAAAAGCAATAAAAGAAAAGAAAACATTATTGAAGACTTTTTCTTTTCTTTAGAAGGCTCAATATTCCGAAGAATACGGGTTTACAAATTTCAATAATTTTGGGCCAATATGGAATGTTTGTAATAAGGACACTAAAATTCATGTGAACATAACCTATTCTAAACTAAAGACTTTGAAGAAAAACCAAGAAACCAAATATTGAAGAAAAATACATAATATCAAAAAATTGTAAAAAAATATGAATACTTCCAATAAAATATTGAACCTAACTTTCTTAAGGAAGAACACCGACCAATCCATCTGCAACGGCACGACCTCCCAGAGGTTGGCATTGAATAAAGGCCAGTCCACCAGCTCCTCCACCGTCCCAGTTTCAAGGTCAAAGATGCGCATGAATCCGTCTTGGTGGTAGAAAATCATCGTGTTGCGCTTCTCCTCTAACATGTACGGGCTCATCATTCGTGGAGTGTCTGAATCCGCCACCACCATGATCCTACAAATGCAGAACCACTCTGAAATACCATTCACGGTCTTCCAGATCACCAAGGGCATCTTCAGCCGCGCCTTCAAGAAGGCCTCCCCAAGCGATTTTTTCACGCCGGTGCCGAAAAAACGGCCTAGTCGCGCCCCCAGGACGCCGAAAATCGCCGGCTCGGGCCTTTTTTTCGCCCGGCGGTCACAGGCCGAACCCGGCGCGCTGGGGAGCCGTTGGGGGCTCCGGCGCTAGTGAAAAGCGCGCCTGGCCCACACCGACAGGGGAAAAATCAAGTTTTTCTTCCCCGACTCGCCTCGCACCCCCCGCGCCCTCGGCCACCACTAGCTGTATTCCGGCGACGGTCGCCGACCTACTCCGCCTAGATAGCCATTCCCCGCCTGAAAATAGCAGCGCTTCACCGCGGCAACCCCTCCCCCCAGCACTAGGCGGTGCCGGCCGCCGTTTCCGGCCGCGGAGGCGCGGATTAACGGCGGGTACACGCCCACGAGCGCAAGGTGTTCGGCGTTTTGACTGACTCGGCGATGGACTCCGATGAGGAGGAAGAGCTCGCCGCGCTGCTGGAGGAGGAAGCCGCGACCGACGTCCAGGAAGAAGAGCATCTGATGGTGCTCGCCGCCCTCGCCCAGCTGCTGGCGAGCAATGAAAAGCCGCGTCGAGGTGGCTCGGCGCCGGGGCGGGTGAAAGCAAAGAACCGGCATCGTCTGCAAGGCTACTGCATGCTCTACTCCGACTACTTCGCCGATGCTCCACTTCATGGCGAGAGAACATTTCGGCGTCGTTATCGGATGAGCCGAAAGCTCGTCCTCAGGATTGTGAATTTCATCCGGGAGTTCGACAACTACTTCAAGTGCAAGATGGATTGCACTGGCGCTCTTGGATTCACCTCCATCCAGAAGTGCACGACAGCGGTGAGAATGCTTGCATATGGAGCTCCCAGTGATTCACTCGACGACTATGGGCGCATGGCCGAGACCACCAGCATAGAGTGTTTCTACAAGTTCTGTCGGGCAGTGGTGGCAGTGTTTGGGCCACAATACTTGAGAGCACCCAATGCGGAAGACACTGCTCGGATCCTAGCCCAGAATGCAGCAAGAGGATTTCCTGGGATGCTTGGAAGCATCGACTGCATGCATTGAAAATGGAAGAACTGCCCATTTGGTTGGCAGGGGATGTACAAAGGCGCCAAAGGCGGTTGCAGTGTGGTGCTTGAGGTGGTAGCCACACAGGACCTCTGGATTTGGCACTCCTTCTTTGGTATGCCAGGAACTCACAATGACATCAACGTGTTGCAGTGCTCTCCTGTTTTTGCCAAGCTCGTTGAGGGCCATTCTCCTCCGGTGAACTTCGAGATCAATGGGCACCAATACAACAAGGGGTACTATCTAGCTGACGGCATCTATCCGAGATGGTCGACATCTGTGAAGACGATCTCAAACCCTGTGCCAGGAGGCAAGAACGCCTGGTTTGCGAAGGTTCAGGAGGCTTGCAGGAAGGATGCCGAGCGGGCATTTGGTGTGCTCCAATCTCGATTCGCTGTTGTTCGGTACCCCGCTCAGACATGGTCGAAAGATCAAATGTGGGAGATCATGACTTGCTGTGTCATCTTGCACAACATGATCATCGAGAGCGAGCAAGAAGACCCAGTGTTTGACACTGAACCATACTACAGGCAGGGTCCTCTAGCCGAAGTTGATCACCAGCTACCGGCAACTTGGACTGCCTATCTCAGTATGCGTCAAGAGATCCGAGACCCACAGGTGCATCATCAACTGCAGAAATCCTCTATGGAGGCTCAAGGGGGACGCCGCGTGATGAAATACGAGTTTTTATTTGTTGAACTATATAATTTGTATTGAACTATTTGTTGTTGTACTATTTTGTTGAAGTATTTGATTTTTCTGTGATGAAATATGTGATAAGGAATAATTATGTTGATAAATGAACGCCGAGACAGGGCGAAACCACGCCGAATATGAGCCTATTCTCGCCCATATGGACCGTTTATTCGCCGAAATTGGGCTGCAAAGTGGGCCAATTTCGGCGCCTGGGGGCGAGCTGGGGGCGGCGACTGGGCGAAAAACCGCCCCCAGCGCCGAGTGTCTCGCCGGCTCGTCCCCAGGGGGCGATTTTTGTGCGTCCTGGGGGGCCAACGGTTGGAGATGCCCTAACCCAGGCATATCCCATTGCATATAGATCAACGAAATCGCCCCGTTGATGTCCAACGTGAGGCACGGGTTACAACTCCGTGGGCAGTCTTTCTGGACGAGGGTCCTCGTCAAGGAGACATGGCCATCCTTGATATACATGTCAACTGTGCATAAACATGACATGACCAAATCATAAAAGAGCCAGTGTGCCGTGTTGTGGGATACGACAGCCGGACCGCGACAAATCGGGGTATAGTTGGCGGTAGATGCATCGCCGAAGCACTTGCTGGGCTTGCTCCAGCTCGTTTCGTCGAACGAGAACGTGTAGAGATTGTATTCCGGGTCGATGATCACCACCTTGAAGAACGATGAGTTGCACTTCTCGCTGTTCGAGTGACAGTCTGCGCCACTCAAAACAGCGAATCCGCTCCAGCAGTTGTGTGAGGGGTCGGGATCGACCTGGACGGGGAGCACGTGGTACTCGCCAAGGAGCAGGCTGCACAACGCCAGGTGGACGGCCGTTGTGTCCGGGTCAGCGCCGACTCCATGAGGGGAGAGGCGCACTGTTGGCGAATAAGCCACGGCGGGCATGTCCAGTGTGTGCGTATCTGGTCATTGTCTGACCATGGTCCGACTAGTGTACAGGCTGGGCATTGTCTGTGGTGTATCCGACTAGTGTACGGGCTGTGTGCGTGCGTGCGTGAGTAGGCTAGGGTGCGGGCGTGTGCTGTGCATGCTGCACTGTAGGACCAGGAGCGGCTGTTGGCGCGCAGGTCAGGGTGACCGAGTCGGGGCCGTTGCGGGCTCGCCGCGTCCTGGGCGCGTTCGTGCGTGGAGTGGACGCGGCTGGAGCGGGCCGGACCGTGCGCTCGGGCGGGTGCAGACGTGGGGTTCGTGCCCAGCGTCTGGCCCGGGTATAAAGCCCGTGAGGGGTGCGTTGTAATGGTTGCGGTGGTGTGACGAGTTCGAGCTCGTGGGGGCGTAGTTGCGCCAGGAAAAACCACCCCGTCCCGTGTCCTTCTACCTTGGTCTTCTTCTTCCTCGGTTCATCGTAGACAGAGAGAGGGAGAGGTAGAGCCGAGCTAGGGCTAGAGAGAGCGAGAAGGCCACTGCAACAACACGCACGAGGAGGAGGCCGTGGCGGGAGACGAGCGGCTCCGCGTTGATCAGGAGCTCCGATGCGCCCGGCACAAAGGTGCCAAGGGCACGGCGACCATGTCCCATCGCCAAGCGTGGACAGGGGACCAAGTAAGGTCGGGCACATCCGTTGTCCCTGACGAAGAAGCCGACGAGGGAGGGGCACGCCTCCTCCGGTCAACAGCGGCGGAGGAAGAAGGGGTCGGCCACGAGGCGGCGCCACAGCTTGCACGAAGTGGTGCATCGGAAGAGCGCCGCCGCGTCGTCCTTGACGCGGACGAGGATCTCGAGGACCACGTCATCCGGAAGGAAACGCGAAGCCGCCGCCCGTTCCATTGGCGTATGCAGTTAGGCTAGGGTTACGCCGTCCATGTTAACGAAATTTTGTGCGATTCTTCAGGTCATCCGTAGATGGGATCGCGTTGGATATAGTTGATCTACAGCCCAATTGCATGCGTCTGGATACTGTAGTACGTACGCCCGGCCGGGTTTTTTTTTTGAAACAGTGTTGCTAATCTCCTTTTGAAATTCACAGAACCTCATACAAATTAGGGGTGTGCTACGCATCTGCCGGCTAATCTTTTTAAAAGATCGGTCAGGTCGCAAGCCGTCAGATTGTATGCCACAAGCCATTCGATTGTCTCTATTCTCTATTTTTTCGCAACAAGGTAATTGTTGCAAAACTATGTTCCACCAAAATCTTTGTTGCAAAAGCATCTACGGA
This sequence comes from Triticum timopheevii, assembly GCA_963921465.1. Lineage (NCBI taxonomy): Eukaryota > Viridiplantae > Streptophyta > Magnoliopsida > Poales > Poaceae > Triticum > Triticum timopheevii. Next base: position 652,547,252 of record OY997266.1, read on the forward strand.
TTCTTCTATGTATTCCCGCAGGCTGCAGCAAGACCATTGTTGCCAAAAATGCAACGAAATATCCAGCCTCTTCTCTACATTCCTGCAACAAGACCTTTGTTGCAAAAATTGCAACACCATTTTCGGCCTCTTCTCTACATTCCTGCAACAAGACCTTTGTTGCAAAAATTGCAACACCATTTTCGGCCTCTTCTCCACATCTACAATAAGACCTTTGTTGCAAAAGAAAAGTTTTCACTGTATTCCTGCAACAAGAGACTTGTTGCAAAAATTACAACAACTTCTCTGACCTCTTCTTTGTATTCCTGCAACAATACCATTATTGCAAAATTTCATCTGAAGCACTGGTAGTATTAGGCCATGGATTTCATCCAAACCTCGATGGTGAGGGACGAATGCATGTAGCATCCATGGTCTGGCCTACAATGCCGGAGCCTTGAAGTTGGCATGCCATGGGTCTGGTAGGCCACCGTCCCATGCGTGAGGTACGTCGATCTGGATCTCGTCAATCTTGTCCCCTGTAATGGATGTAACACCACAGTATGGAGAAGAGATAGGGGAGGCAAGAGATGGACGGGCAACGTGGGCTCAGTGGAGAGAGATTAAGGGGATGGAAGCAGACAGGATGGATGAATGGAGAAGAAAACGGTTTCAGCTAGAAGTTTCAGGAATGGGAGGTGAGGTCGTGGGCGTGAGGATAAGAACGAGCTTGTCCCGCAGAACACGCTGCGCAAGCGTGAGGAGGCGGATGAGCGACAGAAAATCGATCGGTTGAAGCCAATCATTTCCCAACAAATTATCTGCAGCATTTTCTTTTCCTGTTTTTTTGTTGTATTTTGTTCTAGCTCGTGTCACGCACCTTTGCTAGTTAGGCCAGGGCTACGCCGGCTGGGCCACGTCATTGTCCCAGAGGTATATAGAAAGGGTCTGTTTAGTATCTATATGTGCTCTAATTATTGCACATCTAAGTGACTCAATCAAGTATAAAAAGAAAAGAAAAGAAAAAATAAAATAAAATAAAATGCATACATAAATCTTCGCAAAGATCAATAACATAGAACTTAGATGTGCAATACTTTGTGATAGACTTTGAAATAGTAACAGATATTGTAACTACCGCCTGTTTCATTTATTTTTCTCGAATACACCCGTTTTTAGAAATGTGGTTACAACTGGTGATACACTTTGAGCTTCTCTTTTCTAATATCCATACTAAACTTTCACATAGAAACACACACATCCTAATATTATCACCATGTGAAACTGCCTATCTCCTTCCCATCACTTGTTGCTTGGCCACGGCTTCGAGTCTTCCTGCGGCCTCTTGGAGCTGCCTCTCTATTGAGAGAGGTGGGAGCGGAAGGCTTGATTCGCTATCCAAAAACAGAAGCACAAGCCATCAACGACGTCAAATATACTTTTTGTGTTTGCGAGGAAGACATGAAACTTATGAGCATGGTAATTAAAATAATCGACGTTGATGTGACACAGATAATTAGTCAATCGTGTAAAGCAGTGGAAGCAACAGTTAATTAATCAGTTCTAGCTAATTGATGGTTCAATAAATTTGCAAATCAAACCAAGTATACATACCTTGCAGTACCAAGACGAGAAAGGAAGAACGCCGGCCAGTCAATCTCCAGAGGCACGACATCTAGAGGGATGTTAGGGTGTAAGCCGCGCCAGTCCGCCACTGCCTCCACTGTCCCAGTCTCTAGATCGGCCGAGTACACGCGCCGACGCCTGTCACTGACAAGTAATTTGCCGCGCTTCTCACCTAGTACGTGAAGCATGTCTCTTTCTTGAGTCTCCGTCCTCCTAGGTTGTATTAATTCTACTGTATCAGTGCAGAGCCATTGCGAGGTCCCGTCTGCACTCTGCTGGTCCTCTTGCTGTCTCCATATCTCTAGCTTGGGACCTGCTGCCTCTTGCACCCTTAGTACCGAGAGGGCGCCGTCGCTCGTTGCCAGGCCAAGGCACGCACGATCGTCAATATACCTTGCCAGGACGGGAAGCCTTGTGAATGAGATGTCGCCGCTCCGGGCATCTAGCTTAACAAGGCAGAAACATTGCGCAATCCAACTATTAAATAGCCAGTGGACGGCGCCGTGACGCACGATGGCGTGGCTTTGACACAGTGAGCCGAAGGTGTTGGAATCTTCTATGGTGCCGCTGAAGCACTTTGTATGCTTACTCCAACTCTCATTGCCGGACGAGAACGTGTGCACATCAAACTTGAAGCCGATCCGGGGCTCGCAACCAGCGGTGATGATTATTACTTTGTAGAAGGACGAGTTGCCGCGAGGTGCCTGCTCCACATCACCGGAGGTACAGTTATCACCGGATAGGACGGCACAGCCGTAATTCTTGTAGTCACGCAAGTCCATAGAAGAGCTGTCCATTATAGGAGGGAGCATGTGGCACGTGCCGACGAGCATGTTGCACACGGCCAGGCGATCGACCCACCAATCGTCCGCGCCACGGGAGCGGGATGGGAGGAGGTGCACAAGGAGGAGGCCACGATGCGAGACGAGCGGCGCCGCGTGGTTCAGTATGCTTGTCGGGACGTCGTGCACGAAGGTGCTGATGGCACGGCGCCCACGGCCCAGCGCCGACCAAGGCGTCGGCACGAGAACCTTGGCCCCTTGATGACGATGTCGCTGCTTGTTAAAAAACCCGATGAAGGATGCGCATGACTGGTCCGGCCACCGACGCCGTAGGAAGGTGGGGTCAGTGATAAGGTGGCGCCAGTGCCTGCATGCCGCGGCGCAGCGGAAGAGGGTAGCCGCGTCGTGAAGGCGAACCAGGATCTCACGGAGGATGTCGTCCGGGAGCGAAACCGCCATGGCTGAGTAGCTTGCGTCGATGTGGGCGTGAGTAATTGGCGTACGTGCGTAGTACGAGTATATATTTGGTGGTCGTCGACGTCCGTCGTCAGAGTCAGACTCGTTCTCCAATCCAGCTGCATGCCGGTCTTATGTTTCCGGGACACCCGTATCCATATCGTATGCTTATTTTTTTTTTTTACTTTTATTAGTACTAGACGTTAGTTTCCTCTCTACTTATCTGGCTGCGATTGAACTCGTGACAACATAATTTGCTAACTAAACTGAAAGATAAAGGAAAAGAACGAATTTTATTTTTGAGAATAAATTCTATTTTTACCCAACTTTAATTTTGGCATTTTTACCAGAAAATCCTTATAACTAAATGGTTGATTTCCACCATCCGTAGTTCTCTCAACATCCGGTCTACCACCTCACCAAGCACAGCATGTCTATCACAACATAATTAAGAGTGAAATGCATAAAATCATCACGATAGTGTCCGAATTGTCAAAAAACTACCACAATAGAAATTGTGACAAAATGCACCGCACACAACCGTTGACAGCGGCTAAAAAGACATTGACCAAAATTTGAAACTCGTTTTGAGATGACAAAGTGCACACATGGTGAGAGAAGTGACGGTTTGCGGCTAACGCTTTTTAACGGCGTGGTCAGGACAACGCCCAATCAGAGGCTAGCGTTGACACAGACCAAAACACTCGAAGCAACCCAGTCATTCTCCCCTTTGCTCCTCTACCTCGCTCTCCTCTGCTACTACTTCTCCCTCGACCGCCGTCGTACGAGCTCATGACTACCTAGCTGTCGGCCGCCATGGTCTCCTGGAACAACAGCAAGAGCAGCGATGACTGGATGGCGGAGTTGGACTCAAACGTAAACTCCTCGCTCCTTTGTCTCATACATTAGGCTTAGGGTTCTTGGCAATATGAGGATTTATTCGATTTGGATCTCGATTTGAATCGAGTCCAGTCGATTTGGCTTGCTCCCTCCGATTTGAACTCAATCCAAGCCCCTCACACCATTGAAGACTCGGACTATCATGGCATTGTGGACTTTGAGTGCTACTAGAAGAAAATTGCTAAGAGATTTGTACCTTTCGAAGCACCCTCCCTGGAAGGAGGTTTTATGGCTATGCACGGCATGTAAGCTATCACTTTGTACATGACTGGTCTTTCCTTGTTTGTCCATGCCTTCTTTACATTATGATGCATGTGAATGTGCTGGGTGTGTTATGGTTGCTCTGAATTGTGCTAAATGTATTTCGTAGCTTTAAGCAAGTTAATGTAGTGATTTCAATGGTGGAATTTAGGTTTTTTTGTAACTTTAATCCTCTGCAAACATGATAAATTTTAAGTTGGGTGCATTGATCTATCACCATTGTTGCTTGGTGGTGTACATTTTGCTAGGTGACCATTATTGCCCTGAATTGCTCTGTTTAAGCGGCGCACTGTGTAAAACTATACTGTATGTAGTAACTTCAAACTGCAAAGTGTTTGTATTATCTGCCAAGTGCTTTATATTCATTGGAGACTGCTCTCTATCCCTGTATTAGTTGTAGAATTTGTTGACAATTGTTAAAATCATGCAATTTTTTAGCCTTGCAGTTAGACAACTATGCTTTTGTTGAATGGGTTGAGAAAGAGTGGCCTGAAGCAATGAAGAACACACTTTACAAGGTCTGGGATCAATATGAAGAATAGAGAGGTGCTAGAATCCAGGAAGGACGACAGAGGACATAGAAGCCATGCTGAGCAGCTGGAGAAGAAGCGGTATGTCATCAAGATATGAAGGTCATTCATGTTGTTTAAGAAGAAGTGATGAGGAACATGATAAAGGAGAAGAATGAGTTGAAGGAGGATAGTGTTGGGGAACGTAGTAATTTTAAAAAAAATCCTACGCACACGCAAGATCATGGTGATGCATAGCAACGAGAGGGGAGAGTGTCGTCCACGTACCCTCGTAGACCGTAAGAGGAAGCGTTATGACAACGTGGTTGATGTAGTCGTACGTCTTCACGATCGACCGATCCAAGTACCGAACGTATGGCACCTCCGCGATCTGCACACGTTCAGCTTGGTGACATCCCACAAACTCATGATCCAGTAGGGCTTCGAGGGAGAGTTTCGTCAACACGATGGAGTGATGATGGTGTTGATGGAGCTACCGACGCAGGGCTTTGCCTAAGCACCGCTATGATATGACCGAGGTGGATTATGGTGGAGGGGGCACCGCACACGACTAAAGATCAATGATCAACTTGTGTGTCCCATGGGGTGCCCCCTCCCCCATATATAAAGGAGTAGAGAAGGGGGAGGCCGCCAGCCAGGAGGAGGGCGCGCCAAGGGGAGTCCTACTCCCACCGGGAGTAGGATTCCCCCCTTCCAAGTTGGAGTAGGAGAGGTAGGAAAGAGGAGGGAGAGAGGAAGGAAAGGGGAGCCGGCCCCCTCACCCAATTCGGATTGGGTTTGGGGGGGGATGTCCTAGGCTTCCTCATCCTCTATTCCACTAAGGCCTGATACGTCTCCAACGTATCTATAATTTTTGATTGTTACGTGCTATTATATTACCTGTTTTGGATGTTTATGGGCTTTACTTTCCAGTTTTATATCATTTTTGGGACTAACCTATTAACCGGAGGCCCAGCCCATATTGTTGTTTTCTTGCCTATTTCAGTGTTTCGAAGAAAAGGAATATCAAACAGAGTCCAAACGGAATGAAACCTTCGGGAGAGTTATTTTTGGAACGGAAGCAATCCAGGGGACTTGGAGTGCACGTAAGGGCAGCAACGAGGAAGCCACGAGGCAGGGAGGCGCGCCCTACCCCCTGGGCGCGCCCCCACCCTCATGGGCCCCTCGTGGCTCCCCTGACCGACTTCTTTTGCCTATATATGTCCATATACCCTAAAACATCGGGGAGCACAATAGATCGGGAGTTCCGTCGCCGCAAGCCTCTGTAGCCACCAAAAACCAATCGGGACCCTGTTCCGGCACCCTGCCGAAGGGGGGATCCCTCACCGGTGGCCATCTTCATCATCCCGGCACTCTCCATGACGAGGAGGGAGTAGTTCAACCTTGGGGCTAAGGGTATGTACCAGTAGCTATGTGTTTGATCTCTCTCTCTCTCTCTCTCTCTCTCGTGTTCTTGAGGTGATACATCTTGATGTATCGCGAGCTTTGCTATTATAGTTGGATCTTATGATGTTTCTCCCCCTCTACTCTCTTGTGATGAATTGAGTTTTCCCCTTGAATTTGTCTTGTCGGTTTGAGTCTTTATGGATTTGAGAACACTTGATGTATGTCTTGCGTGGGATACTCGTGGTGACAATGGGGTATTCTACTTGATGTATGTTTTGGTGATCAAGTTGCGGGTTCCGTGACCTTGTGAACTTATGCATAGGGGTTGGCACACGTTTTTGTCTTTACTCTCCGGTAGAAACTTTGGGGCACTCTTTGAAGTACTTTGTGTTGGTTGAACGATGAATCTGAGATTGTGTGATGCATATCGTATAATCATGCCCACGGATACTTGAGGTGACATTGGAGTATCTAGGTGACACTAGGGTTTTGGTTGATTTGTGTCTTAAGGTGTTATTCTAGTATGAACTCTATGATAGATCGAACGGAAAGAATAGCTTCGTGTTATTTTACTACGGACTCTTGAATAGATCAATCAGAAAGGATAACTTTGAGGTAGTTTCATATCCTACCATAATCTCTTCGTTTGTTCTCCGCTATTAGTGACTTTGGAGTGACTCTTTGTTGCATGTTGAGGGATAGTTATATGATCCAGTTATGTTATTATTGTTGAGAAAACTTGCACTAGTGAAAGTATGAACCCTAGGCCTTGTTTCCTACCATTGTAGTACCGTTTACGCTCACTTTTATCATTAGTTACCTTGCTGTTTTTATATTTTCAGATTACAAATACTCATATCTACCATCCATATTGCACTTGTATCACCATCTCTTCGCCGAACTAGTGCACCTATACAATTACCATTGTTTTGGGTGTGTTGGGGACACAAGTGACTCTTTGTTATTTGGTTGCAGGGTTGTTTAAGAGAGACCATCTTCAACCTACGCCTCCCACGGATTGATAAACCTTAGTTCATCCACTTGAGGGAAATTTTCTACTGTCCTACAAACCTCTGCACTTGGAGGCCCAACAACGTCTACAAGAAGAAGGTTGTGTAGTAGACATCAAGCTCTTTTCTGGCGCCGTTGCCGGGGAGGTGAGTGCTTGAAGGTATATCTTTAGATCTTGCAATCGAATCTTTTTGTTTCTTGTTTTATCACTAATTTAGTTTATAAAAGAAAAATACAAAAAAATTGGAATTGAGTTTGCCTCATACGCTTCATCTTTTTAATATCTTTCGTGAGAATGATGGAAAGGAAAATTATGCTCAAGTGCTAGAAGAACAAGTCTATAAAATGTTTGGCACTAAATCTTTGAATGATGAGCATGATTGCAATATTGTTAGTATGAATTCCTTGAATATCCATGATGCTAATGATATGCAAAGCCACAATCTTGGGGGAGCTACGTTTGATGAAGATGATATTTTTTGTCCCCCAAGTTTTGATGAGCAAATTTATTATGATGAAAGCATGTCTCCTATTTATGATGATTATTGTGATGACACGTATGCTATAAAGAATAAAGATAACCATGAAACTTGTCATCTTGATTTTTATTTTCAATTGGATTATGCTTCACATGATAGTTCTAGGCAAGTAGATCATGAAAAGAATGCTTTATGTGCTGGTTATATTGTTGAATTCATTCATGATGCTACTAAAAATTATTATGGGGGAGGAACATATGCTTGTAGGAATTGCAATAATATCAAGTTCCCTCTCTATGTGCTTAAAGTTTTAAAGTTATGCTTGTTTTGCCTTCCTATACTAGTTGATTATTGTTCCCATAAGTTGTTTGCTCACAAAATCCCTATGCATAGGAAGTGGGTTAGACTTAAATGTGTTAGTCATATTCTTCATCATGCTCTCTTTATGTTTCAATTCTTATCTTTTATGTGATCATCATTGTCATCATCATGCCTAGCTAGAAAGGCATTAAAGAAAAGCGTTTGTTGGGAGACAACCCAATATTTACCCTTACTGTTTTTGTGTGTCCACATGATTATGATACTATAGTAATCATGTTTTATAGCTTTTGTTTCAATGAAGTGCCAAGTAAGACCTTTAGGATAGCTTACGGTGATAGTTGTGTTGATCCTGCTGGAAATCAGAAACTTTTGCACCCAGTAAATTAGTTTTGATAATTCACAGAAACGTTCTTTTGATCTGATTCTTTTTGATCTGGATTGTTACACAAATTTCTTAGGACTTCCTAATTTGGTAGGAATGTTGGAGTTCCATAAGTATACGTTTGACACAGATTACTACAGAATGTTCTGTTTTTGACAGGTTCTGTTTTCTATGTATCGTTTGCTTATTTTGATGAATCTATGAGTAGTATCGGAGGGTATGAATTTATAATGAGTTCACAACAGTACCTAAGTGGTGGTTTTATTTTCTTATACTAACGGAGCTTACGGGTTTTTTGTTGAGTTTTGTGTTGTGATGTTTTCAAGTTTTGGGTAAAGATTCGATGGACTATGGAATAAGGAGTGGCAAGAGCCTGAGCTTGGGGATGCCCATGGCACCCCAAGATAATCTAAGGACAACCAAAATCCTAAGCTTGGGGATGCCCCAGAAGGCATCCCCTCTTTCGTCTTCGTCTATCGATAACTTTACTTGGAGCTATATTTTTATTCACCACATGATATGTGTTTTTCTTGGAGCGTCATTTTGTTTTATTTTGTTTTGCTTGCTGTTTGAATAAAGTATCAAGATATGAAATTCTTAAATGTTAGAGAGTCTTTACATAGTTGCACAATTATTTGACTACTCATTGATCTTCACTTATATCTTTTGGAGTAGTTTGTCGTTTGCTCTAGAGCTTCACTTATATCTTTTAGAGCACGGCGGTAGATTTATTTTGTAGAAATTGTTAATATCTCATGCTTCACTTATATTATTTTGAGAGTCTTTTAGAACAACATGGTATTTGCTATGGTTATAAAATCGGTCCTAGAATGATGGGCATCCAAGTTGGGTACAATAAAAACTATCATAGAAAGTGAATTGGATGCTATGATCAATTTGATACTTTATAATTGTTTTGAGATATAGAGGTGGTGATATTAGAGCCATGCTAGTTGGGTAATTGTGAATTTAAAGAATACTTGTGTTGAAGTTGGCAAGCCCCGTAGCATGCACGTATGGTAACCGTTGTGTAACAAATTTGAAACATGAAGTGTTCTTACATTGTCATCTTTATGAGTGGCGGTCGGGGACGAGCAATGGTCTTTTCCTACCAATCTATCCCCCAGGAGCATGCGCGTAGTGCTTGGTTTTTGATGACTTGTAGATTATTGCAATAAGTATATGAGTTATTTATGACTAATATTGAGTCCATGGATTATACGCACTTTTACCTTTCCATCATTGCTAGCCTCTTCGGTACCGTGCATTGCCCTTTCTCACCTTGAGAGTTGGTGCAAACTTCGCTGGTGCATCCCAACCCCGTGATACGATACGCTCTATCACACATAAACCTCCTTATACCTATTATGGCATTTCCATAGCCATTCCGAGATATATCGCCATGCAACTTTCCACCGTTCCGTTCATCATGACACGCATCATCATTGTCATATTGCCTTGCATGATCATGTAGTTGACATCGTATTTGTGGCAAAGCGACCTTCATAATTTTCATACATGTCACTCTTGATTCATTGCCTTTCCCGGTACACCGCCAGAGGCATTCATATAGAGTCATATCTTGTTCTAGTTTTGACTTGTAACTCATGAGTTGTAAATAAATAGAAGTGTGATGATCATCATTATTAGAGCATTGTCCCTTAAAAAAAGAGAAAGGCCAAATAAAAAAAGAGAAAGGCCAAATAAAAAAAAAGGCCCAAAAAAAGGGGACAATGCTACTATCTTTTTTTCCACACTTGTGCTTCAAAGTAGCACCATGTTCTTCATATAGAGAGTCTCATTTGTTGTCACTTTCATATACTAGTGGGAATTTTTCATCATAGAACTTGCCTTGTATATTCCAATGATGGGCTTCCTCATAATGCCCTAGGTCTTCGTGAGCAAGCAAGTTGGATGCACACCCACTTAGTTTCTTTTGTTGAGCTTTCATACATTTATAGCTCTAATGCATCCGTTGCATGGCAATCCCTACTCCTTATGTTGACATCAATTGATGGGCATCTCGATAGCCCGTTGATTAGCCTCATTAACATGAGACTTTCTTATTTTTTGTCTTCTCCACACATCCTCCATCATCATATTCTATTGCACCCATAGTGCTATATCCATGGCTCACGCTCATGTATTGCATGAAAGTTGAAAAAAGTTTGAGATTGCTAAAGTATGAAACAATTTCTTGGCTTGTCATCGGGGGTGTGCAAGATGAGAGCATTCTTGTGTGATGAAAATGGAGCATGAACAAACTATATGATTTTGTAGGGATAAACTTTCTTTAGCCATGCTATTTTGAGAAGACATGATTGCTTTGTTAGTATGCTTGAAGTATTACTATTTCTTATGTCAATATGAACTTTTATTTTGAATCATTTGGATCTGAACATTCATACCACAATAAAGAAAATTACATTAAGGATTATGCTAGGTAGCATTCCACATCAAAAATTCTGTTTTTATCATTTACCTACTCGAGGACGAGCAGGAATTAAGCTTGGGGATGCTTGATACGTCTCCAATGTATCTATAATTTTTGATTGTTCCATGCTATTATATTACCTGTTTTGGATGTTTATGGGCTTTACTTTACACTTTTATATCATTATTGGAACAAACCTATTAACCGGAGGCCCAGCCCATATTGTTGTTTTCTTTTACCTGTTTTGGATGTTTATGGGACTTGCTAACTTCAACACAAGCATTCTTTAAATTCATAATCACCCAACTAGCATGACTTTAATATCACTACCTCCATATCTCAAAACAATTATCAAGTATCAAACTGATCATAGCATCCAATTCACTTCCTATGATAGTTTTTATTATACCCAACTTGGATGCCTACCATTCTAGGACCAATTTTATAACCATAGCAAATACCGTGCTGTTCTAAAAGACTCTCAAAATAATATAAGTGAAGCATGAGAGACTAGTAATTTCTACAAAAATAAGTCACCACCGTGCTCTAAAAGATATAAGTGAAGCACTAGAGCAAAAACTATCAAGCTCAAAAGATATAAGTGAAGCACATAGAGTATTCTAGCAAATTCTAATCAAATAGGCTTCTCCCAAATGGTGTGTACAGCATGGATGATTGTGGTAAACTAAAAAGCAAAGACTAATATAATACACGGCGCTCCAAGAAAAACACATATCATGTGGCAAATAAAAATATAGCTGCAAGTAAAGTTACCAATGAACGAAGAGGAAAGAGGGGATGCCTTCCCGGGGCATCACCAAGCTTAGGCTTTTGGCTATCCTTGAATATCTTGGGGTGCCTTGGGCATCCCCAAGCTTAGGCTTTTGGCTATACTTGAATATCTTGGGGTGTCTTGGGCATCCCCAATCTTAGGCTCTTTCCACCCTTTATTCCATAGTCCATAAAAGCTTTACCCAAAACTTGAAAACTTCACAACACAAAACTCAACAAAAATCTTATGAACTCCGTTAGAGAAAGAAAACAAAACCACCACATAAGGTACTGTAATGAACTCATTCTTTATTTATTTTGGTGTTAAACCTACTGTATTCCAACTTCTCTATGGTTTGTAAACTATTTTACTAGCCATAGATGCATCAAAATAAGCAAACAACACACGAAAAGCAGAATCTGTCAAAAACAGAACAGTCTGTAGCAATCTATAACAAACTCAAACTTTTGGAACTCTAAAAATCCTAAAAAATAGGAAGTCCTGGAAAATTTGTTTATTCAACATCAGCAAAATGAATCAATGCAAAATCACGTTCCTGTGATTTAACAAAATTATATTCGTGCACGCAAAGTTTCTGTTTTTCAGCAGAATCAAATCAACTATCATCGTAGGTTATCCGATAGGTTCTACTTGGCACAAACACTAATTAAAAGATAAAAACACATCTAAACAGAAGGTAGATGCAATATTTATTACTAAACAGGAGCAAAAACAAAAAAACATAAAGAAAATTGGGTTGCCTCCCAAATAGCGCTATCGTTTAACGCCCCTAGCTAGGCATAAAAGCAAAGATAGATCTAAGGAGTGCCATCTTTAATTTTCAGTTTTTTAGCGGAGTCATGCTCGAATCCGGGAGGTTCTTTCCGCTTCCCTTCATACTCGGAAATTTTTAGATCTAAAGAATCCAACCGCTTATTGCAAAGAGTAATCAACATATTCATGCGGTGAAGATTTCCGCTAACACTTTTAAGAGTCTCAAGAGACTTTTGTAAAAAAATTGTTACTTCGCAAATCTTTCCAAACACTTGGGTTTCTTCTTGGGTAGGATGTGATCCTCCCTTTCGAGGTAGTGTTCCCACTATTCCCTCTATAATTTCATGCGCAATACTGGGATCAATTTCAATGAAATTTCCCTTGGCAATGCAATCCAAGAGTTGTCTATGCGTCATATTTAACCCAACATAAAAATTACGAAGAAGAATTCTAAAGTTCAACTCTAGGGTGCACTTGCGATAAGATTCCATCATCCTATACCAAGCATATTTTTAGTTTTCTCCTTGCCTTTGCTTGAAGTGAAGAACTTCAAACTCAGGAGACATAGGAGCGGATAAGGAACTAGACATAATGACAAGGCAAATGAGCTAACACACGGCAAACGGAAAAAAAGGCAAGCGAAAAGAGAGGAGGAGATTGGGAAAGAGAGGGCGAATAAAACGGCAAAGGTGAAGTGGGGGAGAGGAAAACGAGAGGCAAATGGCAAATAATGTAAATGCGAGGGAGATGAGTTTGTGATGGGTACTTGGTATTTCTTGACTTGAGCGAAGACCTCCCCGGCAACGGCGCCAGAAATCCTTCTTGCTACGTCTTGAGCTTGCGTTGGTTTTCCTCGAAGAGGAGAGGGTGATGCAGCGATAGGAGCGTAAGTATTTCCCTCAGTTTTTGAGAACCAAGGTATCAATCTAGTAGGAGGCTCCTCAAAAGTCCCAGGCACCTACACAAACAAATTGAGAACTCGCAACCAACGCAATAAAGGGGTTGTCAATCCCTTCACGGCCACTTGCGAAAGTGAGATCTAATAAAGATAGTATGATAAGATAAATATATTTTTGGTATTTTATAATATAGATGCAAAAATTAAAGATGCAAGTAAAAGTCGATTGGAAGCAAATATGATAAGAGATAGACCCGGGGGCCATAGGTTTCACTAGAGGCTTCTCTCAAGATAGCATAAGTATTACGGTGGGTGAACAAATTACTGTCGAGCAATTGATAGAAAAGCACATAGTTATGAGATTATCTAGGCATGATCATGTATATAGGCATCACGTCCATAACAAGTAGACCGACTGCTGCCTGCATCTACTATTATTACTCCACACATCGACCGACTCCTGCCTGCATCTAAAGTATTAAGTTCATAAGAATAAAGTAACACATTAAGCAAGATGACATGATGTAGAGGGATAAACTCAAGCAATATGATATAAACCCCATCTTGTTATCCTCGATGGCAACAATACAATACGTGCCTTGCAACCCTTTCTGTCACTAGGTAAGGACACCACAAGATTGAACCCAAAGCTAAGCACTTCTCCCATGGCAAGAAAGATCAATCTAGTAGGCCAAACCAAACTGATAATTCGAAGAGATTTGCAAAGATGACTCAATCATACATAAAAGAATTCAGAGAAGATTCAAATATTATTCATAGATAAACTTGATCATAAACCCACAATTCATCGGATCTCGACAAACACACCGCAAAAAGAGTTTACATCGAATAGATCTCCACAAGAGAGGGAGAGAACATTGTATTGAGATCCAAAAAGAGAGAAGAAGCCATCTAGCTAATAAGTATGGACCCGTAGGTCTGCGGTAAACTACTCACAACTCATCGGAGGGGCAAGCATGTTGATGTACAAGCGCTCCATGGTCGATTCACCCTCCGGCAGAGTGTCGGCGAAGGTTCCAAGATGAGATCTCGCGGATACAGAAGGTTACGGTGGTGGAAATTGTGTTTCGTCTTGCTCCTGGATGTTTTCGGGGTACGTAGGTATATATAGGAGGAAGAAGTACGTCGGTGGCCGCCCGAGGGGCCCACAAGACAGGGGGGCGCGCCCTCCTATCTCGTGGGAGCCTCGACAGCTTCTTGGCTTGCACTCCAAGTCCTCTGGATCACGTTCGTTACAAAAATCTTGCTCCCGAAGGTTTCATTCCGTTTGGACTCCGTTTGATATTCCTTTTCTTCGAAATACTGAAATAGGCAAAAAAATAATATGGGCTGGGCCTCCGGTTAGTAGGTTAGTCCCAAAAATGATATAAATGTGTAAAATAAAGCCCATAAACATCCAAAAGGGGTAATATAATAGCATGGAACAATCAAAAATTATAGATACGTTGGAGACGTATCAGACCCGATGCACTAGGTATGACACCTAGATCGGATATGAACTCATTCATCCTGACTCCTTCATTTGCTGCTTCCGAAGCAGCTATGTACTCCGCTTCATACATAGATCCCGCCACGACGCTTTGTTTAGAACTGCACCAACTGACAGCTCCACCGTTCAATATAAACATGTATCCCGTTTGCGATTTAGAATCGTCCGGATCAGTGTCAAAGCTTGCATCGATGTAACTATTTACGATGTCACATCCATAAACGAGAAACATATCCTTAGTCCTTTTCAGGTATTTCAGGATGTTTTTGACCGCTGTCCAGTGATCCACTCCTGGATTACTTTGGTACCTCCCTGCTAAACTAATAGCAAGGCACACATCAGGTCTGGTACACAGCATTGCATACATGATAGAGCCTATGGCTGAAGCATAGGGAACATTTTTCATTTTCTCTCTATCTTCTGCAGTGGTCGGGCATTGAGTCTGACTTAACTTTACACCTTGTAACACAGGCTAGAACCCTTTCTTTGCTTGGTCCATTTTGAACTTTTTCAAAACTTTGTCAAGGTATGTGCTTTGTAAAAGTCCAGTTAAGTGTCTTGATCTATCTCTATAGATCTTGATGCCCAATATGTAAGCAACTTCACCGAGGTCTTCCATTGAAAAACTCTTATTCAAGTATCCTTTTATGCTATCCAGAAATTCTACATCATTTCCAATTAACAATATGTCATCCACATATAGTATTAGAAATGCTACAGAGCTCCCACTCATTTTCTTGTAAATACAGGCTTCTCCAAAAGTCTGTATAAAACCATATGCTTTGATCACACTATCAAAACGTTTATTCCAACTCCGAGAGGCTTGCACCAGTCCATAAATGGATCGCTGGAGCTTGCACACTTTGTTAGCACCTTTCGGATCGACAAAACCTTCTGGTTGCATCATATACAACTCTTCTTCCAGAAATCCATTCAGGAATGCAGTTTTGACATCCATTTGCCAAATTTCATAATCATAAAATGCGGCAATTGCTAACATGATTCGGATAGACTTAAGCATCGCTACGGGTGAGAAAGTCTCATCGTAGTCAACCCCTTGAACTTGTCGAAAACCTTCCGCAACAAGTCGAGCTTTGTAGATAGTAACATTACCATCAGCGTCGGTCTTCTTCTTGAAGATCCATTTATTCTCGATGGCTTGCCGATCATCGGGCAAGTCAACCAAAGTCCACACTTTGTTCTCATACATGGATCCCATCTCAGATTTCATGGCCTCAAGCCATTTTTCGAAATCTGGGCTCATCATCACTTCCTCATAGCTCGTAGGTTCGCCATGGTCAAGTAACATGACCTCCAGAATAGGATTACCGTACCACTCTGGTGCAAATCTTACTCTAGCTGACCTACGAGGTTCGGTAGTAACTTGATCTGAAGTTTCATGATCAATATCATTAGCTTCCTCACTAATTGGTGTAGGCGTCACAGGAACCGGTTTTTGTGATGACCTACTTTCCAATAAGGGAGCAGGTACAGTTACCTCATCAAGTTCTACTTTCCTCCCATTCACTTCTTTCGAGAGAAATTCTGTCGGTGTCAAAACCGGCGGATCTCGGGTAGGGACCCGAACTGTGCGTCTAGGCGGATGGTAACAGGAGACAAGGGACACAATGTTTTACCCAGGTTCGGGCCCTCTTGATGGAGGTAAAACCCTATGTCCTGCTTGATTAATATTGATGATATGGGTAGTACAAGAGTGGATCTACCACGAGATCAAGGAGGCTAAACCCTAGAAGCTAGCCTATGGTATGATTGTTGTAATGTATGTTGTGTCCTACGAACTAAAGCCCTCCGGTTTATATAGACACCGGAGAGGGCTAGGGTTACACAGAGTTGGTTACAATGGTAGGAGATCCACATATCGTATCGCCAAGCTTGCCTTCCACGCCAAGGAAAGTCCCATCCGGACACGGGACGGAGTCTTCAATCTTGCATCTTCGTAGTCTTGGAGTCCGGCGGATGATGATAGTCCGGCTGTCCGGACACCCCCTAGTCCAGGACTCCCTCAGTAGCCCCTGAACCAGGCTTCAATGACGATAAGTCCAGCGCGTATATAGTCTTCGGCGTTGCAAGGCGGGTTCTCCCTTTAAGTTCCATGTACCTGCCGAACAGTGTCCGGATTCCTCATAAATGTTGTGCTTCTTGGCTTCTACGCCCAATAATGGCCTTCTTCCATGCGTCGCACGAATGCGAAAAGCCAGGGTGTCTTTTATGTTTCGCCCCCTAGTCGTGCAAGTCATCCGCCTACAAAAGAGGCAAAAATCCAGATCCAAATCACACCATCTTCCTTCCGCAAATACTCATCGGAGCGCCTTTGACCCAAAAATCCATTCCATCATGGACCGTAGGCGCAGCTCCTCTTCTCGTGCTCCCAGCCCACTACCAGGAGATTGGAGGAGATGCTCTGTTCCACACAACGAGCTAGTGAAGCTCCAAGCGGGGGGATATCTCCCTCCGGCCTTCATGGTCCCGGTTCGAGCCGGGCTGGCCACCTACCAAGGTGGGAAGCAAGCGGAGGCTACCCCAAGTCCCAACAAAGGGGAGCGGGTATGCTTCGTCCCCTATCTGATAATGGGACTCGGATTTCCTATACATCCGTTCCTCCGCGGGCTCCTGGAGTTCTACGGACTCCAGCTCCATCACCTTACACTCGCCTCTGTCCTGCATATCGCGGGTTACGTAGCTCTTTGCGAGCTATTCCTGGGCATCGAGCCCCATTTTGCACTGTGGAAGAGGTTGTTCTGCCTCGTCCCCCGTTCTCACGAGGGATCTATATATCAAGTGGGCGGCACCGAAGTATGGCTCATCGCCGGGACCGGATATCCATCCGGAACCCCTAAGAAGGCGTTCGAAGACTGGCCTTCGGAATGGTTTTATATAGAAGACGCTCCGCTACCGGACCCAGTCCGGGTCGGCCTCCCGGAGTTTAGTACTGCTCCCCTGAAGAAACGCCTTAGTTGGCGCCCGCGGAGCCCCCAATTGGAGGAAGACAAGAGCGTCCATTACCTGATGGGCCGAATAAGATTACTAGCCCATTCCGGGTTGACCATGATTCGAGTCATGGCACCATGCATCATGCGGGGGGTACAGCCATTGCAATACAGGGGCCACCCCATGTGGGATTTCAACGGGGAAGACGATGCCACCCGCTATGGCCGCAAAGGGCCGGATTCGACCGAGGATCTGGTGCAGATCATGTCCGGCCTGTACAAGGGGGAGAAGGAGGACTTCCTTCGGACGAACCCCTTGAATGGGTTTTCCATGAATAACCCTCGGGGCTGGGTAAGCGAACACTTTTTAAGGGCTCAACCCATGCTTTCAAAGTTTAAGCTTCTTACATTATGTCTTCGGCGCAGGAACTACGCCGGATTGTGGAGGACATGGTAAGTCCAGCTCCGCAACCTGAGGATCCAGAGAGATCCCAGGATCCGGCCTCCGAAGATGATCCGGACATCAAGGTGGAGTTGATCGACGGGGTGTTCCACTAGCTCAGCATGGATAACGCTTTAGTCGCCATTACGGCGGACTACCCCGGATTATATCCGGCTTTCCAGGTGATTGTGACCGAGGTCCGGACACCATTATCTCTTCCTTGCCCATTTCTGACCTTCGCGAACGATGGTGTTTTACAGGAAGCGCCTTCAAGGCGGGAAGCCGAGCCTGCGGCGGCTGACCAACAAAGGCCAGTCCGGACCAGCAGGCGGAAAAGGAGCGGGCACGGACTGAAATGTCGCCGCAAAGGTATAGCCCGTATTTAAATATTCAGAGCAACGTTCCTAGGAAGCGTCTGAGTGCTCATGATCCTTATAGGAGAAAAAGCGCCCGCCGGACTGCGGGCGTAGAGGTTGCCGATCCGACCTATACCAGCCAGGCTCCAGCGCCCGGTCTGGAGGGGGAGGCAAGCGCAAAGCGCGGGCCGGATACTCCTCCAACGGAGGATGCCGACAGACTGTCCGCCACCAAGTCTGAGGTGGAGAGCGCCATGAACCATAGGCGCCGCCGGACAGTATTTCGTGAAGCGTGCTTCTCCCCTGAGGCGTTGAACGCCTTTAATGCGGGGGACGCGCACCTCCGTGCTGCTCAAGATGGTTTTACCAGAGCCACGGAGCAGTATGTAAAAGACATACGGGTAAGGGAATTTAATGGTTATA
This sequence comes from Triticum timopheevii, assembly GCA_963921465.1. Classification (NCBI taxonomy): domain Eukaryota; kingdom Viridiplantae; phylum Streptophyta; class Magnoliopsida; order Poales; family Poaceae; genus Triticum; species Triticum timopheevii. Next base: position 652,565,922 of record OY997266.1, read on the forward strand.
TATGCCAGTAGCCCCCGAGAATTAAAGTAGTTATGTTAACTGATTTAAGGATCATTTGAAACGCAGGCTCTTACCGAGAAGAATACCCAGCTTTCTTAGGAGCTGCAAGAATGCAAGGCCCAACTTGAGGCCGCACTTGCTGCCACAGGAGGAAACACAGAGGCCCCTCCTGGTAACACATTTGTTTGTTAAATATAAGCGTTGTGCGGCGTGCGCGCAAGTCTAATAATGACTTTGCAGGTGCTGCCGGACAAGATCCGGACAGGCAGGAACTGCTGCGCCAGCTGAAGGCCGGCGAGAGGGTGCTGAATAGAGTACAACAGGAAAGGAACAAGCTCCAAGATGCCCACGCCCAGCTTGGAGAAGAGCTGAAAGGCGTTCGGGTCGAGCTGTCCGGCTCCGTTAAGGAGAATTAGTGGCTTCGTCGCGGCATTTATAGTAAGTGCTTGAGCTAACTCCTTTGAAAAGAAGAGTTCGGCGAGGAAGTCAATTGAAAGAATATGTCTTGTAGGTATACTCACAGGTCGCCCTACGGAGGAGATGCCCGTATCAACAGGTGATCAACTTCCCGAGCTGTTGCAACTGCTCGAACGAGTTCGGCAGGCGATGAGCGGCGTCGTCCAGGCATTATGGCCAGCCTTCTCCCTACCCGAGGGCCTTGGGGAGCTTGCGGAGAAACTCCAGGGGGTGCGGCAGCGCTTCCGTTTATGGAATATTTCGGCCTGCCGCCAAGGTGCCAGGGAGGCTTGGGCCATGGTGAAGACGCGGTACAAGAAGGCGGATCCCAACCACATGGCCGAGGTAGGACCGGTGGGGCCCGATGGGAAGGAGATCCCTGTGAGTTTAGTGTACAGCCAAGTAGAGTTGGCTACTAAATTTTCCCAACGGGACTGTAAGTTGGACAGCCTGTTAGATGGAATTGAGGAGGAATACAATCAGTAAATTTGACAATGTATTTTAAAATTACATGTGAAATGCCCTCTAGCCGGATTGTAGATCGTTTGTCTTTGCTGACCTTTTCGCTTCGACCTCGGGACCCTAGAGTCCGGAGTGTGTCCGAATACTGTTTTGGTTAAGAAACAACCGGGGTATGCATGGAGACCAGGCGTAGGGGTCATTAGTGCTTTATCAGACAAGTGCCCAACTAGTTATGTTATATTACATGGTTAGTAAGAAACATCTTCCAGGCAGAATAGTTTCGTTAAGGGTTCCTTTCCCTGGGAGGCATGCCCTAAAGTGCATGTCCGGACTGCGAAAAAAGCAGAAAAACATCTGGGGGCAGATAAATAGATAGGTAAAAAATCATCTTTTGAGTCACCGACCGAATATTCCCTTAAGAACGCTAGCTTTCGGCTTCACCCAGTCTGAGGTACACATCCGGCTGACCCGGCAGTAACAATCGCAGAGGTGCTCCCTTTACCTCCTAGCCAAACAATCGGGAACGTAGGGGTAAGCACAGGAGCCAGGCAACCCATCTTGGCCAAAACTTAAGTCATATCGATGCATATAATGGTGAGTAAAAGGTACATGTGGAAGCTTGACACATGTTCTAGGCGTGAAGCCCTTACAATTGAGCTTCTTGAAAAGAAGCCCCCAGGTATAATGAGTGCGGGTGGCACATCAAGTGTGTGCGAACAATGCGCAAGTAGGCCCTTAAGGGCTTTTTATGAAAAAAAAGGGTTAAGAGAAGAAAGAGAAACAAAGTGCCGCTGGAGTGTAAAAAATTTGGACGGGGGAAGGAGACGAACTCTTAGTCCGGCGCTTAGGCGTAGAATCTTCGGAGGCGGGCTGCGTTCCATGGGTTCGGTTCGAGTCGGTTGTCCGATGCATTTCGCAGACGGTACACCCCGCCGGTTAGGACTTGGTCGATAATGAAGGGGCCCTCCCATTTGGGCTTGAGCTTGTCCTTTTTCTTGTCCGGCAGGCGTAGAACTAGTTCGCCAACGTTGTAGGTCTTGGCCCGTACTTCTCTGCTTTGATATCTTCGAGCCTGTTGCTGATAAAATGCGGAACGAGCCTTGGCGACGTCGCGTTCCTCCTCCAATGCGTCCAAGCTGTCCTGCCGATCCAGCTCGGCTTCTCGTTCTTTGTACATGCGCACTCGAGGTGAGTCATGAATGATGTCGCAGGGCAAAACTGCCTCTGCCCCGTATACCATAAAAAATGGTGTGAATCCGGTAGTACGGTTGGGCGTTGTCCGCAGCCCCCAGAGTACGGAGTCGAGCTCCTCTACCCAGTGCGTGTCGGATTTCGTAAGTGACCGCACTAGTCTGGGTTTAATGCCGCTCATTATTAGACCATTTGCTCGTTCCACTTGACCGTTGGTTTGAGGGTGATAGACTGAAGCGTAATCGAGCTTGATGCCCATGTTTTTGCACCATGGCTTAACCTCGTCGGCCGTGAAGTTCGTGCCGTTATCGGTGATGATGCTGTGGGGGACACCGTAACGGTGTACGACCCCGGATATAAAGTCTATCACTGGTCCGGACTCTGCCGTTTTGACCGGTTTGGCCTCTATCCATTTGGTGAATTTATCCACCATGACCAATAGGTACCTTTGCTTGTGGGTTCCCCCTTTGAGGGGTCCAACCATATCAAGCCCCCAGACCGCGAACGGCCAGGTAATGGGTATAGTTTTGAGGGCGGTGGGTGGCATATGGCTCTGATTAGCAAAGAGCTGACAACCGACGCATCTCTGGACTAAGTCCTAGGCATCTTCCCGGGCTGTCGGCCAATAAAATCCTGTACGGAATGCCTTTCCTACAAGGGCCCGGGCTCCTGCATGGTGTCCGCCTAGTCCGGCATGAATTTCAGCCAGGAGGTTTCGCCCTTCCTCTTCGGAGATACACCTTTGAAGGACTCCGGTTGTACTTTTCTTATAAAGTTCTCCCTCATGGACCTTGTAGGCTTTCGATCGTCGGACTATGCAGCGGGCCTCATTTTGGTCTTCAGGAAGTTCCTGCCTAAGCAAGTAGGCTAGGAATGGTTCTGTCCACAGGGCGATTACTGCCATTATGTCGCGGGCTGAAGGTGTTATGTCATCGGCTGGATCGCCGGTTGGCGCGGTTGTTTCCGGCTTGCCATTTCCGGACTCCTCTTCCCATAGTACGGACGGCTTGAAGAGCCGTTCCAGGAAGATATTTGGAGGGACAGCGTCACGTATTGCGCCGATGCGTGCCAATACGTCGGCTGCTTGGTTATTATCTCGGGCTACGTGATGGAATTCAAGTCCTTCAAACCGAGCTGACATTTTTAGGACAGCGTTGCGATATGCTGCCATTTTCGGATCCTTGGCGTCAAAGTCTCCCTTTATTTGGGATATTGCAAGGTTTGAATCCCCGCGCACCTCTAGGCGTTGAATGCCCATGGAGATTGCCATCCGGAGACCATGTAGAAGGGCCTCGTATTCGGCTGCATTGTTGGAGTCCGTGTATATTATTTGAAGTACGTATTGGACTGTGTCCCTGGTTGGGGACGTCAGGACGACGCCAGCCCCCAGTCCGGCCAACATTTTGGAGCCGTCGAAGTGCATAGTCCAATTGGAGTATGCGCCGTACTCTTTAGGGAGTTCGGCTTCGGTCCATTCAGCGACAAAGTCAGCCAAGACTTGTGACTTTATGGCTCGCCGAGGTTTGTAGGTTATATCGAATGGTAGGTGCTCAATGGCCCATTTTGCAATCCTGCCCGTTGCGTCGCGGTTGTTTATAATGTCATTGAGTGGTACTTCGGAGGCCACCGTTATCGAACACTCTTGAAAGTAGTGTCGGAGCTTCCGGGATGCCATGAACACCGCGTACGCTATCTTTTGATAGTGCGGGTAACGGGACTTGCAGGGGGTTAACACAGTGGATACGTAGTGCACTGGTTTTTGAAGAGGGAATTTATGCCCTTCTGTCTCTCGTTCAACAACGAGTACCGCGCTTAGAACTTGATGTGTTGCCGCGATGTATAACAACATAGGTTCGCCTAGGTTTGGCGCAGCTAGGACCGGATTTGTTGCCAATATGGCTTTTATTTCTTCGAGTCCGGCAGTGGCAGCATCCGTCCACTCGAAGTGTTCGGTGCGCCTAAGGAGGCGATAAAGGGGCAGTGCCTTTTCTCCCAAGCGGGAGATAAATGGCTTAGAGCTGCCACGCATCCGGTCAATTTTTGTATCTGTTTGAGGTCTTTTGGAATATCCAACTGTGATAGAGCTCGAATCTTGGCCGGGTTAGCTTCAATTCCTCTACCGGATACAATGAAGCCCAGCAGCTTTCCGGCTGGTACGCCGAAAACGCATTTTTCCGGATTCAGCTTGATGTCATATGCTGTGAGGTTGTCGAATGTGAGCCTCAAATCGTCTACTAGAGTTTCGACGTGTTTGGTTTTGACGACTACGTCGTCTACGTATGCCTCAACTATTTTGCCGATCTAGGTGGCCAGACATGTTTGAATCATGCGCTGATATGTTGCGCCGGCGTTTTTAAGTCCGAAGGGCATCGTGTTGAAGCAGAATGGTCCATATGGGGTGATGAATGCCGTTGCGGCTTGGTCTGCTTCCGCCATCTTGATTTGATGATAGCCAGAGTATGCGTCGAGGAAGCACAACGAATCGTGCCCTGCGGTAGCATCGATAATTTGGTCGATGCGGGGGAGGGGGAAGGGATCCTTTGGGCAAGCCTTATTGAGGTCTTTAAAATCGACGCTTAGGCGCCAGGATTTGTCCTTCTTTGGTACCATTACCAGATTTGCTAGCCAATCCGGATGTTTGATATCTTTGATGAATCCGGCTTCCAATAGTTTGGCTAGCTCTTCTCCCATTGCCTGTCTTTTGGGTTCGGAAAATCGTCGAAGAGCCTGTTTGACCGGCTTGAATCCTTTTAGGATGTTTAGGCTGTGTTCTACCAATCTGCGTGGGATTCCGGGCATATCCGAAGGATGCCAGGCGAAAATGTCCCAATTTTCCCGAAGGAATTCTCGCAGTGCGGCGTCTACCTCGGGGTTCAATTGTGCCCCAATGGAGGCCGTCTTTGTTGGGTCCGTTGGATGGACCTGGAATTTTACTATTTCATCTGCTGGTTTGAAGGAGGTGGACTTTGATCTTTTATCGAGTATCACATCGTCCCTATTCACTGTAGAGCGCAGCGCGGTGAGTTCTTCTGCCGCTAGGGCTTCGGATAGTGCCTCCAGGGCTAGTGCGGCTGTCTTGTTTTCGGCGCGGAGTGCTATGTCCGGATCACTAACGAGAGTGATTATTCCGCCGGGCCCGGGCATTTTGAGCTTCATGTACCCGTAATGGGGTACGGCTTGGAAAATTGTGAATGCCTCTCGTCCTAATATAGCGTGATATCCGTTGTTGAACAGGGCCACTTGGAACGTGACTTCTTCGGATCTGTAATTGTCCGGCGAGCCGAACACCACATCGAGTGTGATTTTTCCGGTGCAGCGCGCTTCCCGGCTAGGGATTATTCCTCTGAAGGTTGTGCTGCTTCGCTCAATACGGCTCCAGTCTATTTCCATTTTTTGAAGAGTTTCCTCGTAGATGAGGTTTAGTCTGCTGCCGCCATCCATGAGGACCTTTGTAAGTCGAAAGCCGTCCACTATGGGACTAAGCACCAGTGCGGCTGGTGCTCGGGCTGTTCGGAATTTAGGTTCGTCGCTGGCGTTGAAGGTGATGGCTGTGTCGCTCCATGGATTTGCTGTTGCTACTTGGTAGACTTCGGTGAGGCCGCGGATTGTTCATTTTCGCATATTATTTGATGCGAAGGTCTCGAAGACTGTTGATACCGTGCCGGTATTGTTGGGGTGGCTTTCCGGGGCTAGAAGCTCCTCGCCACTTTTGGCCACCTGCCGTAATATCCAACATGCTCGAAGGCTATGCGTTGGGACGGCGCCCTCTGTACTGTGAAGCTTACAGGGTCCACTGAGCCATCCCTCCAGTACGGTTCCATGCCCTCTATGGGGTTTTTGCTTTTTGGTTTTTGTATCTGGGGCCTGAGTATGATGCACCCTTTTGTTGCGGACTAGGGTTGTATTCGGGGCCGGATTGTCCCAAAACTGGTTTTCGGTTTTCCGAAAATTCTCCATCGCACAGTACTTTCGTACTATGGACGCCAGATCGGTGAAGCGTGTAATTTTACGATGGCTGATGGCGTTCAATATTCCCTTGTCCTTGCAATTATTGCAAAAGATTGAGATTGCGTTTTCCTCTCGGCTGTCCTTTATCCTGTCCATAACCAGGAGGAATCTGGCCCAGTAGTGATGTACTGTTTCAGCGGGCTCTTGCCGTATTAGAGATAGATCGCATATGTCTGGGCGGGTGGGTGGAATAAAATCCAGATCCCTACCCATCTCGGGGCTTAAAGGCCGTGAAGTTTCCAAATTCGGAAGCTTGGATTGCTGGACGTTGTTCACCGAGTCCGGTCCGATGCCTGACTTTAAGTTCAGTGCTCGATCGAAGTCCGTTCCTCTGCGGAAATCTGGCATGGAGGGTTCGGGAGCCCGGACATGACTAGTTTTCAATACGGGAGAAGAGTCGCCGCATTGTTCTTCTACCACTGCGACGTGGTGGGTGACCTGGGGAGAGTTAATCTCTCTCAGATCGGTTTTAAGCCCAATCTGATTGTAGTCCGTAGCGACTCCCAGGGCGGCGATGCGATCCAAGAGCTTGTTGACAGACAAGAGCTCTATCAGATCCAGCCGCTCGGCAAATTCCGAGCTGACGTGAAGATTGCTTTTGACGACTTGAGAAGTCATTGTCGAAGCAGTGGCCGGACAGGCGGTCATAAGAAAACCACCTAGCCGGATAGTTTGGCCGGCGGCCAAGGCCCCTTTGGCGAAAATACCGTCCTTAAAGACGGGTGGAGGCATCCTTCCTATCGGTGACGACACAGAGGAACTCTCAATGAAAGCACCAATGTCGGTGTCAAAACCGGCGGATCTCGGGTAGGGGGTCCCGAACTGTGCGTCTAGGCGGATGGTAACAGGAGACAAGGGACACGATGTTTTACCCAAGTTCGGGCCCTCTTGATGGAGGTAAAACCCTACGTCCTGCTTGATTAATATTGATGATATGGGTAGTACAAGAGTGGATCTACCACGAGATCAAGGAGGCTAAACCCTAGAAGCTAGCCTATGGTATGATTGTTGTAATGTATGTTGTGTCCTACGGACTAAAGCCCTCCGGTTTATATAGACACCGGAGAGGGCTAGGGTTACACAGAGTCGGTTACAATGGTAGGAGATCCACATATCGTATCGCCAAGCTTGCCTTCCACGCCAAGGAAAGTCCCATCCGGACACGGTACGGAGTCTTCAATCTTGCATCTTCGTAGTCTTGGAGTCCGGCGGACGATGATAGTCCGGCTGTCCGGACACCCCCTAGTCCAGGACTCCCTCAAACTCCTTCTCTAGAAAGGATCCATTCTTAGCAACAAATGTTTTGCCTTCGGATCTGTGATAGAAGGTGTACCCAACAGTCTCTTTTGGGTATCCTATGAAGACGCACTTCTCCGATTTGGGTTCGAGCTTAGCAGGTTGAAGCTTTTTCACATAAGCATCGCAGCCCCAAACTTTAAGAAACGACAACTTTGGTTTCTTGCCAAACCATAGTTCATAAGGTGTCGGCTCAGCGGATTTCGATGGTGCCCTCTTTAACATGAATGCAGCTGTCTCTAAAGCATAACCCCAAAACAATAGCGGTAAATCAGTAAGAGACATCATAGATCACACCATATCTAGTAAAGTATGATTACGACGTTCAGACACACCATTAGTTGTGGTGTTCCGGGTGGCGTGAGTTGTGAAACTATTCTGCATTGTTTCAAATGTAGACCAAACTCGTAACTCAAATATTCTCCTCCACGATGAGATCATAGAAACTTTATTTTCTTGTTACGATGATTTTCAACTTCACTCTGAAATTATTTGAACTTTTCAAATGTTTCAGACTTATGTTTCATTAAGTAGATATACCCATATCTGCTTAAATCATCTGTGAAGGTGAGAAAATAACGATACCCGCCGCGAGATTCAATATTCATTGGACCACATATATCAGTATGTATGATTTCCAACAAATCTGTTGCTCGCTCCATTGTTTTGGATAACGGCGTTTTATTCATCTTGCCCATAAGGCATGGTTCGCAAGTACCAAGTGACTCATAATCAAGTGATTCGAAAAATCCATCAGTATGGAGTTTCTTCATGCGCTTTACACCAATATGACCTAAACGGAAGTGCCACAAATAAGTTGCACTATCATTATCAACTCTGCATCTTTTGGCTTCAACATTATGAATATGTGTATCACTACTATCGAGATTCAAGATAAGTAGACCACTCTTTAAGGGTGCATGACCATAAAAGATATTACTCATATAAATAGAACAACCATTATTCTCAGATTTAAATGAATAACCGTCTCGCATCAAACAAGATCCAGATATAATGTTCATGCTTAACGCTGGCCCCAAATAACAATTATTCATGTCTAAAACTAATCCCGAAGGTAGATGTAGAGATAGCGTGCCGACGGCGATCACATCGACTTTGGAACCATTTCCCACGCGCATCGTCACCTCATCCTTAGCCAATCTTTGCTCAATCCGTAGTCCTGTCGAGTTGCAAATATTAGCAACAGAACCAGTATCAAATACCCAGGTGCTACTGCGAGCTCTAGTAAGGTACACATCAGTAACATGTATATCACATATATCTTTGTTCACCTTGCCATCCTTCTTATCTGCCAAATACTTGGGGCAGTTCCGCTTCCAGTGACCAGTCCCTTTACAGTAGAAGCACTCAGTCTCAGGCTTAGGTCCAGATTTAGTTTTCTTTTCTTGAGCAGCAACTTGTTTGCCATTCTTCTTGAAGTTCCCCTTCTTCTTCCCTTTACCCTTTTTTCTTGAAACTGGTGGTCTTATTGACCATCAACACTTGATGCTCCTTCTTGATTTCTACCTCCGCAGCCTTTAGCATTGCGAAGAGCTCGGGAATTGTTTTGTTCATCCCTTGCATATTATAGTTCATCACGAAGCTCCTGTAGCTTGGTGGCAATGATTGAAGAATTCTTTCAATGACACTATCATCAGGAAGGTTAACTCTGAGTTGAATCAAGTGATTGCAATAACCAGACATTCTGAGTATATGTTCACTAACAAAACTATTATCCTCCATTTTGCAGCTGTAGAACTTATTAGAGACTTCATATCTCTCAATCCGGTCATTTGCTTGAAATATTAACTTCAACTCCTGGAACATCTCATATGCTCCATGACGTTCAAAACACCGTTGAAGTCCCGGTTCTAAGCCGTAAAGCATGGCACACTGAACTATCGAGTAGTCATCAACACGCAACTGCCAGGCATTCACAATGTCTGCAGTTGCCGGCGCGGGTGGTACACCTAGCGGTGCTTCCAGGACGTAATTCTTCTGTGCAGCAATGAGGATAATCCTCAAGTTACGGACCCAGTCCGTGTAACTGCTACCATCGTCTTTCAACTTAGCTTTCTCAAGGAACGCATTAAAATTCAACGGAACAACAGCACGGGCCATCTATCTACAACAATATAGACAAGCAAAATACTATCAGGTACTAAGTTCATGACAAATTTAATTTCAATTAATCATATTACTTAAGAACTCCCACTTAGATAGACATCCCTCTAATCATCTAAGTGATTATGTGATCCAAATCAACTAAACCAAAACCGATCATCACGTGAGATGGAGTAGTTTTCAATGGTGAACATCACTATGTTGATCATATCTACTATATGATTCACGTTCGACCTTTCGGTCTCAGTGTTCTGAGGCCATATCTGCATATGCTAGGCTCGTCAAGTTTAACCCGAGTATTTCTGCGTGTGCAAAACTGGCTTGCACCCGTTGTATGTGAACGTTGAGCTTATCACACCCGATCATCACGTGGTCTGTCGGCACGACAAACTTTGGCAACGGTGCATACTCAGGGAGAACACTTATACCTTGAAATTTAGTGAGAGATCATCTTATAATTGTTGGGGAACGTAGCAGAAATTCAATATTTTCTACACATCACCAAGATCAATCTATGGAGATTCTAGCAACAATAGAGAGAGGGAATGCATCTTCATACCCTTGAAGATCGCTAAGCGGAAGCGTTACAAGAACGCGGTTGATGGAGTCGTACTTGCGGCAATTCGAATCACGGAAGATCCGATCTAGCGCCGAACGGACGGCGCCTCCGTGTTCAACACACGTACAGCCCGGGGACGTCTCCTCCTTCTTGATCCAGCAAGGGGAGAGGATAAGTTGAGGGAGAACTCCGACAACACGACGTCGTGGTGGTGGTGGAGCTCGTGGTTCTCCAGCAGGGCTTCGCCAAGCACTACGGAGAAGGAGGAGGTGTTAGAGGAGGGAGAGGGCTGCGCCAGGGAATAGGTTAAGCTCCCATGCACCTCCCCACTATATATAGGGGTGGAGGGGCTGGTTTCTTGCCCTCCAAGTCCATTGGGGCATTGGCAAAGGTGGGAGGAAAGAAATCCCATCATTTCCTTCCCCACCGATTGTTATCCCTCTTTTTTAGGGATCTTGATCTTATCCCTTCGGGATATGATCTTATTCCTTCTAAGGGGGGATCTTGGTGCGCCTTGACCAGGGGTGTGGGGCCTTGCCCCCACTACCAACGTTCATGTGGGTCCCCCCATGCAGGTGGGCCCCACTCTGCAAACCTTCTAGAACCTTCCCGGTACAATACCAAAAAATCCCGAACATTTTCCGGTGGCCAAAATAGGACTTCCCATATATAAATCTTTACCTCCGGACCATTCTGGAACTCCTCGTGATGTCCGGGATCTCATCTGGGACTCCGAACAACATTCGGTAACTGCACACTAATTCCCATAACAACTCTAGCGTCACCGAACCTTAAGTGTGTAGACCCTACAGGTTTGGGAATCATGCAGACATGACCGAGACAGCTCTCTGGCCAATAACCAACAACGGGATCTGGATACCCATGTTGGCTCCCACATGTTCCACAATGATCTCGTCGAATGAACCATGATGTCAAGGATTAAAGCAATCCCGTATACAATTCCCTTTGTCAATCGGTACGTTACTTGTCCGAGATTCGATCGTCGATATCCCAATACCTCGTTCAATCTCGTTACCGGCAAGTCACTTTACTCATTTCGTAATGCATGATCACGTGACTAACTACTAGGTCACATTGAGCTCCTTATGATGATGCATTACCGAGTGGGCCCAGAGATACCTCTCCGTCACACGAAGTGACAAATCCCAGTCTCGATTCGTGCCAACCCAACAGACACTTTCGGAGATACCCGTAGTGCACCTTTATAGCCACCCAGTTACGTTTTGACGTTTGGCACACCCAAAGCATTCCTACGGTATCCGGGAGTTGCACAATCTCATGGTCTAAGGAAATGATACTTGACATTAGAAAAGCTTTTAGCAAACGAACTACACGATCTTGTGCTATGCTTAGGATTGGGTCTTGTCCATCACATCATTCTCCTAATGATGTGATCCCGTTATCAATGAAATCCAATGTCCATGGTCAGGAAACCATAACCATCTATTGATCAATGAGCTAGTCAACTAGAGGCTCACTAGGGACATGTTGTGGTCTATATATTCACACATGTATTACGGTTTCCAGTTAATACAATTATAGCATGAACAATAGGCAATTATCATGAACAAGGAAATATAATAATAACCATTTTATTATTGCCTCTAGGGCATATTTCCAACAATAATGCTACCGTCAATCAAGCAAATTAAGATGCATAAAAGATAAACATCACATGCAATCAATATAAGTGATATGATATGGCCATCATCATCTTGCGCCTTTGATCTCCATCTTCAAAGCACCATCATGATCACCATCGTCACCGGTACGACACCTCGATCTTCATCGTAGCATCGTTGTCGTCTCGCCAACTATTGCTTCTATGTCTATCGCTACCGCTTAGTTATAAAGTAAAGCAATTACAGGGTGATTGCATTGCATACAATAAAGTGACAACCATATGGCTCCTGCCAGTTGCCGATAACTTTGTTACAAAACATGATCATCTCATACAATAAAGTTTAGCATCATGTCTTCACCATATCACATCACAACATGCCCTGCAAAAACAAGTTAGACGTCCTCTACTTTGTTGTTGCAAGTTTTACGTGGCTGCTACGGGCCGTTCTTACCTATGCATCAAAACCACAACGATATTTCGTCAAGTTAGTGCTGTTTTAACCTTCTCAAGAACCGGGCGTAGCCACAGTCGGTTCAACTAAAGTTGGAGAAACTGACACCCGCCAGCCACCTATGTGCAAAGCACATCGGCAGAACCAGTCTCGCGTAAGTGTATGCGTAATGTCGGTCCGGGCCGCTTCATCCAACAATACCGCCGAACCAAAGTATGACATGTTGGTAAGAAGTATGACTTGTATCGCCCACAACTCACTTGTGTTCTACTCGTGCATATAACATCTACGCATAAACCTGGCTCTGATGCCACTATTGGGGAACGTAGTAATTTCAAAAAAATTCCTATGCACACGCAAGATCATGGCGATGCATAGCAATGAGAGGGGAGAGTGTCGTCCACGTGCCCTCGTAGACCGTAAGCGAAAGCGTTATGACAACGCGGTTGATGTAGTCGTACGTCTTCACTATCGGACGATCCAAGTACCGAACGTATGGCACCTCCGCGATCTGCACACGTTCAGCTCGGTGACATCCCACGAACTCAGGATCCAGTAGAGCTTTGAGGGAGAGTTTCGTCACCACAACGACGTGATGACAGTGTTGATGAAGCTACCGACGAAGGGCTTCGCCTAAGCACCGCTATGATATGACCGAGGTGGATTATGGTGGAGGGGGCACCGCACATGGCTAAAGATCAATGATCAACTTGTGTGTCCCACGGGGTGCCCCCTTCCCCGTATATAAAGGAGTAGAGGAGGGGGAGGCCGCCAGCCAGGAGGAGGGGTGGGAGTAGGACTCCCCCTCTTCCAAGTTGGAGTAGGAGAGGTAGGAAAGAGGAGGGAGAGAGGAAGGAAAGGGGGGTCGGCCCCCTCACCCAATTCGGATTGGGTTTGGGGGGCGCGCCCCCTCCTAGGCTTCCTCCTCCTCTATTCCACTAAGTCCCAGTAAGGCCCATACACTTACCGGGGGGCTCCGGTAACCTCCCGGTACTCTGGTAAAATCCTGATTTCACCCGGAACCATTCCGAAGTCCAAATATAGTCGTCCAATATATCGATCTTTATATCTCGACCATTTCGAGACTCCTTGTCATATCTGTGATCATATCCGGGACTCCAAACTACCTTCGGTACATCAAAACACATAAACTCATAATACCGATCATCACCGAACGTTAAGCGTGCGGACCCTATGGGTTCGAGAACTATATAGACATGACCGAGACATGTCTTCGATCAATAACCAACGGCGGAACCTGGATGCTCATATTGCACTAGTAGAAAACGACTTTTAGTACCGGTTCGTAAGGACCTTTAGTACCGGTTCTGGAACCGGCACTAAAGAGTGGGGACTAAAGGTCCCCCCCTTTAGAACCGGTTCAACACGAACCGGGACCAAAGGCCCACCACATGGCACGAGGCGTGCCGTGGTCTAGGGGACCTTTAGTCCCGGTTGATAAGGATATTTTTTTTGAAATAAAATAAAAACAGCCCGCCTACTGGGCCGGCACGGCCTGCATACGACTAGAAACCCAATCTCTACTTGGGCCAGGATGCAGGCCCGTACGGCCCAGTAGGCCCCACAGGGCAGAAGACTTGCAATAGGCCCACAAAGGCCTGCTTAGGGAGGAGCTCGACACGGTAGCCGCGCCGGGGCTTATAAACCGGTGCGAGCTCCTCTCAACTAGCGAGGTGGGACTAAACATTGTGCACTGTGGGTGGCAGCACACCACCTTTAGTACCGGTTGGTGGCTCCAACCAGTAATAGGTCTTTAATACCGGTTGGATCCACCAACCCGTACTAAAGGCCACCACATTTAGTATCGGTTGGTGGCACGAACCAGTACTAAAGGTTCGCCACAAACCGGTACTAATGAGCGCGGCCCGCATGGACGTTGGAACCGGCACTAATGGTCACATTAGTGTCGGTTCAGTTGCAAACCGGGACTAATGAGTTTCACATTAGACCTTTTTTCTACTAGTGTTGGCTCCTACATATTCTACGAAGATCTTTATCGGTCAAACCGCATAACAACATATGTTGTTCCCTTTGTCATCGGTATTACTTGCCCGAGATTCGATCGTCGGTATCTCAATACCTTGCTCAATCTCGTTACCGGCAAGTCTCTTTACTCGTTCTGTAATGCATCATCCCGCAACTAACTTATTAGTCACATTGCTTGCAAGGCTTATAGTGATGGGCATTACCGAGAGGGCCCAGAGATACCTCTCCGATAATCGGAGTGACAAATCCTAATCTCGACCTATGCCAACTCAACAAGTACCATAGGAAACACCAGTAGACCACCTTTATAATCACCCAGTTATGTTGTGACGTTTGATAGCACACAAAGTGTTCCTCCGGTAATCGGGAGTTGCATAATCTCATAGTCATAGGAACATGTATAAGTCATGAAGAAAGCAATAGCAGTAAACTAAAACGATCAAGTGCTAAGCTAATAGAATGGGTCAAGTCAATCACATCATTCTCCTAATGATGTGATCCCATTTATCAAATGACAACTCATGTCTATGGTTAGGAAACCTTAACCATCTTTGATTCACGAGCTAGTCAAGTAGAGGCATACTAGTGATACTATTTTGTCTATGTACTCACACATGTATTATGTTTCCGGTTAATACAATTCTAGCATGAATAATAAACATTTATCATGAAATAAGGAAATAAATAATAACATTATTATTGCCTCTAGGGCATATTTCCTTCAGATAAAGGTGGGCTGAAGAAGGAGATCCATGTGGTCAAGAGGGAGATCTATGACTTCAAGAAGTATAAGAGTCAGCTAGCTTTTGCCAGTGATGACGCATATGGATGAGCTCAAGAAGGAAGTGTTAGAAATACGCCCTAGAGGCAATAATATTTGTATTATTATATTTCCATATTAATAATTAAGAGTTTATATTCTATGCTATAACAGCAATGATCCTGGAATATGTGATTCAGTGCAAAACTCATATGCATGTGTGGAATGATATACAGTAAATAAAAGGTTCCTAGTCTAGCCTCTAGGAGTAGCTCAAGTGTTGTTGGTGATCACATTTTCCGGATCTTAGGATATCGTGAAGTGTAACGATGACCCTAAAACAACATTGAAATTATGGCATTAGAAAAATGATCATATTGAATCTACCCAATCTTGTTTGTTATGAATTTAGTTAATATCGTCTGCATTCAATTGTAATTACGCGGAGTGTTAACATGTGATATTGCTCCTTAGAACATAAGAGTTTCATGGTCACTTCTTACCGTACGATGGGCATTGGGGTTGCTCAAACATCACCTGTAACACAGTGATCATAACGACAACTTACAGGTTCATCGGGAAGTTTGATAAGTGACCAGATAGCTCGGGAGTGGGATTTGCTCCTCTGACAATGGAGAGATATTCTTAGGGCCCTCTCGGTGTGAAGGCATCAATCATGATCTGGGAAGACATATGTGACTTCGTCACGAGGATGCCGGAACACAATAACGAGAAAGAAGAACAAAACCGGTAATGAGGATTTCAGTATAGTGAGCATAGTGATGACTCAGGAGGATAATGATGCTTCCCGGGTTTGTAAAGTATCGTGAGCAAAGGGAACATCACATGATAACCTAATCTAGCCTTCATGTACGTACTCACAGGGACCAATATGGACGTCCACGGTCCCGCTGTCGGTCATTGAACGAACGGTTTCGTCCATGTCTGTGAGTAACAAACCTATGGGGACACAAGCTTGAGACAATTATGATCTGGTGAGTGTTAGTAGGACGGGAGTCATGCTAATATATTTGTGAATTATTTTATGAATATTTGGAATAGTTCTGAGAGGATCCGAAAGCGTTTCGGGGTCACCAGAAGGGTTTAGGTGAGTATCAAGTAATATCGGGTATTATCAATAAATTATATATATGTAGAAAAAGTTTCCGGAGAAGTTAAAAAATATATATATAATGATATAGAAGTATTTAGAATATTTTATATTTAATTTAAATATCAAGGGCGCTAAAAAGCCAAGAGGTGGAAGGCAACTTGGGCCAAAAAGGCCCAAGTGGGGAAGTGCCTCCTTCCCAAAGGAAGGAGGCCGAATTGGGGAAGGGGGGGGGGGGGTCAGACTCTTCCTCCCCTAGGCCAGCGCACCAAGGGGGACTCCTTCCCCCTTGGTGGCAGCCCTCCCTCTCCCTCTAACCTACACACACACACACACACACACACACACACACAAGTTTTGGAGGCTCCTCTAGTTCTTCTAGTTCTAGTTGGTCCTAGATGACTAATAGAGCTAGGCTAATCCTCTTGTCGTCATAATTAGAAGCCCAGTGTGGTTATAATATCCTTCTTCTAATTCTTCGGCGACGATTAGCTCTAAACGTCAAAGCTTTGTCGGGTCGTGAAGGTTGCATGCTTGCAACCAAGTAGAGAGGTCGCGCTTTCGGTCTTCAGTTCGAGGGACTGTTCTTGGGTTGTATGAGGGATCGTTCATCGACAACTCGAGGGACTCCAAGTACGATCTACACTGACACGTTCTTCTTCTGCTGCAACTCGGTGATGGTAATAATCATGATCCCAACTCGTTATGCATCTTCATATTGATCTTGGGTGATCGTAGGTGTGAAATTTTTGTTTTGTACTACGATTTCTCAACAGGAAGTAGTTCAAGAATGAGACATGACCTATTAGTCCGAGATATATACATGTGTTCTTCCATTTTTATTTTTTAGGGGAAGTTTCATTTTTACATAGTAAGTATGGAAAAAAAGTCCCGACAAGGCCACTATAGGCAAATCGGTTAGTTCGGCTAATGCTAAGCGGGCCTTGGAGTGAAAAGCCTTTGTAATTTGGGCTAGGCCTTCGGTCCAACCAAGCCAGACAGGGCCAAAACCGATCAGACCAGTCAACTTTTGGGTCTATTTTCACAATTCGGACCGGCGGTATTTCAGTTGGGCCTGGATTTTCCGGTCCGGTCTTGTCTAGTCCACTAGTGGGCTTGCCCAAAAGCTCATTCGGTTCGTCCAACCTTAATAGCACCTATTGAAAATCAGAGTAGCAGAGTTTGAAGATTGAGATGAACACCACAACTGCCTCCCAGTCACCACAGTTGCCTCCCAGTAAAAGACTAATCCGTCATAATAAGGCACACATAGCATGAAAACCTAATCTAGCCTTCGCCTTCTTTATTGGACTTTGTTGGCGAGCTGTTTCTTTCATTGCACATAACAACCAAACCGCATAGCATAAAAACTAACGATATAAAACATCCAATAATAAAAAGAAGGAAAATGGAAAACAATTGGAGATGTGCCATTAATCCATTAACTCAAACCAAATGCACGTTTTAGGGAAACAACTCAGGAAGTGACCATATTTAGTCAATAGCCTCGTTTATTTGATCAAACAAGTCCAGAACCGATTTGGAGGGAGGAAACCGGACACGTGGCTGACACGTCTGCCAATCTTTGATGGCTTGAAAATCGACTAAATTTTACAGAGTCTTTTTGTAACAACAACAAGCTAATCCGGTTAAGGAAAAAAATGTGAAAATGACTCAGATTGCGTTGGACTTGAACTCACGATCTATGGGCAAAACCAACACTCAAAGACCATTATGCTACTAGTTGATTTGTGCATTATATAGGTTAACATAAGGGATAATTTTGTTCCTTCGACAATAAGGACAAATTGTAAGTGTAAAGAAAGTAATCCTAATCAATATATTTTCGGCTAGCGATTGATTTGCTCATCTTTCTTACACAGTAAGGGACAAATCGCAAAGAAGGTGCTCGCGCGATCGGATCGGGTCGGCACACTTGCAAAACAAACCTTTAAGAACACACGTACCAGATAAAATGTATATTATGTAACCTAACCAAACAACATTCACTTTGTAGCTTAGTGGTTACTTATTGTTGGTTTTCCCATGAGGACGCAGGATCAAGTCCCACGCAATGATGCTTTTAGATTTTCTTTTCCTACATCGAACTATTGGCATTGTTGCAAAAAGATCCCGTAAAAACTAGTCAGTTTACGAGCGGCCGAAGATAGGCTGACATGGCAGCCATGTGGCCGGCTTTTCCTCTGCCGAATAGGTTTTGGCCTTATTTGATCAAGTAAATGAGTTTATGGACTAAATATGATCACTTTTTGAGTTGATGGCCTAAAGCGTGCATTCAATTTGAGTTAATGGACTAATGATGCATTTCACTCTCAAGATGAGAACACACTTGGCTGTTCCGCGAGAATAAGGGTCTACAACTTTTTTTATCATGCACTCTGGTGCCACTGCAGTGACTCAAAAAGAATTATGTCAGAAAAAAGATAGAAAAGGAACCATAAAGAAAATAGCAAAATACAAAATGCGCGGACCAGAGATCATGCAGATCATTACTGCCTTTGTGATTGTCGGATTGGTGACCATTTTCTCCTATTCAATGCCAAACGGAGCATTTACTGGAAAAAGCTACAAAAATAAAAATATTGATATTGACTCGTCGATAGGATACCATGCACGGACTGGAAAGAGAGAGAAAAGGACTATGTGAAATAATAATAGAGGGGCAAAAGAATAAACTTACCAGCAATACTCCAAAGAGTCACTCGATAACCTTGTTGTGCCCTTTAAATTTGGTTGTTGACCCCTTCTTCCATCCTGGTAGCTGGAGATGTGTTACGGGTATAAGTAGAAGTGGCTTTGTTTGCATCAAGCTTTAAGATAATCCGTGGTCCTGAACAAAACTGAAGCATGTTGCTTACCATCATAACAAACTTGTTACTCTTTTCAAGATTTGTTGTGTCAGCAGTCTGTCTACACAATGCCAAAAATGCGGGAGCAACTAATTAACGAGCTCTCCTTCGGGAGCCTCGCAACAATCAGTGCCACTTGGCGCGCTCTCAGCCATTCGCCATCTGTCACGCTCTGGACGCTCCCTTCGGATTTTGTTTTTTTATTTTTCCGCACGCGTTTTCGGCTTTTTAAACGGGTTTTTTCTCGGTTTTTTTTTGACGTTTTGGTTGTCTACCGGTCTTCCCTAGCTTTTCGACAAAAAAAATTGCGCAAAAAAACGCATTTTTTTCGCGAGAGTCACGGTTTTGTTTTGGCGAGAGGCACGGTTGTGCTTTTCGCGAGAGGCACGGCCGTGCCTCTTGAAAACGAAAAAAACATGTTTAGACAATTTGCAAGTAAATATCCTAAATGTTCTGTATCCAAATTCGTTATACTAATGTGTACCAAAGAAATGAAAAAAAAATCTAATTTAATCATACCGATTCACTTTGAACTGTACGAACACCGATCGAAGAACATAGCTCAAAAACACCTCTCAAATGTGCAAACATATATTAGATGGATTTGTAAGGACCATATTGTAGTCGACAGGAAATTGTAAATAAATAAAATGTGAGATTAATACTTTGTGAATTATATGAACAGAAACCCTGAATGATAGTGACAAATCAAGTGCCTGGGGATGATATAGTGTTGTTGCAGCTGAGTCACCAATTTGAAGTTGGAGATTAGGATTCTATTCTATCCACTGTACGTGGTATGATTTATCATATATATTTGATGAATCGTAGGTATGTACCCATCAGATTAAGGTAAACTGTGAAAAATATTTACCAAGTGGCATCACTAAATATGAACTTGCATATTCCCAATGTAAAAGAAAAACACTCTTCGTATCATCCCATAACCCGATAAAAAGAGAATAAACATAAACTGAAAGATATAAAACACATGCAAAAAAAACTGTGTGTAGTTTAAGATCAGAAAGGAAGTGAAGTTTTTACATTAGCTGACAAACAAAAGGCTATAAATAGACACTGAATGTCGTATGTTTAGTTAGCAGATAAAGATTTATTGTAAAATAACTCAAGAAATGTAATTGTTGTCAGTTCATAAAGTAATCAAATGAACTTACCTGTTGAACTACATACCACACTTTCTGCAAAATGGAACCGACAAAATATCTTAGCAAGATGGTCATGTTTTACGGGAGAGAGGGAGAGAGAGAGACTAACACATAAAACAAATATTTTGCAAGATAATAATCTAACAGTAAGGAAAAAGAAAGACAGGGAATGGAGGAATCAAAAAGTACCCTGGGCGACCGCGAGCGCTGCGGATGTGTCCGCCCAGCGCCTAGCACACAGGCAACAAAATGCGATGGATTTCAAGTTTGTTGGCTCTCCAAGGTGGAATCTGGCTATTCTCTAGCAGAAGCGCCAACAAAAATAAGAAGACGACAGACATGTACAGCTCTATTGTTTCAGTTATGAAAGTGCAACTATCCCTAGGTGGTTTTGGTAATTCATAACAACATATAGCTCATTGAGCTAATGCTATTCCAAGACATATATTTCAGGAAAGCTCAATGAATGGCATGGCATGGATGATGAAAGTGGATCCCTCAAAATATCAAGGACAAAGGATTGGCTCAAGCTCAAAAGCTCAAGACTCTTCATTTTATATTTCAGTGATCCAAGATCACATTGAGTCTATAGGAAAAGCCAATACTATCAAGGAGGGATGAGGTGTTGCTTAATGAGCCTCTTGCTTCATGTGCTTAATGATATGCTCCAAAACCCTCAACTACTTTCTCACATCTATGACCCAAACCCTAGGCAAATCGGTCTCACCGATAGGGATCTCGGTCTCACCGAGATGGGATTGTAATCTCTTTGTTTCCCTTCGTAACGTTTCGGTCTAACCGAAGTGAGCGATCGGTCCCACCGAGATTGCAATGCAAACTCTCTGTTTTCCTTTTGTAACACTTCGGTCTCACCGAAAAGAGCAAATCGGTCCCACCGAGTTTACCTGACCAACTCTCTGGTTAGCTAATTACCAAAATCGGTCCTACCGAGTTTGTGTAATCAGTCTCACCGAGATTACGTTATGCCCTAACCCTAACCATATCAGTCTCACCGAGTTACATTTCGGTCCCACCGAAAATCCTAACGGTCACTAGGTTAATTTACTAAATCGGTCTGACCGAGTTTGTTGATTCGATCCCACCGAGATTGGTAAATTGTGTGTAACGGTTAGATTTTGTGTGGAGGCTATATATACCCCTCCACCTCCTCTTCATTCGTGGAGAGAGCCATCAGAACAAACCTACACTTCCAACTTACCAGTTCTGAGAGAGAACCACCTACTCATGTGTTGAGGCCAAGATATTCCATTACTACCATATGAATCTTGATCTCTAGCCTTCTCCAAGTTGCTTTCCACTCAAAACTTTTTTCCACCAGATCCAAATCCTATGAGAGAGTTGAGTGTTGGGGAGACTATCATTTGAAGCACAAGAGCAAGGAGTTCATCATCAACGCATCATTTGTTACTTCTTGGAGAGTGGTGTCTCCTAGATTGGCTAGGTGTCATTTGGGAGCCTCCGACAAAGATTGTGGAGTTGAACCAAGGAGTTTGTAAGGGCAAGGAGACCGCCTACTTCGTGAAGATCTACCGCTAGTGAGGCAAGTCCTTCGTGGGCGACGGCCATGGTGGGATAGACAAGGTTGCTTCTTCGTGGACCCTTCTTGGGTGGAGCCCTCCGTGGACTCGCGCAACCGTTACCCTTCGTGGGTTGAAGTCTCCATCAACGTGGATGTACGATAGCACCACCTATCGGAACCACGCCAAAAACATCCATGTCTCCAACTACGTTTGAATCCTCCAAACCCTTCCCTTTACTTTCTTGCAAGTTGCATACTTTAATTTTCGCTGCCTATATACTCTTTGCATGCTTGCTTGAATTGTGTGATGATTGCTTGACTTGTCCAAAGTTGCTAAAATCTGTCAAACTCTAAAATTGGGAAAAGGTTAAGTTTTTAATTGGTCAAGTAGTCTAATCACCCCCCCCCCCCCCCCCCCTCTAGACATACTTCAAGGTCCTACAAGTTATTACCAGATCCAAAAATTGCTTAACACTGCTGTCCGACCACAAACAAAGCAAGAAGAAAGCAGAAATACAGGGATGCACTTACATGTCAATACAACAAAGTTCAAAAGATACAGGGGGAGTTCAGGGTAGCAATGAATTAAAAGTAGAGAGAAGAAACTGCATCCTGATGGGAACCGAATGACATCTACTTGTTATTGGCAACATAGACACCCATGGTGATGGAGTCTCCAGCCAAGCTTCTTCATAACAAACATGGCGAAGCCTGGATGGGAAGTAAATTCTAGCAAATCTGTGGCCTCCTTGTACGCAGCGGTAAAAACTGTAAGATGGTGGAGAGTGGTGGCGTACCTGGATGAAGGGGTAGCACGCGGTGCTCCGTTGAATGGAAAGAAGGCAGAGGATTTATGGGAGTGAAGCCCAAGGGAGAGGAGCCGAGGGGTCTGGTTGGGAGAATAACCGCGCATCCGTTTCTGCTGCAAGATTTGATGGAGATCACATCAGAGAAGATGAAAAGGGGAATCAGAATATCAGAAGGCGCATGATCAAGAAGGGCTCGTGGCGGCTGCTGACTGGATTTGACACTTGGCCCAGCCCAACTCCCTGCTTTGCTTCTCATTTAGCCCAGTTTGCGGTCGCCTTCAACCTTCCGCACACGCACTTAACATACAGACGCATAGCCACGGTTGTGCTTTTCGCGAGAGGCATGGTCGCGAGAGGCACATTGCTTTTCTAGACTTGTGGTTGCCTACTCTGAAATAGCATCATCTAAAATACTCTGAAAATCTAGACGCTCCCGTTGTTCCATGTGCACGAACGGCCTTTTTTGCGGCCTGCTAGCGCACGCACCTGTTCGTACCTACATGAGCCATGTCAATCCAGAAGAGTACAACGCTCACGTGCATGCAGTGCATGGTGTCATGCAGCTTTGAATCGATCAAACTCCGGCCGGGACCTGCCGCCTAGGGCCAGGTCAGGGCCGCCATACATATACGACGGTGGTGTGCAGATCGCCGTCAGCATGCTCAGGGTCGGCGACGCCGTGACCATGGCCATGCATGGCCATCGAAGTCGAGGCCGGCCCATGTTGCATATTGCAACGCCAGACGTGCACGCAGAACGTACGGTTTACCTCTCCTGCGCCCGCCGACGTGCTTGGACTCCTGGACACCATTCGCCAGCATCTTCCGGCATGACCGCGTCCAGCGGCGCCGATGCGTGGCGACACCTACATCAAGAGACGGACGGAAACGGAAAAAAATTCTATGAGACCAGGTCTCACGGTTAGCAGGTGAGACCCACCCTGATGGATGACATGTGGCATTCACAAATCACAAAGCATCTAATCTCTCCCCCGGGTATATGCTTTGTGATTTGTGAATGTCATGTGTCATCCATCAAGATGGGTCTCACCTGCTAATCCGTGAGACCTGGTCTCATACAATTCTTTTCCGCCGGAAACGGAGTCACCGTACCTGATAATATAAGCCTGTCCACGCTGAACGCCATCGTCGTCATCACCACGGCCGTGGCGATCGCCATGCTTGAATCGGTCAGACCCCATTGGGTTTTAGTCCTGTTATTGGGTTAGGGCTCTGTGGTATTTTCCTCTTCCGTTGCAACGCACGGTCTCTTTTGCTAGTTCCAAACTAAGGACTTCGAAGAAAAACCAGGAAACAAAATTTTAAAGAAAAATACATAATATTAAAAAAAAGTAAATATATGAATATTTCAATAAATATTTAAGCTAAGTTTCTTAAATGACTATTTTTTAACAAAATTCTATAGATAAACTTTTGAGTTGAATGTTTATGTTACTTCTAGAATGTTTGTGCATACCCATAGAATCACCGCAAACTTTTGTGGTTTTCTATTTTTTTTTCTAAAAAAGTTCTTTTGAAAGCTCCATATTCTGAAGAACATAGGTTTACAAATGTAAATAATTTTGGGCCAATATGGAATGTTTGTAAAAAGGACACTAATTTATGTGAACATAATTTATTACAAACTAAACACTTTGAAGGAAAACTAGGAAAATAAATATTGAAAAAATACATAATATTATATTTAATATTTGTAAAAAATATATGAATATTTCGAATAAATATTTAAGCTAAGTTTCTGAAATGAATAATTTTTAACAAATTCTATAGATAAACTTTTGAATTTGAATGTTTATGTTACTTCTAGGATGTTCAAGCTAAGCACCGCATCTTTCTTAGTATATCTTCATCTTGGACAACGTCTGTAGCATACTTAGGGTGTGTTTGGTTTTAGTCACCAGCTGGAATGTCACGAGTCGGACCTGCACCAGGGGCTCGTTCCTGCGTTTGGTTCATAAATGGAACGGAACCGAGTCGTGCCCACCGAGCGAATATTCTGTCAATATCCGGAACGACCTCCAAATCGGAGGAACCATGTGGAACGGGTCGTCGCTCTTTCCTCTTCTTCCCCGAAACCCAATCGAGTCCTCTCTCAGTGTCGCCTCCCACTCGTCTCTCCCTCACCCGATCTGTGCCGCCGGCGAACTCCTCTTGATCTGCGCTGCCGGCGACCTCCTCTCGATTGCGCTGCCGGCGACCTCCTCTCGATCTGCGCCACCGGAGATTCGTATCTTCCTCTCTCGTGTGGCGGATCGAGCGGCTGGGTGGCGGCAGTTTTGCAACGGGGCGGCAGGATAGGTGCTAACAACGTCGGCGGGCTAGGTTCTAACAGCAGCGGCATCGTCTCCTCTGAAGCGACCTCAACGGCCATCGCTAGCTTACCGTGCAACTCGAAAATGTAGCCAGTGCCGTAGTAGTCGCTCTGCTGCAACGTGAAAGGGATTATGGTGTGGACAGCTGTGACCATCGGAGCCCCATCCTTGGTGAGGCCCGTGTCGAACTTGAGCAGTTGATTGCGGCCCAAGAACCAGTTGCATACGAGGCCATAGAGCTCGCCGTTGTACAAGAGGATGTCTTCGAGGACCTCGTAGTACGGCTGCAGATGATCGGCTAATCCTCAAGTCGTCCACCCGAGCTCCGGGCAGCCATTTGTACATAAGCCGACGGTGCGGTCGCCGACGATGGCGGCAGCAATGCATCCACTTGAAGTGGGATCCTCAGAGAAGATGATCTTCTGCAAATCCGAGCACCCAGTAGTGGACTCATGCAGTTGGCTAGAGGAGAGCGCGACCTGGATGCCGGAGAAAGGGTTCACGATCAGGATCTCGCAGTCGACCTTGCTGGCGGCGATGATCCAGCCGCCGTCGTGGGATCCGATGAGTCGGCTGCCCGACGGGAACTGCGGCTGCGGCAGGCGCAGCACCCTACCGTCCTCGGGGCTGTATGCCTGCACCTCACGGTCGCGCTCGCCGTCGCCCGTGAAGGGGAGTAGCAGCGGCAGAGCCGGCAGCGGCCGGTGCCATGATGCGACGGCGCACCATGAAGCGCAAACGGGCGGCGAAGCTTCCGCGGTCGTACGCCGAGGAACAACTGAGGTAGATCACGCCGAGGAGGTCGGACAACCCCCGTTGGACGCCGCCTTGGCCGGCCATGAGTAGGGCGTCTTGGGATCCGGCTTGCCTGCTCCCTCCCCATGTTCCCATCCGTGCTCCCACTTCATCCTACGGTACAAAGTTGAGTCCCTCGGTCCCAAAGTTGTGTTTCTACTAATAACGTCTAGATGATTCCTTCTCCCATAATCACCTTCTAATCATGACCGTGGTTTTTCAAGACAGATCCGTCCATGGGGTTGTTTCCGTTTGGTGAAGAAACCGGGGAAGGGGGCTTCGAACTCCGGCCAGCAGCGCCGGAGGAAGGAGCGGTCGGTCACGAGGCCGCGCCACCGCTTACACATTGCCGGGTTCTTGACGTGGACGAGGATCTCGAGGACCACCTTGTCCTTCAGCAAAGCCGTCGTCCATTCCATCGATCGGTGAAATAACTAATCGCGATGGAGCAATGTATGTACGCACGCACGCAGAGGTTGGAGCTGTCGATCGGTGTATAATAGGCTTCGAAGGGTGTATGTAGTCGAGTCGGTCTACAGCAGCGTCCCCCCCGCCCCCCTCCTCTCTCTTTTCCGCTTGTATCTTGCTCCCTTATCGTCCGGCAACTCGAATAATTTGTCATGCACCCACGTCAAACACCGGTGGCTTCAAGCAAATCAAGGCATGCCGATTTTTATTTGCCAAAACTTCCTCCAAGTCAGATTGCAAAGTATATATACTGGGTTCAAGGATGTGCAACCGTAAAGGTCCTTGTTTCCGAATTAAAAAATACAAAGAATCCACATGAAAAACTGAAAACTCGAAGAAAATAGAAAACATTAGGAAAAATACAAGAAATATGGTGTGGCATGCGCTAGGAAGCAGCCAACCGATTTAAGTGGGAAATCGTTGGATTGCTTTGCACATAGCCCTCCGATACTTCCCCACATAGCCACCTGATTTGGTTGCAGGCTTGTAGCAAACGGGTTCCCCCTCCTCCATCTCATTGCTTCGCATCTCCTCGCGTCACAGCCCCCCGCGAGAACCACTCGCATCAGTGCTGTCCACTGGCAACGCACACCACCGTCATTCTTCTTGCTGTTGCTGCTCTTGGTGGCTCCATCCCAGCGACCGCGTGCATGACCGTGTTGGAGATCAGGCCTCTAGAGCCGCGCCCTTTCTGATCCTGCACGGGGAGAAAAGCGATAAGGTTTTTTTCGAGCGTCTTCGCACGACTGTTCACTTCCGTCTGCGTGAACTACAACTTCTTCCACGACTTCGGCTACTTCCTCGATTATGCGATGGGTGACAACAGTGGCGCCACAAAGAAGGTTGTTGCAGCCATCACGGCCCTGACCTTCCCGACTATATGCTCATCCTTTAACTGGTTCATGCATGTGCACTACCTGTAAGTATATCCTTGTTTCACACGCTCTATGTCTAGTACGCAATAGTATGTGTAGCTTAAAGTATGTCACTGATCTTGCAAGTATTTTTCGTCATGTTGTTCATCGGGATTAAATTAATCAAAACATTGATAATATATATCCAACAGTCTCCTCACTCTTTCTCGACTTCCCTGACAAAGGTGCATGAGAAACTAGCTTATGTCGTGACTGAGCCTGAACTCTAATGAAACTTAACAAAAATACAATGTGGCCCTTTCAAGGAGTAGAGATGGCACTGTCAGCCTTTCATGACAAATAATGCATGAGAAACTATTTTGTGTTGTGCTCCATCATTCATTAAAGTCTTATAGTTAAAAATTTCGGAAGCAATAATTACAAAGAAAAAAAAACTTGCGTGCGCATCCAGGGAATCGAACCCTGGTCAGTACCGTGGGAGGGTACTATGATACCACTACACCAGATGCGCTACTATGTCAATGCTGAACAAGGTATTTCTGTTATACCGTGTCGAGTGAGCAATACAATATGAAACATAGGAAGGTACGAACGGGGCAGCGTTTTTACCCAGCTTTGTTTATACCTGTCTGTAAATAAATTTTAATGAAAAGGTATACTCTGGGGCTTTAGTTGATAGCTCAACGGGGCTTAGAGCATGTCTAACAGAGTCCACAAACTGGTCAAACCCTCAAAATAACTGCCAGTTTGAGGGTTGAACAAAAAAAGGCGCAGATCAGTACCCTCAAATCCCTAAACCCTCAAAAAAAATTCCAGGCTGAACTCTCAAGTTCGAGGCCAACCTGCATTAGTGAGGGTTGGAGGGCAATTTCCAGGCCCAACCCTCACTTGGTCAATGAGCTGCACGGGAATGAAATTTCCCCAACTGCCTCTCACCACCGCGCCGCCGCCAGCCTTGGTCCGCGCCGCTGCCGCCTGTTCTCGGCGCCGCCGCTGGCCATGGACCCCCTCCAGCCCCCGGTCACCCCCTCCGCCGCCGGCAACGGCCCCCGCACCAACACCGGCGCCCGGCCCCGCCCCGCGCCTCCCGCCCCCGGCCACCCCGACCGACGCCGCCGTCGCGAAGATGGTGGCGGCCACCCACGTTGGCCAAAAGCAGTGGCGGGCGGGCACCCACGTCGACGAACAGCGACGAGTTCCGGCGGTGAGCAGCGCACGACGTTGATGAAGACAGAGACGATTCCCTCGCTCCCGAGCGACCCGGCTCGATTCCCTCCGTGCAGACGAAGAGGGCGACGAGACAGGGATTTTGAGGGTCACTGATCTGCGTCAGGGATTTCGGCCTTCAAAACGACATTTTCTCAGCCCTCAAACTGGTTTTGAAGGTTGAGTTTTTGAGGACTATGTTAGACATGCTCTTATCCCTATAGATGCATACATGACAAACTTGCACTATCGGATTGCATTGAGAGTAACAAACCTAACTACTCCATATCGCACGCAATTGTGAGGCATCCAGAGCATCTTGTGCTTCAACAACTTTTTTTTTTGAGGCAATCTTGTGCTTCAACACCTGAAGCAGGGCACCTCCATCTCCTCTCCACACTTGTTTAGGGAAGAAAACTTGTGCTGTGTACAACAAAAACCCTCCATTCGAACTTGTATTAAGAAAACAAAAAAACAAGGCGAGATCAGTGAATGCAAAACATTTAGGTTGCTGTTATCCTTATCCACCACCACCTTCAGCATGAACAAAGCAGCAATGCAGGCTTGCAGCAGCCCTCACTTTTGGCAGGCAATAATGTTCACCAATCAGAAGATTAGCAACAGAATCAAACAGTATCAAAAGGGTCCACAGCCTGTTAAGTACAATGAATTGCTTCCCTAAATGGCCCACGGGCATCCATGGTTACAATCTTCTGAACAAGGCACCAGCACCACAAGCATCAGAAAAAGCATCAGTACAAGCATCCATGGTTACAATCTTCTGAACAAGGCACCAGCACCACAAGCTTCAGTACCAGAGATATCAGAAACTTTTTCGTGACGATGAACGCCGACTGACAAGAATCAAAAGCACAAATCAAGGGCGCGGGTAGCTAGGGGGGTCCCATGGTCCAGCACCCGTACCGTAGCGCCTGTCTGTGTAGGTATTGTAGCCGCCGTCGTACATGCCTTGCACGCCCATCCCAGGAGGTGGTCCATAAGCTCCATAGCCGCTGACCCCTAAAAGTATATTAAACATACAGGTTAACCACAACTGAATTTCAGTGACTTGGATGCAAGTGAGGAAATGAAACCTACTAGGTGGTGGTGCCCTCCTCTTCTCAATCTCAGCCCTAAGCTTCTCAGACTCCTGAGCCATAGTCACAAGATCCTTCTCCACTGCCTGCACCTGTGCCATCAGCTCTGGCTTTGCATTCTTCTCATAATCAAGAGCGGCCCTGCAGTGTGATCTTAATAGTTAGCTACCCCTCCACTAAAATAAAATAAAAAGGGGGGAATGCATCAAATATACTAAAATAAATTCCTCATGTGGCCACCAACTTAGACTCGGCATGCAGTGTCTACTATTGCAGAAACAAAATCCAGGATGGTTTGGTACCTAGCACGAATTAGTTCCTGCCGCAGATCATCACGTTCAGCTATCATGGCAGGTATGCGCTGGTTTTCAGAGCTCTGCTGCTCAAGCTCCTTTGTCAGACCCTGCACCTTTGCGTTCAGCTCTTGCCTCAAAGACTCTAGCGAGCCTGCTTCAGATCGTAGCTGAAGGGCATCCTGCCTAAGGGGTTCTAAAGAGCGTAGCTCAGCTTCCAGCTTCAGATTCCTCTGAGTCAGCTCCCTCGATTCAAGTTCTTTCTCTGCACGGAGCTTAGGTATAACCTGACTTGAGGAATGGAGATCTTCTTTCAAACGAGACATTGCTTGCCTGATTCCAACAATTTCATCCACCAGATGTTGGTTGTCGTCACGGATTCTGCGGAGCTCACCACGGCGGCTAGACAGCTCTCCCTCGAAGCGCCGTGGTGAGATAGACCTTTCTCGCGCAAGACGAGGAGGAGGGCCATCACAAAATCCTCGTGGCTCCTCATAGTACTGGCGACCTATGCGCTGTCTCCCTGCCATTTATAGCCTGTAAAGAATAACCAGAATGTTAGACAAGAGAATAAGAGCTCAAGCGCCAGAAATGATTTTTAAAACCACATAAGTGGTTGGTTTCCTGCTTGGTTTGTTTGGTGCAACATTACGTATTTGTCCAATCATTTGGTTTTCTGATGTTATTACTTCTCAAAAAAAAAACATCCGACACACAAGAGAATAGCCATAAATGAAACAAGTGGCACACAGAGTCCCTCAGTAGCTTGTCTCAATTTCATACTGTGAATGGCTGTCAACTAGGCACTAAGATTGCTACTAACCTTATTGATATTTTAACATTTCTGCACAAGCCAGACAAATCCGAGTAGTATTGGCCGTTGGATATTCTCTTCAATACATCTGGAGTTGCCACGTGTACGTACTATAGAGAATATTCCACGCTTTGTTTTAAGCTCAATACATAATATGCACAAACCTCAGAAAGGAAACTTCTCCTTTTTCTAGAATCTCCCATACTTTAATTATCCAACATTTTCTCTTCTTAAAGAATTGATTTTTGTTTTCAGTTATTAATGCAAAGTATGCACAAAACACATACACTTCTCATTATTCTAGACTCTTCCGTACCTTAGTTCTCCTATGTTTTCCTTCCAAAAGAATTAGCATTTATTTCTACTTTATGATTTTTGATTTGGTCCACACAATGGTAGAATCTCCTAAAGTGCATTCATTTTTTGAAGATGGAGTACATAGCTATTTTTATACAGTATATTTCAAGTCGTTTTTCTTGTTAAACAAACCGGAATGTTAGACAAGAGAATAAGAACTCAAGCACCAGAAATGATTTTTAGAACCATGTAAGTGGTTGGTTTCCCCTTCGATAAACTACTTGTTTCATTGGGAATACCCTTTTATGAAGAGTTAGATTCCATAGTGGAGTTGACTTAGCTAAATTAGTGATTTATCAATCTGCTGTGGCTTTTCAAAGCCACTCTAACTGAACTATGTTATTTATGGGATACCTTCTATCCTTTGAAAATAAGATTGTCCTTGTACTTGCTCTCTCATTCCTGGGAGTCCTTCAAGGGTATCAGATCTTGAAACCCCTGCATTTTAGGTCGAGCTCAGGAAAGAATTTATGGAAGTCATATCGGCAAGATAAGACTCTGACGCCTCCAACTGATTTTCCCGCAATTTTATTTCAGAAGAAGCAGGTGCCATTTTGCATTGAAACTCGATATGCTTTGTTTGGTGAAACATGCCATATTTCACTTCGTATTTGCCCTTAGCTAAGAAGAAACAATACAGGGATACAGACACAAGTATACAAGTATAGGGACACGGGCTACGGCATTTTTCAAAAACAGACATTCGGGTATACAGCAGGATATACAAGTATTTTGAAAAATAAACAGCATATAATAAACATATAGTAATAAATTTTAGATGAAAGATTGTTTAGTTACTGCTGGACATATGTTGCCTCAGTTTTAGATGAAAGTTTAGTTAGTAGAGGACCCTCCACTCAGAACCCACATAAGGCCCAATTCCAGAAAACCCTACCTACACAGGTCAGCTCCTCCAGCCATTCCCCATCCCGTTCTCCTCTTTCCTGCAGCCGCTTAAGAACTGTAGATAGGAGATGAGACGACCGCTCCGCCACCTGCACCTTCTTGCTCATCGGCGGCTTCCCTTCCAATCTGCCCAAATCTTCTTCCTTGCCAGCGGGTGCAGTCTCCGTCATCCTCCCTGCCCGGAGCTTTTTCCTCGTCGGCAGCCGCCTTGCCTTCTACCTTTCTGCCTGGATCTTCTTCCTTGCTAGCGACCGTTGTGATTGCCTGCTCGAGCGTGATAGCCATCGGAAAGAGGGATGAGCAGCGGTGCGGTGGCTGGAGGCTGGCTCCCGAGTCCCCACCGTACTATGACGTATCCCGATTTGTTTCTCTTTTTTTTATTGAGAGAAGATGGGATGCTGCAGGATACGCATATCCCGGCATATCCTTGTGTGTCCCTGTGTCCCCCCGTACTAGGATGCCAATACAGCAGTTTCTGCCATATCCATACTTTGTAGGTCATTAGTTATTTGGTTTCCTAATTATTATTTTTCAAAAAATAAAATCTGACACACCAGTGCATTGCCATAAATAAACGGAACAACGGACACAGCGTCTGTCTCGATTTCAAATTGTGCATGGTTGTCGACTTGGTAGTAAGATTGGCAATAACTGCACTGATATTTTAACGTTTCTGCACAAGAAAGATGGCGTTCGCCTCTAAAAAATGCATGATTAGCAAACATTTAAGGAAACTTAATCTCCAGCTCACACAACCTCGGAAGAGAGCAACGATTGCTTCTTTTGAGCTTAATGATCTCCAAAAAACAGGCTTACGGACTGCAGTGGAAATAAGGTACAACGGGGGGTAGCTCTGAGGAGTCGTTTTTCATATTCTTTTCGTCTTACTGAATTTGGAGCTTCTTTTCTGTGTTAACTAGTGTAAGTAAAGTCTACAATGTTCCTGAACTTAAATCACACTCGTCTGTTAGATAATTTCGTTTCTACCACTGCTCAACCACAGAGATAAGAAAAAATAACTAAACTCTGAGCAAAGCAGAGCTTCGATTGTTTCTTATGTTGAGATAGGCAATCAGACGGCATAGCACAGGTGTGAACATAGCAGAGTAGCCGACTCGAGAGGGGCATGGCGAATTCTGCACAGCTCGGTGATAAACGACATAGCAGACAGCATCACTGGCTCGGCAACATCCCGGCATCGACGACATCTCAAAATCACACGCAGCAGAACAGCTCTGCATCGACAAAAATTGAAGGGACGGGGGAGGGATCTGGCGGAGCTCACCTTGGGAGAAGGGGAGCGCGACGGCGGGCTCGAGGAAGGGGGCGACGGTCGGCTCGGAGCAGGTGGCCGCGGGGAGGGCGGAATCGGGGGAGGGCGACGGTGAGCTCGCGGCAGTGGACGGCGGTGAGGTCGGGCTCGGGACGGCGTTGATCTCGTGGGAGCGGCAGGGGGAGAGAGGGTTGCGGCGCGAGGACGAGAGCGACGGCGGGGTCGAGGAGACGGCGACGGCGGAGCGGCGGCGTGTGGCGGCTAGGGTTAGGGTGTGTGGGTGGGTACGGGGACGCGGTGAGCTCGAGGGGAATGGGCCGGCGTATTTCTGCTCGGGAACGAGTATTTCCCTTTTCTTTTCACCTCAGTTCAGGAAAAAAAATATGTACTACTCTTCCTCGAGAAAAAAAAGGTAGTACTACTTTTTGTCTCAAAAAAAATTACTGCTGCAAATCTACGTTTCACAATTCCTTTTCTTTCTTGCTGGAATAATATTTTGCGATTCTTGGGATCCCCAAAACATCAGCTTCCATATTATTTTCCCGCTGCGAGCAGGACAACAGGGCTGGCTCCGGCCCCGGATTCGGCTGATCTCTTCTTCTTTTTTTTAGAAAATTTTCGATCTATTCAACTTCAAACATGCCAGTACAACGGATATCAGAAATAATAAAAATTACATCCAGATCCGTAGACCACCTAGCGACGACTACTAGCACTGAAGCGAGCCGAAGACGCGCCGTCTTCATCACCCATCCATCGTCGGAGTCGGGCATAACTCCACACGCCCACCAACGGTGCTACCGTGCATGAGCAGCTTCCCGATTTCCATATTTTGTTCGACGGTGAGGAGATAAGAAAAGAGAAGGATGTTCTTAATGCATGAACAGCACGAGTTCTAATCAATGATATACTCCCTCTGTTCCGAAATAATTGTTGTTGGAAGATTCTAGTACAATTTTCGTCACGATAGGAAATAGTTGCCGTTTCCAAAATTACCCTCCCACTCGCTCACCCACTCTCTCGCTCACCCACTCCCAAATCCCTAGCTCGTCGCCGAGTCGCCCTTGCAGGCATCGCTGGCGCTTCCCCCTCGCACGTGTCGCGAGGCACCTCTACCCCGCACTCAGCGCCTCCGCCAACGCTTCTTCCTCTCGCGTCGTCGCCGCCTTTCCATGTTGCCAGACATCGTTGCTTCTCCCTCTTCAAGATTTAATTTTTATCGTCGGCGGCCGGATCCGAAGCACGGCGGCCGGACAAGTCGGACGCAGAGATCCTCGAAGCTGTGTTTGAAGCACAGGTTCCCCGCGGACCACGTGCGCGCACGTGTCGCCGACGGGAGCCGCCGCCGCCGCGAGGAGGGCCGGCGACTGCAGGCGTGACGAGCAGAAGACCAAGGACGGCGGTGGATGGGCGCTGCCGCAGTTGATCCGGAATTTTGAGATGTTCTCAATAGCCTCAAGCTAAAACTTGTGGTTGGGATCTGCAACGACGTTCCTCCAATCCATCGCCAACAGCTGCAGTACGCCACTACTTCATCTCTCCCTCGTTGTTGCTCATCTAATCCTCGCTGCTGCTCATCCCTCTCTCCCTCGCTGCTGCCCATCTAATCCACCCTGGAAGAAGAAGGGGATGTGCAACATTGCTTCATTGGTCACAACAAGCTGAGAGCCTGAGATGAAATAGAGTGGTTGTTGTAGGTTGGCAGAGATTTCTTCACTTAACTGAATTTGTTTGTTTTTTTGTTGGTGGTGGTTGTTTTTGCTTGCTGCTGCTGCTTGCATTTGTTGCTTGCTGCTGCTGGAGTATCTTAAAGTGGAGTGCTTAAGATTCAACATTGCTTCATTTGTTACTTGCATTTGTACCTTAAGATTCAGTACTTAAAATTTTGTGATAATTTGCTTAAAATTCAGTAGCTTACTTCCAATGATTAAAATGGAGTATCTTAAAATTCGTGATAATTTGCTTAAAACTAGTAAGCTTGCACGTGCAAAGCACGTCTTGCTTGCACATGCAAAGGTAAATAATGACAAATCATGATTAGATTAATGGTGGGCATAGGGTCCATTGATTTCTCAAGAAACATACTATGAGCAGAAAATAAATGTACTCCCTCCATTTTTATATACAAGGCCACTATGGAATATACATTTTGCATCTATATAAGGCCATCAACAGTAATCGAGGTAAAGTTAATGTTATTTTCTCGTACTAACAACCTGTTTAATACTTGCATGCATGCAGTCATAATGACATTCAATTACTTCCTCCACTCAGTTTCTTTGCATGCATGCGGAGTATTAATGATCCCAGTAAACAAGAAGAAAAGTTGACTTGTAAAGCATGCATTAAATTTTACATTGGTACCTGTAATCCGAGTTTGTGGCCTTGTATACAAAAATGGAGGGAGTAATATAAATGGATAAAGAATTGGTAAACAAAAATATGATCCGAATAAAGGTTGCATTATGATGGAGAAAATGTAACATATGTTTTGGATAACAGTGCCCAACCATGTCATGAGTTTCGTAGAGGCACTTGAAATTTGATTGTGAGATATTCTCTATTCCTGGTCGATAATGCATAAAAATATAACTGAAAAGGGATATAAAAACCAAGCAATAATCAGCTTGGGCAACATTATCTTTTCTTTGTCGAGATGTCTTCACCAAGATTTCGTTCTCTGCTTTCTCTTTATCCAATTTAATTACTGGAAAGGTAATTAAATTGCTCATTGGTCAGCACAATACATGGAAGATCAATAATACTACCACTGTAAATCACTAAAAGGAGAGGACACTTCGCAAACATGTCTCATATTTCAGTATACTACTTTAGTACTTACCGCAAGTGTGGGAAGATGACAACAACAATCAAAAAAAGGTTTCTTGTCCCTGCAAAATCGGTGAATTCTTATATCTAAATCACATATTTGCTCCATTCAGTTGAACTAATTTTGACGAAGATCAATTTCAGGTCTAAAATTTCAAGCCTAATGAAAAACAAAATGCAATAGACATAACTGAATAATGGGTACATGATAGTAGGTTAAATAATTCCATACAACTTGTGGTCTGTCGTAATAAGAATTAGAATTCAAGCTCATACAAGTAAATAAATAGATTATCAAATAGCTATATTAGGTTACAGAGCAACAATAGTGCTACCATGAGGTTGCAGTGAGGAATAGTGGAAAAGGAATAAAAAAATGTGTAAGCATGAGAGCAAACTTCCTCCAATAATTTTTGTGCCAGTCACATAGCAGGTGCATTCCTGTTCTGATTAAATCAGATAATCAATGATGGAATAATCCCATTAAAGGGTATAGTTGCATTATTTTTCATGTTTTTCTTCACCGCAAAGATCATATATCTGAGTGTAGCCTTTGCAGCTAACTTTCATCAGCTCCCAGACCGTCGTGGTAGGTTGTTGATGAAAATAACAGTAACACAATCGCCGCAAGAAAAATGTGTGATGTAGTACAATGGTGACACCAACGCCTCCTGGCTGTGCCCAGCTGCGGCAACTGCCACCAGACGGCGCCCCCATCCAGGAGTACACAAGTTGCCCCACGCCAACCGAGATCTTTCAAATCTTCTCTATCATTGTCATCGCAAAAGGACTTCCATCAGTGGCTCGCTGACAATCTCCCCCAAACCCTACAAGAGATTCAAGTAAGTTTAAACTTCCATTTTGCACATGTGCAATTGAGTCACTCACCTTCCTAGATTAGGTCAGATCTATTACCCCTACCTAAGCCCTCCGAATTATTGTATTTTCCTATCCAGATAATGGATCAACAAGCTTGTCCCTTCATATTGTCAAACACGGGCTGACTGGACCATCTACTTTGGTCATTCAAATTATAAAACACAATCATGATGTTGAAATCTCATATCATTCCATCACGTGAGCTTTTCCCAGTTTTTTTAAAAGAGCTTTTCTCAGTTTTGGACAAACTGAATGACGGTGACGATTTGTACATTGTAGCTTTTCCTTTCATATGCTTCACTGGCTAGATGGGAGAGCACGCAGTGCCCCTATGTTCAACCCCAAAAACCTTGATTCAAGGTTTGTAGGTCATAGTAGTTGTCATCACTCGCAAGCTTGCTTGTGCACTATAAAAAGCTGCATGACGAAGCACATCAAGAGCAGCAAAGGTGCTGTCAAGTTGTTATGCATATCATATGGCACATGTAGGACAACAAAATGACAGTCATCAAGGAAAATATATAATTACCAAAATCAACCCCAAATCAGCACTCACATCTCCATCTATGTATCAGACTACTTGGAACTGAACTGAATATAAAGCAAGATTTAAGTGTAGACCATTAGTCCTTAATGTCCCATGTGTTCTCCATCCTGCTCCTGACTTTACTGTCCTACTCTAGTTCGTAGTCTAAATTTAGTTACTGGTTGCACTCACCTTTAAGTGAACACTAAAGTTTTAACAGGATAAATCACACAGATATATCATTACCTTAGTCAATAGAGTCCTGGAACTGGGTCACAAGATCCTGACAAAACTGACCGGAGTTTTAATCGTTCTCTGAAACTTTTCATATCTGATTCGCTACTACTCACATTTCTTTCTTGGATTAAATAAGCCCCATGAAAGCAGACCATTTCTTGGGGTATACGACTGAAAAGAAGGTTGTAAAATTCATCAAAATCATCTAGAACAAAACAGCATCACATACTTTTTGCACAAGTACTGTAAAAACAAGTATTACCTGTCCTAGCGTTTCTTTCTCGACAGTCTCTGGCTTGTACTGAAAAAACAGTATGACATACTTTTTTACTCCTACAACTACCTTCATGATGATCGGAAGAAAGTGTCGCAGACACTATGAATATTTATTTTGTTGGGTTGTGCAGATCCAATTGAGAAGTCCCTAAAGCTGGAAGGACTTGAGAGAATTCAGTACACTATTATTAGGAGCCAACAATTCCGTTTCAGAACACAATTGCTATAGATATATGATGCTGAAAATTCCGTTCTTAAAATATCCTTCATATTTAAACTCGACATATCTAGAAAATGAGAGCTTTGGCCTTCTTCTGATAACATGAAAGTAGCAGCTAGTAGCCATGCTGCAACTCCATATTTTAGATGCTTTCAGTGAATACACAAGACATGCAAGGACCGCTCACAGTTTCGGCGGCAATGTGAGCAAAACAAGTCAGCAAGCACGTAATGATTTCCAGGCTGAGAAGAGTGTAGATAGACGTACATAACAAGTATTCCTATATACGACCCTTCACCACTTATCCGCTTCTAAAACAAACCATATACTAAAAGCTAGAATATAGATCACCAAAATGTTGCGATAATTCTGATTTTTGCAGTTGACAGAACAGTATTAGTAGATAGTAAGTAGTATTGTTCTGGGAATTTAGTGAAACGAAAGCATGATTAGCATATCAAAATACCGTATTAATCAACCCATTGTATCTGGAAGAATAGGACGGCGACAATGTCTCACAGGGTCATCCATGATCGCAGTGGATGTAAATCGCTTGGTGGTCGGTGATGAACTGGGCGAGATGGATGCACCCGATGGACGTTTTGAGCACAGTACTTGACACAATAGCCTTGATCTTTGCGACCCCTCTCCAAAGCTGCCTTTCTATCCTGAAATCTCCTGAAAAAAATCAAAATCCGAGACAGATGGTAGCCGGTGAGGGGAACTGACCACGTGCTGCTGAAGTAAGCCTCTGCTTTTTATGTTCCGAGAGGTCAAATCTCAGGCTGGTTCTAGTGATACTTATCAGCCTAGAACTACTTGGTCACATATGGACATGAAGTCCAACTGATTGAGACATCGCTAAATAGTTCAAACTTTTTCACTAACGGTTTGTGACTAATAAGTCAGTCACATGTTAGTACTACATGGTGCTTAATGACATTTTAGTTTTTTTGCAAAAAAAAAAGAATTATAGCAATTGGAGTTCACTTGTTCCGTTTTTTATCTAAGTAATGAGAAACAAATAGGATCTGCTTTCTTGCTAAAAATTCTTTAAGCAAGGGATCAACATAACTTTCGTCAAATTCTATGAAATCATATGATGCTAGATAACAATAACAGCATCAAACTCTACAAAATAAATGCCTTGGCATTTAAAAAAATCCATGATGAGCTCATTGATGAGAAACAGACAAACACTATGCCAATAAATAATTACCACTACCTAAGCATCATTGAGCTACATACTATGACGCTCTTGTTTATTCAGTAGAAGAGCAAGAAAAGTCTTCCTTTCAGTGTGATAATTGGAAATATTTCAGATGCAGAAGAGTAGGAAAAGAATGTATCAATGGATGAACAGTTTCAATATGAAAATACTTACTTGCATTCTAAAGATTATTCAGTTTATGGAACTTTAAAAAGTAATAACAGGGCAAAAGCTTTTATATTGTCTTCAGAGGATAAAACAACCATGCATGTTTGAACAAAGTTCATAATCAAGTTGTAAACCAGATACCTTTCTAGTTGCAATACCTCCTTCAGCATCCTCTTTCTTGTTGTAGGAAAAAATAAGCTTGAATAATGATCCAAGAGCAAAGGCGTTGGGACTATCAGTGCCACCCATCAGCAGCACTGTCGACTTACATTTCTTCCTTATTGGACCATCACATACTATGTTCTTCTTAACTATCACCTACTCAAGGCAGTTGCAGAGCTTTGAATATAATTTCATATTATTTCAACATAAATAGCACAGCTTATCAAATAATCCAGTATACAAAGATATGCACGAATTTCAGCACAACACAAAGATCTAAACTTCATGCTTTTATAAGGGTAGTAGTAGATGAACACTATATCACTACAATAACTGACAATAGTATCTGAATTGTGGAGCACGACCACAATGTTCAGAAAAGACGCATGACATTTACCTGAACATGGATAACCTGTTCATCAATCAAGAAGGCATGTCTCTACAAAGAATAATATTCAGTTTCACCAGTTAAAACTACTTCTTGCGTTTAACTGCATTTCGCTCTAATTGGCCTAACCTCAAAACTGAGGACAGATCAGTCTACTGCTATTGCAGCAAGCAAAATGAAATTCATTCAAAGACACAAGATGACATAAAGAGCAAGCATGACATGGTGGATAAAATGCGACAGATCGGTAGCTGGTACTCCCTCTGTAAACTAAAATAAGAGCATTTAGATCACTAATATAAAACTGGCTCAATGTGACACGAATTGCAACAGATGTCAACACCTATGAAGCTACACACGGGCAACTCCCAGTTCATTGAAGTATACCACAACTGTATACATACTGCTAAGGACATACAGAGATCAGAACCAAGAATAGGAAGTGATGGTAACCTGACTGTAGCTGCGACGGCGGCGGTCCCAAGACGGCCTAGGCGAGGCGGCGGAGAACCGGCAGGCGTCGTGGGGAGTGTGGCCGCGAAGGGGCCAGCGGTGGGGCGTCGTGGTCGCTGTTTGGGGATGGCCTGAGTTGGGAGAGGCGTGCGTTTGTGGAGTGCGACTGGTGGTGGGCAGCGGTCTCTCGCGCCACCGTGCAAGCAGCGCTAGATCGGCGGCGGCAGCCGGCGTCACCGCGCGCACCGCAAGGAAGCAGAACCCGGCACCCACCTCGACCCTCCCCACCGCAAGGAAGCAGGACCCGGCAGCCATCTCGTTACTCCACCGCCTCCGCCTCGCTGCCTTCCGGGACGCCGCGCTCATCCTCCACCTCCTCGCGCGCGGCGGAGGAGGCCAAGCGGATCGGCGGCGGAGGAGGAGGGCGAGGATTTAGGGCGGCGGGCGGCGGTGGAGGCCGAGTGGATCGGCGGGCGGCGGATGGGGCGGGCGACGGGTGAGGATCGGTGTCCGCTCGGAAGTGGAGCGGGCGAGGTTGTGGTGCGGGCGTGGCGTGCGGAGCGGTTTTTGTTTTTCGAAGCCGCGGGTAGAATTAGCGATCTATAGTGCGGGCGTGGCTTAATTCCGTGGCTTGTAGTGTTAAACACGGAAGGATTAGGAGCCATTAGATTTTGTAGATGGATGGATGTGATTGTTTGGATCTGCCCCTCTCTTTTTTTTATAGTGGTAGTAGATGCAGTAGCTTATATCCAATGCTTTTTCTTGTCAAGAAACAACACCTTCACATCGATTATGTCCCCTTTTATTTTCTGTGAGATTTCTCCATTGAGGTCATGTCACTTGTTTAATCAGTTTGAGTATACGGGTCATTCGAAATTTAGTGTAGTGTAGGGTTTACTGAACATTACTGCTGTTGTCATATTTTAGTAAATCAGTGAACATCTATATTTAGCAACATACTCCACTCCAGCAATTAAGTGCAATATGAAACCTTTTTCTTCAGTTAAGTGTTAACTGAATTAAAACTAATGTTAATTAGGAGTAGTGTATTGTTGCTGTAGTTTCTCCATCTGGAGTAATTTTCTTCTCTTCTTCAGTTAATTATAGGAGTAGTTTTAGAGGTAATTAACTGAAACTTTTTCAGTTAATTAGGAGTAGCAAACTTTTTTAGTTAAAGAAATTGGTGTAATTCTCTTCTCTTCTTGTATTCTCCTCTTCTCTTCTCTACTCATAACTTGCTACTATGATGATGGAGTAGCAATCATATTTTGACTTGTGTTGTGATGCTGCTAAGATGGGTTTCCCAGATGCGTCTATGATCCCACTAGGTAAAACAATCGACAATTTGCTCTTTGAAAAAGCAAACAAGCCATTTACTCCAATGCAGTTCATCTTTTTTCTATATATACTCCAATGCAGTTCATCCGAGGATGATGCAAGCCATTTACCAGAAAGAAGAAGCAGATTTTTGGTAAGTAAAGAAAACCTTTGCCTGCTTCCAGATTTGGAATACAAAGACAAAAGACTAGTGTACAATGCAGTTTATACTCCATGCACATTCTTCAGTTCCTCTTCCATGATACACTTGCAGCACATACACCTTGTACAGCTGCCTCATTTATTCTACTGATTCCTCAAATTCTGCTGTTAATTATTGTGAATCACTAGTAGAAAAACTACTTTACATGAGACACATTAGTCCTGATTTGTAAATGAACCAACACTAATTAATGGTATCATTAGTCCTGGTTTAAATGACTATGCATTAGTCCAGGTTAATTTGTGACCTATAGTACCGGTTGGTTGCTCCAACCGGTACTAAAGGGTGGATCCAACCCGTACTAAAGGCCATGACCCCTTTAGTACCGGTTGGAGCAACTAACCGATACTAAAGGTGGTGCGCTGCCACCCGCAGTGCATAATGTTTAGCCCCACCTCGCTAGTTGAGAGGAGCTCGCACCGATTTATAAGCCCCGCCGCGGCTACCATGTCGAGCTCCTCTCTAAACAGGCCTTTGTGGGCCTATTGCAAGTCTTCTGCCCCGTGGGGCCTACTGGGCCGTACGGGCCTGCATCCTGGCCCAATTAGAGGTTGGGTTTCTAGTCGTATGCAGGCCGTGCCAGCCCAGTAGGCGGGCTGTTTTTGCTTTATTTCAAAAAAAATAAAAATAAAACCTTTGAGAGGTGGGCCTTTGGTCCCGGTTCGTGTTGAACCGGGGCTAAGGGGTGACCTTTAGTCCCCACCCTCTAGTGCCGGTTTCCAGAACCGGTACTAAAGGTCCTTACGAACCGGTACTAAAAATCATTTTTCTACTAGTGAATCCCGCTGTTGTGCTGTTTCACCGAATCAATCTTGTTTTGTCTAATTCAAGGCGAGGATTACCTGCCTGGAGTGCAAGGCGAGGACCAGGCGGGGGCTCAGCGAGGATCAGACTGACCAGCATGGCGAGGACCAAGCTGGGGCGGCGAGCTGGGGCGGAGGCGGCCAGGCTGGGACGGCGGCGAGGACCAAGCTAGGGTGGAGGCATCCAGGCTGGAGTGGAGGCAGTCCTGCTGGTTGAGGGGGGAGGAGGAGAAGGGGATGGTGATGAGGACGAGCGCTGGCCTGGAAGAAGAGGAGGCAAGCGCTGCCTGGAGGAAGACGACGACTATCTGTTTTTAAATCAAGGGTAGTTCTGTATTTTTGTTTGTTTTCACCTAGTCGGAGATTTGTCCCAACGATAATTATTTCGGAATAGAGGGAGTAGTTGTAAGACCCGACTACAAACTCGTTGTGAAGAAAGGTCCTATGCTAAATTTTCCCTGTATCCATTGTTCTTGCGGACAATCATCGTGCCATACTAGCACGGATATATTTGATATTCCTAAGTGTGCTTTTTGTTAGAATATATATAACCGTATTGTTTTGTATAGTTATACGGTTGTATATGTGTAGTCCTTGTATAGGTGTTCGTATATTGTACGATACGAACTCTGCCTTATAACCTATATATATAGATCAATACAAGGCACCACAACGTGTGGTTTCCCCAATCTTACATAGTATAGAGCCTAAAAACCTAACCCTAGCCTGTGCCGCCCTCCTCCTCCTTCCGCTGCCGCCGAAACCACCACCTCTCTCGCCGCCGCGCCCACACCGCCGCATCCATGTCGCAACCCGACGCTGACGCGACGAACCAGGCGTTGGCCGCCGCCAAGGAGCGTCAGGACGCCGAGGCTGCCGAAGCCGCCAAGGCAAAGCTGCCTCTCGCGACCGCCGCCGATGGATCCGGGACGAGCGCGGGGTCCTTCTCATTGACCTCGCTGCACGCCCAAGCCGTCGGTCTCCACTCCATCAAAGGCCACGTTCCCGTCGAGCTCGCGCTTGACACCGGCGTTCACCGGCAGTGGCGCACCTTCTTCCGCGCCGCCTGTCGCAAGTACGCCCTCCTGGATCACCTCGACTTCGGTGCTCCCGATGCGCCGAACCCGGAGTGGTCTCTCCTCGACGCCACCGTCGTCTCTTGGCTCTATGGGTCTGTCTCGCTCAGTATCCTCGACGCCGTCATGACGCCCGGCGACGATCCCCTCGCCGTCGATCTCTGGAACAGCATCAACGGTCTCTTCAATGACCACAAGATCAATCGCCAACTATACCTTACGGCCGAGCTCAGCGATGTCAAGATGGGAGAGATGAGTATGGCCGACTATCTCCAGAAAGTCAAATCCCTCTCCGACGGGCTTGCGGATCTTGGCGCCCCCGTTGATGATGCCGAGATGGTGGTCCACTGCCTCAACGGCCTCTCCGAGCAATACGAGTCCGCCGACGATCTCATCTCCCTCATGCCCGGTATGACCTTTGCGCAGTGCCGCTCGTTGCTTGCGCTACAAGACATGAAGCGCAAAAACCGTCGCGCCCGCAGCTCGGACATGGCCCTCTTCACCAACAC
This sequence comes from Triticum timopheevii, assembly GCA_963921465.1. Lineage (NCBI taxonomy): Eukaryota > Viridiplantae > Streptophyta > Magnoliopsida > Poales > Poaceae > Triticum > Triticum timopheevii. The sequence goes on from OY997266.1 coordinate 652,610,069, forward strand.
CGGCAACCCTGGCAACACCGGCAACCCTGGCAAGGTTCCTGGAAAAGGAAAGAAGAAGAAGAAGGCCGCCACTGGAGTCACCAAGGAGACCCCGGCGCCCGCGACCCCGCAGGCTGCCACTCCTTCCCGCCCTCACCGCAGGATCCCTGGAACGTCGCCATCCAGATATGGCCCTATGGCCAAGGGGGGCTGCTCGGTCGCACGCCGCCCGGCTATGGCGCTGCTCCCGGCTACGCGCCCCGGCACACCCCGTCGCCGCATGCGTTCTACGCCCAGAACCAGTACGGCGTTGCTCCCTACGGTTACGACTACGCCCCTGGACAGCTCTCCTACGGCCTCCCCGGCACTGCTCCATCATCACCGGCCTCATCTTCGGCTTCATGGGACCAGGCCGCGCTCATGCATCAGTTCCAAACCATGGGGCTGCAAGCACCCTCCAGGGAGTGGGTGATGGACACCGGCGCCTCCTCCCACTTTGTGTCCGATCCCGGTATGCTCACCTCCGTGTCCCCCCTCCTCTCGTCGTGCTGTCGTTGTCGGTAACGGTTCCACTCTTCCAATCACCGGTACTGGGCATGCACGTCTTCCTATTTCTACCACCTCTCGCCCTCTTTACCTTCGTAATGTCTTAGTAGTTCCTAACATAGTTAAAAATCTTTTGTCTGTTCGTCAGTTCACCATTGATAATCGTGTATCAGTCGAATTTGAGCCTCTTGGTTTTTCTGTGAAGGATCGTCTATCCAGGACCGAGATTCTCAGATGCAATAGCTTCGGAGCTCTCTACTCCATCCGCCCTTCCTCTACTAGCCAGCCACACGACTTACTCGTCGTCGATGCAGCACTCTGGCACCATTGGCTTGGGCATCCTGGGCGGCCCGTCATGGAGTCATTAGCTCATTCTTCGGTTATCCCTAGGGAAAAGAATAAAAGTAGCTTGTGTCATGCTTGTCAGTTAGGTCGTCATGTTCGTCTTCCTTTTTCTTCCACCAATCGTGTAACCACTGCTCCGTTCAAATTATTCACTGTGATTTGTGGACCTCTCCTGTTGAGAGTATTTCTGGCTTTAAGTATTATCTCGTTTGTCTCGATGATTTTACTTAGTATGCATGGGTGTACCCTCTACGGACTAAGTCCGAAGCTTTCTCGCATTTGTCGTCCCTTCATGCTTTAGCGCTCACCCAGTTTAGTGCACACTTGCAGGCTATTCAGTGTGATAATGGTCGTGAGTTCGATAATTCACTCCTCCATTCCTTTGCCCAGCACCATGGAATTGCACTCCGCTTTTCATGTCCATACACTTCGCAACAGAATGGTAAAGCCGAACGCATTATTCGTACTCTTAATGACATTACTCGTACACTCCTTATCCAAGCTAGTATGCCACCTCGCTTTTGGGTTGAAGCTCTTCACACCGCCGTTATGTTGCATAATCGGCTGCCTTCAAAGGCAATCTCGGATCGTATTCCCTTTCGTGCCTTACTTGGCGTAGATCCTGCATATGCTGGTCTTAGGGTTTTCGTATGTCTATGTTACCCCAACACCACAGCCGTCGCTCCGCACAAACTTGCGCCTCGCTCCATGTCATGCGTGTTTCTAGGGTACCCATCATGGCATCATGGCTATCGTTGCCTTGATCGTTCCACCCAAAAGATCATCATCTCTCGTCATGTAGTGTTCGATGAGTCAACCTTTCCATTCGCCTCCCCTCCATCTTCGTCAACTCCTACTCCTTCCCTACACACTTATGATTTTTTGCAGGGTGCTGAGCAGCCGGTTTCTTTGATGCCATTCACCGTGCCAGGCACGGTGACCCCAGACGCGACTCCACCGTCGCCGCCACAGTCGCCGTCGCCGCCGCCACGGTCCCCTCCACGGTCGCCGTCACCGACTTCGCCTTGGTCGCCGCCACCGACCTCGCCCCGGTCACCTGGGGCCTGGGCTACTGCCGAGCGCCCTGCTGGGAGCTCCGAGGGCGACCCTGATGGGAGTCTTTCTCCTACTACAGCCGCGTCACCACCGGCCATTGCCAGCTCCTGTTGCTGTGGATCCACCTCGGACCCGCCGGCCACGGGCCCCTCCACCGCCACCATCTCACGCCATGGCCACTTGTGCTAAACAGGGCATTGTGCAGCCGAAAAAGATATTTGATCTTCATGTTGAGGGTTTATCTCCCATACCGAAGACTTATCGTGGTGCTCTCAAGGATCCAAATTGGCATTCTGCTATGGTTGAGGAGTATGGTGCTCTTCTCTCCAACAACACTTGGGACCTCGTCGATCCACCTCGCAATGCTAACATTGTTACAGGTAAGTGGATCTACCGTCACAAGATGAAGTCTGATGGTTCTTTGGATCGTTACAATGCTCGTTGGGTGCTTCGTGGATTTACACAGCGAGAAGGTATCGATTTCGATGAAACTTTCAGCCCGGTCGTCAAGCCAGCCACTATTCGAACGGTGCTCTCTCTTGCTCTCTCTAGTGACTGGTCCATCCATCAGCTTGATGTCAAGAATGCATTCCTCAATGGCACTCTCAGCGAGACTGTTTATGCTCGTCAGCCTTCTGGGTTCACTGATCCTTGTTTCCCTGATAAGGTTTGTCGTCTCAACAAATCACTCTATGGTTTGAAACAGGCGCCTCGTGCATGGTTTCAGCGGTTTGCTTCGTTCATTGCATCGGTTGGTTTCATTGGCTCCAAGTCCGATAGCTCGTTGTTCGTTTATCGGCGTGGTGCTGACATGGCCTATCTCCCGCTCTATGTGGATGACATTATCCTAACTGCATCGTCCTCGACATTGTTGCACAGTTTGATTGCCTCTCTTCGTACCGAATTCAGTATGACGGATATGGGTGATCTTCATTATTTTCTGAGCATCTCCGTCACACGCAGCAAGGACAATCTGTTCCTCTCACAGGAGAAGTATTCATTGGATCTTCTTGACAGAGCTGGCATGTTGCAGTGCAAACCCATCTCTACTCCAGTTGATACTACCTCCAAACTTTCAGCCAAGTCTAGTGATCCAGTTGCAGATCCCACCGAGTATCATAGTATTGCAGGCGGTCTTCAGTACCTCACGTTCACTCGGCCGAACATCTCTTATGCTGTGCAGCAGATTTGTCTTCATATGCATGATCCTCGGGCTAATCATTTGCTACTTGTGAAGCGTGTGCTTCGCTATATCCACGGCACCACCGGCCATGGCCTCACTTTGTTTCGACGCAGCTCCAACAAATTGCTGGCCTATTCTGACGCTGATTGGGCAGGTTGCCCTGACACTCGTCGGTCTACCTCAGGTTATTGTGTCTTCCTTGGCACTAACCTGGTGTCGTGGTCTGCTAAGCGGCAGCACACGGTCTCTCGCTCCAGCGCCGAGGCCGAATACAGGGCAGTTGCAAATGTCGTGGCTGAAACATGTTGGTTACGGCAGCTTCTTCAGGAGCTTCATCGACCGGTGACTGGTGCCACTGTGGTGTTTTGTGACAATGTGAGCTCTGTTTACATGACACAGAATCCCGTTCATCATCAGCGCACCAAGCATGTGGAGATCGATTTACACTTTGTGCGCGACCGTGTCACCACAGGCGAGGTCCGGGTTCTTCACGTTCCGAGTTCTTCTCAATTTGCGGACATTTTCACCAAAGGATTGCCATCTCCTCTCTTTTTGGATTTTCGGGACAGTCTTAACATTCGTCGACGCCCGTTTACGACTGAGGGAGGGTGTTAGAATATATATAACCGTATTGTTTTGTATAGTTATACGGTTGTATATGTGTAGTCCTTGTATAGGACTCCGTATATTATACGATACGAACTCTGCCTTGTAACCTATATATATAGATCAATACAAGGCACCACAACGTGTGGTTTCCCCAATCTTACACTTTTCTGCCACTCATATGTCTTTGTTCGCATTTTCCTAGATCACTACCTCGGGACATTCCCATCGCATATAGATAAGCAAAAGCGCCCCATCTATGGCAAGCATATTTATCGTAACTACCTTGGACAAAGGGTATACCAAACGCCATTACAAAACCGGCATGTTTGTGAGAAATGCAGTTACAACTTGGCAATACTGTAGTTTGAGATAGTACCATCAACTTTTCTTGTACTAATACCCATAATGAACTTCTGTATAAAAAACACACACAATTTAATATTGTCTCTATGTGGAGCTGGTATCTTCTTTCATCCATCCATGGCCTCGGCGCAGCCAGGAGTCTTCCCACCGCCTCCTTCGCTGCATTGCCCTATTCTTCTTGGATCTCCCTCTCCACTTGGAGATGACAGGAAATGTCCGAGTTGCTAATGAAAAAACAAAAGCACAAACAAAACCCAGACATAAGATATGCTTTTTGGGGGGAGGAAGACATCAAATACACATGAACATGGCAAAATAAACAACATTGACTTGAGTCATTTAACCATAGGAACAACGCTTAATCAGCCTAGCTAACTGATGGTGCCAATGTTGCAACACAAACCAAGAAAGGTGCATATCAGAATGGCCGGATATCGGACATACCTTATGGTACCAAGACGAGAAACAAAGAAGTTCGCCCAATCCAACTCCAGGGGCACGACATTGGGAATGCTGGTGGGGCGCATGCGAGGCCAATCTACCACATCCTCCATTGCCCCAGTCTGAAGGTCACCGGTGTACACACGTTCGCGCATGTCCTTGACAAGCAATTTGCCACACTTCTCTGCGAGTATGTAGAATCTTTCTCCTCCTTGAGTGTCCTTCCTAGGATGCATCAGCTCGATCCTCTGTGTGAAGAGCCATTCTGAGGTAGTACCCGCACTCTGTTGATCCTCTTGTTCTTTCCATATCTCTAGCTGGGAACTTGTCCCTTTCATCTGTAGCACCGAGAGCGTGCCATCAGTGGCTAAGCTAAGGCACGGGTAACCTACTCCAGTCATCAACGAGACAGGGAGCCTCGTGATCGCGAGGGAGACATGGTCGTCTTGGTTCTTCAGTTTAAGAAGACAGAAACGCCGTGCTCTCTCATCACGAAATAACCAGTGCGCGGTTCCGTAGCGCATAACTGCATCGCTATGACAAAATGACCCGGTGGCATGTATGGTACCCTTGAAGCAGACTGTGCCCATACTCCAACTCGCTTCATGGGAGGAGAACACGTTAAGATCAAACTTCAGATTGTCCGTGTAGTTGACGGTGATGATTATCACTTTGAAGAACGACGAATTTCCCGGTGGTTGCTCGTCGTCCCTGGAACAATAGTCCGTGCCAGTCACGATAGTGTAGCCGCTAAGCTCACCGGCACGAGACCGGCAATCTACATGTGTAGGAAGGAGCACGTCCCATGTGCCGGTAAGCAGGTTGCACACCGCCAAGTGGACGGCGCCCGCGGCACTTTGGGAGGCGAGCCGCACGAGGAGGAGACCGCGACTTGAGCACAGCGGCACCGCATGGTGTAATAGGTCTGCGGAGTCACCGGGCAGGAAGGAGCTGAGGGCACGGCGCCCAGGGCCCAGCTCTGACGACGGCATCGGGACCAGCACCTTGGCCCCTTGATAACGGCCCCGGTCCTTGATGAAAAATCCGGCGAAGGATGGGCGGGCGTGCTCCGGCCACCAGAGACGTAGGAAGGATGGATCGGCGACAAGGCCGCACCATCGCTTGCACGTGGTGGCGCAGCGGAAGAGGTCGGCCGCGTCGTTCAATCGGACCAGGATCTCGCGGAGGACGTCGTCGGAGACCGCCATTGCCGCCGCCAAGTATTCCCTTTTTTCCTCTTTTGCGAGAAAGAGTCTTCCCTCGATTTGAGGCGAGTATATTGCGTACGGTTGAGCTGCTGATTTGCATAGGGTTTCCGAACATTCGTCTGAACTCCGCACGTGTATATATTTGTTTCGAGATCGTCCTTAACACGATATCCAACCCAATTGCATGCTCCCCTAAAAAAACAATTGCATGCCGGCCTAAGGTGCAACACGTGGACGAGACTTGCCTGCTCCCCGCGCGTGCGTCCATCCATGCTCCCGCATACGTGGCTTGATTTGATTGGAACAAAATAAGACCCGGCCCCACCCCTCTAAAATCAGGGGGGATCATTAGATTAGAAAGGGAAAATAAAAAGATAGCCGCAGGATGAAGTGGGAGCACGGATGGAAGCATGGGGAGGGAGCAGGCAAGCCGGATCTGCAACATGTACATATCGTGACATGCATACAATCAATTACTATTCCCTCCATTCCTAAATATAAATCTTTTTAGACATTTCAAATGGACTACAACATATATATGTAGACATATTTTAGAGTGTAGATTTACTCATTTTGCTCTCTATGTAGTCACTTGTTGGAATCTCTAGAAAGACTTATATTTAGGAACAGAGCGAGTAGATGTTAATTCCTCCCGCCGTTCCTTAATATAAGAAATTTTAATTTCTTTTGATCCGTACGTATCTAGACACATTTTAGTATGCATGTTCACTCATTTTAGTATGTATGTAGTCAATATTTCAAAATAGCTAAAAGTTCTTATATTAGGGAACGGAGTGAGTATTATATTAATTTGCAAACCAACCTGTGCTTGGATGGTTAGGAGGATAATGATATACCCAGCCAAGCAGGGTTCATAGAGGTGAGTGTACGCGCGTATATAGGAGCGTGTTCTCAAAAAAAAATTATGCTAGTTTTCTTTCCATTTTATTTTGCAACATGCATGCGTGGGATCATGACAAATTGATTTTTGTGGCATACAACTCATGTTTTGTTGTTAAAGTTAGTGGACAAAGTTAGACATAAAATTTATAAAGTGACCTCGTATATAAACATCGGAGGGAGTAACCATAATCTATGTAGGGTTTAGGTGAGAGGTTGGATCAAGAACCAACTTGTTGGATGGTTAGGATTTAGGAGGATAGTGATACCCAGTCCATCAGAGGTCAATGTTTGATGCTTTGATGCCTCGTTAGTACAGATTATATTCATTGGAAGGTTATGTTTTCGTGGACATTGAGACTCCTGTGATGGCTTCGTCAATCTTCAAACTCTGCAGCCTCAACTCGGTCTTCAGTAGGCGCAACGTTAGTGTGTGTGTGGTGGTTTGAGATTGTGCGTCGCAGTTGTACGGTGTTTCTCAAAAAAGGTGAGAGGTTGGATCGATGGATATTTTTTTCGTTGACTGTAGAATACCAGCTCATAAGAAAGCAAAAGTGTCTATATTTTTTATGCCTCGGTTATTTGCAGAAGTCCAACTTTACTCTCTTGAATTTTATTATCATATATTCTTGACCATAATTGTCAACATGTCTAGGTTTGGCCCCTCATGTTAAGCTAAATGTATTGGGAGTGACTAGCTGATTAGACTTAGAAATAATCCACATTGATAATCACCATATGGAGTTCTTTCCAACCCATTTTTACTAGAAGGAATCTTGTCTTTGAAATGGAATAGTGTTTTTTCTCTTTAAAAAAAATACTCATATCTATTATAAAGATTCATCCTCAGCTCCACTCAGACAGATCTTGCAGCCTTACTCAAGTACCTCCGAGCTCTAGGGCTCCCTCGATCGCTCCCTCCATGGCGATCAGGGGGCCAACCCCAGCGCCCCGGCCGCCGCCCCTCCCCGCTCTCCTCCACCTCGTCGTCCCTAGAGACGCGCGCCGGCTAAGCCCGGGCGCCGCCGGTGATGGGGACGGCGGGAATCTAGGCTGCAGCCCCGCGGTCTGGAGGGACCGGCGGCGCGAGATCGCCCTTCAGTCTTTGTCTTTCTTGGCGGTTCGGTGCTGCCATGGTTGATAGGTCAGTGGTGCCTCGGGTCAGATCTGATCTGGCCTGTGCCATTGGCGGTGGTGGCTATCTCCTCCGTCGGAGGTGGTCGGCATGAAGCTGGATGGTCAGAAATTGAGATCCGCCATCTAGTTCCGGCTGCGAGTCGGGAAGACATACTTGCCGATGAAAACCGAGCCAATAGCAGGCGATGGCAGTGTTCTGCGTCGTTACCTTGACGAAGGCATCATCGTGTAACTACTGTCAACTCACTCATGCTGCTTCGGGGGAAATCCTAGGATCTGGTCCTGCAGATCGGACGATGGCGGTACTGTGGTGTCGTTTTCTCTCTTGGGAGCATCGTTTGTTGAGCAGAGCTGGATGACTGAGGCAGGAGGTGGAGCAGCTTTGTCTTGCACGGAGCTTTCGGTGGAGATGTCAATTCATGTCTGGCCGACAGGTGCTTCATGCCTGGTCGGCAGGTGCTACGCACGACAGATCTTCCAGAATCTTTTGGATGGACGAGCGTGGGACGGTTGGCGCCGTTGGGCGCCGTGATGGCGATGACGGATGGATGGACTAGCAAGGATGCTGCAGTTCTCACTCTGGAAGATGGGTCAGCGGTTCGATGATGATGGTGGCGTCTAAAACGTGTGCGTGTGGTGTACGCTTTAGATCTGCTGCACCGGATGTGGGTTCCAATATGTTATGTGGATGGATCAGCGATGGCACCGGTTCTAGATATGGGGAGTGAGAGCACTCCACATTATCGAGTTTTGTAGGTGTGAGTGGTGGCTTTAGGTGACTTGATGTATGTTCTTGTTTGACCTATATTGATTAATAAATAAAAAATGTTCGTATGCATCAATTGATGCAGAGGCCGGGGGTCTTAACTTCCTTTTCCAAAAAAATTTATAAAGATTCATCATAAGTACAAATCATGCCTAACATAATAAAAATTACATCAAAGTCTCTAGACCAACGAACTACCACCGCGGCCGCTAGAACGAGCCACCGATGCACTGCCGTCACCACTGCCATACCAGAGTCGGCTGACCTTGTTAATGAAAACTAGGAAGTCGTCATGCATGTGCCTTGAAGGACCAGCGTCTTTGAACCCTTGAATCAGTCTGAAACATACGTGACACCAAATCTTGATGTTTTATAAGCACGGAGAGAATCCTAACGTCACCACCCCATGGAGCCTACATGGATTTGCTCCAAACGAAGTCAGGAAGACCGATTGAAGGAGATGAGTCATTGCCCCTGCGAGGACTAAAACCCTAACATAACTACTAACCGGAGCCAAGGCACTCGGCATTCTCTCTCTGCCACTAGCCGCCGAAGTGGCAGGCAGAGGGGAGGTGAATCTACGGGCTCACTAATGAAGATCGAGGGGAGGAATGATTTGCCGTAGTCGCCCTTTTTAGTGGGAAGGAAAGAGTCGTGTATGTTATGAATCGTAATGTTTTGAACCGGATAGTTAGCATTGGCTTATAAATAAGTATTTCTCAGTGATTATAAATAACAAACTAATGTGTGTGTGTGTGTGTGTGTGTGTGTGTGTGTGTGTGTGTGTGTGTGTGTGTGTGTGTGTGTGTGTGTGTGTGAATATTTATACTAATGAAATCCTTCAGCAATCATAGGACAGGGCAATGCCGGCAACACCAACGCATGCTTGTGTCTTGAGCAACGTACGCAAATAGATTTGGAGGTTGTGGAGTTGGTCTACAGCAAAAAATGGGGCGAGACTTGTGACATCTCACATTAGGTGAGATCTATGAGATCAACTTTTTTAAAGAAAAAAATAGATGTTCAAACGTTCTCAATTTTAATTTTTGCCCAATGTCTCTTGTTACTGTACCTATGGCCAGAGAATTTTAATTTTTGAAATTCATTGAATAACATCCAACAATTTTTCCACAATATTTCCTTTTCCCATTTCTTAAACTAGTAAGGTGGCCCTCACATTCGTGAGGGCATCATTTTAACATATTGAAAGTGTACGATATATACAATTATGATATATAGAAACGATGAAGTTCTAAACAATATGGTCTTATTGTCACTTCAAATATTATGTCAAATAAAATATAACCTATGCATAAATTATTTTTAGAAAATATGACTATGAAACTTTATTATAAGATTTCAAAAAACACCATGTGAGCATATCCTAGAATATCGTCTATTTTAGGTAGGTAGTGGTAATGCAATATACTCTTACCTTTTTTTGCGAAGCAACATACTCTTACTTGTTTCCCGCTATTCGCTGCTCTCTCGATCCAAACTTCCTATGCATTTGTTGTGTTGTTTAACATAATTATACCATTGTTGTTGTTACCATCTCACTGATTTGTCTAGTAAAATATCCTAGTTTAGTTTCGGTCACTTTGCCAATGTGTTAAAGTTTCTCATGCATGTGATATGTTACGATGACATTGCTGCTGTTATACCATCTCAATCTTTATTCATGATTGCTTTGTCACCAAAATGCCTAGTTTGCGTAGCTACATTACTAATCGCACGGCTTTACTAAATCTCTCTATCTCTCTCTCCCTCTCTCTCTCTCTCTCTCTCTCTCTCTCTCTCTCCCTCTCTCTCTATGACCCGTTTGATGGAATCTGGAAATCTAACTTCTTGAGACCGCTTGAAATGGTCAGAGGGACCAGGCGGGTATCCACTGTGAGACCAGTTTTCGTTGGCACACATGAAGAGAATCACCCGAAAAGGGATATGCACACCGCTGTGGTTGGCCAGAGGGGGTTCTTGTCCTATGAGTTTATGTTCGAGCAGTCCTAGGGAATTCATGGGTCGCCGCACATTTCGCAGAAATAGAAAATTTGGCCCCAGCTGAAACCAGAAACTTCACGGCTTTCAGATTGCCCAGAACACAGTGGTTTGACAATTGATGTAGCAGTGGAGGCTGGAGTTTCTCTACGAGACAAGGTACGTCAATGTATCAGTGAACACTTGAATGTTACATATTCCTGCTAGACGAATTCAAGTTAAATGGGTCATACATCCTTATCATGGGGGATGGGGACATTGCCCCCCCCCCCCCCCCCCCCCCCCCTAATTAAACATTGGTATATCCTAGTTTAGCTACATTACAAGGCGCATGGCTTCACTAAATCTCTCTCTCTCTCTCTCTCATTTCTATCTATCTATCTATCTATCTATCTATCTATGTCTCAGGTACCCGAATGACATGTTTGACAGAATCTAGAAATCTAACTTGGTGAGGCTGCTCGAAATGGCTAGAGGGACCAGGCGGGTATCTACTGCGAGATCATTTTTTGTCGGCACACATGAAGAACTGCCCCAAAGGAATATGCAGACCGCGGTGGTTGGCCATAGGGGGTTCTTGTCCTACGAGTTTATCTTGGAGCAGTCCCAGGGAATTATGGGTTGCCCCATATTTGCAAAATATAAAATCTAGCCCCAAGTGCGACCTTTTACAGTACATCATCTGAACCTGGACCGTTTATTTTACCTCATTCAACGCGTGAGATCTATCCATACTGCTGCAAAAATTGTGTAGTATTTTTTGATTGGGACGGCATTACGGGTATGTTTTATTCCATGTAACCACTAGCCAGGACCAATTCACGGCTTTCAGATTGGCCAGAAAATAGTGGTTTGACTATTAATGTAGCAGCGGAGGATAGAGTGTCTCTATGAGCGAAGGTATATCAACGTATCAGTGGACACTTAAATCTTACATATTCTTGCTAGAAGATTTTTTTGTTAAATTGGTCTTACATCCTTATCATGGAGGAAGTGGGGCAATCCCCCCCCCCCCCCCCCCCCTAATTAAACATTGGTATATCTTAGTTTAGTACATTATATTCTTTACTTATCAAATGCCGACTACAAACCCATGGGCCATAATAACAAGTTAACTTGACAGGGGGTGTATAAGGGAGGAGATCGTTGTGAAGAAGCATCATCAGTTCCAAGGACTCGATGATAGCGCATTTGACAAAGAATTTCGTAACCTTACTAAGGTCAATCATCAAAATGTTGTACGGTTACTCCACTACTGCTATGAATCACGTTATAAGTATGTACCCTACAATGGGAACTAAATCACGCTAAAATAACGGAGCGAATTCTATGCTTTGAATATATCACTACTGGAATCTGGCATTTTGCCGTCTGCCTCCTCTTTGTCGTCGGCCAGCTGACGGCAAAGAAAGGGCTGATGGCAAAAAAGGTATTTGCCGCTGGCTGACGGCAATGAGCTAGAAGGCAGACAACAAAGAGCCAGGTGGGCCCCACAGCGCACGGCGTGGCTAGGTCAGCCTATTTGCCGTCAGCGAAATCTTTGCCGTCGCCTGCCGGCCCTTTGCCGTCCGCTGGCGGACCGCAAAGAAAGGGCCCAGCTAACGGCTGTCCCTCCCTTCTGCTATGCGCGCCCTTTGCCGTCCGCTAGCGGACGGCAAAGAACGTGCCCCCACTAATTAGTAACGGCCGCCCCACCCCAACTGCTCTCTCCCCTCTCTCACCCCCTCTCTGCACCCCGCGCCCCCCACTCACCCGCGCCCGCACCGCCGCCTTCGAGCACCGCCACCGCCCGAACACTGCCGCCGCCCCACTCCGCCGCACCACCACCCCAGAGCCCTGCGACCCCGTCGCCACCACCGCTCGGCGCCCCCTCCGCCCGGCCATCGCCGCCGCCCCGCCGCCCGGCCATCGCCGCCCCGCCGCCGCCCCACCCCGCCACAGCACCACCCCATCGCCCCGGAGCCCTGCGGCCACGTCGCCACCATCGCCTGGTGCCCCCTTCGCCCAGCCAGCGCCACCCAGCCGCCCCGGAGCTGCGGCCCCGGAGCCACCACCGCCTGGCCAGCGCCCCTCCGTCGGCGAGCAACCCCACCGCCCGGCGCCCCTGGGCCCTGCCGGCCTGCCGCAGGCATACCACCCCTGCCGCAGGTGAGCCCCGGTCGCACCCCTCTTCTTCTCTTTTTTTCTGTTTTTCAGTTTTTTAGTTTAGATTACTTTTAGTTTAGTTTTAGATTTAGTTTAGTTTAGATTACTTTTATTTTGGTTTTATATTTAGTTTAGTTTAGATTACTTTTAGTTTGGTCTTAGGTTTAGTTTAATTTTAGGTTTATGTTTAGTAATAAAAAAACTAAGAATAATTAGAAGAAGAGGAGGAGAAGAAGAATAGCTAGGTTTAGGTGTAGTTTTTTCCTGTTTTGTTTTAGGTTAATTAGTGCTAGGTTTAAGAAGAGGAAAAAGGAGGAGAAGAAGAAGAAGACGAGAAGGAGGAGCAGAAGAAAGAAGAAGAGGAGGAGGAGGAGGAGGAGGAGGAGGAGGAGGAAGAAGAAGAAGAAGAAGAAGAAGAAAGAGCCTTTTGTGTTCGACCTCTATGGCATGGCCCATATGGCCTCGTACAAGAAGGCCAAGGCATTCACGGAGTCTGACCTAGATAATCCAGAGAACTTCACCAACATCTCCTCCCACCACAAGCTTGTGAAGTACAGAGACGAGGGGAAGACGAGGAAAGGGGAGGACTTTAACCCGAGCCAGGATCCTTTTGATACAGAGCTGGTGATGATATCTAGTGGCGGGAGGTCCCATGGCTCTCAAGCCATTGCTGATGGACTGTTACATTGTCCTAAGACTCTCCCGCAGATCAAGAAGCACCAGAGTAGCTCTAATCCTGAGATAACGCCTCGTGCACGGCCCGCGGAGCTTGCCGTGACGGTTAGTTATACGGACTCTCTAACATTTCCTCCATTACATTGTGTGTGCGTCCGTCGATGATTACAATGCTAACGAGGAGTGTTGTGTTGTAGGCAGCAGTTCAGAAAGAGAGATTGAAGACCCAGGAGCTTTTGGAGGAGGCAAAAAGGGAGGCGGCGGAGAGGGAGAGGGAGAGGGAGTAGAGGGCAGCTAAGCTGTTGGAGGAGGAGAGAAACCGGAACGGTGCGTCTCACCGGGCCCTATACGAGTTCATCGTGGTACGTTTCTTGTGCATATTAGCCCAATCATGCACGTAATGTTCACATTACTAAGTAATATGACTAACTCGTGAGAACCAAATGTGCAGACCATGTGCGAGAAAAGCGGTCAGGCCGCTCCACCGATGGCCCAGATTGCTCCGGCGGGCACGGTGAGTTTGATCTGAATGGTCCTTAGTTACTACTATTCACAATTCAGTTTGCATCATGCTAACGAGACATTGTTGGAAATGATCTTCGGTTCAGCATGGCTACCGACAAGCATGCATCGACCAATCCTTCCGCGCCTGCCAATGCCGGAACCCCGACCGGTCCTTCACCTCCGTCTGCCAAAGGCGCAACCCCGACCATTCCTACGCCTTCGTGATAACGGTATTTTTCTTCTTATTTAGCCTGTTTAGTCCATTTATGACATAATTTAGCCTATTTAGTCCATAAATGACATAATAAGATGAAGAAAATCAAGGAAGAGGAAGAAAAGAAGGAATATGAAGAAAAGAAGAAGAAGAAGAACTTCTTCTTCTTCTTCTTCTTCTTCTTCTTCTTCTTTTCCTCCTCTTACTTGTTTTATTCGTAAATGGCATCATAACCTTGCTAACCTCATAAATGTCATGTACTTAGCTTGTTGTCCTCTAAAATGACACAATAAGCTTAGTTAGGTCAAAAATGGCATAATTTGCTACGTTAGCTCAAAAATGGCACTTTTCTTCTTATTTAGCCTATTTAGTCCATTTATGACATAATTTAGCCTATTTAGTCCACAAATGACATAATAATTTAGCCTAGTCTTCTTCTCCTTCTTCTAGTCATCTTCTCCTTCTTCTTCTTCTTCTTCTTCTTCTAGTTTTCTTCCTCTTTTTCTTCTAACTTTCTTGTTTCCCATTTTGCAGATTTAATTCACTATATGGAAGCTTGCATGGATGGAGTGTTTGTTTCTCTGTTCTTGTTTTTGTTTTTATCGAAGAATAATGTGGAACTTGTTATATGGATGCATGGAACAATGTGTTGGATGAATATTGTGATAGTAGTGCAAGATGTATGGATGATACTATGTTTCTTATGTATGTATATATTTGTCATGGATGGAGCTATATATGTGTTGCATAGATCATATGTCTGCTCTGCCTGTGAAAAAAATATATATATGTATATTTGTGTGTGAATTCCAGTGAAATTAAATGGATATAAATGAAAACAGGGGATATATAGCCTCTTTGTCGTCCGCTAGCAGACGGCAAAGAGCTTTGTCGTCCGGTGTGCAAACTGGGAGCACTGGCTGCCTATTTGGTCAGCTATGCCGTCTGCTGGCAGACGGCAAAGACATTTGAATCGTTGTCGTCTGCTGGCGGACGGCAAAGAGCGCCGTTAACGCCCTAACGGCTCTGACGCCACCCCACTGCCGTCCGTAGTCTTTGCCATCTACTGGCCTCAGACGGCGAACGGCACACTCATTTGCCGTCAGTTTCTCAAAAGCAGACGGCAAAGAAGGCCTTTGCTGGCACCTGTTCAGACGGACAGTTTGCCGTCTGCTAGCGGACGGCAAAAATGTTTGCCGTCCGGGATCTATGCCTTTGCCGTCCGCCATGGCGGACGGTAAAGAAGTTGTTTCCAGTAGTGTATGCAGAGCAGAAGCCTTGATAAACACATTAAAGATCATATAAATGGTACATATTTGCATGCTAATATACTAATATACATGATTCAATAGCTTTATATGTTTCTCATTTTCCATTTCCAGATAAATCTTGTGATCTTGACTGGCCCACATGTTACCAAATCAACTAAGGGACTTCCAAGGGTTTAAATCACCTTCATACTTTGCAAAACAAACCTATTTATCATCTAGACTTAAAACCTGCTAATGTATTGCTGGATAAGAACACGATGGCAAAAATTGGAGATCTTGGTTTGTCGGGACTTATTGCTTCAACAGGAACCCATAAAACGGAGATGATCAAGCGTCAAAGGAACACTGTAAGTTGATTATCATATTTTAGGCCATTTACTATAATTTTGATTGTATTGCACTAATCGTATCTTTGATACTGATGATATGATGCAGCAGGTACATGCCACCAGAATGCTTAGTTGGTGGCTATATATCAAAGAAATTTGACATGTTTAGTTTGGGAGTTATAATTCTGAAAATAATGGCAGGAAATAAGCGCTGCTACCGTTTTTCTGAAATGTCATTTCCAAACAGTAAATAATATAAACATGTTTTACTAAGTTGTTCTATTCTACTTTGTTATATTTTGTTTTCATCCAACAAAGTTTAATTATGATATGTTCTTCTCTCTTTGCCTTTTATGATAATATCCTTATTCTGCATGCAGATGCCGCTTTTGATTGCACTTCACAACGAGAGCTGCTATACGTACGACAATCCATGTACGATTTTCGTACGACAGTGCACTGCAGCCGTCCGATCAATTCAACGGAGGATTGTGATCGCGTCGGACGAAAATCGTACACAGATTAATCGTACGCAGATCAATTCCGCTTCACAAGTCATCTCCCCGCCCAAGTAATTAATGTAATCGCCGGGAATGCCGGGAGTCTTGCAGCGACAAGACCGTGTGTCATGGGACCGCTAAGCTCCTGTGCACTTGGTTTTCGCATTTCATTGCTGGCGCTTGTAACTGCACTTTGTGTAGTCGCTCCATTCTGTAAGTGTCGCTGATTTAGTACAAAGTTACTAGCTAGCTAGCTGAGATGTGATACGATAGGTGCATTGTGGAATAATAACAACAATGCATGACTTTTTTCTCAACCATAAAATTATGCATTTGCAATCTCTTCTGTACTATTAGTCCATAGACCGTAGTAGTGTTGTTTTGGATGGAAGGTCATAGCCTGTTGGCTTAAAGGCATTGTAATCTTTGATTTCTTTTTCATGCTCATGTCATAACCGAAAGATGGTATATTTTGTACTTCAATACAGTGAACTTGTGATACTGATTTCTTTTTTGACTCGTTCTGTTTTGCTGCAACATGCAGCAAAAGTGAAGTGTTATGTGAACCAACGCCAGGTTGCCTGTGTCAGTTCCTGGTTTAAGTGACACATGGATGGAATATAAACCTATCCACTACAAACATGGATGTCACAGTGCTTACTGGCGTTGCCGGGTGTCACAGCTCACCTATTTGTTCTGTTGTAGTGTTGTTGCAAGTGGATGGTTATAGCATGTTGGTGATTTCTCATCTATCTACATGATGGTTTGCAGTCAGTTGCCATGATCCCTGGTGTTCTGGAGATTTAGATGAACCTGATGCAAATCATCCAGTTCACCATCCCTACCCCCTACAACTCACAAGAGCTGACACGTCACTGGTCTGCATTTTGAACAAGTCACTCCGTTTCGCTCTGCATTTCTTGTTGGATAGTTTCACGTTGGACGCGCCAACCTGATGGTGACTGATCCGTCAAAGTCTGTATCGCAGAGTGCTCTCAAGCCCAGCCCCGGAACACACTTCAACTTTAACATCAACTTGCATGTTGAGCAATTGAAATTTTCAGTGACATGCAGAGATGCTGCACTAGGTAGGTATAGATAGGTATTGCAGCTTCTCCGCTCCAGGACGCCAGGGGAAAAAGTTTCCATATCAGTCACAAAAGGCATGCTACCCACAAATGGAAACAGAATCATGTCTAATACGATCGATCACGCATTATTCGTTGCCATCGATTCCAAACATTTTTCTTGGCAACCGAAATCAACTTGCCATCAGTTCTAGTTTTTCCTCGTCTGGCATGAATAATTTGGCATACATACAATCAATCAACATTACGGTACGATTGGACAATCAGTAATGAACGTTGCTGCCGCCGGTCATCTCCTCCTTCACTCCTCACTCGAGTGACGGACATCTAAGCTAAGATGATGAGGGCTACTACTACTATAGAGTTGCAACAACAAGTGCAATACCTTTCCTTATACACCTACTGCCTTGAAAACACTATACTAGCGACATGCTGCACAGTATCTGCAGGCTTCGTCATCGCACGTGGAGTACTCGGGGATTCCCTACTCGTAGTGTTGTTACAAAATGCTAAACAAAGGTCCAATTAACGGCTACCTCCTCTCCCTCCTGGTGCTCCATTGCAATTCGTCTGACCTGTCAAAGAAAAAGTACACACTATATTGCTGTAAAAAGAGCACACAATGTAAGGGAGGAAATTTACACTACAGTACTCTTGCATGGTACTCCATCAAAAATATTCGACAAGTGTTTTTCAAAATCTCACCTCAAATATTTTTAAAACTAGAGAGCTAGAGAGCGTTTTTGTGCATAACAACATTTAAAATCCTATATGGTCATAGCAAAATAACTATTTCCCACTGCTACACATCCAATTGGTCTTTAGTTTGCACCAGGTGGGCATTTTCGCCAAATATGTCACCCTTGTTTTAACTTTTGGTCTATACAATGGTGATCTAGGGAATATCTAGAGGAATATAAGAAATACTAATAATTTGAGTGTCTCCCAAAAGACTAGGCATTTGACGGACACAGGTAGAGTATAGGGATTTGACAAAACATCTATTTTTCCATTTAAAAGATGACCTCCTTCCTGTTTATTGTTCAAACATCACAGGACGACACAAATACTTCACACCACAATAAAAATGCAAAGAAATCAATTGTCACTTGCCTGGGCTCACTTGGTGAAGTGCTGCGTCAAGTTACCAGCGGGGAGCTACAAATAAATAAAACTCAGTTGAAGCAACTGTTTTACAAAGTTCAAAATAAAGCAAGTCTTTATATCCATGTAAATGAAGTCAACTACACATATAAATATAGTTTTCTATGCACATTGTTTCTCTGGTGTAGGAGGATGATAGTTTGGCAACTGATCAAGAAAATCTGCAAGCTATGGCAACTTATTTCTACAGTAACCTTTTCCAAGCTGATCTTCATCCATAGTTGGTGATCCAGTACATCCCGAGAAAATTCACAGCTGATATGAATGCCTTTCAGTGTGCTCTGTTCTCAGCAGAAGAGGTGAAAAAGGTTCTGTTTATGATGGGCCCCAACAAGATCGCGGGCATTGATGGTTTTACAGTAGACTTTACCAAGAGCACTGGTACCTAATTGGTGACACCATCACTAAGGAAGTTCTTGGCTTTCTAGATGGTGTTCTCCTGCCGCAAGAGGTGATAGAGGAGTGTAGGTCCTCATCCCAAAGGTAAAAACATCCTCTGTCTCTTACTCAATTTCAGTAAATTACTTTGTGCAATGTAATATGTAAGATCTGTTAGAAAGCTCATGCAGATAGAAGGGCCGATTCTGGATGATATTAAATGAGGAGGAACAGAGTGCATTAGTGCCAATCACGTTAATTCCGATAATGTTGTCATGGCATATCCGGAGCTTGTGCTATCAAAGATTTAATAATACCAAAACATATGATCGGGTTGAATGGGATTATCTCAAGTAGTTAATGACAAAGATGTACTTGACACATGGAACAGACAATATAGCTCATCTTTAAATAAGACTTGGCTGAGACAAAATGCATACGTGTTGCACAATATGGTTCACAATATTCACCGTCTTCAGATACATTCACCGTTAGTACTTTGATTCTCCGAAGTTCTGTACGCGTGAAGTATACCTGAATCTGTAAAGCCAACGACACATATTTCTTAGTGACAAAATTGTGCTAATCACAGTTCCGTATAAAGCACGAATGAACATATCAAGTAAATCACTATTAAAATAAAATAGTAAGTTTACCTCCAAATCCAGATCAGAATTAATGTTATCTCCAATGTTCTCCATTATGCTCAGCAACATGTTTTCCAACTGATAAACAGCAGCAATAATTTAAAGGGAAGAATAGCATAAAGTAATACTCCCAACAATTGAAAATAGATGACATTTTAGAGTTGCGCACAAGATTAAGTGTGAGCTGGCATAAAAATTAATTGTGAGTGAAATGTCAATATTTCCAGCAAACGGTATCAAGAAAGTTTGAGAGAAGGAAACCAGAGACCAAGTAACTCCATGAAGAGAGATAGGATCAAGAAACTGAAATATGCAAATGGGAATTGGGTTGCCAATGCAGAAACATCTGAACAGCTGGTCTCAGATTTCTTCAAGGTGATGTACACCAAAGACCCTGATGTGAACCGCAATCAGCTGCTAGTACTCTTTGAGCACAAAGTCAAGGAGTATATGAACACATCCTTGTAAAGAGAATTGGGTGATGGCGAAATACATGATGCTCTGTTTGAAATAGGTCCCATCAAGACAACCAGTCCTTCCAGCGAGATTTTCCAAAGGAAGTGAGACACACTGAGAGAAAATGTTATCAATGCAGCCAAGGAATTCTTCAGATCAGGGATTATGCTGGCTGGGTTAGACAACACAGTTATTGCCTTTCTTAAAAGGTAATTAACCAGAAAGAACTCACAGATTTCAGACCTATTAACCATGTGATGTGATTTACAAAGTTGTGGCCGAATGCTTAATCCATTGCATGATTCTCTTGAAGCTTAACTCTAAAGCTTAGTGCTTCGTACACGGACAGATGTCCATTGACTAAGTGCTTTCATGTTATCCAATCCAACAGTGCAAGAAACCTGATGACAACTGCTCTACTTAAAAGTTTGATCTGACAAGGCATATGAAAGTTGATTTTTGTTCTTGGAGGTAGTTCTGAATAAGATGGGCTTTGAGCAGCATTGGGTGTTATGGATTACAGCGTGCGTTTGCTCCGTCCGGTAAGTTTTCGTGCAGTCTTGATTTTTTCCAAACAAAGACACTAAGTTACCTCTTTTGCATCGCAAAGCAAGGCACTCAAGCACAAAAAGTGTTAATTGGGAAGCGCAAGCATCAACAAGAGTTAATTAGTCCTTTTCATGGTGAAATCAATGAAGGGCAATATAGGAACAAAGTGGCTTAAACTGAATAGGAATTGGAGGGAAAATATTTTGAATAAAAATGGAGAGGCTAAAGACATGTATTCTGAAACAATGATAGTAGAATGCAAATGTCATGTAAATATCATATATCTATTCATTCTACTTAAACCTAACAATAATAAACATATAATGCACTAACCTCCACAGTAGTAGAAACGCGTTTTCCATTGAGACATTCAATAACGTCCCCGTTTCGAATTCCACATTTTTCGGCAGGAGAGTCCTCAGACACCTGAGGTTGAATTGCAATAACTAATCCTTAGTATGAACGACCAAACAAGCAGACTTACGAAAACAACAACAAACAATATCTACCTCCGTAACAATAAGACCTTCATCAATCTCACACTCGACCAATATATGCTCAACACGAGCAGGGTTTAGAAGGCTGATGGCATTAAATTTCAATCCAAGGTGGGGTCGAGGGATGCGCCTGTAGAAAAAAAAATCAAATACATTTCAATTACGTAACCATGAGCAGATAAGGCTTTCTAAATGAACAATTCTGGATAAAACCATCTACCCAACATGTTTATAAATAGCCAATACCACACTAGAGAAAATAATTTGACATAAATAGCATTCTAAGAAGCTCAAAGAGGACATGCCATGACCTTATATAAAAATAAGAAACATATTTTGTTAGAATCAACACCAATAAAGTTATCAGAAAACCTTTGTCCTTTACATCTTAGAGTAGATACACCACATACCTAGAAATATGATTGCGGTACATGGAAAAGGATTATCGAAATTAAGAGGAAACATGGCTTTCCACCTAATTTTATGTGTGTGGCCTTCTGGAATGTGTGCCACTCAGCATTTTAAGATCTAGGCATCAATATCGAGAAAAATGAGATCACCTTAAAATATACTTGCATAATAAATACTCGTTTTTTTATCAAACTGTAACCTTGGAGTCCATATAAATGTCCAAAACAAAACATAATGAGACATAAAAGGAGTAACGATAACACATGAAAGCCAATAGAGTGTTAACCACCCATTTCCTCCATAAAGATTTCATGATGAATCATTCACAATCTTGGTTGGTGTGGTTCTGCTTTGATTCTTTCCACTTACGCCTCATCAAGATTCAACCTCTAGCCTCACTTGTACATGATATTTGCTATATGTGTTATTTAACAGAAATCTATTCAAACATACTCATTGTAAACATATAAGATGACAACCTAGGACTCATCAAGGTTATGTTCCTAGCCTTACTTATACATGATTTTACTACATAAATATTTATGGGTTCACATATAGCAATTGTAAAACATGAAGAGAAAAAATGAATGGGAAAAGAGAAGCAAAAGAGATAAAACGGAAAACTCCAAATGCAGTTTTCCGAACTTATTCTTCTTCTTAGAATAAGAAATAAGCAAAGGAATAAATCATGTTGAGAGTAGGATAGAGCTGAAAAGAAAACATACTGGAAGTTCCTCCATAGACGAAAGCACTTGAGTAAAATTGAAGAAGGTATAAAAGACCCTCCTGAACAACTGCCGATCATTCCCACAACCTTCCCGTCTAAGTCAATAACAGGACCTCCTAGATCATACTACAACATTTGAATTGATAATATTAGAAGTTACATTCAAATAAAGCATTAAAAATACACTAGATACGATTCGAGTGGAGTATATGTGTACCATACGATCTCGTTGTGGACCTTGAATGTACATATGGTGATGCCGCTCATCATTGGTTGGATTTGAATATTCCACTCTACCATGATTTATGAGTAGATTGAAACAGTCATCTCTTCCAAGCTCAAAAATGTCTTGAGCACTTTTCACTTTATCACTAAAAGAGGGTAACTGAACAGATGAATCCACTCTCACCCTGAAGAAAGCAAGATTATAGTGCTTCTGGTAGTAGAGCAGGTGGCCCTCTGCCATGATGTAACCCTTGTAACCCCGCAAGTCAACATGAACCTAAAAAGACATTTGTAAGAGAATGGTTACTAAAGAGACCATCTGCACACCATAACAATCCTTTGGACAAGACATGTAAAAAAACGTTGATAGACAAGTAAACATAATCCATGTAAACTGCAACTAGAAGCAAAGTCAAGCAGAACACAGGCAAGGCAGATGAATAGGAAATGCATTTGCCTATCAGCTCACCTTAGCATCACAAGCATACTGATCTCTGCAAAGCCAAGCACCTTTGGATATGTGCTTTGTGCGAATCAGAAGTGCAGTCGTCACAACGGTACCAGTATTGTTCATATTATCAAAATCAATCCAGAAACCAGAGCACCGCGCTAGTGGCTCACCATCTGCAAATCCATGCATATGTATAGTAGTAGAAAATAAACGTCAAGTTTTCCACAACAATATCCAAAATAAAAGAAACCGGATGATGTTACAGTACCGATCGAGGATGAAACCCCGACAACAAATTGAGCAGCATGAAGCACCGCCTTCCTTGCAGGTTCACGGATGTGAAGAAGCGTTGGATCATCAACCAGGCAATTTGGAGGCATATCTTCAAAGAGCGTGGGCAACTGCATCTGCCGAACTATAAGAAGACCAACACACGCAAAGTAAACACCAGTATCAATAAAAAAGAAGGATTTATGCAGCATTGCACTACAATTTGGAGATGTATATTCAGATATTTGGACCTGAAATACTCTGTTTTATTGGTTAGATTAGATGGTATGTGATGAGCAGAGAAGAGAAACTTGGAAATATGACGAGAGATGGAGTGGCACAAACATATTTTCCGTCCGAAGGCCTGATTCGCAGCCCGATTCGCCTTGGCCATCTCACTGTCGCCGTTTGAAGGCATGTAATCTTCAGGCACAGGCACGCGAATTGGGGAGCTGAACGCAGAGGAGGAGCCATCATCATCATCCGCCCCCCAACCAGAACCCCAACCCGAACTTTGACTATCCTGGCTGTAGTTGAGGACGGTTTTCCCTTTCTTGGAGCTCTCCGGCTCCGGCTCCGGCTGGCTGGTCCCATCAAGCTTGGCCCTCTTCTTGCACCCATCCGCCTCGTGGAGCTTGGCCCTTGCGGCAGATTGGGATTGGGATTCCTGCTGCGCGCGCGCCCTCGACCGGGTCGTCACCCCCAGCCCCGGCGCCGACGTGGCTGCGGTGCTGCCGTGGCGGAGCGGACGGGTTGCCCTGGATTCCAGAGACTCCGTCGACGGCATTCTTCCCCTCCACCTGGTTTTCTTGGATCCAGAATTAGGACGGTCGGCGGTCCAAGGACGAGATGGAGAAGGGATAGAGACGGGCGAGAAGCCTAACCGTCAGTCGAAGCCGAATCCTTGACCACGCTCTAACTCTGGGAGCCGCCGTATTCCGCCGCCGCCGCCGCGAACGCCGCCGCTCCGACTCACTCTCTGCTCTGCTCTGCTCTGAAAAATGCGGCGCCTCGACGACAGACGAACACTTGTCTGTATCTGGGCCGCGCATGGTTTCTTGCCTGGCCCATGTGTGATGGCCTGTCAATGCTTCCGGCCCGCGGGCCCGCCTACCTTAACAAGCTGTCCTGCTAAGAACTCTTTGAAAAAAAGAAACGACGATACTATTTGATGGACAGACCCTGCTAGAAAATTGTGGTCGGAGATAACTAGGAGGAGGGAAGCTCCACTGCGAATGGGAGGGCTAGGGATGGCACTGCAGACGACTAGGAGGAGCGCTGGAAGAAGCTGTCTCGCGGGATGGAGCTCATCCCGCGCCGAAGGTCCCCACGCTGTGACGCCTCGCGGAGGCAAGAGTGCCCCACCGCCACCTTCCCTGGGCATGTGCGAGCTTCGCCAACGTCCCCTCCAGCGGCGGCAACGCGAGGGAGAGAGGGGTCTTCGAGCGGTTGCGGCGCGGCTTAGAGTTCCCCCGTGTTGCTTGGAGTGGGCGAACCCCAAAAATTGTACACCCCTTGGTAAATATCTTGATTTCTTTAGGCAAAACCGCGGGTAGCGCGGGTGCAAAACCGCGCTATTACTAATCTCTAATCTTGGAAATTTTTTTGAAATTTTTCGAATTTTTTTTAATTTTTTTTTCACTAATTTTCAAATTTCTGAATTATTTTAACCTCAAATCTCTAATCACCCCTCAGCGCTGCTCAATTTAATCTCTAATCATTCCAAATCATCTAACTACCCGGACGGTCACCCATCCTCTCACTACTCCAGCCTCAGCACGCTTAACTTCCGGTTTCTATTCTCCCTCGTTTCCAAGTCTGCACTTGTTGTTTTCTTGACAATAGTAAGATGTCAATCCTATTAACCTCAGGAATTTAGCTTGAGCATGAAGTCACACATTTCACTGTTTGAGTTTGAAACTAATATTCTAAAAATTTAGTAACACTAATATTTCTAAAATAATTAGTTTGACCACAGTTTGACCATAGTTTGACCAGATTTGACCACAGTTTGACTATAGTTTGACCAGATTTGACCAAAATTCAAAAAACCTAAAATAATTATTTAGTAACACTAATATTCTTGAATAATTAGTTTGACCATAGTTTGACCAGATTCTTGAATAACTATTTAGTAACACTAATATTTTTTTTGAATTTTTTGCCTCCAGATCTTAAAAGCCCCGTAACTTTTTTTCTGTTAGGTTTTTGAGGATTTTTAAAATGTTTAACGGGGTCCATATAAAACACTTTTTCATCCGAGTTAGTATGCAAAAGTTATGCCCATTTTACTAAATTCTAGAGAGATTTTGCAAATAAAGTCGAAATTCATATTTGTAAATTTTCCAAGCAACTAGACCACATATCACATGGGAAACTTATTTTCTTTTATTTTTTTGACATTTTCATCATTTTCTTTTTTTAAAAAAAACTGAAAAGGCGATCCACGGGGGGGGGGGGGGGGGGGGGGGGGTAGAGTTTGAAAATGGGACCTTTAGTAGTAGCGCAGTTTTTTACCCCCTCGCTACTACTATGGTACCACTTAGTAGTAGCGAGGGCTAAAAACCAACGCTACTGCTATCAAACTTAGTAGTAGCGAGGTTTTAAAAACCCGCGCTACTACTATGGCATGTCCCGGGAGGCACGGTAGAGACCGCTTAGTAGTAGCGAGGTTTAAAACCCGCGCTACTGCTATCAAATTAGTAGTAGCGAGGTTTAAAAACCTGCGCTACTACTAAGTAGCAGTAGCGAGTGTTTTTAACCCTCGCTACTAGTAAGATTCTATGTATAGGCTTTTCCCTAGTAGTGACTCTAACAGCAAAATCATGTTTATTATTTAATTCATCGAGCAAATCACTTTGAGCTTTAAGTACTTGTTCTGCTTGAGTGGTACCATAGAAGCATATTTACTAATGAGTTTAAGTTCATCTCTAACTCTAGCCATATAATCACTCAAGCGTCCAATCATGTAAGCATTACTCTTTAATTCTCTACCAACATAAGCATTGAAATTTGCTTGTCTAGCCATAAAGTCATCAAATTCATCTAAACATTGGCCAGGAAACTTAGTAGACGGGATTTCAACATTATCATATCTATCGAGAGAATTTACCTTTACTACCTGTGTTGGGTTATCAAGACCATGTGTTTCTTCAATAGGTGGTATATTAAGACCATGTATTTCTTCAACAGGAGGTAAATTCTTAACATCTTCAGCTTTAATACCTTTTTTTTCATAGATTTCTTTGCCTCTTGCATATCTTCAGGGGTGAGAAATAGAACACCTCTCTTCTTCGGAGTAGGTTTAAGAATTGGCTCAGGAGTTGGCTCAATTGGCTCAGGAATTGGCTCAGGAAGAGTCCAATTATTTTCATTAGTCAACATATTATTCAATAGCAATTCAGCTTGATCGACTGTTCTTTCCCTAAAAACACAACCAGCACAACTATCCAAGTAGTCCTTGGCAGCATCGGTTAGTCCATTATAAAAGATATCAAGTATTTCATTTTTCTTAAGAGGATGATCCGGCAAAGCATTAAGTAACCGGAGAAGCCTCCCCCAAGCTTGTGGGAGACTCTCTTCTTCAATTTGCACAAAATTATTTATTTCCCTCAAGGCAGCTTGTTTCTAATGAGCAGGGAAATATTTAGCAGAGAAATAATAAATCATATCCTGGGGACTACGCACACAACCAGGATCAAGAGAATTAAACCAAGTTTTAGCATCACCCTTTAATGAGAACGGAAATATCTTAAGGATATAATAGTTCCGAGATTTCTCATCATTAGTGAAAAGGGTGGCTATATCATTCAATTTAGTAAGATGTGCCACAACAGTTTTAGATTCATTGCCATAAAAAGGATCATATTCTACCAAAGTAATTATCTCAGGATCGACTGAGAATTCATAATCCTTATCAGTAACAAAGATAGGTCAAGTAGCAAAAGCAGGGTCATATTTCATTCTAGCATTTAGAGATTTCTGTTTCAGTTTAACTAATAACTTCTTAAGATCAGATCTATCATTGCAAGCAAGAATATCTCTAGTAGTTTCTTCATCCATAACATAACCCTCAGGAACAACAGACAATTCATACTTAGGGGGAGAACCTCCATCATCACTATCTTCAATAATATCAGTTTCAATAATCTCATTCTCTCTAGCCCTAGCAAGTTGTTCATCAAGAAATTCACCTAATGGCATAGTATCAAGCACAGAAGTAGTTTCATCATAAATATCACGCACAATAGAAGTGGCATCATCAATAACATGCGACATATCAGAATTCATAGCAGTAGCAGGTTTAGTTGTCGCAAGTTTACTCAAAACAGAAGGAGAATCTAGTGCAGAGCTAGATGGCAGTTCCTTACCTCCCCTCGTAGTTGAGGGAAAAATCTTAGTTCTTTCGTCTTTCAAGTTCTTCATAGTGACCAGCAGATATAAATCCCAAGTGACTCAAAGAATAGAGCTATGCTCCCCGGCAATGGCGCCAGAAAATAGTCTTGATAACCCACAAGTATAGGGGATCGCAACAGTTTTTGAGGGCAGAGTATTCAACCCAAATTTATTGATTCGACACAAGGGGAGCCAAAGAATATTCTCAAGTATTAGTAGTTGAGTTGTCAATTCAACCACACCTGGATAACTTAGTATCTGCAACAAAGTATTTAGTAGCAAAGTAGTATGGAAGTGACGGTAACAGTAACAAAAGTAACAGTAGCAGTTTTGTAGTAATTGTAACAGTAGCAACGGTAAAGTAAATAAGCAAAGCACAATATGTGAAAAGCTCGTAGGCATTGGATTAGTGATGAATAATTATGTCGGACTAGTCGCCAACCCGTGCATTCGCACGGGCTAGAATGAGAATGATTAGCTTTGAGCAATGTTTTTTTTGCAGGAATCATGTATTAGTAGTAAACCATGATTTTTTAGTTACTTAATAGTTGCACTGTACTGGCAACATTAATATTCATAGAAGGCGCAACATGGCTTCCCATGTATCCATGATTCTAAAAGTATCTCACGCTTTGAAAATTGGTGTCTTAATTTAATGCACTTGTGCACGTTGCATAAGACACTTAGCTTTAGTGTATAACTTTAAATTTGGTTGAACTCTAGGATGTAGAAAATTATCGTTTTGTACGGGGGAGAATAATTCTTGTTGCACATCTATATTTCATAAATTACGTTTTCTATTTTTAGTTTTAGCGGTGTGTATAATGACGTATGACTTATGTTATCTATATCTCCTCGCTGTAAAAATAATATTTAATTCTATTCTAAATTATTGGCTGGTGTACCTTATGGTAGGCAATGCAGATTATTGGTTGATGTACCTTATGTTGAACGGTCATTAGTTTCAATCCCCAATTGATCTAATTAGATTGTTATTTTTTAATCTAAACTAACGTATAATTGGATCTGACCATTATATGTGACTCTAGCGCAATGGGTAGAGACCTGGGAGAGCACTGTACTTTTCGATGATCTCAAGGTGTGCTAGCTTGTGTACTGTGATACTTTTGTAGGCGAGGAAAGCAGATGGCCGGTGGAGAATAGCAGATTTTCGTCTTACTTATTTTTGTACTGGTGTTGCATACTTAGTCTTTTTTACCTTCATATGCTCACTCCTTATATAGTAAGCAAAACGGGTGAACTGAATTCTTCAGGCACTCAACATATACACCTACCATCTGCTCTTGACAAAGAGACATATTAGTAACTTTATGACACAGATGAAAGGGACTAACACCAAAGTATATGTGTAAAGAAAATAATTCGGCACTCCCCATATATGCTATATTACATCCTTTTTTATATCCATCAATTTGCCACTTATCTTTCGAGGTCTTGATGCTCCAGGCTTCTGAAATTCTATGGACGCCGATTTTTTATAAACACCGCTATGGAACTTGTATTATAAAAGAACGTGCAAATACACCAAAAAAGCTTACATGGTTACCCTTTTTGTCCTGAATGTAAACATCAATATTTTTAATGGTATTTTACCAATGCGCCACATATGCGAGTTATTGTAAGCTTTCTCTTACGTCTTGATTCCTTGAATATGGATTCATCTTTATCATCACTACGATCAGAATGTACAACAATATGTGTTATTTGTTCCAGTCTTTTTGTTGTTGTTCATAATTAGTTTATCATTGGTGACTTCTTTCTACAAAGCATGACCAAACTTGTGTTAACTACTGTAAAATAATGATTATAAATATAATTTGGTATGCAACAGATACTAAAAAGCATAGAGCAGCATAGTAGAAAAGTCCGATGCATATTGAAAATTTGCTTTTGATCTCTTTCATCACCCAAGTACTGGACTTGCTTTTCCTCTTTCTTTTTACAAAACGTTCATCAACTTGCAGTATTGGCAAATCATTTTCCGAGCCTATAAAAGAGATTCCATACACAGTGTTACATATATCCAATGTGAACTGATATATCAATCTCTATCCATGTACTTTCTGGAACTTTTTGTCTCCTTGTTCACATCATCATTATCTGTATCTATCGAGAATCTTGAGATTGCGTGTTAATTTTCTTCCTTATTATGTCTCAAACATGGTGCAAGTTGATGTTCCACTCATTGTACAACATATATGGGTCGGTTCATTACTACCTAGTAAATCTTCTGGCCATTTCTCCTCTGGAAAGATTTTAAATTTTAGGAAATGTGAAGCTTGCTATTAGGATTTATTTTAGAGATTTTATATCTCATGCGGAAGAGAATAAGCATCTTATCGCCTTCAACTGGATGGTAATTTAAAGCAGATGTTACCTTAAAATTGTATGTCATGTAGTCCAAACCATTCTATCTATGACATGAAATTGGACCAATCATTTGACCTCTTGATCATTAGTTCGTTGCTGTTGGGCTTATTTGCGTGCCATAGGCTAATTGCATTGAAGTATAATAACACACCATTGTTTTAGACCTAAATTGCAGAAAACAAAGAAAGCAAAACTTTTATATCACAGATCATAGGAACATGATTTTTTCAGATTAATCAAGGTGCAAGTCAAAAAGTAAGGAGTACAACAATTGAAACAAATCTTGGTTGTCCTGCTAGTGTAAGCAATACAAACTGCATGCGTACTCTGACAACATGATTCAAAAACAGTATAGAAAACCGGTAGGAAATATTTGGACAGAAGATGCTTTTTTCCATGTCACACGTGAAACTGCATGCGTACTCTCATGTCACACGTGACACTCAGTTTTTTTCCATGTCACCAAAAGGGGAAGAGTCTTTTTGTCAGTAAGATTGAACAAAATCCATCCATATAATTGATGACAGAAAGGCCTAGTCCAACCTTCTAGCAAACAAACAATTATCGTAACCACAACTGGGTATAATTTAAGAACCATGAGAAGTCAGAATAAGAAAAACTTAAGCAACAGGGACAAAGTAGTACACACTTCGGTATAATTGGAGAGGAGCGGCATGGAGCACTTGTGCTGTTTGCTTAAAGTGCTGGAGCCTATACTCCTGGATCTCTGCAAATGTGAATACTGATCCATTGAATGCTTAGAAAATGACTCAAGTTTTGGTCTGGGCTTGGCTTTACTTTAACTGAGATGATCCGTCGAGCTGCGACGTACTTTGTAGTGAAAGGTATCGGCAGAAACTGAATCCATTTGCTCCCTGCTGCGTTGTTGCCTGAATTGATCTCCATGTAGTATAAAGCTTGCTTTTGAAATAAAATTAGTCAATGTTAGAATTAAACCGAGGCCACCGTTGAATCATCTGAGGACCAAGCAATCACACAAGCACGACACCGAGATTTGTTAACGAGGTTCACCGATATGGCTACATCTCCGGGGCCTGACTACGGGCGCTCCTCCCCGTGACACCGTCACAATACCGCTCCCGGTCGCCCTGGACACCGGCACATGCCGCCGGCTTCCCCTGCGTTCCGGTGCTATTATGTTGGCATATGTTACATTGTGTGTCTAGCCCCGCTATATATGAGAGGCCTAGGATACAAGCCTACTTGGACACGACTCCGTATCCTATCTAAACACAGTACAACTATAAGTCCAACTGTAACCCACCTTGTATACAATATTCGACACAACTCCAACAAACTCCACCTTGGCGAATATTCTCCACCATGCTGAATTTGTCCATGCATCAAACTTCCATGTACATTGGACTTGAGCTTATCCCATGAGCACCGTTGCTACTCCAAAGACTCCATATGACTCCACCTGCAACTTGTAGTCCCTTCTTTTCTTGACCACAGTCAACACTCGAGCGAAATAAAGTTCCACGTTACTCTAGTTTGCGCTCCCAACTTCCAGAGTATCAGTCCAACGCCATCACACACCGATCATTGACCTGTGTGAAAGTGAACAACTCACATATTGGGTGTCACACATAAGAGTTACCTGAACACAACATCACCGCTCCTTTCTTGACCGCCTATCTAAAACTTGAAGGAATTTCACCGTTGCTTGTTTTCATCCCGAGTCAAATTCACAGTTGTCTCACCACATGTATGACCACCAGAGCCCTGGCCCGTCTCCATGTCCCGTGCGCACCGCACGCCTCGCTGCTATTACTGCGTCGAGCCTCCGCTGTCCCCGGCCAAGTCTCAAGGGTCGCAAAACCACACCACTCAACCCCCACTGCAGAGTACTACCGATCATCACCGATCGATGACGAGTTTCACGCTTCCATCAGACCACTGGGCTCCAGTCCGAACTACATGTCCCTCGCTTTTTTTTCGCCTGCTGAATAGGCTTCGACCCCGTCAACTTACGCCGTAGCCCCTCAATCCAGCTCCACCTTCAACATGACTCCATGGTAGATGATCAGTCCACCCCTGCGCCTCATCGACTTCAAGCTCCGTGAATACACCACCTTGAATCAATCCCGCGCCATAGTCTTGTCGAAGCCACACAAGCCCTCGGGGCCTGCGCCACGTGTTTCCACGCCCAGAAGTCGGTCACCATCAGCATCACGCTCCTATGTCGCCGCCGCCGATCCCGCACCGTCTTCTGTACCAACCGACTTGCGTCGATCTGTCAGACTGACTAGTCCGACCAAGCCGAATTTGTTCGACTATAATGACACGCTTCAAGGCTCCCAAATCGTCTTCCATGAAATTCCATCCATCACATCACAACTCCATCCTAGCTGAATTGACTTCCCGCAACGCCTTCAAGCATCCCTGTTGTGCCAACAAATTTTCATCCTTGTCTGCCATAACCCAAGGTTTCCAGTTCCGTTGAACATCTTCACCTCAAACCTAGTATCCGTTGACACCATGGTTCTTTGTATGACTGACCCTGTGAAAAAATAACTGAGATTCTTACCACGATGCACAAGTACACAGAGCGTGCACAATAGCAAATCCAACAGAAAATTGGCCTTCACGTGGTGTCTCTTGGCTCAATCCCCAATGCTGGCTAGTTGCTTCCAATGCTTTCTGATGGACACGTAAGTATCAACGGAATTACTGCTTGCCGATTCGATCTGGCTGCTTGCGTGGCACATGAGGACTCGGTCCTCCTTTTTTTCTTCAACAAATCCTCACGAGATGCTTCCTTTGGCTCCACGTAGAACGCACGATCACGTGCCTCTCAGCTAGTTTCCAGCCTTACGCATGGCCTGGCCCCCAACTGGGCCACTGACGCTAGATGGGCCGCCTACCCATCGGTGCGCCAGGAACGCACTGGGGCGTCCGCCCGTCCACGGGCCTCCTGCTGCTAGCCTGTGCTGCCGCCAGCCGAACCGATCTCGTCGAGTGTTGCACTTCCGATTGCAATTTCGCCACATCCGAATAGATCTAGTTGCCACCGTTCTGATCCACCGAGAGCTACGCCGTACGCGTGCTGCTCGCTGCTTCTATCTGTTCTCACAAAAACTTTTAATCTTGCAGCTCGTTTCCGATCAATTTCAACTCCACAACTACGATCTTTTTGTTGCGCTTCCTCTAGATCAACAATCCACGACCTCCGAACAACCTAGCTCATGATACCACTTCTTACGCAATCCCGGGTCCGCTATCACCAGCGTTGCCGACCCACATGCGTCAACCAGACCCAACCGGAGAGCAACACTGACTTATGACAGGCCTTGGGCCCTCTCCCCCAAAAGACTAGCCTGTTAGGAGGGGACACCCCCGCCCTTATAAGTCGTGTTATGTCTCCCCCCACAACCGATGTGGGACTAAACCCAACAATCTCCCCCTCACACATCGGTCATCCATGGGCCTGCTAACACCAGCGTTTCCAGCCCACCAACCATGACCGACCACCCGTGAGTCTACCGAGATTCATTCTGGGTACTGGGCTCTGATATCAATTGTTACGCAATCCCAAATCCGCTATCACCAGTGTTTTCGACCCACATGCGTCAACCAGGCCCAACCGGAGAGCAACACCGACTTATGACAGGCCTTGGGCCCTCTTCCCCCAAAAGACTAGCCTGTTAGGAGGGGACACCCCCGCCCTTATAAGTCGTGTTATGTCTCCCCCCACAACCGATGTGGGACTAAACCCAACAATCTCCCCCTCACACATCGGTCATCCATGGGCCCGCTAACACCAGCGTTTCCAGCCCACCAACCATGACCGACCACCCGTGAGTCTACTGAGATTCATTCTGGGCACCTGGGCTCTGATACCAATTGTTACGAAATTAAACCGAGGCCACCGTTGAATCATCTGAGGACCAAGCAATCACACAAGCACGACACCGAGATTTGTTAACGAGGTTCACCGATATGGCTACATCTCCGGGGCCTGACTACGGGCGCTCCTCCCCGTGACACCGTCACAATACTGCTCCCGGTCGCCCTGGACACCGGCACATGCCGCCGGCTTCCCCTGCGTTCCGGTGCTATTATGTTGGCATAGGTTACATCGTGTGTCTAGCCCCGCTATATATGAGAGGCCCAGGATACAAGCCTACTTGGACACGACTCCGTATCCTATCTAAACATAGTACAACTATAAGTCCAACTGTAACCCACCTTGTACACAATATTCGACACAACTCCAACAGTCAACCTACAATAATACACTCCAAAATACATAAGCAGAATCTATCTATGGCAGATGGCAAATAATGATCTGTGTACGTGCATGCACTGTACGTGAATCAATCAGATAGCTGCCATGTAGTTGCCTGTTTTCCCGTATCTGACCAGTTCAAAAAGTAGTCGAATTAGCTTCCATAGATGCGTGATCGCTGGAAAGAACTCCGCTTGTTGAGCAACCAAAGACATCCTGGAGAGAGGGACAGGTTCGACATGGATGGGGAGATTTGGTCAGAGGCCTCCAACAAAGGGATACACGACATCAGATATTGTTGTGATTCAATGGTTTATAACCTACAGGAGGATCATGTCAATGCATCCATGTATGGAAAACCTATAAGAAGCCATCTATGTACTCCCAGTCTGTCAGATGTTCTAGATCAAAGCAGCACATGATTTGACTTTGAGGAGGAGACATGATAGCATGGTTACCTGAGATCAGCGGGATTTGTGTCGGAGCGGAGTAGAGGAATATGCAAGAAAAAATTGCAGAATATACTGCGGGATCTCGTTATAGTGTGGCTGATCTAGAAGAGGAACTCATATTTGAGGCAGTAAGATCTTGATCAACTGGATCCATGCTGCCAAACTCGTTTGCTTCTGGGTGGAGAGAGATGAGATCATGATCAACTGGATCAATGCGGCCAAACTCGTATGCTTCTGGTTGGAGAGAGATGATGGTTTCCCGTTTAAACTCGAAGGAGAGAGTATGGAGAGAGGAAGGGTCGGCGGAGAGAAAGATGGATACGGGGGAGAGAGAGAACAGAGAGAGAGAGAGGACACGGGGAAGAGAGAAAACTATTTTTTTTGAGGATGAGAGAAAACTATTAAGAGATAAAGGAACATGCGTTTCCACCGGGAGAGAGAGAATTAAGGAGTTGTACAATATAAGGAAACATGGTTGCGTAAGCTTCTAGGATTTTATTTTAGTTACAAACAGAAGATTCGTGGACCTTCTAAAAGTTTTTTTTTGAGAATTATACAATACAATTTTTTTCAGTGAAGGATTTCGAGAGTAGATCTACACTGTAATAATTCGGACCAACCAGATTAACGGCTCGTAAAATCTAATTATTGTGGGAATTTTTAGGAATTCTAAAATTAGTATAGGTATAGATGTGATTCCTCATGTAATAGTTAGAACATAGGGTGACACAGAACTAGCTCCAGTTCATCAATGTAATGTAGGCATGTATTCCGAATATAATCATATGTGCTTATGGAAAAGAACTTGCATGACATCTTTTGTTCTACCCTCTCGTGGCAGCGGGTCCTAATGGAAACTAAGAGGTATTAAGGCCTCCTTTTAATAGAGAACCAGATCAAAGCATTAGCGCTTAGTGAATACATGAACTCCTCAAACTACGATCATCACCAAGAGGTATCCCGATTATTGTCACTTCGGGGTTGTCAGATCATAACACATAATAGGTGACTATAGACTTGCAAGATAGGATCAAGAACTCATATATATTCATGAAAACATATTAGGCTCAGATCTGAAATCATGGCACTTGGGCCCTAGTGACAAGCATTAAGCAGAGCAAAGTCATAGCAACATTAATCTCAGAACATAGTGGATACAAGGGATCAAACCCTAACAAAACTAACTTGATTACATGGTAAATCTCATCCAACCCATCACCGTCCAGCAAGCCTACGATGGAATTACTCACGCACGACGGTGAGCATCATGAAATTGGTGATGGAGGATGGTTGATGATGACGATGGTGACGAATCCCCCTCTCCGGAGCCCCGAACGGACTCCAGATCAGCTCTCCCGAGAGAGATTAGGGCTTGGCGGTGGCTTCGTATCGTAAAACACGATGAAACTTTCTCTCTGATTTTTTCTCCGCGAAAGCAAATATATGGAGTTGGAGTTGAGGTCCAGGGGGCCCACGAAGCAGGGGGTGTGCCCAGGGGGAGGGGGCGCGCCCCCACCCTTGTGGACAGGGTGTGGGCCCCCTGACGCTATTTCTTTCGCCAGCATTTTTTATTAATTCTGTAAAGTTGCTCCGTGGATTTTCAGGTCATTCCGAGAACTTTTATTTCTGCACAAAAATAACACCATGGCAGTTCTACTGAAAACAGCGTCAGTCCGGGTTAGTTCCATTCAAATCATGCAAGTTAGAGTCCAAAACTAGGGCAAAAGTGTTTGGAAAGGTAGATACGATGCAGACGTATCAACTGCTGGCGCAACTGCGATTTGACCACCCAAAAGTAAGTACTAGCTACTAGCTAGTTCCGCGCATCTCCCATTGATTCTGGCTAGTTTCATCAATACCATTTAGCATGCTTGCTTATCAATTTGACTGACCTCTATTTCTTGTAAAGTGGTTGTGGCAGGAACCCGAGAATGATTTCTGTGGGTACTACATTTGCGAGTTCATCCACCACACCACCTATGAGCAGGGCTACTCTAAACAACAATATGAAGAGAGTAAGCAATAATATTCACAATTTTATTTTATTACCATCATTTGTGTTCAGTTTCATTCATATATATGTATTGACCCCCTTCTTGGAATTAGATGTGGCAGACGCAGGATGAACTCCTACCACAAGATCGCATACGAGCAATTCAAGAGGAATTGGCGGGATTCTTTCTTGACCACGTCATCGACCAACACGAAGAATACCATGTGGAAGTTAAGTTCAGATGTTAGGGGATGTAAGAGATCTTATATTGTGTGTGTGTGTGTATATATATATCTATATGTATATGTATATATGTGTGTGTGTGTGTGTCTATATATATATATATATATATATATATATATATATATATATATATATATATAGGGAAACTTATTGTTCGACAAATCTATCGGAGAAGTAGAGGTCGATCACTTCTCGCTGTGTATATGTTCATGACGATCTTCTGTCCTTAATGGTTTCCTTCATTTGCTTACTAGCTAGCTAGCATGTCGAGTCCTCTCTATACGTAGCGTCGATCAAGCACAGAGATAAGAGAGGACACTCCTCTCTATTAGCTAGCTAACACAATATATGAAACCCCTAAATTAACCCTACAAAACCCCGAAAACCCCCCAACCCCCCCCCCCTCAGAAAAAAAACAAAAAACCTAGCCCCTGAACTGCTGACGCGTGGAAGCCTTTTGGTCCCGGTTGGTGGCACCAACCGGGACAAAAGGTCCCCCTGCCTGGGCAAGCCGCAACGGCCACGTGGAGCCCCATCTGTCCCGGTTCCTGACCGAACCGGGACTAAAGTATAGGGCTTTAGTTACGACCCTTTAGTCTCGGTTCGGGAACCGGGACAAATGGCCCTCACGAACCGGGATGAATGGCCCTTTTTCTACTAATGTATGACTAATGTGAGTCCATGGATTATATGCACTCTTACCTTTCCGCAATTTGCTAGCCTCTACGGTACCGTGCATTGCCCTTTCTCACCTCGAGATGTGGTGCAAACTTCGCCGATGCATCCAAACCCCATGATATGATACACTCTATCACACATAAGCCTTATTACATCTTCCTCAAAACAGCCACCATACCTACCTATTATGGCATTTCCATAGCCATTCTGAGATATATTGCCATGCAACTTCCACCGCTTCCGTTTTTATGACTTGAGCATTCATTGTCATATTATTTTCCATGAACATATAGCTGACATAGTAGTTGTGGCTAAGCCACCATTCATCATTTTTTATACATGTTACGCTAGATCATTGCACATCCTGGTATTGCCAGAGGCATTCATATAGAGTCATATTTTGTTATAGGTATCTAGTTGTAATTTTTATTTCTTTTGAGTTATAAGTAAATAGAAATGTGATAATCATCAACTTTCATTATTAGAGCATTGTCCCAGTGAGGAAGGATGATGGAGACTATGATTCCCCCACAAGTCGGGATCAAACTCCGGACAATCAGAGAAAAAAATATAAATATATAAAAAAAGAAAAATAGAAGAAAAAAAGAAAAAAAAAGAAAGAAAAAGAGAAGGGGCATGCTAGTTCCACACTTGTGCTTCAAAGTAGCTCCATGTTTTTCATACGGAGAGTCTCCTATGTTCTCACTTTCATATACTAGTTGGAATTTTTCATTATAGGATTTGATGCACACCCACTTAGATTTCATATGGAGCTTTCATAAACTTATAGCTCTTAGTGCATTCATTGCATGGCAATCCCTACTCCTCGCATTGATATCAATTTATGGGAATCTCCATAGCTCGTTGGTTAGCCACGTCGATGTGAGACTTTCTTACTTTTTTGTCTTCTCTATATTTACCCCTATCATCATACTCTATTCGACCCGTAGTGCTATATCCATGGCTCGCACTCATGTATTGCGTGAGGGTTGAAAATGCTGAAGCGCGTTAAAAAGTATGAACCAATTGCTTGGGTGACACCGGGGTAGTACATGATTTATACTTTGTGTTAAGAAGACAGAGCATGACAAGGCTATATGATTTTGTAGGGATAGCTTTCTTTAGCAATGATATTTTGAAAGACATGATTGTTTGTTGGGATGCCTGAGTATTGATGCCTTTATGTCAAATTATAGACTATTGCTTTGAATCACTTATGTTTTAATATTCATGCCATGACTAGACATATGATCAAGTTTATGCTAGGTAGCATTCCATTTCAAAAAATATCTTTTTTATCATTTACCTACTTGAGGACGAGCAGGAATTAAGCTTGGGGATGATGATACGTCTCCGTCGTATCTATAATTTTTGATTGTTTCATGCCAATATTATACAACTTTCACATACTTTTGGCAACTTTTTATATGATTTATTGGACTAACCTATTGATCCAGTGCCTAGTGTCAGTTCCTGTTTGTTGCATGCCTTTTGTATCACAGAAAATCCATATGAAACGAAGTCCAAACGCGAAAAAAATTACGGAGAATTATTTTGGAATTTATGTGATTTTTAGGAGGTGGAATCAATGCAGACGGGGGCCCACAAAGCCTGATCTGGGGAGCGCAAAACAGAAGAGAACAGAGAGGGAGATCCAATCTCGGAGGGGCTCCCGCCCTTCCGTCTCCATGGAGGCCATGGACCAGAGGGGGGAACTCTCCTTCCATCTAGGGGAGGATAAGGAAGAAGAAAGATGGGGTCTCTCTCCCCCTCTCGCCCTGTGGCACCGGAGTGCCGTCAGGGCTAGCATCGTGACGGCGATCTACATAAACAATCTTACTACCGTCAACACCAACTTTCTCCCCCTCTATGCAGCAGTGTAACACCCCTTCTCCCAACTGTAATCAATACTTAAACATGGTGCTCAACTCCATATATTATTTCCCAATGATCTATGGTTATCCTATGATGTTTGAGTAGATCCGTTTTGTCCTATGGGTTAATCGTGATCTTGGTTGGTATGATTGTATATTTTATTCATGGTGCTGTCCTACTGGGCCCTCCATCTCGCACAAACGTGAGGGGCCCCCTGTAGGGTGTTGCAATATGTTCATGGTTTGCTTATTGTTGGTGTTATGGGGGTACAACAGCCTAAACGCGGATAAGTGGGTTATGGCGTATGGGAGTAAAGAGGACTTGATACTTAATGCTATGGTTGGGTTTCATGACCTTAATGATCTTTAGTAGTTGTGGATGCTTGCTAGGGGTCCAATCATAAGTGCATATGATCCAAGTAGAGAAAGTATGTTACCTCATGCCTCTCCCTCATATAAAATTACAAGAATGATTACTGGTACTTGTTATCGATTGCCTATGGACAAATGACTTTCTTTTTGACAAAAGCTTTCCACTTTTATCACCTTGCAATTTATTCGTAGTTTTATTCTCACAAACTACTCATAATTTTATTCTTGCAAAATAGTTTCACACTTGTTTTAGGTAAAGCAAACGTCAAGTGTGCATAGAGTTGTATCGGTGGTCGATTGAACTTGAGGGAATATTTGTTCTGCCTTTAGCTCCTCATTGGGTTCGACACTCTTATTTATCGAAGAAGGCTACAAACGATCCTCTATACCTGTGGGTTATCACATTTCAACCGTGGTATTATAGGAGCATACCACATCACCTTGGCAGGAACCCTATTCCCGGGGCGCTCGCCCTCAACATCACCATGGTCATCTCGTCTGATCTTATAACGCAATGCATCACATACTGGGCATGCGTTCAAATCCTCGTACTCACCGCGATAGAGGATGCAGTCATTAGGGCATGCATGTATCTTCTTCACCTCCAATCCTAGAGGGCGTAGAACCTTCTTTGCTTCGTACGTACTGTCGGGCAATTCGTTATCCTTTGGAAGCTTCTTCTTCATTATTGTCAGTAGCTTCCCAAATCCGTTGTCAGATACACCATTATCTGCTTCCCAAATCCAGTGTGGTACTGAGCTTTGTGTTGTCATCTTCGCAATTTGGGTACAACCCTTTTTTGATCCTCTTAACATGCGATCGGACTTCAACTTCCCCCTTTCACTTTGGCATTCTCTCTTTGCATCAACAATGACCCGGCGAAGATCATCATTGGTCACATTGTCTGGTTCCTCTTGATCTTTAGCTCCCATCGTTGCAAAATCACCGTATTCAGGGGGATAGTTGTCATCATCCTCTTCTTCTTCGTTGTCTTCCATCATAACCCCTCTTTCTCCGTGTTTGGTCCAAACATTATAGTGTGGCATGAAACCCTTCTCAAGCAGGTGGATGTGAAGGCTTTCGCGGAAGAGTGAAGCTACTGATTTGAGAAGCTACTGAAAATATTGAAGAAGAAGCTTCCAAAGGATAACGAATTGCCCGACAGTATGTATGCAACAAAGAAGGTTGTTTGCCCTCTAGGATTGGAGTTGCAGAAGATACATGCATGCCCTAATGACCACATCATGTATCGTGGTGCGTACGAGGATTTGAACGCATGCCCGATATGCAGCGCATTGCGGTATAAGGTCAGACGAGATGACCCTGGTGATGTTGACTGCGAGCGCCCCCGGAAGAGGGTTCCTGCCAAGGTGATATGGTATGCTCCTATAATACCACGGCTGAAACGCCTGTTTAGAAACAAAGAGCATGCCAAGTCGATGTGATGGCACATAGATGACCGTAATAAAGACGGGAAGTTGAGAGCACCCGCTGACTGGTCGCAGTGGAGAAAAATTGAGAGAAAGTACTGGAAGGAGTTTGCAGGTGACGCAAGGAACGTATGGTTTGATTTAAGCGCGGATGGCACTAATCCTTTCGGGGAGCAGAGCAACAATCATAGCACCTGGCCCGTGACTCTTATGTATCTATAACCTTCCTCCTTAGTTGTGCATGAAGCGGAAGTTCATTATGATGCCAGTTCTCATCCAAGGCCCTAGGAAACCCGGCAATGACATTGATGTGTACCTAAGGCCATTAGTTTAAGAACTTCTACAGCTGTGAAGTGGAAAAGGTGTACGTGTGTGGGATGAGCACAAACAGGAGGAATTTGACCTACATGCGTTGCTGTTTGTCACCATCAATGATTGGCCTGCTCTCAGTAACCTTTCAGGACAGACAAACAAGGGATACCACGCATGCACGCACTATTTAGATGACACCCAAAGTATATACCTGGACAAATGCATGAAAAATGTTTACCTGGAGCATTGTCGATTCCTTCCGACCAACCATCAATGTCGAAATAAAGGCAAGCACCTCAAAGGCGAGGCAGATCACCGGAAGAAGCCCGCCATGCGTACCGGTGATCACGTACTTGCTATGGTCAATGACTTAAAAGTAATCTTCGGAAAGGGTCCGGGCGGACTATCTGTTCCGAGTGACGCTGCAGGACACGCACCCATGTGGAAGAAGAAATCTATATTTTGGCAC
This sequence comes from Triticum timopheevii, assembly GCA_963921465.1. NCBI lineage: Eukaryota > Viridiplantae > Streptophyta > Magnoliopsida > Poales > Poaceae > Triticum > Triticum timopheevii. Next base: position 652,651,962 of record OY997266.1, read on the forward strand.
CTACCCTACTGGAAAGACCTAGAGGTCCGCTCTTTGATCATCGTGATGCAGGTGACGAAGAACCTTTGCGTGAACTTGCTAGGCTTCTTGGGCGTGTATGGGAAGACAAAAGATACAGCGGCGGCACGGGAGGACCTGCAACGTTTGCACGAAAAAGATGGCTTGCCTCCAAAGCAGTATGAAGGTCCTGCCAGCTACGCTCTTACCAAAGAAGAGAGGGAAATATTCTTTGAATGCCTGCTCAGTATGAAGGTCCCGTTTGGCTTCTCGTCGAATATAAAGGGAATAATAAATATGGCAGAGAAAAAGTTCTAGAACCTAAAGTCTCATGACTGCCACGTGATTATGACGCAACTGCTTCTAGCTGCATTAAGGGGGATTCTACTAGAAAACGTTCGATTAGCCATTGTGAAGCTATGTTCATTCCTCACTGCAATCTCTCAGAAGGTGATCGATCCAGAAATCCTACCAAGGTTAAGGAGTGATGTGGCACAATGTCTTGTCAGTTTCGAGCTGGTGTTTCCACCATCTTTCTTCAATATCATGACACACGTCCTAGTTCATCTAGTCGAAGAGATTGTCATTCTGGGCCCTGTATTTGTACACAATATGTTCCCCTTTGAGAGGTTCATGGGAGTCCTAAAGTAATATGTCCGTAACCGTGCTAGGCCAGAAGGAAGCATCTCCATGGGCCATCAAATAGAGGATGTCATTGTGTTTTGTGTTGACTTCATTCCTGACCTTAAGAAGATAGGTCTCCTTCAATCGCGGTATGAGGGGAGACTGGGTGGAAAAGGCACGCTAGGAGGGGACTCAATAGTATGTAGGGACGGTCATTCTTGGTCTCAAGCACACTACACGGTTCTACAGAATTCTACCTTGGTGACCCGGTATGTCGATGGACACAAGAACATTTTGCGCTCCAAACACCCGGACCAGTGTGAGGACTAGATTACACGTGAACACATCAGGAGTTTTGGCAATTGGTTCCAAACACGTCTCAGGTGTGATAACACTGTTTCCGATGACCTGTACTCGTTGGCGAGGGAACCATCTTTGATTGTAATGACCTACAAAGGGTACGAGATTAATGGGAATACATTTTACACAGTCGCCCAAGATCAAAAGAGCACCAACCAAAACCTTGGTGTCCGTTTTGATGCAGCAACCAATAGGGGAAAGGACACATATTATGGTTACATAGTGGACATATGGGAACTTGACTATGGAAATTATATTAAGGTCCCTTTGTTTAAGTGCAAATGTGTCAATCTGTCAGGAGGCAGGGTACAGGTAGACCCACATTACGGAATGACATCAGTGGATCTGAACAATCTGGGGTACACAGAAGAGCCATTCGTCCTAGCCAATGATGTGGCACAGGTTTTCTATGTGAAGGACATGTCTACCAAACCGAGAAAAAGAAAATATAAGGAAGCGGAAGCGGATACATCATATGATGAGACAAAGCGCCACATAGTTCTTTCAGGAAAAAGAGACATCTTGGGATTGGAGGGCAAGACAGACGTGTCTGAAAATTATGAAAAGTTTCATGAAATTCCTCTCTTCAAAGTCAAGGCTGCCCCAAGCATCCTATTAAACGATGAAGATTATCCATGGTTACGGCGCAATAAGCAAAGTACACAAGCGAAGAAAAAGTGAAGACTTTCTATCAACAACTATTATGATGATGCCTTTGATGTAGAATATCACTGCAATTGCATTTGAACAAGGGAAAATTTTGTTTTTGCCACTCTAGATTTTGCCAATTTTCCTTATGTCACTCTAGATTTTGACATTTCACTTTTGCCACTCTTAGTTTTTGACAATTATCACAATTACCATTCCCGTGGCAAAAGCAAAATTTTCAGAGTGGCAATTGTGATAATTATCAAAAGCTAACAGTGGCAAAAATGAAATAAAATTATTTTGGTTTTGCCACAAAATGGCAATTGTGATAATTGTCAAAAACTAAGAGTGGCAAAAGTGAAATGTCAAAATCTAGAGTGGCATAAGGAAAATTGGCAAAATCTAGAGTGGCAAAAACAAAATTTTCCCTTTGAACAAATGAAATCTCTTTGTAACAGATGAGTTTTCGTCCGATTCCCTAATACTTCCAAAGAGATTGTCTGTTTTGTATCCAGTTTTAGTCGTAACCCTCTCAACTTTTTAGCACATGCTATATGGGTGAAATGATGATACCATGGCAACTTTCAACCTTTTCAGAGTTCATTTATACTGCTTTCCAATTTAAGGGTCATTTAGCTCAAATAATGAACTAATAGCAAAAAGAATGAACTAACAGCAAAAAGAATGAACTAAAAATTATCATAAAGAACTTTTTTGTTAGAAACTTTAATAGCAAAAAGAATTATCATAAAGAATTTTTGTGTTAGAAACTAAAATAACAAAATCTGTTTTTTTAATATAATGATAAAACACAGTAATATTAAATAGCAGGAAAAAGAATCACTCAAAAATCTATGTTTATAGTAAAGTTATTCAAAAACTAATGATTCACACAAATTTCAAAAAATTCAAATTTAAACTATTCAAATTGGAAAAGAAATGGCACTAACAGAAAGTTTAAATTTTTTAATTAATTATTTTTAGTTCATTCTTTTTGCTATTAGTTCATTCTTTTTGCCACCTACTGTGAAAATAAAGCAAAAAACAAAAGAAAATAAAGAATGCAAAAAACAGAAAAAAAAACTGGGAAAAATAAAAAAATGCCACCTACTGGGCCACTACGGCTTGAATACGACTAGAAACCCTACCATGGGCCAGGATTCAGGCCCGCAGAAGGCCCAGTAGGCCCATCAGGCACTAGTAGAAAATGGGGCAATGGTCCAGGCCGGGCCAGCCCATTAGTCCCGGTTCAATCCAGAACCGGGACCAATGGGGGCATTGGACCCGGTTCGTGAGCCCCGGGGCCGGCCGGGTCACGTGGGCCATTGGTCCCGGTTCGTCTGGACCTTTTGGTCCCGGTTGGTGGGACGAACCGGGACCAATGGGCCTCGCTCCTGGCCCACCACCATTGGTCCCGGTTGGTGGCATGAACTGGGACCAAAGGTCGCCCTTTAGTCCCGGTTCAAGCCACCAACCGGGACCAATTAGTTGCCTATATATACCCCTCGCCTGCGAGCAGAGCACTCCCAGTGCTCTGTTTTTCGTGGCCGGCGAGGGGAGAGCTTTGTGGTGCTCTAGCTCACCTCCTATGCACACGAGGTGTTCGATGGAATGCCCGAGCCACACTACTTAAGCTTTCTCCTCTCCAAGCTCGACCTTCAAGCTCCATTTTCCTCAATATTTGTCTAGGTTTAGCGGTCCATCACGTCCCGTTCCCGTCTTCACCGCCGTCGATCGCCCGCGCCGATCTCGTCGCCGGCACAACCGTGGTGAGCCTCTTTTTCTTATCTTCTTTCTGAAAGGAAAAAAATTCTTACTTGTATGTTTATATAGATACTTGTATAATTTTCTTACTTTTATTATTGCATCTTATATAGTGCAATGGTTTTGGTATCCGCCCCCGTCGGCCCTCGTCATGTCTATGATTCAGATGTGGTATATATTATCTTTTCATAACTATTGGTTCATTTATTGTTTATGACAATTATGCCGACCAACGTGACATAGATTTTATTTATCTAGGAGGTTGTTGAGCCGGAAATTCCAACCGACCCTATTGTCGAGAGGTTAAATTTAGTTGAAGAAGAAAACAATTTGTTGAAGGAAAAAATTAGAAAAATTGAGGAGGAGAAGATGATATTGGAGTTGCATGTTGCGGATGTCGTCGATGATCACAAGATCAAGATGGATGCAATGCGCTTGAAGATTAGAAAGATTAGAAAATATGCCATTCATACCGAGGCTTGGTATCATTATGCCGTTGGATCAGTTGTTACATTGGTTGCGATTATGATCGCATTTGTTTTTGCATTGAAATGTTTTACATAGTTTCAGTGTATGGTTTAATTAATTTAGATGCTCTGCAGAGCTTAATGTTGTGAGATGAGAACTGTGTATGTACTTTGGTTTTAATGTGATGATGAACTTCTATTAATTTGGTCCCTTAATTATCTATTCATGATGTTCTGTAATGATTTTTGACGCACTTAATTATATATAATGCACGCAGATGAACCAGCAATGGATGTACGGTTCAAGACACACCTCCGAGTACATTAAGGGCGTGCATGACTTCCTCGAAGTGGCTGAGGCAAACAAGCAGAATGATTTTATGTGTTGTCCATGCCCTATATGTGGGAATACGAAGTCTTACTCTGACCGGAAAATCCTCCACACCCACCTGCTTTACAAGGGTTTCATGCCACACTATAATGTTTGGACGAGGCACGGAGAAATAGGGGTTATGATGGAAGACGGCGAAGAAGAAGAGTACGATGATAACTATGTGCCCCCTGAATACGGTGATGCTACTGAAGATCAAGAGGAACCAGACGATGTGCACGATGATGCTGCAACGGGCAAAGCTGCTGAAGATCAAGAGGAACCAGACGATGTGCCCGATGATGATGATCTCCGCCGGGTCATTGTCGATGCAAGGATGCAATGCGAAAGTCAAAAGGAGAAGCTGAAATTCGATCGCATGTTAGAGGACCACAAAAAAGGGTTGTACCCCAATTGCGAAGATGGCAACACAAAGCTCGGTACGGTACTGGAATTGTTGCAGTGGAAGGTAGAGAATGTCGTGCCTGACAAAGGATTTGAGAAGCTACTGAAAATATTGAAGAAGAAGCTTCCAAAGGATAACGAATTGCCCGACAGTACATACGCAACAAAGAAGGTCGTATGCCCTCTAGGATTGGAGGTGCAGAAGTTACATGCATGCCCTAATGACTGCATCCTCTACCGCGGTGCGTACAAGGATCTGAACGCATGCCCGGTATGCGGTGCATTACAGTATAAGATCAGACGAGATGACCCTGGTGATGTTGACGGCGAGCCCCCCAGGAAGAGGGTTCCTGCGAAGGTGATGTGGTATGCTCCTATAATACCATGGTTGAAACGTCTATTCAGAAATGGAGAGCATGCCAAGTTGATGCGATGGCACAGTGAGGACCGTAAGAAAGACGGGAAGTTGAGAGCACCCGCTGACGGGTCGCAGTGGAGAAAAATCGAGAGAAAGTACTGGGATGAGTTTGCAAGTGAGCCAAGGAATGTATGGTTTTCTTTAAGAGCGGATGGCATTAATCCTTTCGGGGAGCAGAGCAGCAATCACAACACCTGGCCCGTGACTCTATGTATGTATAACCTTCCTCCTTGGATGTGCATGAAGCGGAAGTTCATTATGATGCCAGTTCTCATCCAAGGCCCTAAGCAACCCGGCAACGACATTGATGTGTACCTAAGGCCATTAGTTGAAGAACTTTTACAGCTATGGAATGGAAACGGTGTACGTACGTGGGATGAGCACAAACAGGAGGAATTTAACCTAAAGGCGTTGCTGTTCGTGACCATCAACGATTGGCCCGCTCTCAGTAACCTTTCAGGACAGACAAACAAGGGATACCATGCATGCACGCACTGTTTACTTGACACTGATAGTATATACCTGGCAAGCTGCAGGAAGAATGTGTACCTGGGCCATCGTCGATTTCTTCCGACCAACCATCAATGTCGAAAGAAAGGCAAGCATTTCAAAGGCGAGGCAGATCACCGGAAGAAGCCCGCCATGCGTACCGGTGATCACGTACTTGCTATTGTGAATGATTTACACGTAATCTTTGAAAAGGGTCCCGGCAGACTAGCTGTTCCGAGTGACGCTGGGGGACACGCACCCATGTGGAAGAAGAAATCTATATTTTGGGACCTACCCTACTGGAAAGACCTAGAGGTCCGCTCTTCGATCGACGTGATGCACGTGATGAAGAACCTTTGCGTGAACCTGCTAGGCTTCTTGGGCGTGTATGGGAAGACAAAAGATACAGCTGAGGCACGGGAGGACCTGCAATGTTTGCACGAAAAAGACGGCATGCCTCCAAAGCAGTATGAAGGTCCTGCCAGCTATGCTCTTACCAAAGAAGAGAAGGAAATATTCTTTGAATGCCTGCTTAGTATGAAGGTCCCGACTGGCTTCTCGTCGAATATAAAAGGAATAATAAAAATGGCAGAGAAAAAGTTACAGAACCTAAAGTCTGATGACTGCCACGTGATTATGACGCAACTGCTTCCGGTTGCATTGAGGGGGCTTCTACCGGAAAACGTCCGATTAGCCATTGTGAAGCTATGTGCATTCCTCAATGCAATCTCTCAGAAGGTGATCGATCCAGAAATCATACCAAGGCTAAGGAGTGATGTGGTGCAATGTCTTGTCAGTTTCGAGCTGGTGTTCCCACCATCCTTCTTCAATATCATGACACACGTCCTTGTTCATCTAGTTGACGAGATTGGCATTCTGGGCCCTGTATTTTTACACAATATGTACCCCTTTGAGAGGTTCATGGGAGTCCTAAAGAAATATGTCCATAACCGCGCTAGGCCAGAAGGAAGCATCTCCATGGGCCATCAAACAGAGGATGTCATCGGGTTTTGTGTTGACTTCATTCCTGGCCTTAAGAAGATAGGTCTCCCTAAATCGCGGTATGAGGGGAGACTGACTGGAAAATGCATGCTTGGAAGGGACTCAATAATATGCAGGGACGGATATTCTTGGTCTCAAGCACACTACACAGTTCTACAGAACTCTACCTTGGTGACCCCGTATGTCGATGAACACAAGAACAGTCTGCTCCAAACACCCAGAGCAGTGCGACGACTGGATTACATGTGAACACATCAGGACTTTCAGCAGTTGGTTGGAAGCACGTATCAGAGGTGACAACACTGTTTGTGATGAGCTGTACTTGTTGTCCAGGGGACCATCTTTGACTGTATTGATTTGGAAAGGATACTAGATAAATGGGAATGCATTTTACACGATTGACCAAGATCAAAAGAGCAACAACCAAAATAGCGGTGTCCGCTTTGATGCAACAACCGAGAGGGGAAAGGACACATATTATGGTTACATAGTGGACATATGGGAACTTGACTACGGACATGATTTTAAGGTCCCTTTGTTTAAGTGCAAATGGGTCAATCTGTCAGGAGGCGGAGTACAGGTAGACCCACAGTACGGAATGACAACAGTGGATCTGAAAAATCATGGGTACACTGACGAACCGTTCGTCCTAGCCAATGATGTGGCACAGGTTATCTATGTGAAGGACATGTCTACCAGACCGAGAAAGAGAAAAGATAAGGAAGCGAATACATCATACGATGAGCCAAAGCGCCACATAGTTCTTTCAGGAAAAAGGGACATCGTGGGAGTGGAGGACAAGACAGACATGTCTGAAGATTATGAAAAGTTTCATGAAATTCCTCCCTTTAAAGTCAAGGCTGACCCCAGCATCCTGATAAACGATGAAGATTATCCATGGTTATGGCGCAATAAGCAAATGACACAAGCGAAGAAAAAGTGAAGACTTTCTCCCGCAACTATTATGATGATACCATGCCAACTTTGTAACTGACGAGTATGATACCATTGTCCGTTTTGTACATGCACATGCTATGTGTGGGTCAATTTATGATACCATGCCAACTTTCAACTTTTTCAGAGTTCATTTGAAATGCTTTAATGTCTTATGGTTCGGCCCTCGTAATAATTAAAAATAGCAACAATAAGTATTTTGTTGTAAGTAGAAACAAAATAAAATAAATAAAGCAAGAAAGAAAACAAAAAAAACAAAAAAAGTGTTTTCAAATTTGAAAACTAATGGCACTAATAGAAAGTTTATAATTTTCCTAAAACTAAAAGCAAAAAGAATTAAAAAATAAAGAAAAAAACAAAAGAAAATAAATAATGCAGAAAACAAAACAAAAAAACAGGAAAAAGAAATAAAAATAGCAACAATAAGTAAAGAAAAAAAATGCCTCCTACTGGGCCCCCACGGCCTGAATACGACATGAAACCCTACTATGGGCCAGGATTCAGGCCCGCAGTAGACCCAGAAGGCCCACCAGGCAAAGTGTAGCAAGTAGGCCCGAAAGCCTGCGGTGGAGAGGAGCTCGACAGGGCTGCGGCAGTGGGGCTTATAAACCACTGCGCGCCCCTCTCAACTAGCGAGGTGGGACTAAACTTTGGCCCCGACGCGGGCAGCACAGGGGCCTTTGGTCCCGGTTGGTGGCACCAACCGGGACTAAAGGGGGGCATTGGTACCGGTTGGTACCACGAACCGGTACCACTGCCCACCCTTTAGTCCCGGTTGGAGCCACCAACCGTGACCGAAGGCCGCCGCTTCCCGCCCTTTGGGCTGCTGAAAAGAGGCCTTTGGTCCCGGTTGGTGCCACCAACCGGGACTAAAGGGTGCATTAGTCCCTGTTGGCGCCACCAACCGGGACTAAAGGCTATGCTATATAAGCAGCACTTAGCAGTTTCCGGCCAAATCGCCCACTTCTCTCCCGACACCCCCTGCTCCTCCTCGTCGCCGTCGCTGCTCGACGCCCCTGCTCCACCTTGCCGTCGCCGCCGCCACCGACGCCGTCAGGCTGCTCGCCTTCGCCGTCGCTGCCGCCCCCTGTGAGCAAAGCCTGCTCCCGCGCCCCTCCCGTCCCGCGCCCCTGCGCGGCCACCGCGCCGCCGCCCCTGCCCTTCGCGGCCACCGCGCGCCGCCCCTGCCCTGCGCGGCCACCATGCGCCGCCCCTGTCCTGCGCGGCCGGCACGCCGCCGCCCCTGTCCTGCGCGGCCGCCGCGCGCCGCCCCGCCGCCCCTGCCTTGCATTTTCCTCCATAGCATTTTTTTGCATTTTTTGTGTATATGTGTTTGTATGTGTATATATGTGTACATGTTCATAGTATTTTTTTTCATAAGTGTATTTTTTTGTTCATTGCATTTTTTTCATATATATAATGTATATATGTATGTGGTAGCTATACATATGATGAATGGATGTGGCTATATATGTATGTATGAATATAATGTTCATAGCATTTTTTTGTTTATATATGTTTTTTCATATATGTATTAATTTTATATTTAGGTTGTTAGTAGATATCGATTTTAGGTTAGTGCATTTTAGGTTAGTGTAGAGGAGAAAGTAAAATAAGGAAAAGGAAGAAAAGAGGAAGAAGGAAGAAGGAAGAAGAAGAAGAAAAAGAATGAGAGGAAAAAGGAAAATAAGAAGAGGAAGAAAGGAGAAAAAGAGGAGAAATAAATAAGAAGAGGAAAAAAAGAAGAAAACCTTCTTCCTCCTTTCTTCATTTTCCTTAATTATTTTCCTTTCTCGAGGGAGAAGAAGAAAAAATAGAAGAAAAAGAAGAGGAGAAGAAGAAAGAAAGGAATAGAGGAGAAAGAAGAAACTTCAACACGAGGGGGTGGTACCGATACCCCCTCCCCAATAACATTATTTTCCCATGTATATGTATGTCGTGTCGTTGTCGATATAACCCCCTCTAGATAACTTCGACATGAGGGGAAGTCGATATATATACCCCCTCTCGACCGTGATAACTTATACAACTGCAGCACCCCCCTCGGCCCTCTCGCTCGACCAAAACTCTCGAGGACACCCAAACCCTAGAGAGAAAACGATGTTGGTCTCCTACCCCCTCCCGCCGCACCCCTACCCGACAAATTAACTCTCTCGAGGCCACCCAAATTTATCAAGTTAAAAGAGCGTTGTCGTCGAGGCCACCCCTAACCCTTGAAGCGTTGTGTCGAGGCGACCCCAAACCATAGAGAAGCAACATCGAGGCCACTAACATGATTCCTTATTGTGATTAGCTAGCTAGTTCTACGTTTGCCAGTAATATATATATCCATCTGTACCATGTTTGAATAATAATTGACATGTTGTAAATATTTGCAGAAACTATGGAGCACTCCCAGGACGAAGAAACAGAAGCGATGTTGGGGGACATAATCGCACAAGGAAGTGATGAAGTTGCGTCATTTCTCAATGAGACCGATGGTCAGGAAGGACTGGGTGAAGAAGAGGGCTATGTTCATGATGGCTTCGACCCATTAATGCCGGTACAAGAAGAGGACTATGTTCATGATGGCTCCGGTGACACAATGGAGGTACAAGAAGGAGACTATGCTGACTGCTCCGGTCACCGAACCGAGTCCGGCCAGGTATATATATATTAGTTAAGCCCGTGCTGACTAGTTAATTGATGCATCCATTGTTTTGGTATATGTACACATATTAATTACTCTCGTCTTTCTTCCTTATAATTTCTAGCCCTCCGGATCGAGCACAACTTCGGTAAGGAGACGAGGCCCGAAGAAAAAGTTGAGCTCGGATGAAAAGTTTGAGATCATAGAAATCGCGCCCGACGGCGAATCGATTGAACCCATCCGGACAAGGAAGGCATTTTCTGCTCAGTGCGGGGTTCTTGTTAGGGACAAGATCCCGATCAGCATCCAGCAATGGTATAAGCCTAAGGAGGAAGACCCTAAGGTGTCTTATGTCAATGATATGCAGAATGAAGATCTTTGGACTAGCTGAAGGCAAATTTCACCCTACCGCCAGAGGAGGATCCGGAGAAGCCAGTTAAAGAGCAATTAATCAAGTCTTGTGCTCTTAAGAAGATGGCAACCCTAATGAGGAGGTGGAGGAAAGAGCTGAACCAGTTTGTCGAGAAAGAAAAGACACCAGAATTCATCGGCAAATATGAGAAGATCAAAGATCACTGGCCCGCATTTGTGGCCCACAAGACATCGGAAAAGAGTAAGAAGATGTCGGCGACAAACAAGAAAATGCTGCGAAGAAGAAGCTTCACCATCGCACGGGGTCAGGTGGCTACCTCAAAGCCCGGCCTAAGTGGTCCAAGGCTGAGAATGATCTGCTTGAAAAAGGGATCGAACCAGAGACAATGTACTGGCCAGACCGTTGCCGGACTTGGTTCTTCGGGGCTAGCGGAACCTTGGACCCTGTAACAGGGAAGTGCCAGTGGACGGACGAGCAACTGCAAATACCAGTCAAGAACCTTCGACACTATATCGATGCAGCGCAGCGAGGGACGTTCCTTCCAAACAGGGAGAAGGACGAGCTCACAATGGCCATTGGGAATCCTGAGCACCCTGGATGGACACGAGGCACGCCAGGCTCCATTCCGTGGAAGGTTGGTTTTCTGGACGCAGGGGGTTACAAAACTTAAGAGAGGAGGAAGAAACTGGAGCAGGACCAACTGCAGGCGCTGCACGAAAGGGTAATGGGGCTAGAGGAACGAGAAGAGGAACGAGAAGCAGCAGATCGCAGCAAACGACCTGCCGAAGCTTCCCCCGAAGCTACCCCGCCATCTCAGCGGAGAAGCAGCGTGGCTTCCACCGAGCTGCTTCAGCCAGAGCATGTCTTGACGGCTCCTGCCAGCTATCCCGTGGATGGTATCACGGAGTCTCAAAATTGCCACATTATGGCGCGATGGATGAATTTGAAGGTCAAGGCAGCTGTTGGCCAAGTTTATCCTAGTGGACCCGGCACAACTTATCACTGCCAGCCGATTGCAGAAGGATATGCTAAGGTGATGGTGGATGAAATAACAGAGGGATTTGAGGACCTCGTGCTTGAGCACCCTACCGGTGAAGGGGAGACTAGGCTGGGTTCTGCTCTGAAGACTCCATGCCTATGGCGGAAGGAGCTCATCAACCTTCTGAACTGGACGCCTCCGCCTCCTCCTCCTCCTCCGGCGAGTCAGGTCACTCCTCCTCCTCCACCGCCTCCTCCTCCGGCGAGTGACGATCAGGGCACGCGTGGCGGCACTCCGTCTCCTTCTCCGGCGCGTGGCGGCACTCCGCCTCCTTCTCCGCCTGCGCCGGCGCTCCCGAGCAGCCAGCAGCCTCCTCCTTCTCCGCCTCACCAGCAAGGGCGGAAGAGACCCGCCGCCGCCCCGGCTGCTCCGGCGCGTCGTAGTCCTTCTCCTACGCCTCGTAAGCAAGCACGAAAGAAGACAGACGCCGCAGCCACTCCGTCTGCTCCGGCGTCTAGTAGCACAAGAAGAGGAGAGAGGCAATACAGATACGGTCCACCTCTAAAGCCTCTAGAGAAGTTACCGTATGAGAGGACCGAGGAGGAAAACAATACGATCGTGCAGACCCACGTGAAGGAGTTCTTTGAAGGGGTGAAAGCAAAGAGACATCCACCTCCGGAGGAGAAGGTAGATCCGGTGAAAGCAAAGCGCACTCTCGATGCCCTGAGGAAACCGGCAAAGTCACCGCCGAGAACCAACTATGATAGCATTACTGAATAGGCATATCTCCAAGCGGAGCGGTCGGGAAGTACTGTCAGACATCAAAGAGCAAAAGAACGAGTAGCTGCGAAAAAAATTGACCAGCTCGGCAAACAAGCAAACCAATCGTGCCCCCCCCCCCCCCGCTCAATGTGTCTAGCGGCAACATCGTCGCTAATGTTCTGGGGATGGTGGCCGGTTATGGCAATCTACAAGATTACCTGCCTGACGATGCACTTCCTGATTACATGATGGTGGAAGAACACAGATACGAGTACGGGAAGCCTCTCGTCAAAAATGAAAAATCTCTAACAACGATGATGCGAAGGTTCCATACTTGGTACATGAAAACATGTAGAGAGTCTGGGGGGACGAATAGTTTGTATCTGCACATTAAAGAGGAGCACGAGCTTGTTGGAACTGATCTATTGTGTGTTCCATTTGAGGAGTTCTTCGTGTTCTTCAATCAAAAGGCCCTCAATAAATTAACGGTCTTTTGCTACTGCCTGTAAGTACTATTTCTGTCATTAAGTCTCTATATATAGCTCGGCTCTTTCATTGCATGTATTTATAATTAATTATCCTCAATATATTATGTAGATTGAAGATCGTCGAGTGCAAAAAAATGAAATCTATGATATTGGGTTCATTAACACAAATATCATAGATGTATTTCTGGTTGAAAAGGACGTCAAAGAGGCCGAGGACAACTTGCTACAATCGTTGATCAAAACTCAAAACAAAGATACCATACTCTTTCCTTACAATGGCAAGTGAGTGTTACTGATCGTTTGCATATTCGGTTTACCTTATTACTCGAGCGAGGTTATAGTAATGTAATTGATGAGTTATGCATGCGTGCGCAGGTACCACTATATTCTTCTGGAGATTAAGCTTGAGCGTGGACTAGTAACCGTCTTAGACTCGAGATGGAAAGATCCCAACACCTATGCGAACATGACTGAAATGCTCAGCAAGTAAGTTCAATCGATCATTATCGCACCATATCGGCAACTTTTTGTTCATTTCCTGATATCTCAAGTAATAATAATTATTTTCTTTGTCTTGCAGGGTTTGGAAACAGTTCACCGCAGAAGCTCCGGGACTGCCGATGGAGCTGCGATATACATACCCGAAAGTAAGTACTACTGGCTAGCTAGTTGTGCGCATCTCCCGTTGATTCTATAGCTATACTTTCATCAATGTCATTTATAATGCTTCATTATCAGTTTGATTGACCTCTATTTCTCGTAAAGTGCTTGTGGCAGGAACAAGGGAATGATTTTTGTGGATACTACATGTGCGAGTTCATCCACACCGCGACTTTGAAAAAGAAGCGGGGCTACTCTCAAAGACAATATGAAGTGCGTAAGCAATTAATAATATTCACAATTTCATTTTATTACACCATTATTTCTGTTGAGTTTCATTCATATATATGTACTAATTAACCCCCTTCTTCAAATTAGACGTGGCAGATGAGGAATGAACTCCTAGAACCAGATCGCATGAAAGCAATTCAAGAGGAATTGGCGGGATTCTTTCTTGACCACGTCATCAATAAAGCCAGAGAATACCATGTGGAAGTTGATTTCAAATGCTAGGGGACTGTAATTGAGAGATCTTATATATTGTACATGTATGTAGCCAGTAGCGTCGGACGTACATGATACGAAAACTTGTTGTTCGACCAATCTCTCGGAGAAGGAGAGGTCGATCGATCATTTATATCGGTATGCATGACGAACTTCTGTACTCGATGGTTCCCTTCATTTTCTTACTAGCTAGCGTGTCGAGGGCTATATGTATATAGTACGTAGCATCGACCAAGCACGGACATAAGAGAGGACACTTCTCTCTATTAATTAGCTAGCTAACACAATATATGAAACACCTAAATTAACCCCCAAAACCCCCACCCCCCCCCCCTTTCAAAAAAAAAACAAAAAACCCAGCCACTGGAATGCTGACGCATGGATGCCTTTTGGTCCCGGTTGGTGCCACCAACCGGGACCAAAGGCCCATCTGCCTGGGCTCGGCGCACCGGCCACGTGGAGGACCATCTGTCCGGTTCGTGTTAGAACCGGGACTAAAGGGGGGAGGTATTAGTAACGACCCATTTGTCCCGGTTCATGAACCGGGACTAAAGGCCCTTACGAACCGGGACTAATAGGTGTTTTTCTACTAGTGAGGCATAGTAGTGACAATTAGGCCTGTAAGCCTGCAATAGAAAGGAGCTTCATAGGGGTGCGGCAGTGGGGCTTATAAACCACTGCCCGCCCCTCTCAACTAGCGAGGCGGGACTAAAGTTTTGGCCACGGGTAGCACGAGGCCTTTGGTCCCGGTTGGTGGCAACAATCGGCACCAAAGGGTGGCATTGGTCCCGGTTGGTGTTGGTGGCAACAACCGGCACCAAAGGGTGGCATTGGTCCCGGTTGGTGGCACCAACCGGGACCAATGCCCCCCTTTGGTACCGGTTGGTGCCACCAACCAGTACCAAAGGCCTCTGCTTCCCGCCCTTTGGGCTGCTGAAAAGAGACCTTTGGTCCCGGTTGGTGGCACCACCCGGGACTAAAGGGGTGCATTCGTTCCAGTTTGTGCCACGAACCGGGACGAACGCTCTGTTTATATAAGCAACACTTGTGAAATTTTCGTTCCAGTTCCTCATTCTCCCGCCGTCCTCTGCCCCGTCGCCGCCGTTGCTGTCGCCCGCACCCATCATCGCTGCCCAGACACCGCCGCTGCGCGCCACCCCTCGTCGTCACCATCACTGATGCGTCTCCAATGTATCTATAATTTTTTATTCTCCCATGCTGTTATATTACCCATTTTGGATATTTATGGGATTTACTTTACACTTCTATAACATTTTTGGGACTAACCTACTAACCGGAGGCCCAGCCCAAATTGCTGTTTTTTTGCCTATTTCAGTATTTTGAAGAAAAGGAATATCAAACGGAGTCCAAACGGAATGAAACCTTCGGAAGCGATATTTTTGGAACAAACGTGATCCAGAGGACTTGGAGTGGAAGTTAAGAAACAAGCGAGGTGGCCACGAGGGTGCCCGGTGCGCCCCCTACAGGTGGGTGCGCCCCCCACCCTCGTGGGCCTCTCGAGCGTCCACCGACCTACTTCTTCCTCCTATATATACCCACGTACCCTGAAAAGCTCAGAGGGGACCACGAAAAACTATTTCCGCCGCCGTAACCTTCTGTATCCGCGAGATCCCATCTTGGAGCCTTCGCCGGCGCTCCACCGGAGGGGGAATCAATCATGGAGGGCCTCTACATCATCTCCAAGGCCCTTCCGATGAGTTGTGAGTAGTTTAACACAAACCTTTGGGTCCATAGTTATTACCTAGATGGCTTCTTCTCTCTCTTTGAATCTCAATACAAAGTTCTCCTTGATCTTCTTGGAGGTCTATTCGATGTAACTCTTTTTGCGGTGTGTTTGTCGAGATTCGATGAATTCTGGGTTTATGATCAAGTTTATCTATGAGAAATATTTGAATATCCTCCGAATTCTTTTATGTGTGATTAAGTTATCTATGCAACTCTCTCCGAATTATCAGTTTGGTGTGGCCTACTAGATTGATCTTTCTTGCAATGGGAGAAGTGCTTAGCTTTGGGTTCAATCTTGCGGTGTCCTTTCCCAGTGACAGCAGGGGCAGCAAGGCACGTATTGTATTTTTGCCATCGAGGATAAAAAGATGGGTTTACATCATATTGCATGAGTTTATCCCTCTACATCATGTCATCTTTCTTAATGTGTTACTCTGTTCTTTATGAACTTAATACTCTAGATGCATGCTGGATAGCAGTCGATGTGTGGAGTAATAGTAGTAGATGCAGACAGGAGTTGGTCTACTTGTCACGAACATGATGCCTATATACATGATCATGCCTAGATAATCTCATAATTATTCGTTTTTCTATCAATTGCTCGACAGTAATTTGTTCACCCACCGTAATACTTATGCTATCTTGAGAGAAGCCACTAGTGAAACCTATGGCCCCCGGGTCTGTCTCTTATCATATAAGATTTTAATCTACTTTTATTTGCATCTTTTATTTTTCCAATCTATATCATAAAATAACCAGAAATATTTATCTTATCATATTATCTCTATCAGATCTCACTTTCGGAAGTGGCCGTGAAGGGATTGACAACCCCTTTATTGCGTTGCTTGTGTAGGTTCATGGGACTTTTGAGGAGCCTCCTACTGGATTGATACCTTGGTTCTCAAAAACTGAGGGAAGTACTTATGCTACTATTGCTGCATCACCCTTTCCTCTTCAAGGAAAACCAACGCAAACTCAAGACGTAGCAAGAAGGACTTCTGGCGCCGTTGACGGGGAGGTCTTTGCTTAAGTCAAGGAAATACTTACGCTACTATTACATTATTTGCCACTTGCCTCTCGTTTTCCTCTTCCCCACTTCACCCTTGCCATTTTATTCGCCCTCTCTTTCCCAATCTCCTCTCTCTTTCGTTTGTCTTCTTGTGTGCCTATTTGCCCTTATGGCTTTGCCTAAGACCACCAACCATTATCTTAGAAGGTTGGAAGAGATTGAATCAAACATTAGAAGTTTTATGACTTTCCAATTTGAGCATAATAATTTCTTCAAAAAAGAGCTTAAAGAACAAAAAAGCTTTATGGGGTAGATGAACAAAGAGCTTGATGATATGTCTAAAGAATTTTATGGTTTGAACTCTCAAATTACTCGTCTTGAAAAATCTATAGCCCAAATTTCTGATAAGCAAGCTACCTTAGTCAATAAGATGGCTGCCAAACCAGAAAAGTTAGATGAAAATAATGATTAAGATCTAAAATTTATTGATGTGTCCCCTATTAAATCTTTGTTTTGCAATATGAATCCTAATAATGATGGGACTGGAGATGAGTCAACTTTAGTTAAAAGGCGTCCCAATGATTTAGAGTTTTTAGATCTTTATGCTAAATTTGGTAAATGTGGGACTGGAGAGGTCAAGACTTTAAGTAGCAATGAACCCACTATCTGGGATTTCAAGGAATTTAATTACGATAATTGTTCTTTAGTAGATTGCATTTCCTTGTTGCAATCCGTGTTGAATTCTCCGCATGCTTATAGTCAAAATAAAGCTTTTACCAAAAATATTGTTGATGCTTTGATGCAATCTTATGATGAAAAACTTAATTTTGAAGTTTCTGTACCTAGAAAACTTAATGATGAGTGGGAACCTACTATAAAGATTAAAATTAAAGATCATGAGTGTTATGCTTTATGTGATTTGGGTGCTATTTTCTACGATTCCGAAAACTTTATGTGATATTCTAGGTTTCCATGATCTTGATGATTTCTCTTTAAATTTGCACCTTGTGGATTCCACCATTAAAAAGCCTATAGGAAGGATCAATGATGTCCTTATTGTTGCAAATAGGAATTTGGTGCCCGTAGATTTTATTGTTCTTGATATAGATTGCAATCTTTCATGTCCTATTATTCTTAATAGACCTTTCCTTAGAACGATTGGTGCGATTATTGATATGAAGGAAGGGAATATTAGATTCCAATTCCCATTAAGGAAAGGCATTGTCACGCCCAATATGCGACCCTATCCAAAAGGAACTCGAAGGTCCCACCAAGGATAGACCCGCATATTGAAACGCTTTTGCAAGGTGGATATCATTACATCAACATTACATAATAGATGGGGATACATACATAAGGCATACAATGCCACACAAATACAACAACATATTACATCAGAGCACCATCCGACTACGGATGAAACACAAACAGAAACTCAAACGACATCCACCCTGCTAGCCCAGGCTGCCGACCTGGAACCTATCCCCTGATCGAAGAAGAAGCAGAAGAAGAACTCCAAAACAAGTAAACATCGCTCTCACGTCATGATCATCGCAAAACCTGTACCTGCAACTGTTGTTGTAGTAATCTGTGAGCCACGAGGACTCAGCAATCCCATTACCATGGGTATCAAGACTAGCAAAGCTTAATGGGAAAGGAAGGGGTAAGGTGGTGAGGTTGCTGCAGCGGCTAATCAAGTATGGTGGCTAACATATGCAAATGAGAGCGAGAAGAGAAGCAAAGGAACGGTCGTGAAGCTAGCAATGATCAATAAGTGATCCTGAACTCCTACTTACGTCAAACATAACCCAAAGACCGTGTTCACTTCCCGGACTCCGCCGAGAAGAGACCATCACGGCTACACACGCGGTTGCTGCATTTTAATTCGGTTCTGGTGTCAAGTTATCTACAACCGGACATTAAAAAATTCCCCTCTGCCACATAACCGCGGGCACGGCTCTCGAAAGTTTATACCCTGCAGGGGTGTCCCAACTTAGCCCATGATAAGCTCTCGCGATCAACGAAGGATATTCCTTCTCCCAGGAAGACCCGATCAGTCTCGGAATCCCGGTTTACAAGACATTTTGACAATGGTAAAACAAGACCAGCAAAGCCGCCCGATGCGCCGACAATCCCGATAGGAGCTGCACATATCTCATTCTCAGGGCAGCACCGGATAGGTCAGCCTACGAGTAAAACCAGACCTCGAGTTGCCCCGAGGGGGCCCCGCAGTCTGCCTGGTTTGGACCAACACTTAGACAAGCACTGGCCCAAGGGGGCTAAAATAAAGATGACCCTTGGGTTGGCCGACCCAAGGGAAAGGTATAGGTGGTGGTGAGGCAAATGGTAAAACCAAGGTTGGGCCTTGCTGGAGGAGTTTTATTCAAAGCGAACTGTCAAGGGGGTCCCATAAATCACCCAACCGCGTTAGGAACGCAAAATCCGGGAACATAACACCGGTATGACGGAAACTAGGGCGGCAAGAGTGGAACAAAACACCAGGCATAAGGCCGAGCCTTCCACCCTTTACCAAGTATATAGATGCATTAATTAAATAAGAGATATTGTGATATCCCAGCATAACCCTGTCCGCCATGGAGCAATCTTCAACTTCACCTGCAGCTAGCAACGCTATAAGAGGGGCTGAGGAAAGCGGTAACATAGCCAAGCAACGGTTTGCTAGGAAGGGTGTCAAAGGTTAGAGGTTCATGGCAATTTGGGGAGGCTTGAAGAACAAGTTATAGGAAGCGCAACATAGCGAAAGAACGAAGCAACTAGCATAGCAATGATACTAGTGAGATCCAGGGTAGCGGTCATCTTGCCTGAAATCCCGCAAGGAAGAAGAACGAGCACTACAAGAAATATGTCAACTTATGACCTTCTGTGAGTGACCCTCGAAGAATTGGTCATAAATTTATGACCATTTCAGACCAATTGGTCAAAAGCTGTCTGGGGGGCTCTAAACCCTAAACCATAACGACCATTTTGGTCAGAAAGGTCATAATGCCATTAGAGGAAATGGTCGTAAAGCGGGAAGCACTGTCCACTGCCTCACGTCTAGCTGATAACGACCAATACAACATGGTCACTACACTTGAGTTTGACCAATACAACACGTAAAGCGGATGATTAGGCAGCCACCTCACCAACCACGCTTATGTGTCACTGTCTAGGTGTCATTTTTGTCTAAAATGTTAATATTGAACAACAGACGGGGCACACAATGACATGCAGGACCCACTTGACAGGTGGGACCGAGTGCTTAATTCGCCCAAAAAAGAGGCGCGAGGCGGGACTCGAACCCACGACCTCGCGCTAGCTTCGTTCGCTCGCTACCGCTGGGCTAGAGAGGGACAGTTGCTCAGGTATGGGAATGTATCTATACATTATATAAAACTACGTCTCTCTCGTATCATTGACAAGTGGGGCCTTCCGACCAGGTGGCGGCGGGTGGCATCGAGCAGAGCAACACTTAGCGTTTTTCTAGGTCTTCCGACCAGGTGGCGGCGGGCGGCGGCGGAAGCAACCAGGTGGGCCGGTGGGCGGCGGGTGGCGGCCGGCGGGCGGGGCCGGCAGCCGAAGCAACTCGCCCACGACCTCGCTGCAGGTGACCTCGCCCACGGCCTCGCGGCGGAAGCAACCAGCAGGGGCGGAGGCGGGGGCGGGGGCGGGGCCCACGACAGGAACGGCGACCTCGCTGCTCGCCTCGCCCACGCATGGGGGACTCACCGCCGCCGAGCATGGGGGAGTCGCCACCGCCGCAAGCAGACCTCGCCCACGTATGCACCCCTCTCCTTCCCCCTCTCCTCTCTGTTGATGTCAATGATTTGATGTAGATTTGTTAGGAGAATCTCCACACACACATAGAGTGATTTGATGTAGGTTTGTTGTAAGCTTGGAAAAATCTCTTGGAAATGTCATTGATGAATTTGGTAGAAATTATGAAGAGAATTCTCTGAAATTTCAGCCTCAAATCTGTGAAAGGACCTGAATATTGATGTAGATTAGATGTAAACTAGGAAAACTCTCATTGATGTAGATTTGATGCAATCTTGGAAATGGCATTCATGTAAATTGATAGTGGTGTTATTGTTGGTGGTTTAACCAAAATAGTTCTTAGTGGCAGCATATATTGTTATTGGTGGTTGTTTAACCACCTCTGTTTTTTGTGAACCATCATGTTTTAGTTAGCTTTTCTTTTCTCCCATGTGAAATCTGTATTTCCATTTGAACTACTTTTTATTGCTCCCATGTGAAATCAGTAAACCATGTGAACTGGACTAAAGTAGTGAGAAATTGGAAATAGCTTATTTTCTGGAATTTTAGCTTCCATTACTTCCATCCATTTTCATTAATTAATTTTGATGCACTGAAATTGATTTGCTAAGTTGCAAAAATTTGTTGTCTTTGGCAGATGGACAGAAGCTGGATTAGAAAAGGAGTTAAAAAGTTTTCGAAAGAACATATGAAAGGAGTTGATGATTTCATGGCATTTGTTCGGGCAAATTTTGCCAACAATGCTCAAATTCTTTGCCCATGTTGTGAATGCCTCAACCGTCCAAGAATGGCTCAAGGAAGAGTGGAAGATCATCTGCTTCTTAATGGGATGTCCAGCACATATGATAGATGTATATATCATGGAGAACCTTTAGACAGATAACCTCAACATTTTGAAGCTGATACAGAGGCCCCTCATATGATGGGTGGTGGTGATGCTGGCATTGATTTCATGGAAAAGGTTTTGCGAGATAATGCTGTTTTGGAGGAAGAGGATGGGCATGAAGATGATAGGATTCCTGACCTATTGAAGGATTTGTACGATGCTGAAGATCGTGTTGATGGACAGAAACCATTGTTTGCTGAGGTGTTAGAGGAGGAGAAGCGCGCAGCTCATGAAGGGGGTAAATTTTCAAGATTTACCTTCACCGTGAAGTTACTCCACGTCAAGTCTTTCTACCGGATTAGCAATGCCGCATTCAACGCAATACTCCGTCTTTTGAGCTTGCAATTCCCTGATAGTTGTGTTCCCAGATCTCATGATGAAGCATTGAGCACAATCCGCAGGCTGGGGTTAGGTTATGTGTCAATACATGTGTGCCCAAATAACTGTGTCTTGTTTCGGAAGGATTTAGCAAAGCATGACAACTGTCCAAAATGCAATGCATCTAGGTGGAAAGATGCTGATGGGAAGAAGTCAATACCGGAGAAGGTACTGAGGCACTTTCCCTTGATACCAAGGCTGCAGCGGATGTTCATCTCGAAGAAATCATCGCGTGAGGTACAGTGGCACAAGCTGAAGCGGCAACCTGTGGACAATGAGCTGAGCCATCCAGCGGATGGAGAGGCATGGAAAGAGTTTGACCGTATACATTTTGATTTTGCTGCAGATCCAAGGAACATAAAACTTGGCATTGCCATAGATGGGTTTAATCCGTTTGGGGACATGAGCACGTCTTATAGCATGTGGCCATTTTTTGTGGTGTCGTACAACCTGCCACCATGGGCATGCATGGATCAGTCCAACTTCATGATGTCATTGCTTATCCCGGGTCCAGATTCTCCAGGAAAGGATTTTGATGTCTTTATGGAGCCCCTCGTAGAAGAACTGCTCCAGCTCTGGACTGGTGTACCTACATACGATGCCTTGAGTCCGGAAGAAAAGTTCAATCTACGTGCTGCGATCATATGGTCCATCCATGATTTCCCGGCTCTGCACACTCTGTCTGGGAGGATCACAGCGGGTTATCAGGCTTGTGTCCATTGTGACAAAGACCCTTGCTCAAAGAGAATAAGGAGCAAGATATGCTATATTGGGCACCGCCGCTTTCTTCCCCGAAACCATCGCTGGCGAAGAAGCAAAGATTTTAATGGTGAGAATGAAACCCGTGACAAGCCAGCTGAATTCACTAAAGAAGAGCTGGAGCAGCAACTTGAAAAGGTGAAAGATGTGAGACCAGGAAAGCTGGCGAAGAAAAGAAAGCATGAGGAAGGTCAATGTTGGGACCGAAGGTCTTGTTTATGGGACCTGCCATACTGGGCTGATCTGAAATTAAGGCATAATCTCGATGTAATGCACATTGAGAAAAACATATGCGAGAATCTGCTAGGGACGTTTCTGAATATTGAAGGGAAGACAAAGGAAACAGTTAGGTCTAGGCTTGATTTGGAGGACATGGGCATAAGAGAAGATTTGCATCTACATCATAATGAAGATGAAGATTCATTTGAAATTCCACGAGCATGGTATACAATGAATAAAGAACAAAAGCTTGCATTCTGTGAATTCCTAAGAGCGGTGAAATTTCCAGATGGTTATGCTGCTAACCTAGCAAAGTGTGTTACTTCTGATGGATTCAAGCTTTCAGTACTGAAAACCCATGATTGTCACATCCTCCTCCAAAGGATTTTACCGGCGGGCCTCCGAGGAATCATGCACAAGGATATATATGAAGCGGTTGCTGAGCTTGGAAATTTATTTAGAGAACTGTGCTGCAAAACCCTCAAGTTAACTGTCTTGGAAAGACTTGAAAAAGAAATCCCAATTATTCTTTGCAAGCTCGAGAAGATTTTCCCTCCAGCTTTCTTCACCGTGATGGTCCATTTGGCGGTGCACTTACCCAAAGAGGCAATGCTTAGAGGCCCTGTGCAATACGGTTGGATGTACCCAATCGAAAGAAGGCTGCTTACTTGTAAGCGTTATCTGCGAAACACAGCAAGACCTGAAGGTTCTATTGCTGAAGCATATGTCGTTGACGAGTGCTTGACTTTTTTGCTCTAGATACTTTGGTGATGTGGAAACAAGATGGAACCGGCCGGGCAGAAATAGAGAGCAGTCTGATTCGCAAAGTGGTGATGTCTCTGTTTTCAACCATGGTGTGAACTTTCTTGGAGCCTCACAATACTTGGAGGCTGGAGATGAGTATGACAAGATGGTTTGGTTTGTGCTCAGCAATTGCGCCGAGGTTCTACCATATATCGAGTACGTTATATCTTGTGCACTCATTATATATATATATATATATATATATATATATATATTTTGCTTGGGTTGGCACCAGCCAAATGTTTTAATTCACATGTTTTGTTGGCATTGTAGGAAATGCAAGGAAGAGTTAAATCAGGAAGAAAGCAATATCAATGTTGATAAAAGGGTTGCCAAGGTGTTTGCTAATTGGTTTAAGAATCATGTGAGATCTTTAGCCACATGTTTTATGTTTTATGTGTTATTCACCCATTGTTAAATACCATTGTTTGCTAAATGATTTATTTGTGCAGATTGGAAATTTGCATGAGGAGAAGAAGGTCAGTGATGATCTATTTGCTTTGGCATGCTTACCGGATAAGCGAGTGAGAGTGTATTCAGCATGCATTGCTGACGGTGTCCGGTACCACACCGTTGACCGCGAGGAAAAAAGGAAGACACAGAATAGTGGAATCGTCACTGAGGGGTCACATGATGGTGAGATCATTGACTTCTATGGTCAGGTTCGAAGCATCGTAGAGTTGCAGTACAACTCTAGTGGAGGCATCCATCGCTCGGTTGTCTTATTTCGCTGTGACTGGTTTGAGCTTGGTAGCAAGAAGAGGAGAGACTCTTTTGTCAAATATGATGGCCACTTCAAAAGCCTCAACATTGCAAGGTGCTGGTATAAGAGTGATCCCTTTATTCTAACAACACAAGCAACAATGGTGTTTTATCTGCCAGACACTCTTATGCACGGTAAATGGCGAGTTGTGCAAAACTTTCAGCACAGACACTTGTGGAGTGTGACTGAAACTGAAGTGGAAAAGGGCCCCGGTGACAGTGGACTAACATACCAAGATGATGACTCTACGGAAGTTCCGTTGCAAGCTGATGATGACTCTATGGAAGTTCCGGTGCAAAGCAGAGTGCGAAGGGACCGGGAACGTGTGATCGTTGATGCTGCAACAGTTGAAGGCATCAAGAAAAGAAGAAAGGTGGTAGAGGATGGACATGAAAGCGAGGATGAGGAAAACCGGACTGATCATACTATGCTGCAATATTGGAGTGATGATGAGGAAAACAGGAGTGGGCATAGAGTTCCTTGTTTTCGTATCGACGACGATGAGTAGCGAATGGACATGAAGGTAAATTTGGTCTCCTTGGTGATCCTTATAACTCTCTGTAGTGATCCTTCTTGTGCATATGCATGGTGATCCTGATGTACTACAATTATCTCCAGGTAGCAAAATGCTTGAAGATCCTGATGGCTGTAGTGGTGTGATCCTGTGACAAAATGTTGATGAAAAATGCAAAACATTTGATTTCCTTGTGTAAGAATTTGATGTGATCCTGATGGTTGTAGTATTTTGTAAGCATTTTGGATGCAAAACACATTTTGGATGTGATCCTGATGGTTGTGCATTTTGGATATCAATGGTTGTAGCAGATGATCCTGATGTAGTTTTTGATTGTGATGTGATGCTGATGCACATGCTGTAGCAGATGCTGTTTTTGGTTGTGATGCAAAACATTGCAAAATGATCAGACAGAATATGTTTAGTTCAAGTTTTGTTGTAGCAGATGTAGTTTTTGGTTGTTTTTGTGATCATTTAGTAGTTTTGTACTAAAGATGTTTAGTTCAAGTTTCAGAACTGAAGATGTTTAATTCATGTTTTTTTGAACTGAAGATGTTTTGGTTAGAGCAAAAAAATATGCGCGAGCGGGGACTCGAACCCACGACCGTGCGCTCGCTTCACTGTGTTTGTACCACTGGGCTAGGAAGAGGTTACTGATCATCTACTCTATGCCATCTCTTTTCTGTTAAACCAGGCAAGTATTTAACACATACCTCGCTGACAAGTGGGCCACTCGACCCACTCGCTGACAAGTGGACCACTCGACCCACTCGCTGACAAGTGGACCAGTTTGCTACTCTGCCCAGAAAATACTTATTTCACTTATTTCGCGCGGCCAAAAAATATGCGCTTAATTTGCCCAAAAAATGTGCGCAAGCGGGGACTCGAACCCACGACCGTGCGCTTAGTTCACTTGGTTTCTACCACTGGGCTAGGAAGAGGTTGCTGGTTTTGTACTCTATGCCCAGCCTTTTCAATGTATCAAACAACTCACTGACAATTGGGCCCGCTCCTCCTCCTATCCACTCTTTTCCCCACTCCCCCTCTCCACTCCTCCTATCCACTCGACCCGCTCCTCCTCTCCGCCGCCACCGGCTTCTTCCTCTCCCACCGCCGCCGCATACTTTCTCTCCGTCGCCGACTCTCCGTCACCGTGGGTATGAATCCGCTTCCTCTTCCTCTTCCTATCTACTGTTATGATAGATTAGGGTTCTTGCCGCCGGATTAGGGTTTGATTAGGATGTTTTTTAGGGTGACGGCGACGCCTCCCCGGCGCCTCTGCTGGTCCGAGGCCTCCCGCGCAGCTTGCCCTACGCCGCCGGCGACCACTTCTTCTCGGACTCCGCCGCGGTAAGCCATCCTCTCTCCTTTCTCTTCTGCTCTAGGGTTTGTTATGCATACTAGGCATCTATTGGTGGATTTAGGCATATTGTTCTTGGTGGATTTAGTATGCTCTGTTGGTGGATCTAGTGTGGTTGAATTGCTGTTTGATTACTATGTTGTTGTGGTAGGTAGTGTGGTTGGTGGATCTATGCTCTGTTGGTAGTCACCTGACAGCAATTAACTGTTGCTGTGGTAGGTAGTGTGGTAGACATGCTGTTCTGTTGCTGTTGAATTCTGTGGTTAATTAACTGAATTAACCGAATTCTGTTGCTGTTGAATTCTATGGTGAACATGCTGTTACTGTTGCCAGAACATGCTGTTGAATTCTGTTGCGGTTGAATTCTGTGGTTGAACATGCTGTTGTGGTTATTCTTGTTGACAAGTCTTGTGCTGCAGTGGGATTCATGCATATGCAGGTGTAGTGACCTGCATGAATACGGGCAGAGTAGTAGCAGTAGTAGATGCCAACATTTGATATGCATGCATGCATTCTTGCTTGTTTATATTCTTTTAAACTGAACATGCTCAAGTATGGAAGGTTTACAATGCTGCTTGTTTCCTATTTCTGTCCAGTCATGTTGTTTAATTTACTATTGCTTGTTTCCTATTGCTTGTTTAGAGTAGAAGTGAGATGGTTGGCTTGGAAGGTTTCGAGTTCTTCGAGATCATAATTGAGAAATCTTGCAGTAGGCAGGTATGTTTATCATCACTCATTTCTTTATCATCACTTTGTTGTCTAGTGCTTGATTGCCAAAATTAACCACTGCTTGACCCTCGCTGCAGAGGCTGCCTGACAAGTTTGCGAAGATGCTCGCCGGCCGTGAGCCCCACAAAGTGAAGCTGCGGGAGGCCGGCAGCGGGCTTCACAGGCTGTGGGAAGTGTTGGTGGTGTTTGATGGTGAAGGCCACATGTACCTAGGGCCCGGCTGGGAGCATTTCACCCACGCCCATGAGCTACAGCTCGGGTACTTCCTTGTCTTCCGCTACGACGGCGACGCCATGTTCACCGTGAAGATGTTCGACAACACCATGTGCCGCATGTACTACCAGCACGACGACGATGCCAGTAAGCTCTCTGCCTCTCTTCTTCCTGTCCTTTTGGCTTCCTCTACCTGCACGACGACAACACCATGTTCACACTTTGTTGCATTTGGCCAGGCAATGGGAGCAGCAGCGGGGATGACGAGGAGCAGAGCGGGGATGACGACGAGGAGCAGAGCGGGGATGACGACGAGGAGCAGAGCGGGGATGACGAGGAGCAGCCTATTCTGGCTGACGACGAACATGCTATGGTGGTGGCTGACGACGACCCTGCTATGGTGGTGGCGGATGACAACATTGCTATGGTGGTGGCGGATGACGACCTTGCTATGGTGGTGGTGGACGACGACCTCGCGATGGTGGTGGCGGACGACGACCTCGCGATGGTGGCGGCGCCTGAAATCCCACAGCTTGGCGACAGGACCATGCCAATTGTGGTAGAGGATTACATCCGCGTTGGGATTCGCCACTCTGAGCGCATCAGGTTGATGAAGGAGAAGAAGGAGGAGTGAAGATGTTAAGAAGGTGTTCAGCATGTTAGGTTTAAGCTTGTTAGTGTAATATGAACATGTCAATGTTAAGTATGTCAGGTTTAATTTTGTGCATGCTCATGGATGCTGTATGACAATGTCATCTAAACAAGTCATGTTTTTAACAATGAATATTCAGTTTGGTAATTGATGGGAATTGAAAATGCATGCTCATGGATGAAAGATAAAATTATGGGTTTTTGTGCATGCTCCTGTATGAAACAATATAAGTTTCATTTTTTGAATGCTAAAAACATGACTCAAACCCTAGCCACGGACGACCGCCGTGACTAAATCCGCCGGTTTTTGAAAACACCGTAAAAAATTCAAAAACCGTTTTTCATTTTTTGAATGCAAAAGACATGCGTTTTTCCTGAAGCAGCTACAAGGAGGGGCACCCCAAACGGTGCCATTCCATGTCTATCTCAAAGTAGACCTTATTTTACGGACGGTCGCCAAAAAGCATGCATTTTCGACCCTCGTAGCTACTCCCGGCAATTCGGACCACCTTCGGCCGATTCAGCTGGAACCGACTGGAATTTGAACTGCGGGTCCTCCATAGCTTGCCCGTTATTTTCACTAAAAATGCTTTTTATCTTCACAGGTAGGCATTTCATCACAGAATCGACAATAGATTTGCACGACTCAAACCCTAGCCACGGACTGCCGCCGCGACAAAATCGGCCGGTTTTTGAAAACACCGTAAAAAATTCAAAAAAATTCAAAAAAATGGGAGACCTCCGCGTCACATCATCTAATGTGGCCTACCAACTAGCAAAAATACTAAACTTGCAATACCGGCGTTTTCTTGAAAAAGTGTTCTCAAAAACAACCTACCATGAACGAAGATTCATGCCTTTCAAGCCAAACTAGCAATGATATGGCCGCATCCGTTGAATAGTTTCTGATAATATGCCCAAATTGGGCGCATGCCTCCGTCTTGTGATGGCAAACAATGCTGCCAAAGCGAGGTTCCAACTTGTTTAACAAAAAAAACCGTTTTTCATTTTTTGAATGCAAAAGACATGCGTTTTTCGTGAAGCGGCTACAAGAAGGGGCACCCCAAACGGCGCCATTCCATGTCTATCTCAAAGTAGGCCCTATTTTACGGACGTTCGCCAAAAAGCATGCATTTCCGACCCTCGTAGCTACTCCCGGCAATTCGGACCACCTTCGGCTGATTCAGCTGGAACCGACTGGAATTTGAACTGCAGGTCCTCCATAGCTTGCCTGTTATTTTCACTAAAAATGCTTTTTATCTTCACAGGTAGGCATTTCATCACAAAATCGACAACAGATTTGCACGGCTCAAACCCTAGCCACGGACGGCCGCCGCGACGAAATCGGCCGGTTTTTGAAAACACCGTAAAAAATTCAAAAAAATTCAAAAAAATGGGAGACCTCCGCGTCACATCATCTAATGTGGCCTACCAACTAGCAAAAATACTAAACTTGCAATACCGGCGTTTTCTTGAAAAAGTGTTCTCAAAACGACCTACCATGAACGAAGATTCATGCCTTTCAAGCCAAACTAGCAATGATATGGCCGCATCCGTTGAATAGTTTCTGATAATATGCCCAAATTGGGCGCATGCCTCCGTCTTATGATGGCAAACAATGCTGCCAAAGTGAGGTTCCAACTTGTTTAACAAAAAAAACCGTTTTTCATTTTTTGAATTCAAAAGACATGCGTTTTTCGTGAAGCGGCTATAAGGAGGGGCACCCCAAACGGCGCCATTCCATGTCTATCTCAAAGTTGGCCCTATTTTACGAACGGTCGCCAAAAAGCATGCATTTCCGACCTTCGTAGCTACTCCCGGCAATTCGGACCACCTTCGGCCGATTCAGCTGGAACCGACTGGAATTTGAACTGCGGGTCCTCCATAGCTTGCCCGTTATTTTCACTAAAAATGCTTTTTATCTTCACAGGTAGGCCTTTCATCACAGAGTCGACAATAGATTTGCACGGCTCAAACCCTAGCCACGGACGGCTGCCGCGACGAAATCGGCCGGTTTTTGAAAACACCGTAAAAAATTCAAAAAAATTCAAAAAAATGGGAGACCTCCGCGTCACATCATCTAAGGTGGCCTACCAACTAGCAAAAATACTAAACTTGCAATACCGGCGTTTTCTTGAGCTACTCAGTATGATTTTAACCATGATTTCTACAAAGTTTACAAAAAAACCCTATTTTTTTCTACACCCAAACCCAAAAGGATTTCCCTCCCACACCAAAATTTTCCCTCCACCAAAATTTCCCTCTCCCAAAATTTCCCTCCACTCCCTCCACTGCCTCTCCCACTACCAGGCGGGACCCACCACTCCCTCTCCCACTAACACGCGGGATCCCCTCCCCTCCCCTCCCAAAATTTCCCCATTCCCCTCCCCTCTCCCCGACAAACCCTTTCCCCTCCCCGAGCCGCCCCGCCCCGCCGACGACCACTCCCTCCCCTGCTCCGTGCCGCCCCGCCACGCCGCACCGCGGTGCGCCGCCCACCCCGACGACGAATCCACCCTTCTCTCTCCCCTCGATGACGGTGGCTACATCGACGGCTACATCAACGACAGTGAGTACATCGGCGACGGTGGCTACATCGTCCACATCATCAACGATCGACGACGGTGACATGTACCCCTCTCCTCTCCCCTCTCCCCCTAGGGTTCGGTAGATCCCCCTCCTGGTCGACCTAGGGTTAGGATTCGGTCGATCTAGGGTTAGGATTCGATCAATCTAGGGTTAGGATTCGGCTGATCTACGAGCTCCTGGTGGTTCTTGTTCATGTTCATCAAGCTCCTGGTTCTTGTTCTTGTTCATGTCGATCTAGGGCCAGGATTCGTTTTCTTGTCGATCTAGGGTTAGGATTCGCGCGTCGGCTCCTCCCTCATGGTTTGTATGATTTCTTGTTCTTGTTCATGTCGATCTAGGGCCAGGATTCGTTTTCTTTTCGCGTTTTCTTGCCATCTTGTAGGGCTCGAACCCTACTGATCCAGAACGTGCTCGCCAAATTCACTCATGGTGCTTGGCTTGGGTCACAGTTGGTTATGTTGCATGCGTGTCCTTGTGCACTTGTAGTGTTTGATCCCCCTCATGGTTTAGGGTTCATGTTGATGGAGAGGAAGTGCATGATTTTAGGGGATGGGGATGGATGAGGAGGTGGATGAGGTTTGAGGAAGACCTCCCTCTGGTTCATGGTTCATGTTGCTTTGTGTATGATTTAATTACTTGGCTTGTATCAGTAGCACTTGGAGAAGGTGCCCCTCAGGGCCTCTCATGCTACCCATTCCTTTTGTTTTGAGGTTATGGGTGGGTTTGCTGTGCGTTTGGTTATATTGTGCTTGTGCGTTGGTTTGGTTCGTGGCGTGTTTACCGCTCTTGTGAGCGGGGCGCTGTGTCACTGATGTTTCTGAACCTGGTGTTTATGTCGTATCTCTCTGATGAGATGTATGGCCAAGTGAATGTTGTCATCATCACGATTCACCCCTATGAAACCAGTAGTTTATTTCCCTTTGATTTCATCGAAAATGTTGTCCCGTGTGGCCCTCTCGCCTTTTTTTATTGTTGTTGTTGTTGCAAAGACCGGGAACTTTATTGAGCAGTTGAGAGTATTTTTTTCATCTGCTTTTGTACTTCTGCAAGTACTGTTGTTTCATGCTTTACTAGTGGAAACATCTAGTTGTTTTGAAGGTCCTCATGATATACTCGTCTAGCTTGCTGTCAGACTGTCTAAGCATGTGTACATGACACTAATTCACTAGTTCATGTTGCTTGCTTGCTAACATACATGTTGCTTGCAAGCATACATGCTTAATTAGGGTTACCATTAGTAGTACTTGCTTGTATCAGTAGCACATGGAGAAGAAGCTACTTGCTTTCTTATTAATTAGGGTTTGTATCAATAGTATTTGCTTGCTTCTTTTCAATTTCCTTCAATGCTTGCTTGTTTCTATTAGTAGCACTTTGCTTGCTTACTTGTTTAGTGTACATATATTTCCACTGTACATGCATGCTTGTTTAGTGCACTTACATGTTTGCTTAATTAATAACAGTACATCACTGTATGTGCATGATGGTCCAAATGCTTTCCTTTATTGATACAAGTGCATCATTTTACTTTATCCCTGTTGTATCTGATTGTTGTTTATTCTATTTTGCAAGCACCACCTCAAGATCATCCATGGCAAGGAGGACAAGGTCAAGCATGAGGCCAACCGTTGGTATGCAACTTGCTCTTTGTGGCCAGTTTCATAAAATCTGTCTTAATATGCTAAGTGAAATGTATTGCTACAATCTGAATAAGCTGGCTTAATTGTGCCTGTGTGCCGTTAGTCTTCCTTACCTGAATAACTAGGATTAAATGATAATAAAATTTCATAAGATATGTTTGGCTGCCTGTCCATGCATTCCAAACATTCACCTAATAGTTATGTTTCCTGTATCATGCAAAGAAGAGCCTCTCACCGAGTACAAGAAGGTTAGGGCTAGAAATATCATGAGGAACAATCAGGTGTTCCGGTCCCTTGGCATCGGTGCAATAGCGTCGATGATTAGGAAAACAAAGGGTGTACAAGAAGGTAGAAGTGATGAGGTTCAAGAGGGTATTGGAGTTATCAATGATGACCCAGAGTACAATCCTAAGGAGGATGAAGTTATTGATGGAGAGGAAGTGGATGATGTTGTAGTCAACAAGATTGTTAAGGTGCAAACTCTATCTTGCTTGGAGGGTTGGGGTTCTGTTATTCTATGTTATTCCTTGTGCTCACATATTTCTCTTGTGATCTAATGCTTTTTTCCGTGCTGTTTATACGAGGCACTGAAGGAATCTAGGACGAAGAGGCCTGGTGTTAAGAAGACAGTCAGCAAGAAGCACAAGAGCTGAGAAACATCTCCTGCAATGCCTCCAGGAAGGGTGATGGCCCCAGCTCCAGGACAAAAAAAGAGGATCCTGGAACCTAATGAACCTGCCCTTGATAGAGTCACAAGGCAGAAAGCAAGGATGGACACTGCGATAGACCATCAGGAAAGTATGCTACTCATGGACTCTCAGACCTCGGTGCAAATGGGTGATGACTTGCTGCCCATGGATGAAGGAACCACTCTCAGCATGGATGGAAATGGCACTGTCTGCCTAGATGAAGCAGGAACCATCTGCATTGATGAAGCAGGCACTGTCCACACAGACCTTAGCCCTGTTGCACCTTCTATTGACAGGAACGCTGTCATCAATGAAGAAGAACAGCAGCTTGTGCTTCAATCAGGCAAGTTGACGTTTGCAATGCTATCTTTTACTAGTGCATTTTCCAAATGGAATGATCATGTATGCTTTTGTTGATTCCTGCATTTGTCGATTTCCATTCTAATTTATGAGTTCAGTTTCATTTTCAGATGCAATGACTCCCAAGACTAGACTTAGAAAGGGTAGAGGGCTAGAGAGGATCACCAAGTCGCTTGGTAGCAAGGTGCCTATCCAAATTGCCGAAGGGATGATTCGTCCAGAGAAGCCTTTGCAGGCAGCAAAGCTTGCTTCTGAGTGTAGACTCGTTGCAAAAAGCCATCTTCCGATTCTTCCTCACTTCAAGCTATAAAAAAAATTCTAGTCTGTTGGAGAACTACATTGGGAAAGTTGCTGTAAGCTACTTGTTTCATAGTTAATGTGCTATCTATTTTCTGTTACACCTATGCATGATCACTAATATTGTTCCTACCTTGTTTGCTATCTTGGTAGGCAAATTTTGAGATGAACACGGACTCGGAGACCATCAAGACCTCGTGCAAAGATATTCTGCAGAAATATTCAAAGAACAGACGCCATCAGATCAAGAAGAAGTATTTTGATACCGTAACCTCAAATAAAGTCAGCATTAAGTCTCCGGTGCCTGATCTAACGGACGGTGAATGGCAAGCTCTGGTGGAGATGTGGTCTACCCCAAGACACAAGGTTTGTCTCTGCTTGTTTGATGCTTTATGTTCTGCACATGATATGCTAGTGCTAGATCATGCTGACAGTATGCTTTTTTGTAGGAAACCTGTTTGTCGAACAAGATGAATGGACAAAAAGTCGTGTACAGTCAAAGAACTGGTTCCAGGCACTACACAGCACACATTTTTGCCACTGTGAGAACTCTTCTCTAGAGACCTTACCTTTGGTTCCTCATTGAACAACATTTCTGATTCTTGCTGAATAACATTTTGATTTTTGTTGAAAAACATTTCAGAAAGAAGAGTGTAAGGGTGAGGAGCTGTCTGCGATTGACTTGTTTAAGGCCACCCACAACAGCACGAAGCACGGGTTTTCGGAGCCAGTGAAGACTGCTATAGTAAGTCACTCCATGCTTTGCCCTGTTTGATTCACAGCCAGCTTTGATGCTTTGATGATTTGATGTTGTTTGACTCGGAGCCAGTCAAGAACACATGCTATGTTCCATGCTTTGATATTGTTTGATAGTTCATATTGTTCCAATTGTAGGCTTGAGATGGAAATTTGATCAGAACTTGCTGTAGCTATTTGATGCATTTTTTATGATATGATGAAATTTGATCTGAATGTTAGTTTGATGATCGGCTCACTCGGGAAGCCATCTTATATAGAACCACCATTCTAGGCTTAATGAAGTGATCACATTGTTCCAATTGCATGTCTCCAGGTCACTAGTCATCATCTTCTTGTATAGATTTTGTGTGCTGGTTTGGTTACTTCAAATAATCCATTTGTGTGCTGGTTTGGTTTCTCTTGCTTGGTTTTGTTTGCAAAATGTGAAATAGATCTCCCACTAATGCCTATCATTTTCCTCCATATGCTAGCTTGAGATGGAAAAAATGAAGGAAGCGCCGGTACCAGAAGGTGAAGAGCCAAAGTCTGCTGTTGAAATTGTCGAACAAGTCCTCAAGACCGAAGTCAAGCAAAGCACATTCCTCAGGAATGTTGGCCTCCAGTCATCTAGGAACAACTCCGCCAAAGTTGCTGCTCATGTTCGTGACCTTGAGCAGAAGCTGGAGAGGTCCGAGCTTCAAGCTGAACTGGTGCAAGAAGAATTGGCGGCAATCAAGATGAAGGCAGAAGAATCTGAAGCTGCACGCGACAAGGAACTTGAGCTGCTGCGCAAGAAGTCTCAAGAACAGGAAGAGAAGTTAGCCCACTTGATGGCTCTCTTTGGAGCTAAGGCAGTTTGATGGCTGTGCAGTTTGTCTTTGAACCTCTTTGTCTTTGAGCTGTGAACCTGGAGCTAAGGTAGTTGTTGCATTTTGAACCTGTGAACCTGGGAGCTGAGCTGAGCTGTTGCATTTTGTTGCATTTTGCTGTTTGAACCTGGGAGCTGTGAAGTTATGTGATCCTGTGAAGTTATGTGATCTTGTGAACCTGTGTTTATTTTCTGTGAAGTTATGTGATCCTGTGAAGTTATGTGATCTTGTGCACCTGGGCTTGTGGATCACTTGTGCACCTGGGCCTTTCTGTTTATAGTTATGCAAAATGAGAACCTGGGCTCTAAAAAGGCCATGGCCCAAACAAGAATTAGACCAAAAAGGCTTGGGCCTAAAAAAACAAATGAATGTAAGAAAATTTTTTTGTAAAAGGTTGCATAACAGAAAATAAAAAGGCCAAGGCCCAAATTCGAACTAGACTAAAAAGGTTGTGGCCCAAAACAATAGTGGAATATAAAAAAAATCATCAGAAAAAGGCTCAATTCCCAGAAAATAAAAGGCCAAATTATTGGGCCAGGCCCATGCAGATAAGCAAAATAAAGAGAAAAAAAATTAAATGGGCTGAATTATTGGGCTTGGCCCATCAAGACGGCTGAAATGGACCGGGCTGATTCTATTTTATGACCTTTTCATTTGGTCGTAAGTCTGCCACGTCAGCTTGCCACGGTGGATCTGACGTGGTGTGGTCGGATTGCTAGTGACCAAAACATTTGGTCGTTAAATTTACGACCTTTTATTTGGTCGTAAACGTTTACGACCATTCCAGAAGAAAGGTCGCTATAGTCAGTTTACGACGGCCAGCTTTTGACCTTCTGTTTTTGGTCACAAAAAAGTCATAAATGGAAATTTGTGACCTTTCAGTGACCAATAGTGGTGGTCATAAGTTCACATATTTCTTGTAGTGGAGTCCATGAAGAAGATGAAGCCACGAAGACGAACCACACGTAGACGAACGCATCCACACGGTCGCAACGAAATGGGAACTATCAAGAAGAAGCACACAACATAGTAAACACACCACACATGAACAAGGCATGATGCACAACACACATGATGCAAGAAAAAGCTACATGAAGCTACTCATGGCAAGAGATGATGCAAACAAGAACAACACATCAAGGCAAATTTAAATGAGGCCGGGAACAACATATAACAATTTCGGTAAGTCCTCATATGCAAATTTCGAAATTGGTCCAGATCTGAATAAACCTTACATTCAAGTTGTTAAATAGCAACTTAAGATGCACCGAGATGATCTACACGAGATTCTAGTCAAGTTACATATAAAGTTCATTTAATTCGGAGCTACGGCCTAGAAGATATGAGCAAAACAAGTTAAACATGGCATTGATGCAAAATGCATACAAACATCAAGCAAACACCTCAAAACAAGGATGCAACATGATAATAGGAAGCTACATGCAAAAACAAGCAAGTTTCATATAGATCACACTCAAAACGGAGCAACGGTTCAACACATACACTCTATACAAGTTTAAAGGACAAGCTGTCCATAACAGCAACTAAGCATATTGCAAGCATCAAAAGAACATGCTGCAGCACCCCAACATAAGAACAAAAGGCATGAGCATGAAGTACAGGTAAAGCACAACAAAACATGAACACTGAGCTATCTCCAGAAATCAATAGATCATGCTCAAAAAGACATGGAAAGATTGCAAATAATAACAGTTTCAGACTTTAGCAGAAATAACATCAGGTTGCAATGTTTAGAGCTATCAAACAACATGTTACAGGAACTTATCATGGCAAAAAAAGGCATGGCATGAATCTACTAATTGCATAGATCAAAAGTCCCTTACTGACCATGAGCCAAAAGGGCACAGAAAATATGATGGCACCCATGTAAACATAGCAAGTTATATGACAGATTCAAACATGGCAGGAACAACGATAAGTAGGCATGTTGGTGAGCTTGAACCACTCACCACAGAGCAATACATGGCATAGCAAGGCAACCAACAGTAAGAAGACATGTTTATGAAGCTAAGCATGGCAAGATCAAGTTCATAGGGTGCAAGGATCACTAGAAAAGCACATGGCCAAAACTGAACTTCATGTTAACAGGTTGACAGCAACATCATTTAGCAACTTTGGAGCTAGATTACAACAAGCTACAGCAGGCTATAATTGCAACCAAGGGCATGAATGGATAGAGCATGACATAAATAACAAAACATCCTTAGTGAACATCTCCAGAATAATGCACGAAATGACTTGTAGCAGCAGGTTAACATAGCAACAAAATATAACAGAATCTGTCAGGAAAACAGCAACAGCAAGTACCCTACTTAACAAGCTCGATGCACTCAGCACACAAATCAAAAAAATACATGGATAGCACCTATGGAAAGATGGTATATTATAGATCAAAACACATGTAGACATCAACCTCATAGGATGCACACATCAAACATGGAAAAAATGACAAATGAGCAAGTTATAACAGTTTCAGCAGATTAACATCAACATGCACTCTTCCAACAGCATTTCGGGTATCAAGATGAGCTCAAATGAAAATGATGCAATGGAATGAAATTAAGTACTCGGCGAGGCGAACAATTTGACATATTACACGCACGAAACGGAGCTACGGATACAGAGGTACAATGCGATGACCATGGCATGACGAAGCTGAAAATCTGGGACTTAGAGAAATCGGGTCAACCTCTCTGGATCTGAATCTGGTGCACGCGGATCGAGGCGGGCCGGGCTCGCCGGAGCAGGGCGCCGGAGTGGAAGGAGACGCTGGCCGGAGGTCGAGGACGGAGGGGCCGGTCTGGTCCGGCCGGATCCGGTCGGATCCGGCGCGGCGGCGGCGGAGGAAGGCGGCGGAGTGGACATGTGGCGCGTGGGGATTGGGCGAGGAGCGGCGGCGGACATGTCCGGCGGGGTCCGGACGTGTCCGGCTGCGGGAGGAGGACGAAGCTAGGGTTAGGGTAGGATTAGACCGTGAATTTGGAGGGGGAGGCACCTATTTATAGGTAGAGGGAGCTAGGAGAATCCAAATGAGGTGCGGTTTTCACCCACACGATCGTGATCGAACGGCCGAGAGCATGGAGGGGGCTTGGATGGGTTTTGGGCCACTTTGGAAGGGGTGTTGGGCTACAACACAAAGAGGCTTTTACGGTTACCCGGTTAACCGTTGGAGTACCAAACGACCTCCAAATGGCACGAAACTTGACAGGCGGTCTACCGGTGCTATACCAAGGCCGCTTGGCAAACCTCGTTCATTCCGAGAACGTTTAATACCCGCTCACAACGAGAGACAAAAAGGGGACGCCGAAAGACATAGGAGCGCCGGATTGCAAAATGGATAATGGGGAAAATGCTCGGATGCATGAGACGAACATGTATGCAAAATTAGATGCACATGATGACATGATATGAAATGCAGATGATGACATGGCAAAGTGCAATACGCAAGCAAATGACATGGCAACGACGGCGAATAACTGGCAGACACCTGGCGCATCGAATCCGGGGCGTTACAACACTCCTCCACTAACAAGAGATCTCGTCCCGAGATCTTAGGACTGAGACGGAAGGGAAAAAGGGATGAGGTGTAACAAGAACTCAAGAGAAGAAGCAAATAATCGAGAGCACTCGAGAAGAAGAGAGGAACGACGAGGATGACGAGAATCGAAAGCTCACGGAATCGGATAGACTATGACACCACTCCGGTTAGAACAAGATAAGAAACGAATAAGACTGAAAGGATTTAGGCAGCACTCCGGCTGAAAAAGGAAGGATTAGAACCAAAACTTGAGAGGATGGAATGATACTTGATGAAGACATGACACAAAACCTCCGGAAAGAATTGAAAGAGAATTTAATGAAAAGAACGGAGAAGAAAATGACAACTTCTACCATGAATGAAATTGAAAGCATCTTAGAAGAAAAGATTGAACTGAGTTGTTGAGAAAATTCAACAACGAAAAGAATAAGGTAGTTGTAGACTTATAGATAACATCTCAAAAATTATGAGGTGATAACCGACCACGAGCGGAAAAGATTTAATAGCTGAGAAGAACGAAGAAATGCAAAACTCCACTTCAAAAGGATAT
The DNA here is from genome assembly GCA_963921465.1 of Triticum timopheevii. Lineage (NCBI taxonomy): Eukaryota > Viridiplantae > Streptophyta > Magnoliopsida > Poales > Poaceae > Triticum > Triticum timopheevii. Next base: position 652,690,891 of record OY997266.1, read on the forward strand.
GGAGAATTAATTGCACTTCGAGACGTGAGAAGAAGATACTTGAACTCCACCAACAAGAATCTTGATGAACACTTGAAGAATGAATTAAAGCATGAAGAACTACCGTGAAGAACTCCGGTAAACAAAAGACAATGAGATAGAATTGAAGGATGAAAGAATAAGATGAGCTTTGCGGTGATTTGGATGGAGGTGCCGACGAAATGACCGAGGAAATTTGAACTCCGGAAGAGAAAAGATGAAAACACTTGGAACTAGAATTTATTCATCGAGAACAAACTCCGAAGAAAAAAGGATTAATCACTTGGATGAAATAAGAATAAGATTTATTGTATGCTTATCCTTCGTCAAATTAAATTGATGACAAGCAATGGATTTTGCATACTACTTATTCTTCTTGAAAAGGATTAAGGGGGGTATATCACAAAACTTGATAAGGTCTTCATGAACCACCGGTAGGATTGAAAAGAACGAATGAATTAATATGATAACGAAGGAAGTGAAATCTTGAATGAACCACCGTAAGAATTCGAAAAAGACTGATGAAAGAGACTGAATCACCGGGGAGAATTAGAAGAACAAATATGCTAGAGGGGATTTAGATGCAAAAGAACAAAGAGATCATGAGCTGATGAAAGAACACTTGAACGAAGCACCGGAAGAATATTGAGACAAACGAAAGGGCACGGATATAGAATAATTGGAGAACGAATCTGAAAACTTAGAATGAAGAAATCTTCCGAACAGATGGCCTCCGGATGATCGAGAGAGAAAGCAACTCCTGAAATGCTCCGGATGGATGAAAAGAATTTGCATGACTTGAAACAATTTGATAGGATAACATCGAGCTAGCACCGCGAATCTCCGGGAGAACGGGCAAGATTTAACAGAAATCTTCTTCGGTCTTCAAATGTTAAGAATGACAACGAGAAACAACACCAAAGTTACTGAGATACTCCGGAAGAATGAAAAGCGAAGAGGTTGAGCCAACAATGAAATGATTTGAAATCGTCCTTGGAAAGGCATTTGACTGATGAAATCCATTCTTACATCACACTTGAAAAGAATTTGAGAATAACTCCGGGGGAATTAGAAGAGTCAGGTAAGATCCTGGGAAAAGACCTGTGGGTTAGGGCCCACTAAAGCGAAAACACCGTTGGAAAGGGATGTTGAAGAGGTAGACGATGCACCGGAATGATTGGCATATTTAAATGAGGTGATAACCTCGAATTAATTCGAACCCAGACGAGTCTCCTGAGATGTCTTGAACACTCCGGAAGGATAATCTGGCGAGAGGCAAACGAGCAAAGGGAAAATATTTGAGCTGAGGGAAAGAATATAATCACTACCGAAAAAAACTAGAATTGAGTGCACCAGAAAAGAAAAAGAGATGAAGAATGTCGAACGAGACGAGAATTCACCGGTTGAAATAATTGAGGGAAGACTGAAGGGTTCCACACGAATGAAATAGATAGTCGAGAGAGACTCAGACTCCGGGAAGAAAAGGGTGGGAGGGCGGGAAAACAAAGACAACTTGGAAGGGGAACCGACGAATATCTTGAAGAGAAAACACCGTTTGAAATCATTGAGGAAAGAAGGCAAAGACTTCGCACGAGTAGGAAGAATACTCGATTAGGGACTTCGGCTCCAAAGAGAAAAAGGGTGGGCGGGTGGGAAAAGAAAACAACTGAGGATTGATCTTGGCAACGATGAACAGACTCGAGTCAACTTGACGAGAAAATGCACCGGATGAAAAGAGGATGGACAACGAACGAAAACTAACCGCGTGATCCTAAAGAAAAATTTGAAGGGGAAGAGGAGTAGTTCAAAACACCTGCGTCAAGATTCCTTACCAGAGCGACGAAGGGGCTGAGGAGTAAAAATAATTCCTACTCTCCGATATAACTAGACTCCGAAAACAGTTTTCTTCTAGACTCAACAACGGCCAAACTACACAATCAATCAAGGGGGCTCCTATGGTCGGTCGAGGCTCTGATACCAACTTGTCACGCCCAATATGCGACCCTACCCAAAAGGAACTCGAAGGTCCCACCAAGGATAGACCCGCATATTGAAACGCTTTTGCAAGGTGGATATCATTACATCAACATTACATAATAGATGGGGATACAAACATAAGGCATACAATGCCACACAAATACAACAACATATTACATCAGAGCACCATCCGACTACGGATGAAACACAAACAGAAACTCAAACGACATCCACCCTGCTAGCCCAGGCTGCCGACCTGGAACCTATCCCCTGATCGAAGAAGAAGCAGAAGAAAAACTCCAAAACAAGTAAACATCGCTCTCGCGTCATGATCATCGCAAAACCTGTACCTGCAACTGTTGTTGTAGTAATCTGTGAGCCACGAGGACTCAGCAATCCCATTACCATGGGTATCAAGACTAGCAAAGCTTAATGGGAAAGGAAGGGGTAAGGTGGTGAGGTTGCAGCAGCAGCTAAGCAAGTATGGTGGCTAACATACGCAAATGAGAGCGAGAAGAGAAGAAAAGGAATGGTCGTGAAGCTAGCAATGATCAAGAAGTGATCCTGAACTCCTACTTACGTCAAACATAACCCAAAGACCGTGTTCACTTCCCGGACTCCGCCGAGAAGAGACCATCACGGCTACACACGCGGTTGATGCGTTTTAATTCGGATCTGGTGTCAAGTTATCTACAACCAGACATTAAAAAATTCCCCTCTGCCACATAACAGCGGGCATGGCTCTCGAAAGTTTATACCCTGCAGGGGTGTCCCAACTTAGCCCATGATAAGCTCTGGCGATCAACGAAGGATATTCCTTCTCCCAGGAAGACCCGATCAGTCTCGGAATCCCGGTTTACAAGACATTTTGACAATGGTAAAACAAGACCAGCAAAGCCGCCCGATGCGCCGACAATCCCGATAGGAGCTGCACATATCTCGTTCTCAGGGCAACACCGGATAGGTTAGCCTACGAGTAAAACCAGACCTCGAGTTGCCCCGAGGGGGCCCTGCAGTCTGCCCGGTTCGGACCAACACTTAGACAAGCACTGGCCCGGGGGGGCTAAAATAAAGATGACCCTTGGGTTGGCCGACCCAAGGGAAAGGTATAGGTGGTGGTGAGGCAAATGGTAAAACCAAGGTTGGGCCTTGCTGGAGGAGTTTTATTCAAAGCGAGCTGTCAAGGGGGTCCCATAAATCACCCGACCGCGTTAGGAACGCAAAATCCGGGAACATAACACCGGTATGACGGAAACTAGGGCGGCAAGAGTGGAACAAAACACCAAGCATAAGGCCGAGCCTTCCACCCTTTACCAAGTATATAGATGCATTAATTAAATAAGAGATATTGTGATATCCCTGCATAACCCTGTCCGCCATGGAGCAATCTTCAACTTCACCTGCATCTAGAAACGCTATAAGAGGAGCTGAGCAAAGCGGTAACATAGCCAAGCAACGGTTTGCTAGGAAGGGTGTCAAAGGTTAGAGGTTCATGGCAATTTGGGGAGGCTTGAAGAACAAGTTATAGGAAGCGCGGAATAGCGAAAGAACGAAGCAACTAGCATAGCAATGATAGTAGTGAGATCCAGGGTAGCGGTCATCTTGCCTGAAATACCGCAAGAAAGAAGAACGAGTCCATGAAGAAGATGAAGCCACGAAGACGAACCACACGTAGACGAACGCATCCTCACGGTCGCAACGAAACGGGAACTATCGAGAAGAAGCACACAACATGGTAAACACACCACACATGAACAAGGCATGATGCACAACACACATGATGCATGACAAAGCTAAATGAAGCTACTCATGGCAAGAGATGATGCAAACAAGAACAACACATCAAGGCAAGTTTAAATGAGGCCAGGAACAACATATAACAATTTCGGTAAGTCCTCATATGCAAATTTCGAAATTGGTCCAGATCTGAATAAACCTTATGTTCAAGTTGTTAAACAGCAACTTAAGATGCACCAAGATGATCTACATGAGATTCTAGTCAAGTTACATATAAAGTTCATTTAATTCGGAGCTACGGCCTAGAAGATATGAGCAAAACAAGTTAAACATGGCATTGATGCAAAATGCATAGAAACATCAAGCAAACACCTCAAAACAAGAATGCAACATGATAATATGAAGCTACATGCAAAAACAAGCAAGTTTCATATAGATCACACTCAAAACGGAGCAACGGTTCAACACATACACTATACAATTTTAAATGACAAGCTGTCCATAACAGCAACTAGGCATATTGCAAGCATCAAAACAACATGCTACAGCACCCCCAACATAAGAACAAAAGGCATAAGCATGAAGTACAGGTAAAGCACAACAAAACATGAACACTGAGCTATCTCCAGAAATCAATAGATCATGCTCAAAAAGACATGGAAAGATTGTAAATAATAACAGTTTCAGACTTTAGCAGAAATAACATCAGGTTGCAATGTTTAGAGCTATCAAACAACATGTTACAGGAACTTATCATGGCAAAAAAAGGCATGGCATCAATCTACTAATTGCATAGATCAAAAGTCCCTTACTGACCATGAGCCAAAAGGGCACAGAAAATATGATGGCATCCATGTAAACATAGCAAGTTATATGACAGATTCAAACATGGCAGGAACAACGATAAGTAGGCATGTTGGTGAGCTCGAATCACTCACCACAGAGCAATACATGGCATGGCAAGGCAACCAACAGTAAGAAGACATGTTTATGAAGCTAAGCATGGCAAGAGCAAGTTCATAGGGTGCATGGATCACTAGAAAAGCACATGGCCAAAACTGAACTTCATGTTAACAGGTTGACAGCAACATCATTTAGCAACTTTGGAGCAAGATTACAACAAGCTACAACAGGCTATAATTGCAACCAAGGGCATGAATGGATAGAGAATGACATATATAACAAAACATGCTTAGTGAACATCTCCAGAATAATGCACGAAATGACTTGTAGCAGCAGGTTAACATAGCAACAAAATATAACAGAATCTGTCAGGAAAACAGCAACAGCAAGTACCCTACTTAACAAGCTCGATGCACTCAGCAGACAAATCACAAAAATACATGGATAGCACCTCTGGAAAGATGGCATAGCATAGATCAAAACACATGTAGACATCAACCTCATAGGATGGACACATCAAACATGGAAAAAATGACAAATGAGCAAGTTATAACAGTTTCAGCAGATTAACATCAGCATGCACTCTTCCAACAGCATTTCGGGCATCAAGATGAGCTCAAATGAAAATGATGCAATGGAATAAAATGAAGTACTCGGCGAGACGAACAATTTAACATATTACACGCACGAAATGGAGCTATGGATGCAGAGGTACTATGCGATGAACATGGCATGACGAAGCTGAAAATCTGGGACTTAGAGAAATCGGGTCAACCTCTCTGGATCTGAATCTGGTGCACGCGGATCGAGGCGGGCCGGGCTCGCCGAAGCAGGGCGCCGGAGTGGAAGGAGACGCCGGCCGGAGGTCGAGGATGGAGGGGCCGGTCTGGTCCGGCCGGATCCGGCGCGGCGGCGGCGGAGGAAGGCGGCGGAGTGGACATGTGGCGCGTGGGGATTGGGCGAGGAGCGGCGGCGGACATGTCCGGCGGGGTCCGGACGTGTCCGGCTGCGGGAGGAGGACGAAGCTAGGGTTAGGGTAGGATTAGACCGTGAATTTGGAGGGGGAGGCACCTATTTATAGGTAGAGGGAGCTAGGAGAGTCCAAATGAGGTGCGGCTTTCGCCCACACGATCGTGATCGAACGACCGAGAGCATGGAAGGGGCTTGGATGGGTTTTGGGCCACTTTGGAAGGGGGTGTTGGGCTGCAACACAAAGAGGCTTTTACGGTTAACAGGTTAACTGTTAGAGTACCAAACGACCTCCAAATGGCACGAAACTTGACAGGCGGTCTACCGGTGCTATACCAAGGACGCTTGGCAAACCTCGGTCCATTCCGAGAACGTTTAATACCCGCTCATAACGAGAGACAAAAAGGGGACGCCGGAAGACATAGGAGCGCCGGATTGCAAAACGGACAATGGGGAAAATGCTCGAATGCATGAGACAAACATGTATGCAAAATGAGATGCACATGATGACATGATATGAAATGCAGATGATGACATGGAAAAGTGCAACACGCAAGCAAATGACATGGCAACGACGGCGAATAACTGGCAGACACCTGGCGCATCGAATCCTGGGCGTTACAACACTCCTCCACTAACAAGAGATCTCGTCCCGAGATCTTAGGACTGAGACGGAAGGGAAAAAGGGATGAGGTGTAACAAGAACTCAAGAGAAGAAGCAAATAATCGAGAGCACTCGAGAAGAAGAGAGGAACGATGAGGATGACGAGAATCGAAAGCTCACGGAATCGGATAGACTATGACACCACTCCGGTTAGAACAAGATAAGAAACGAATAAGACTGAAAGGAATTAGGCAGCACTCCGGCTGAAAAAGAAAGGATTAGAACAAGAACTTGAGAGGATGGAATGATACTTGATGAAGACATGACACAAAACCTCCGGAAAGAATTGAATGAAAAGAACGGAGAAGAAAATGACAACTTCTACCATGAATGAAATTGAAAGCATCTTAGAAGAAAAGATTGAACTGAGTTGTTGAGAAAATTCAACAACGAAAAGAATAAGGTAGTTGTAGACTTATAGATAACATCTCAAAAATTATGAGGTGATAACCGACCACGAGCGGAAAAGATTTAATAGCTGAGAAGAACGAAGAAATGCAAAACTCCACTTCAAAAGGATATGGAGAATTAATTGCACTTCGAAACGTGAGAAGAAAAGATACTTGAACTCCACCAACAAGAATCTTGATGAACACTTGAAGAATGAATTAAAGCATGAAGAACGACCATGAAGAACTCCGGTAAACAAAAGACAATGAGATAGAATTGAAGGATGAAAGAATAAGATGAGCCTTGCGGTGATTTGGATGGAGGTGCCAACGAAATGACCGAGGAAATTTGAACTCCGGAAAAGAAAAGATGAAAACACTTGGAACTAGAAATTATTCATCGAGAACAAACTCCGAAGAAAAAAGGATTAGTCACTTGGATGAAATAAGAATAAGATTTATTGTATGCTTATCCTTCGTCAAATTAAATTGATGACAAGCAATGGATTTTGCATACTACTTATTCTTCTTGAAAAGGATTAAGGGGGGTATATCACAAAACTTGATAAGGTCTTCATGAACCACCGGTAGGATTGAAAAGAACGAATGAATTAATATGATAACGAAGGAAGTGAAATCTTGAATGAACCAACGTAAGAAATCGAAAAAGACTGATGAAAGAGACTGAATCACGGGGGAGAATTAGAAGAACAAATATGCTAGAGGGGATTTAGATGCAAAAGAACAAAGAGATCATGAGCTGATTAAAGAACACTTGAACGAAGCACCGGAAGAATATTGAGACAAACGAAAGGGCACGGATATAGAATAATTGGAGAACGAATATGAAAACTTAGAACGAAGAAATCTTCCGAAAAGATGGCCTCCGGATGATCGAGAGAGAAAGCAACTCCTGAAATGCTCCGGATGGATGAAAAGAATTTGCATGACTTGAAACAATTTTATAGGATAACATCGAGCTAGCACCGCGAATCTCCAGGAGAACGGGCAAGATTTAACAGAAATCTTCTTCGGTCTTCAAATGTTAAGAATGACAACGAGAAACAACACCAAAGTTACTGAGATACTCTGGAAGAATGAAAAGCGAAGAGGTTGAGCCAACAATGAAATGATTTGAAATCGACCTTGGAAAGGCATTTGACTGATGAAATCCATTCTTACATCACACTTGAAAAGAATTTGAGAATAACTCCGGGGGAATTAGAAGAGTCAGGTAAGATCCTGGGAAAAGACCTGTGGTTTAGGGCCCACTAAAGCAAAAACACCGTTGGAAAGGGATGTTGAAGAGGTAGACGATGCACCGGAATGATTGGCATATTTAAATGAGGTGATAACCTTGAATTAATTCGAACCCAGACGAGTCTCCTGAGATGTCTTGAACACTCCAGAAGGATAATCTGGCGAGAGGCAAACGAGCAAAGGGAAAATATTTGAGCTGAGGGAAAGAATATAATCACTACCGAAAAAAACTAGAATTGAGTGCACCGGAAAAGAAAAAGAGATGAAGAATGTCGAACGAGACGAGAATTCACCGGTTGAAATAATTGAGGGAAGACTGAAGGGTTCCACACGAATGAAATAGATAGTCGAGAGAGACTCAGACTCCGGGAAGAAAAGGGTGGGAGGGCGGGAAAACAAAGACAACTTGGAAGGGGAACCGACGAATATCTTGAAGAGAAAACACCGTTTGAAATCATTGAGAAAAGGAGGCAAAGACTTCGCACGAGTAGGAAGGATACTCGATTAGGGACTCCGGCTCCAAAGAGAAAAAGGGTGGGTGGGTGGGAAAAGAAAACAAGTGAGGATTAATCTTGGCAACGATGAAGAGACTCGAGTCAACTTGACGAGAAAATGCACCGGATGAAAAGAGGATGGACAACGAACGAAAACTAACCGCGTGATCCTAAAGAAAAATTTGAAGGGGAAGAGGAGTAGTTCAAAACACCTGCGTCAAGATTCCTTACCAGAGCGATGAAGGGGCTGAGGAGTAAAAAGAATTCCTACTCTCCGATATAACTAGACTCCGAAAACAGTTTTTTTCTAGACTCAACAATGGCCAAACTACACGATCAATGAAGGGGGCTCCTAGGGTCGGTTGAGGCTCTGATACCAACTTGTCACGCCCAATATGCGACCCTATCCAAAAGGAACTCGAAGGTCCCACCAAGGATAGACCCGCATATTGAAACGCTTTTGCAAGGTGGATATCATTACATCAACATTACATAATAGATGGGGATACATACATAAGGCATACAATGCCACACAAATACAACAACATATTGCATCAGAGCACCATCCAACTACGGATGAAAGACCAATAGAAACTCAAACGACATCCACCCTGCTAGCCCAGGCTGCCGACCTGGAACCTATTCCCTGATCGAAGAAGAAGCAGAAGAAGAACTCCAAAACAAGTAAACATCGCTCTCGCGTCATGATCATCGCAAAACCTGTACCTGCAACTGTTGTTGTAGTAATCTGTGAGCCACGAGGACTCAGCAATCCCATTACCATGGGTATCAAGACTAGCAAAGCTTAATGGGAAAGGAACGGGTAAGGTGGTGAGGTTGCAGCAGTGGCTAAGCAAGTATGGTGGCTAACACACGCAAATGAGAGCGAGAAGAGAAGCAAAGGAACGGTCGTGAAGCTAGCAATGATCAAGAAGTGATCCTGAACTCCTACTTACGTCAAACATAACCCAAAGACCGTGTTCACTTCCCGGACTCCGCCGAGAAGAGACCATCACGGCTACACACACGATTGATGCGTTTTAATTTGGATCTGGTGTCAAGTTATCTACAACCGGACATTAAAAAATTCCCCTCTGCCACATAACCGCGGGCACGGCTCTCGAAAGTTTATACCCTGCAGGGGTGTCCCAACTTAGCCCATGATAAGCTCTCGCGATCAATGAAGGATATTCCTTCTCCCAGGAAGACCCGATCAGTCTCGGAATCCCGGTTTACAAGACATTTTGACAATGGTAAAACAAGACCAGCAAAGCCGCCCGATGCGCCGACAATCCCGATAGGAGCTGCACATATCTCGTTCTCAGGGCAACACCGGATAGGTCAGCCTACGAGTAAAACCAGACCTCGAGTTGCCCCGAGGGGGCCCCGCAGTCTGCCCAGTTCGGACCAACACTTAGACAAGCATTGGCCCGGGGGGGCTAAAATAAAGATGACCCTTGGGTTGGCCGACCCAAGGGAAAGGTATAGGTGGTGGTGAGGCAAATGGTAAAACCAAGGTTGGGCCTTGCTGGAGGAGTTTTATTCAAAGCGAACTGTCAACGGGGTCCCATAAATCACCCGACCGCGTTAGGAACGCAAAATCCGGGAACATAACACCGGTATGACGGAAACTAGGGCGGCAAGAGTGGAACAAAACACCAGGCATAAGGCCGAGCCTTCCACCCTTTACCAAGTATATAGATGCATTAATTAAATAAGAGATATTGTGATATCCCAGCATAACCCTATCCGTCATGGAGCAATCTTCAACTTCACCTGCAGCTAGCAACGCTATAAGAGGGGCTGAGCAAAGCGGTAACATAGCCAAGCAACGGTTTGCTAGGAAGGGTGTCAAAGGTTAGAGGTTCATGGCAATTTGGGGAGGCTTGAAGAACAAGTTATAGGAAGCGCAGCATAGCAACGATAGTAGTGAGATCCAGGGTAGCGGTCATCTTGCCTGAAATCCCGCAAGAAAGAAGAACGAGTCCATGAAGAAGATGAAGCCACGAAGACGAACCACACGTAGACGAACGCATCCTCACGGTCGCAACGAAACGGGAACTATCGAGAAGAAGCACACAACATGGTAAACACACCACACATGAACAAGGCATGATGCACAACACACATGATGCATGACAAAGCTACATGAAGCTACTCATGGCAAGAGATGATGCAAACAAGAACAACACATCAAGGCAAGTTTAAATGAGGCCGGGAACAACATATAACAATTTCGGTAAGTCCTCATATGCAAATTTCGAAATTGGTCCAGATCTGAATAAACCTTATGTTCAAGTTGTTAAACAGCAACTTAAGATGCACCAAGATGATCTACACGAGATTCTAGTCAAGTTACATATAAAGTTCATTTAATTCGGAGCTACGGCCTAGAAGATATGAGCAAAACAAGTTAAACATGGCATTGATGCAAAATGCATACAAACATCAAGCAAACACCTCAAAACAAGGATGCAACATGATAATATGAAGCTACATGCAAAAACAAGCAAGTTTCATATAGATCACACTCAAAACGGAGCAACGGTTCAACACATACACTCTATACAAGTTTAAAGGACAAGCTGTCCATAACAGCAACTAGGCATATTGCAAGCATCAAAACAACATGCTAATGCACCTCAACATAAGAACAAAAGGCATGAGCATGAAGTACAGGTAAAGCACAACAAAACATGAACACTGAGCTATCTCCAGAAATCAATAGATCATGCTCAAAAAGACATGGAAAGATTGCAAATAATAACAGTTTCAGACTTTAGCAGAAATAACACCAGGTTGCAATGTTTAGAGCTATCAAACAACATGTTACAGGAACTTATCATGGCAAACAAAGGCATGGCATGAATCTACTAATTGCATAGATCAAAAGTCCCTTACTGACCATGAGCGAAAAGGGCACAGAAAATATGATGGCACCCATTTAAACATAGCAAGTTATATGACAGATTCAAACATGGTAGGAACAACGATAAGTAGGCATGTTGGTGAGCTTGAACCACTCACGACAGAGCAATACATGGCATGGCAAGGCAACCAACAGTAAGAAGACATGTTTATGAAGCTAAGCATGGCAAGAGCAAGTTCATAGGGTGCATGGATCACTAAAAAAGCATATGGCCAAAACTGAACTTCATGTTAACAGGTTGACAGCAACATCATTTAGCAACTTTGGAGCAAGATTACAACAAGCTACAACAGGCTATAATTGCAACCAAGGGCATTAATGGATAGAGCATGACATGTATAACAAAACATCCTTAGTGAACATCTCCAGAATAATGCACGAAATGACTTGTAGCAGCAGGTTAACATAGCAACAAAATATAACAGAATCTGTCAGGAAAACAGCAACAGTAAGTACCCTACTTAACAAGCTCGATGCACTCAGAACACAAATCACAAAAATACATGGATAGCACCTCTGGAAAGATGGCATAGCATAGATCAAAACATATGTAGACATCAACCTCATAGGATGCACACATCAAACATGGCAAAAATGACAAATGAGCAAGTTATAACAGTTTCAGCAGATTAACATCAGCATGCACTCTTCCAACAGCATTTCGGGCATCAAGATGAGCTCAAATGAAAATGATGCAATGGAAAGCAATGAAGTACTCGGCGAAACGAACAATTTGACATATTACAGGCACAAAACGGAGCTACGGATGCAGAGATACAATGCGATGAACATGGCATGACGAAGCTGAAAATCTGGGACTTAGAGAAATCGGGTCAACCTCTCTGGATCTGAATCTGGTGCACGCGGATCGAGGCGGGCCGGGCTCGCCGGAGCAGGGCGCCGGAGTGGAAGGAGACGCCGGCCGGAGGTCGAGGACGGAGGGGCCGGTTTGGTCCGGCCGGATCCGGCCGGAATTGGCGCGGCGGCGGCGGAGTGGACATGTGGCGCGTGGGGATTGGGCGAGGAGCGGCGGCGGACATGTCCGGCGGGGTCCGGACGTGTCCGGCTGCGGGAGGAGGACGAAGCTAGGGTTAGGGTAGGATTAGACCGTGAATTTGGAGGGGGAGGCACCTATTTATAGATAGAGGGAGCTAGGAGAGTCCAAATGAGGTGTGGTTTTCACCCACAAGATCATGATCGAATGACCGAGAGCATGGAGGGGCTTGGGTGGGTTTTGGGCCACTTTGGAAGGGGTGTTGGGCTGCAACACAAAGAGGGTTTTACGGTTACCCGGTTAACCGTTGGAGTACCAAACGACCTCCAAATGGCACGAAACTTGACAGGCGGTCTACCGGTGCTATACCAAGGCCGCTTGGCAAACCTCGGTCCATTCCAAGAACATTTAATACCCGCTCACAATGAGAGACAAAAATGGGACGCCGGAAGACATAGGAGCGCCGGATTGCAAAACGGACAATGGGGAAAATGCTCGGATGCATCAGACGAACATGTATGCAAAATGAGATGCACATGATGACATGATATGAAATGCAGATGATGACATGGCAAAGTGCAACACGCAAGCAAATGACATGGCAACGACGGCGAATAACTGGCAGACACCTGGCGCATCGAATCCGGGGCGTTACAGGCATGGAGCACTTTCCAAGAAAGAAAGTTCAATTACCTTATGAATATATCATGCGAGCTACTTATGAATCGAGTGCCAAAGATAGCAACTACTTAGATCTATCCTCGCTTTTATGCCTAGCTTGGGGCGTTAAACAATAGCACTAGTTGGGAGGCAACCCAATTTTATTTTTGTTTTTTGTTTTTGCTTCTGTTTAGTAATAAATATTTCATCTACTTTCTGTTTAGATGTGTTTTCATGTTTTAATTAGTGTTTGTGCCAAATAGAACCTATAGGATAACCTATCTATACTACTATTAAAAAATCCAACTAATTCTTTCTTAAAACCACCCCGCAGATGTACCCAGCCTAATTACCACCGTCAGATTAGCCCCCCTAAATAAAATTTAATGGTTACAATTAATTCAATCTCGAGCTAAGTGGGCAATTAGCAATTTAGTGGGGCTGAACGCACTCCACCCACCCGCAGAGGAATTCCACGCGTTGCGTCCGCATACAATTCTTCGTCAACGCAAAAACAGGGGGAAAAGGGCTTTCCAACTTGCGACCCCCGCATTTCCCTAAAAAAAAACCTTGCGACCCCCGCATCCTTCCTTCCCCTCCTCCACGTCTTGCTGCGGTCAGACGGCGCCCTGCGGCGGACCTGGGTCCGGTCCCACGGAGGGCGGCGGCGGGGCATCTGGTTCCTGCCGCCTTGGCGCGGACGGATTGAGAGCGCTTGCTGCAGTTGCGCTGGCCTCCTCAGGTGGCGTGGAGACACGGGCTGCGTTACGCAGGCCTGGAGTTCCCCTGCCGATGAGTTGGGGCGCGCATGCCCGTCGCCGGCGTGAGTAGCTGCCTGGCTTTGCGGTGGCGGGGATAGGTGGCCGGAGGTCGTAGCCCAGTGGCGGCGTGATGCAGGCGGCTAGGCTGTACGAGGGTGATGTGGAGGTGCTGGCGCGGTGGATGCGCGCCGCCGGTCAGATCCGGCCCGTGCGCTGATTTCGTTGGCTGCAGGCCAGATCTGCGAGCTAGGAGCTGATTCTTGCGGATTGGCGCACCTACAGGTCGTGAAGGAGTGCATGCGGTGGTTTGAGCGACGCAGTGGTAAGGGGCTCACAGTGCTCGGGCCTGCGGCCAGATCTCTCCCGCCCAGTAGGCTGATGGAGGCAGTGGCTTAGTGTCGATGCATTGCAGGACCTTCTTTTCTCTGGTACATGTAAAAGTTTACTTCATGCAATCTTCTGGTAGCGTGCAACATCAGAGGAAGGAGGGACATTTTTCATAATTGTCACGTTGGAACTACACCATGTCTTGATCATCTAAAATATGCGACAGGTTCTGGTGCTACAAACAAGGGTTCGATGCCTAGGAAATGAAGGGAAGTCGCCATTCTAGGTTGTGGACCTGTCAATTCTGGAATTGCTACTTTGAAAGTGATACATGGAGGTATACACTTTATTTATTAAACTATCATGGAAGTGACTACATGGAAAAACCTATTCTCATGGATCCGCAACAACTTATTTGAAACACACATGCCCATCGCAGTTTGTGCACTTCAGTGATGCTTGTTTTTATCATGTGAGCAATTTCTGTGCATGGAGATTTAATTGCTGGGAGTAAATAGTTTTGTACTATCAACTGCAACAAAACCTACCTGGTATCTACATCCTCCCCTTCATTACTACTGTAGTCCTATCAATGGGAAAATGAAGTGCAGATAAGTCGGCAACAAGATCTACTAACTTTGTTATCTACCTTGTTATTTAAGTAACTGAATTCATAGGCATATGAAGTCTGGTAAATTTTTAAGCGTCGTCATCAATTCTTTACTTCGATTCCGACAAGGGGACTGACCACTTCAATACCATAACCAAAATTCCGACAAGTGGCCCAAATAACTATTTTTAACTTTACAGTATATGATTTGTCTCTTTGTGGTGAGTCATGGAACCCTCTATGTCTCTAACAATTTTTCACAGAAGCTACAGCTGGTGACAATCAGATATATGAAGAAACAACCGATGGCCCTGCATGAGGTAGTTATTTCCATTGCATTGTAGGTTAGATTGATTACTTGATCAATGAAATAATGTGGCATCATAGAATTAACTAGATGACGATGTTGTGTGCTCCTGTAGCATCTTTGCGTGCAATTGTTGAGACTAAACAAGATTCATCGTTTGGTGATTACTGATTAGTGTATGCCTCTTCTGCTATGGAGAAATTAGTAGCGCATCACCACCGCCTCCTTTAGTCCTGTATTTTTCTAAAAAAATATTTTAAAATATATCTGCAAGTGTCTGAGTGATGCTGCCCACTGCTCCATCAGAGTGGATTGATTATAACTGATTTGGTCTATGTTTTGTTTGGGCAAGTGCAATAACGTGCGAAGCTTTACTACTAATCCACAGAGTCACTATGTAACAATTAATGGGTGACTGATAGTTCCAACATTTACTCTTACAACTCTGGTTATTATCTATTCCAATATATGCACATTTAATATTTCTCTCTGCACATTATTTAAAATGAGGTTCCATTTGATACATCTAGGAAGAGTACGATCTTTTCAGATTTTGATAGATATCTAGATTGTTTCTTTGATATAATGGGAAGGTGTAGAAACACATGATAATAGAAGAGATGCATTTTACGTGTATTGTCTTATTAATCATGCACATTTTGGTGCATGATTAGCGTCAAATGGTGCTTTCTTTTGATTTATTTCACCAAAACCTTATTTTTCAACTTATATGTGTGCAGACGATCTTTAGTCATCATAGCTAACGATCTTTAACGTGTTTCGTCATTTGTAGGCTGCAAAGTGACATAATCATGGATGGTGTTACCTAATGGACTGGAGAGTTTCTAAATTACGAGTTGTGCATGATTAAGTAGTGTCGGGACCCCTACTTCATTTATGGACATGGGTACCTGGCAGAGCAAGAAAGGAAATCCAAAGGGGCTGTTAAATATAAGTCTTTTGAGAGATTTCAACAGAGACTACACACGGATGAATATACACTCATTTTGAGAGATTTCAGAGTATATATTCATTCATTTTGCTCCGTATGTAGTTCCTTTTGGAATCTTTTGATAGACTTACAATTTGAATGAAGAATGAATAATGTTATCTCATGACATGCAACGATTTAGAATACCTCAATGTTTGACTAATTTTATGTTAATTCAGACGTGTGTTGCACGTGCACGTTTACTAGTGTTGATAGTTACTTGATTCTGCTGAAAAACAGAAACTTTGCGCGCACGAAAATAATTTTAATAATTCACATAAACGTGCTTTTGCGTTGATTATTTTTGTTGTAGATCAATAGACAAATGTCCCAGGACTTCCTATTTTGGTAGGAACTTTAGAGTTCCAGAAGTATTCGAGAGTTATAGATTGCTACAAACTGTTCTGTTTTTGACAGATTCTGTTTTTCGTGTGTTGTTTGCTTATTTTGATGCATCTATGGCTAGTATTAAGTGGTATGAACCATAGAGAAGTTGGAATACAGTAGGGTTAACTCCAATATAAATAAAGAATGATTTCATTACAGTACCTTATGTGGTGGTTTTTCTTTCTTGCACTAACGGAGCTTATGAGATTTCCTGTTGAGTTTTGTGTTGTAAGTTTTCAAGTTTTGGGTAAAGATTTGATGGACTATGGAATAAGGAATGGCAAGAGCCTAAGCTTGGGGATGCCCATGGCACCCCAAGATATTCAGGGATAACCAAAAGCCTAAGCTTCGGATGCCCCGGAAGGCATCCCCTCTTTCGTCTTCGTCTATTGGTAACTTTACTTGGAGCTATATTTTTATTCGCCATATGATATGTGTTTTGCTTGGAGCATCTTGTATGATATTAGTCTTTTCTTTTTAGTTTACCACAATCATCCTTACTGTACACACCTTTTGGGAGAACCCACTTGATTGGAATTTATTATAATACTCTATGTGCTTCACTTATATCTTTTGAGCAAGATAAATTTTCCTTTAGTGCTTCACTTATATCTTTTAGAGCACGGCGGTGGCTTTATTTTGTAGAAATTGTTAATCTCTCATGCTTCACTTATATTATTTTGAGAGTCTCTTAGAACAACATGGTATTTGCTATGGTTATAAAATTGGTCCTAGAATGATGGGCATCCAAGTTGGGTATAATAAAAACTATCATGGGAAGTGAATTGGATGCTATGATCAATTTGATACTTGATAATTGTTTTGAGACATGGAGGTGGTGATATTAGAGTCATTCTAGTTGGGTGATTATGAATTTAAAGAATGCTTGTGTTGAAGTTGGCAAGTCCCGTAGCATGCACGTATGGTGAAAGTTGGATAACAAATTTGAAACATGAGGTGTTCTTAGATTGTGCATCCTTATGTGTGGCGGTCGAGGACGAGCGATGGTCTTTTCCTACCAATCTATCCCCCTAGGAGCATGTGCGTAGTGCTTGGTTTTGATGACTTTTAGATTTTTGCAATAAGTATATGAGTTCTTTATGACTAATGTTGAGTCCATGGATTATACGCACTCTCACCCTTCCATCATTGCTAGCCTCTTCGGTATCGTGCATTGCCCTTTCTCACCTTGAGAATTGGTGCAAACTTCGCCGGTGCATCCAAACCCCGTGATACGATACACTCTATCACACATAAACCTCCTTATATCTTCCTCAAAATAGCCACCATACCTACCTATTATGGCATTTCTTTAGCCATTCTGAGATATATTGCCATGAAACTTTCCACCGTTCCGTTCATCATCATGACACACATTATCATTGTCATATTGCCTTGCATGATCATGTAGTTGACATCGTATTTGTGGCAAAGCCACCATGCGTAATTTTTCATACATGTCACTCTTGATTCATTGCCCATCCCGGTACACTGCCGGATGCATTCATATAGAGTCATATCTTGTTCTAGTATTGATTCATGAGTTGTAAATAAATAGAAGTGTGATGATCATCATTATTAGAGCATTGTCCCCAAATAAAAAAAGGCCAAACAAAAAAAAGGGAAAGGCCAAAAAAAGGGAGGCCCAAAAAAGGGGCAATGTTACAATCTTTTTTCACACTTGTGCTTCAAAGTAGCACCTTGTTCTTCATATAGAGAGTCTCATATGTTGTCACTTTCATATACTAGTGGGAATTTTTCATTATAGAACTTGTCTTGTATATTCCTACGATGGGCTTCCTCAAAATGCCCTAGGTCTTCGTGAGCAAGCAAGTTGGATGCACACCCACTAGTTTTCTTTTGTTGAGCATTCATAGCTCTAGTGCATCCGTTGCATGGCAATCCCTACTCCTCATGTTGACATCAATTGATGGGCATCTCCATAGCCCGTTGATTATCCTCGTCAATGTGAGACTTTCTCTTTTTTTGTCTTCTTCACACAACCTCCATCATCATATTCTATTGCACCCATACTCACGCTCATGTATTGCGTGAAAGTTGAAAAAGTTTGAGATTTTTTAAGTACGAAACAATTGCTTGGCTTGTCATCGGGGTGTGCAAGATGGTATCATTTTTGTGTGACGAAAATGAAGCATAACCTAACTATATGATTTTGTAGGGACGAACTTTCTTTAGCTATGTTATTTTGAGAAGACATGATTGCTTGATTAGTATGTCTGAAGTATTACTATTTCTTATGTCAATATGAAGTTTTCTTTTAAATCATTTGGATCTGAAAATTCATGCCACAATAAAGAAAATTACATTGAGAATTATGCTAGGTAGCATTCCACATCAAAAATTCTGTTTTTATCATTTACCTACTCGAGGACGAGCAGGAATTAAGCTTGGGGATACTTGATACGTCTCCAACATATCTATAATTTTTGATCGTTTCATGCTATTATATTACCCATTTTGGATGTTTATGGGCTTTACTTTACACTTTTATATCATTTTTGGGACTAACCTACTAATCGGAGGCCCGACCCAAATTGCCGTTTTTTTGCCTATTTTAGTGTTTCGAAGAAACGGAATATCAAACAGAGTCCAAACAGAATGAAACCTTCGGAAGCGATATTTTTGGAACAAATGTGATCCAGAGGACTTGGAGTGGAAGTCAAGAAATAAGCGAGGCGGCCACAAGGGTGCCCGGCGCGCCCCCTATAGGTGGGCGCGCCCCCAACCCTCGTGGGCCCCTCGAGCGTCCACCGACCTACTTCTTCCTCCTATATATACCCACGTACCCTGAAAACATCAAAGGGGACCATGAAAAACTATTTCCACCGTTGTAACCTTCTGTATCCGCGAGATCCCATCTTGGAGCCTTCGTCGGCGCTCCGCCGGAGGGGGCATCGATCACGGAGGGCCTCTACATCATCTCCAAGGCCCTTCCGATGAGTTGTGAGTAGTTTACCACAGACCTTCGGGTCCATAGTTATTAGCTAGATGGCTTCTTCTCTCTCTTTGAATCTCAATACAAAGTTCTCCTTGATCTTCTTGGAGATCTATTCGATGTAACTCTTTTTGCGGTATGTTTGTCGAGATCCAATGAATTGTGGGTTTATGATCAAGTTTATCTATGAGAAATATTTGAATCTCCTCTGAATTCTTTTATGTGTGATTAAGTTATCTTTGCAAGTCTCTTCGAATTATCAGTTTGGTTTGGCCTACTAGATTGATCTTTCTTGCAATGGGAGAAGTGCTTAGCTTTTGGTTCAATCTTACGGTGTCCTTTCCCATTGACAACAGGGGCAGCAAGTCACGTATTGTATTGTGGCCATCGAGGATAAAAACATGGGGTTTACATCATATTGCATGAGTTTATCCCTCTACATTATGTCATCTTTCTTAATGCATTACTCTGTTCTTTATGAACTTAATACTCTAGATGCATGCTGGATAGCGGTCGATGTGTGGAGTAATAGTAGTAGATGCAGGCAGGAGTCGGTCTACTTTTCACAGACGTGATGCCTATATACATGATCTTGCCTAGATAATCTCATAATTATTCGCTTTTCTATCAATTGCTCCACAGTAATTTATTCACCCACCATAATACTTATGCTATTTTGAGAGAAGCCACTAGTGAAACCTATGGCCCTCGGGTATATCTCTTATCATATAAGCTTTCAGTCTACTTTTATTTGCATCTTTTATTTTTCCAATCTATATCATAAAAATACCAAAAATATTTATCTTATCATATTATCTCTATCAGATCTCATTTTCGCAAGTGGCTGTGAAGGGATTGACAACCCCTTTATTGCGTTGGTTGCAAGTTCTTGTTTGTTTGTGTAGGTGCGTGGGACTTTTGAGGAGCCTCCTACTGGATTGATACCTTGGTTCTCAAAAACTGAGGGAAATACTCACGCTACTATTGCTGCATCACCCTTTCCTCTTCAAGGAAAACCAACGCAAGCTCAAGACGTAGTAGTTACCCCTGACACCGTCGCCGCCCCGCGCCACTGCTCGACCTCGCTGCCCCGACGCTGTCGCCGCCCTGCCCGCCGCCGACGCCTCCCTCTGTGAGCACCGCTCCGCCCCTGCCCCCGCCGCCGCCGCCTCATTGCATCTTTTTATATATGATTATTCATATATGTATGTATGTATGTATTTTTTAGATATATGTAGTTTTTAGATGTATTTTTTGTATGCATGTATGTACTTTTTATATATATGGAAAAGAGGAAGAAGGAAGAAAAAAAGGAGAGGAAAAAGGAAAATAAGAAGAGGAAGAAGGAGAAGAAGGAAGAGAGGAAGAAGAGGATAGAAAAAATAAGAAGAGGAAGAAGAAGGAAAAAAAGAGAGGAGAAGAAAAGAAATAGAGGAGAAGAAGAAAAATAGTTCTATTTTTCTTCTCCTCTTTTCCTTCTTCTCCTCTCTTTTTTCTCCTTTTTTTTCCTTCTTTCCTCTTTTTTCTTCTTCATCTCCTCTATTTCTTCTTCTTCTTCTTCTTCTTCTTCTTTTTATTGGCAACGAGGGTGTCAAGGATCGCTGAGGGGTCAACAGTTGGAAACTAGGCTAGAGGGTCGCGAGGGTCACAGAGGGGTCGAGGGTCATCGAGGCCGGTCGAGGGTAAAGGGTTTGAGGGTTGAGGGTTCGAGGGTTCTAGGGTTCGAGGGTTATAGCTAGGGTTCGAGGGTCGTCAAGGGGTCGAGGGTCGCCGAGGGTTCGAGGGTCGGGGGTCGTCGAGGGGTCGAGGATCGAGGGTCGAGGGTTGCCGAGGGTTCGAAGGTCGAGGGTCGTCGAGGGGTCGAGGGTCGAGGGTCGTGGGTCGAGGGTTCGAGGGTCGAGGGTCGCCGAGGGGTCGAGGGTCGCCGAGGGTTCGAGGGTCGAGGGTCGTCGAGGGGTTGAGGGTCGAGGGTCGTCGAGGGGTCGAGGATCGCCGAGGGGTTGAGAGGTTGCCTAGTGTCAAAGTATTGAAGAAATCCATGGCTTCATCATTAGCCAGAAGTAACTGGGGCATGATGGTACGAAGTTCTCCAAAGTTATTCTAGAACGGAGTTCCGGATAGGATAATCCGCCATTTGGTACGAATTTTAGCGCATGCCTTCCAAATAGCGATATTTGAAAGGCTCTTGCTGTACTTTGTACGAAAAAGCGAATTATCCTATCTGGGATTCCTTTCCAAAATAACTTTGGTGAGCTTCATACCATCATGCGCCTGTTACTTTCGCCTAATGATGAAGACTTGGTTTTGTTTGAATCCTTTGATACTACACAAACATCGGACAATCATGAGAAAGAGGCGGTCGATATACCCCCTCTCCGATAACTTCAACAATAGGGGGTTCGATATATATACGCCCTCCTCGATAACATTTTTTCTATGTATATGTTGTCATTGTCGATATACCCCCTCGCCGATAACTTTGATATATCCATCTCTCATGTTTGTATATTAATTGCCATGTTATAATATTTGCAGAAACTATGGATCATCAAAGAGACTTCGATCAAGAAGAGATATTGGGGGACATAATCCGTGACGGAGATGATGTAGTCGCGTCGTTTCTCAATGACATGGAAGAAGGTCTGCAAGGAGAAGAAGCAGGCTGCGTTGATCAAACAATGGAGGAGGGTCATGATCGTGATGGTGGCTCCGGCGACCGTGATGACGGCTCTGGTGACCTAACGGAGTCGGGATGAGCTGTTGCAAAGTTCGGCGAGGTATTAGTTAAGCCTGTGCTGACTAGCTAATTGTGCATTAATTGTTTTGGTATGTACATATATTAACGCTTCTTTCTTCTTTTATATAGCCCTCTAGATCAAGCAATACTTCAGTAAAGAAACGAGGCTCGAAGAAAAAGTTGCGCCAGGATGAAAGGTTCACGATCATAGAAATCGCGCGCGATGGCCAACCGATTAAACACCTCCGGACCAAGGAAGCATTTTCTGCTCAGTGCGGGGTTCGTGTTAGAGACATGATCCCGATCATCATCGAGCTATGGAATGAGCCTAAGAAGGAAGAGCTTCTTCAAGTTTCTTTTGTCGAAGATAGACAGAAAGTAGATCTTTGGAAAGCGCTGAAGGTAAATTTCACCCTACCGGAAGAGGAGGATCCAGAGAATCCAGTTATAGAGCCATTGATCAAGTCCTATGCTCTCAAGAAGATTGGAGATCTATTCAGGAGGTGGAAGAATGAGTTGAAAAGAACGTATGTCAACCAAGACAAGACTCCAGAATTCACCGGCCGATTTGAGAAGATAAGAGATCACTGCCCCGCATTTGTGGCCAACAAGGCATCGGAGAGGAGTAAGAAGATGTCAGCGAATAACAAGTAAATGCTACAAAGAAGGAGTATTACCATTGCATGGGGTCAGGTGGCTACCTCAAAGCCCGGCCGTTGTGGGACAAGGCTGAGCAGGACCTGATTCTAAAGGGGTTGATCCAGAGACATTGCACTGGCCAGACCGTTGTAGGACTTGGTCCTTCGGGGCTGGTGGAACATTGGACCCTGAAACAGGGAAGTGTTGTTGGACGGACGAGCAACGTGCAACACCCATCACGAAGCTTCGGAAAGCAATCAACGAAGAGCAGGAAGGGAAGGGAAGTTTCCGACAGAGATAAAGACGAGCTCACAAGGGCCCTCGGGAATCCTTAGCACCCTGGACGAACACGAGGCACGCCAGGCTCCATTCCGTGGAAGGTTGGGTTTCGCGAGGCAGACGGTTGCAAAACCCAAGAGAGGAGGAGGAAAGTGGAGCAGAGCGAACTGCAGGAGCTTAAGGCAAGGGTAAGAAAGCTAGAGGAAAGAGATGCTGAGAACCAGCAGCTGCGACGTCCTGCCCAAGATACTACCCTAGAAGCTACCCCGCCATCTCAGTGGAGGAGCAACGTGGCTTCCACCAAGCTCGTTCAGCAGCCTGACTTGTTGATGGGTCCTAGCTACCCCGTGGATTTGATCAGGGATTCACACCAGTGCCACCTTATGACGCAATGGGATCAGCTCAAAGTCAAGGCGGCTGTCGGCTCTGTGTTCCCTCCTTCACCCAGAGCAACTTTTCACTGCCGTCCGATTCCACAAGGCTATGCTATTGTGATGGTGGACGAAATAACGAAGGGATTTGAGGAGCGTGAGGGGGAGACTCAGCTGGGTCTTGCTATGCATACTCTGTGTCTATGGCGGAAGGAGCACATCAAGCTTCTGAACTTCATGGCTCCTGCTAGTCAGCTGGGCACTCCGCCTCCTCCGCCTCCTCCTCCTCCTCCGGCGAGTGATCCGCCTCCTGCTCCAGCGCATGAGGGCGGCAGTACTCCGCCTCCTTCTCCGCCTGCTCCGGCCCGTCCGAGCAGCCTGCCACCTCCTTCGCCGCCTCGTAAGCGACGGCTGAACACAGACGCCACCGCTCCGGCTGCTCCGGCGCGTCGTACCAGTCCGCCTTTGGCTGCTCTGCCTCTTAATGAACGAAAGAAGACAGTCGCAGCCGCTCCGGCTGATCCGGCGTCTAGCAGTACAACCAGAGGCGGGAGGTAAAACAGATATGGTCCATCGTCTGTCAAGCCTCTAGAACGGGAGGCAGTACAGCCAGAAGCAGAACGAAGAAAAGGGAAACAAATTCCCCAGCTCAGTGAACAAGCGAAGCAATCGTGCCCCCCGCTCAATGTGTCTAGCGATATCGTCGCTAATCTTCCAGAGGTGCTACCCGGTACCAACCCTGGAGATTACATGGCCGATGAGGATGCAATAATTTTTGGAACATTTGAGGATGTGGACATATTCAGATTCGAGCACGGGAAGCCTCTCGTCAGACCTGGTACTTCCCTAACAACGATGATGCAAAGATTCCGTGATTGGTACATGGACATCTGCACGAAGTCTGGGAAAAATACTTTGTCGCTCTCGGTTAAAGAGGAGCACGACCTCGTTGGAATTGATGTGTTGTCAGTTCCATTTGATGAGTTCTTCCAGTTCTACAATCAAATGGCCCTCGATAAAACAATCATCACTTGCTGCTGTCTGTAAGTACTACTTCTCTGTAATTAGTTAAGTCTCTATATATAGCTCAGCTCTTTCATTGCCTGTATATATAATTATCCTCACACAATTATGCAGATTGAAGATCGCCGAATTGAAGAAAAGACAAGTAGGTGATATTGGGTTCATTAACACAAATCTCATGGATGAATGGAGTGTTAAACATGATGCCAGACAAACCGATGCCAAGTAGCTCGCATCGTTACTTCGAAATCAAAACAAAGCTACAATACTCTTTCCTTACGAATACAAGTGAGTGTTACTGTCTTGTGCATATTCTATTTCCCTTATTACTCGAGGTTATAGTAATGTAATTAATGAGTTATGCATGCTTGCGCAGGTACCACTTTTTTCTGCTAGAGATTAAGCTTGAGCAGGTACTAGTAACCGTCATAGACTCCCAACGAAAAAATTCGGAGGAGTTTGCGACCATGACTAAAATTCTCGAGAAGTAAGTTCAATCGATCATTATCGCACCGTATCGGCAACTTTTTTCATTTCCTGATATCAAGTACTTTTTTTCTTTGTCTGGCAGGGTTTGGAAAAAATCCACCGCACAAGCTCCGGGACTGCCGGCGCAACTGATATGTAACCACCTGAAAGTAAGTACTAGCTAGTAGCTAGTTCCGCGTATCTCCCATTGATTCTAGCTAATTTCATCAATACCATTTAGCATGCTTGCTTATCAGTTTGATTGACCTCTATTTCTTGTAAAGTGGTTGTGGCAGGAACCCGGGAATGATCTGTGTGGATACTACATTTGCGAGTTCATCCACCACACCACATGTGAGCGGGGCTACTCTAAACAACAATATGAAGTGCGTAAGCAATAATATTTACAATTTTTTTATTACCATCATTTGTGTACAGTTTTATTCATAAATATGTATTGACCCCCTTCTTGAAATTAGATGTGGCAGACGCGGGATGAACTACTACCCCAAGATCGCATACGAGCAATTCAAGAGGAATTGGCGAGATTCTTTCTTGACCACGTCATCGACAAACACGAAGAATACCATGTGGAAGTTGAGTTCAGATATTAGGGGACGTAAGAGATCTTATATATATATATATATATATATATATATATATATATATATATATATATATATATATATATATATATATATATATGTATGTATATATATATATATATATGTAGCCAGTAGCGTCTAATAGATATACGAAAACTTGTTGTTCGACCAATCTATCAGAGAAGGAGAGGTCGATCACGTCTCTGTGTTCATGACGATCTTCTGTACTTCATGGTTTCCTTCATTTGCTTACTAGCTAGCTAGTGTGTCGAGTCCTCTCTATATGTAGCGTCGACCAAGCACGGAGATAAGAGAGGACACTCCTCTCTATTAGCTAGCTAACACAATATATGAAACCCCTAAATTAACCCTACAAAACCCCCCAACCCCCGCCCCCCTTTCAGAAAAAAACAAACCCAGCCCCTGAACTGCTGACGCGTGGAGGCCTTTTGGTCCCGGTTGGTGGCACCAACCGGGACAAAAGGTCCCTTGCCTGGGCAAGCCGCTACGGCCACGTGGAGTCCTATCTGTACCGGTTCCCGATCGAACCGGGACTGAAGGTGGAGGGCTTTAGTTACGACCCTTTAGTCCCGGTTCGTGAATCGGGACAAATGGCCCTCACGAACCGGTTCGAATGGCCCTTTTTCTACTAGTGATACTATTTATTAAACAATGTTTTTTTAATATAGCTTCGATTTTGTCATTTTTACCCAGATTACTACGGATGTGATTTCTTGGTGAAACTTCATATGCGAGTATACTAGTGGACTATGCATATTTTAAAAAAAGCAGATTTTTTCTATCATTTTTTGAATTTACTATAAGGATGCGCGTGAACCCATGTTCACCAAATCCGTGTCCGCTGACGAGGCTCTATTATACTTGCTCTTATATATCACTCACTTTGACTAGATCCATTACGTACTATTTACCCTTCTGATATTTGTTTCTTTAGTCGCAGTTAGAACACGTGGACCATCTAGAATGCAAGCGTCAGAGTCAACAATGGATTTATGGTGAATACTGAGCTTACCGTTGGGATGATCTATCCAGAGCAGTCAAATGAAGACCTTAACCTGGAAGGTTAGGCGGGGGTGCCAAATCATAGTCGTCTTCTCACAGGAGCTTTCATTGTGAGAGAGACCAGTGACACCAACCGGAAAAAGCAGAGGGTCCCTGCATCTAATGTGTAAGACTACCTACAGTGAGAGTAACATAGATGGTAACATCACACATATCTAGATAAAATAGATGATGTGACAAGCAGTTAACGAAGGAAGAGAAACACGTAGTAACATAGCTAGTTACTAGTACTACGAGTAACATCACACATACAAGGAAAGATAAGTCTATAACCTAAGGCTGGTCATAGTGGGGAGTAATTTAGACTAGTAACAGGCACATGTTACTAGTCTATGTTACTACCTATATAGTGCATAGTATCATAGATTAGTATCACAGGTGATCTTATTTATTGACATGCATGACACATAGTAGCATCACATTTATTATCTTACGGTATCTACCTATGTTACTACTACCTCCGTCTCAGTTTACAAGTCCTGCGCGTATACCTAGGTTGTCAATTTTATCACCCTAATATAAACTATATAACAAAAAAATTATACCTTTTGAAAGTAGAAACTCAGTAGTTTACGTTGGTATATTTTTTGTAATATATGACTTGTATTATGTTGGTCAAATTGACGACCTAGGGGTACGCGCACGCCCTCTAAACTGAGAGAGAGGTAGTATAATCATTTCTCCCTTCTTTAATTGCCTGCCACATAAGCATGTTTGCAGGTCCCAAATGCATGATACTACTTATGTTACCCCACTATGGCCAGCCTAATAAGTTTGGCATGTCTTAGTCGAAAGACTGAAGGACTGCATTGAATACAGAACAGATAAGTTTGGTGGTGGTTCATAGACCCTCTCCGTTGCCAAGCCGTAGTGAATGCTGGGTCCTCGTAGTTTTTTGTAATAAATACTGAAGGACTGCTTTGAATGCAGAACAGATAAGTTTGGGGTGGTTCATAGAATGCAGAACAGATAAGTTTGGTGGTGGTTCATAGACCCTGTCAGTTGCCATCTCGTACTGAATTATGGGTCCTCGTTAAATTATTGTCATGCTGGATCCACACGCAAATTCTCTGTTCCAACACGAAAATATCATTGGAGGTTTCTTTTGTGATAGAAAGACCGAAGGACTGCTTTGAATGCAGAACAGATAAGTTTGGTGGTGGTTCATAGACCCTGTCCGTTGCCATGCCGTAGTGAATGCTGGGTCCTCGTCAAATTTATACGTATCATGCTGGATCCACACGCGAATTCTCTGCTCCAACACGGAAACATTATTGGAGGTTTCTTTTTGTACTTGAAAGAAATGCTTCTGAGTTATTTGGCATAGTTTTGTTTAGGTACGGACGTATGAAGACACATTTTTTGTTAGATACATCCAACAATACTAACACAAGTAATTTGGGACGGAGGTAATATTATTTATGGTAATTGGTGTCAATTGAGACTTCATATGAAAAAATCATTCGACTAAGACATAGCGGAACAATTACGCTAGAAATAGCCACACAAAAGGGAGAAAGACCATGGGATCGACACGGGACGAGAAAGTCATAGACGCCATGAATCGCGGCTAGATAGCTAACATCACCAAGGAAGCCATATGTGGCTGGAAGAGCCATACATGGCCTTGATGACTACCGCGTATGATTGGGACTTGGAGTTTCTCAGCTCGAGCTCAAATGAATATTTTATAACAAACATTGACAAATGTTTTGAGTGCTTGCAAAAATTCATCGCGGAATCATATTTTTGAAAGGCGTGGCAAAAAGATAATTCGATGCTCTGAAAAAGTTAGTTTCAAAAGTATTTTGAAGCACTGATTTTGTGTTTTTTGCCACTAACTTTCACAAATGTGATTCATGATGAAACTTTGCAAGCTTTTAGAACATTTGTCAATCTTTGTCATAAAAAAATATATTTTTTAAAAAGCAATGCTTTTCATTTTTGCAGTTCATCTAGAGCTCATTTGAGCTCACGGGCAGAAGGTGACTTTCTGTATGACTACCGCACCTCTTCTTCCCACGATTTTGATATATCATAATAGTGAAAAGGGACAGCTTGTACATACATATGTGGTTTAGTTAATTTATTTATTTGTACATACAACCTGCACACTGGTATGGTACAGGTTACGTAGTACATTGTCCGGAGTCGGCTCGATGTATAATAGCTAGGGCGTCCTTGCTTCCAGTTTGCTATAGTAGTTGCATTGCATGTCCATCTTCAGTCAGTCTGGTTCTTCATATGCAACAGATGCAATTTATTTGGTTTTCTGCATCGCATGAAGGGGCAGTTACCCCGCCGCCACCATCCAGCCGCCACCGTCTGCACACCTCTTGCACCGGCCGCCGCTCCCTCCTCTTCCGACGCAGCTTCTCCCGATCCCGATCCCACCTGGAGCCGCTGCACAGCCGTGCTAGCCACTCCCGCTCGCTCCCGTCGATACTCCATCGATAGCCGCCAGCGCCTCCATCGATACATCGCTAGCCGCCAGCCCCATCCTACTCGATCGCTCCTGCCAGCTCTTCCCACGAGCCAAATCCCGCCTGATCGGTGCACCAGCCCCGAGCCGTGATCGCTACCTGTCACGCCCCGCCAGCTCGCTTCTCCCGATCGCCGCCATGACGTCCTCTGGTTCCTCCTCCTACAACCCCTTCGCCGGGCCGGACCCCGCTGACATCCGCGACATCAACATCCACGACCGCGTTCCCATCGTCCTTGATGCCACCGACGACACGTACTTCGCGTGGAAGATGTATTTCTCGTTGCTCTTCCGTGAGAACAATCTCGTTGATCACGTTGACGGCTCCGTCGACTCCCGCGCCATGGTGGGCAACTCCGAGTAGACCGCGATCGACGCCACACTCATCCGGTGGTTCTTCACCACCATCTCGAAGGACCTGTTTCACACGGTAGTGAGGGATGGTGATGACGCCCGCGCCGTGTGGGTCAAGCTCAATGGCCTCTTCATCAACAACAAGCTTCAGTGCCGCGTTTTTTTGCAGCATGAATTTTTTGACTGTCATCAGGATGATCAGTCTATCGATGACTACTGCCGCCGCCTGAAGATGTTGGTAGATGAGCTCCGTGACATTGGCGCCAAGGTTGATGACGACCTCCTCCTCAGCACGCTCACTGCCGGCCTCAACGAGGACTTCGGTAATGCCGCCTCCAACCTCTCCCTCATCACGGGGCCCTCCTTTCCCAAGTTTGTGGCATACTTGCGGTTGGAGGAGCGCCGGATGAAGGGGGTCAAGAAGCGTGTGCAGCACCACGCCCTCGCCACCGGCACCTCGCGTGGCGCCCCACCATCGGCCGCCCCGCCCGCGCCTGCACCCCGCCACCAGCCGACGCCACCCGCGCCTCCGGGGTTCTACCCCCTCCCGTCTGCACCCCCCAGCAGCCACAGCAGGGTGGCGGGCGCTGCGGCAACCGTCGTGGGGGCAGTCACAAACAGGCGCAAGGGGGCGCTCCTCCTCAGCAACAGCAGCAGGCCACCCCGCCCTGGACTTACGGCACCAACTCATGGTTCCGCGGGCTCCCGCTCCGGGCATCCTCGGGCCTCGTCCGGCAAGCCACCAGGCGCTCTTCACCGCGCAGAACGCCGCCCCCTACAGCAGCTACGGTGTTGCGCCTGCGCCCGCACCTTCCTACGGTGTCGCGTCGGCCTTCGGCGCCTACGGCGCCGCTCCCGCGCCGGCCTACGGAGGGTTTCTCCCTTCCCAGGTGCCGCCGCCGTGGGATCCGGCCCTCCTTGCTGCTCTGCACTCGGCTCCGTCACCAAGTAACTACGGTGGCGGAGGTGACTGGTGCATGGACTCGGGCGCCACCGCTCACATAACTGCTCATCCCGGTAACCTCACGTCTTCCACCCCCGTTCATACTCCCACTCGCATTACCGTTGGTAAAGGTTCCTCCCTACCCATTACACATGTCGGTCATATGTCATTCCCTCTACTTCTACTCCTGTCAGTATGTCTAATGTTCTTGTGTCTCCTGACTTAGTCACTAATCTCGTTTCTGTTCGTCGCCTTGCTCGTGAGAATCCTATCACTGTTGAATTTGACGATATCGGTTTTTCTATGAAGGACGCCCGTACACGGATGGTACTCCACATATGTGATAGCCCGGACGACCTTTATCCGATGCATCCCTCAGGCGCCACCACCACTTGTCGTCCCGCCGCCTTCGCCGCTAGTGTCGATCTTTGGCATGCCCGTCTCAGTCATCCCAACTCCACCGTTATGCGTCAGATTCTTCAGAATTTTTCTTTCTTATGTAATAAGATTGGCGACCACACTTGTGAGGCTTGCCGTCTTGGCAAGCACGTTCGTCTTCCCTTTAGCGAGTCTACAAACATTTCCACCTTTCCATTTCAGTTATTGCATAGTGATGTTTGGACGTCCCCGGTTGCAAGCAACACGGGCTACTTATACTATTTGGTGATATTGGATGATTTTTCTCATTATGTGTGGACATTCCCTCTCCGTCGCAAGTCCAATGCTCTCACCACACTCACAGCCTTTTATTCATATGTCACCACATAGTGCGGTCGTCCAATTCTCGCCTTGCAAACTGACAACGGCAAGGAGTTTGACAACGTCACCGTCCGCAATCTTCTTGCGTCCCATGGCACCATCTTTCGCCTCACCTGTCCCTACACGTCACAACAGAATGGTCACGCCGAGCGCGTCAATCGCACTCTTAGTGACTGTGTCCGCATGTTGCTCTTCCACTCCTACGTGCCTCCTCAGTTCTGGCCAGACGCGCTCGCGACTGCCAGCCTCCTTATTAACATTCGCCCGTGTCGTTCCCACTGGAACTATACTCCTCACTAGCTCCACTTCGGTGCGGTTCCTTCTTATGATGGTCTTCGCATCTTCGGGTGTCTCTGTTATCCTAGCATCGCGTCCACTACTCCTCACAAACTCGCTCCCCGGTCGCTTCCTTGCATCTTCCTCGGTTATCCTCCCAACACCAAAGGTTACCGGTGCTATGATCCAGTGTCCCACCGCGTTTTCACTTTGCGGCATGTGTACTTTGATGAGTTGGTGTTCCCGTTTCAGCAGGTGCCATCACCTTCAGCGTCTCCCGCGGTGCGGTTCGCCCCTGCCTCCACCTCTGGCGGACCGCCCAGCCGCACACCGGACTCGGCCCTGCCCGCGCTCCCTGCGCCGGCGGCCCCTGTTGCTGTGGCCACTTCTGCGGCCCCTGCCATGGCCCCCGTCACCATGGCCCCTGCGGCGGCCCCCGTCGTCGCGGCCCCCTCGGCCGCCCCTGCCGCGGGCCCCTCCGCCGCTCCCGATGCGGCCCCCGCAGCCCCCATCGTTGCGGCCGCCCCCGACACTGGTGTGGTCACTCGGGCTCGGACCGGGACACTTCGTCCCAGCCCGCGCTACCCGTCGGATGAGTACGCGTGTGCTGCATCTACCTCGGCGCCGTCTCCGCTCCCCACCTCCGCTCGCGCAGCCCTTTGGGATCCGAACTGGCTAGCTGCGATGCGTGAGGAGTTTGACGCCCTGTAGCGCAACCGTACGTGGCAGCCTATTCAGCGGCCTCCCCGTGCCAATGTCATCACTGGCAAGTGGGTCTTCCACCACAAGACACGCCCCGACGGTTCTCTCGAGCGCTACAAGGCGCGTTGGGTGGTGCGCGGCTTCCGCCAGCGTGCCGGCGTGGACTTCACCCACACCTTCGCCCCGGTTGTCAAACTGGGCACGATTTACGCGGTTCTCCAGCTTGTTGTATCTCGCCCTGGCTAGTCCACCAGCTCGATGTGTCCAATGCTTTATTGCATGGCCATCTCGACGAGCAGGTGTTCTGTCAGCAGCCTACTGGTTTCGTCGACACCGACTATCCGGACCATGTGTGCTTGCTCTCCCATTCTTTCTACGGGTTGAAGCAGGCACCTCGGGCCTGGTACCAGCAGATCGCGGCCTTCCTTCAGCAGCAGGGGTTCCGGTCCACACGGTCCGATGCCTTCCTGTTTGTCTATCACCAGGGCCCTACCACTACGTACCTCCTACTATATGTCGACGACATCATCCTGACTGCATCCTCGCCAGCGCTACTTCAGCAAATCACAGCTCGCCTCGGCACCGAGTTCGCCCTCAAGGACTTGGGGGCTCTCTACTACTTCCTCGATATCAAGGTCGTGCGCCGGGCCACTGGCTTCTTCCTGCACCAGCAGAAGTATGCCTCCGAGCTTCTGGAGCGAGCGGGCATGCTTAACTGCAAGCTTGCTCCCACGCCTGTCGACACGAAGGCTAAGGTGTCCACCGCCGAGGGTTCTCCGGCGTCCGACGCTCCCTTCTACCGCTCCATCGTCAGTGCGCTTCAGTACCTCACACTGACGCATCCGGACATTCAGTATGCTGTCCAGCAAGTGTGCCTTCATATGCATGCTCCTCGTGACACCCATTGGGCTCTCGTGAAACGTATACTTCGGTACATACGTGGCACCATAGCCATGGGTCTCACCCTGACGGCAACACCTGACACCAGCCTTGTCGCCTACTCCGACGCCGACTGGGTTGGGTGTCCCGACACTCGACGCTCCACTTCCGGCCACTGCGTCTACCTCGGGCCCTCTCTGATTTCGTGGTCGTCTAAACGACAACCCACGGTCTCACGATCCAGCGCCTAGGTTGAGTACCGGGCCGTGGCCAACGTCGTTGCGGAGTGCTGTTGGCTATGACAGCTACTTCAGGAGCTGCTATGTGAGGTTACCAAGGCGGCGCTCGTCTACTGTGATAACGTATCCGCGGTGTACCTTGCTGCCAACCATGTCCATCATCGACGGACGAAGCATATTGAGCTCGACATCCACTTCGTCAGGGAGCACGTCGCCCTTGGTCGTGTTCGTGTTCTACACGTACCCACCGATCAGCAGTTCGCCGATGTCATGACGAAGGGACTACCCACCTCAACCTTACACTAGTAGAAAAACACCTATTAGTCCAGGTTCGTAAGGGCCTTTAGTCCCGGTTCATGAACCGGGACTAATGGGTCGTTACTAATACCTCCCCCCTTTAGTCCCGGTTCTAACACGAACCGGGACAGATGGTCCTCCACGTGGCCGGTGCGCCGAGCCCAGGCAGGGGGGCCTTTGGTCCTGGTTGGTGGCACCAACAAGGACCAAAAGGCATCCACACGTCAGCATTCCAGTGGCTGTGGCTTTTGTTTTTTGTTTTTGAGGGGGGGGGGGGGTTGGGGGTTTTGGGGGTTAATTTAGGTGTTTCATATATTATGTTAGCTAGCTAATTAATAGAGAGAAGTGTCCTCTCTTATGTCCGTGCTTGGTCGACGCTACGTACTATATACATATAGCCATCGACACGCTAGCTAGTAAGAAAATGAAGGGAACCATCGAGTACAGAAGTTCGCCATGCATACCGAGAGAAATGATCGATCGACCTCTCCTTCTCCGAGAGATTGGTCGAACAACAAGTTTTCGTATCATGTACGTCCGACGCTACTGGCTACATACATGTACAATATATAAGATCTCTCAATTATAGTACCCTAGCATTTGAAATCAACTTCTACATGGTATTCTTCGGCTTTATTGATGACGTGGTCAAGAAAGAATCCCGCCAATTCCCCTTGAATTGCTTTCATGCGATCTGGTTCTAGGAGTTCATTCTGCATCTGCCACGTCTAATTTGAAGAAGGGGTTTAATTAATACATATATATGAATGAAACTCAACAGTAATAATGGTGTAATAAAATGAAATTGTGAATATTATTAATTGCTTACGCACTTCATATTGTCTTTGAGAGTAGCCCCGCTTGTTTTTCAAAGTCGCGGTGTGGATGAACTCGCACACGTAGTATCCACAGAAATCATTCCCTTGTTCCTGCAACAAGCACTTTACGAGAAATAGAGGTCAATCAAACTGGTAATGAAGCATTATAAATGGCATTGATGAAAGTATAGCTATAGAATCAACGAGAGATGCGCACAACTAGCTAGCCAGTAGTACTTACTTTCGGGTATGTATATCGCAGCTCCTTCGGCAGTCCCGGAGCTTGTGTGGTGAACTGTTTCCAAACCCTGCAAGACAAACTAAATAATTATTATTACTTTAGATATCAGGAAATGAACAAAAAGTTGCCGATATGGTGCGATAATGATCGATTGTACTTACTTGCTGAGCATTTCAGTCATGTCCGCATAGGTGCTGGGATCTTTCCGTCTCGAGTCTAAGACGGTTAATAGTCCACGCTCAAGCTTAATCTCCAGAAGAATATAGTGGAAACTGCGCACGCATGCATAACTCATCAATTACATTATTATAACCTCGCTCGAGTAATAAGGGAAACCGAATATGCAAACGATCAGTAACACTCACTTGCTGTTGTAAGGAAAGAGTATGGTATCTTTGTTTTGATTTTTGATCAACGATTGTAGCAAGTTGTCCTCGGCCTCTTTGACGTCCTTTTCAACCTGAAATACATCTATGATATTTGTGTTAATGAACCCAATATCATAGATTTCATTTTTTTGCATTCGACGATGTTCAATCTGCATAATATATTGAGGACGATTAATTATAAATACATGCAATGAAAGAGCCGAGCTATATATAGAGACTTAATGACAGAAATAGTACTTACAACAGATCAGTTCAAGGCAGTAGCAAAAGACCATTAATTTATCAAGGGCCTTTTGATTGAAGAACGCGAAGAACTCCTCAAATGGAACACACAACAGATCAGTTCCAACAAGGTCGTGCTCCTCTTTAATGTGCAGATACAAACTATTCGCCCCCCCAGACTCTCTGCAGGTTTTCATGTACCAAGTATGGAACCTTCGCATCACCGTTGTTAGAGATTTTTCATCTTTGACGAGAGGCTTCCCGTACTCGTATCTGTGTTCTTCCACCATCATGTAATCAGGAAGTGCATCGTCAGGCAGGTAGTCTTGTAGGTTGCCATAACCGGCCACCATCCCCGGAACATTAGCGACGATGTTGCCGCTAGACACATTGAGCGGGGGGCACTATTGGTTTGCTTGTTCGCCGAGCTGGTCAATTTTTTTCGCAGCTGCTCGTTCTTTTGCTCTTTGATGTCTGACAGTACTTCCCGACCACTCCGCTTGGAGATATGTCTGTTCAGTAATGCGCTCATAGTTGGTTCTCGGCGGAGACTTTGCCGGTTTCCTCAGGGCATCGAGAGTGCGCTTTGCTTTCACCGGATCTACCTTCTCCTCCGGAGGTGGATGTCTCTTTGCTTTCACCCCTTCAAAGAACTCCTTCATGTGTGTCTGCACGATCGTATTGTTTTCCTCCTCGGTCCTCTCGTACGGTAACTTCTCTAGAGGCTTTAGAGGTCGACCATATCTGTATTGCCTCTCTCCTCTTCTTGGGCTGCTAGACGCCGGAGCAGACGGAGCGGCTGCGGCGTCTGTCTTCTTTCGTGCTTGCTTACGAGGCGGAGGAGAAGGACTACGACGCGCCGGAGCAGCCGGGGCGGCGGCGGGTCTCTTCCGCCCTTGCTGGCGAGGCGGAGAAGGAGGAGGCTGCTGGCTGCTCGGAAGCGCCGGCGCAGGCGGAGAAGGAGGCGGAGTGCGGCCACGTGCCGAAGAAGGAGGTGGAGTGCCGCCACGCGCCGCAGAAGGAGGCGGAGTGCCGCCATGCGTGCCCTGATCGTCACTCGCTGGAGAAGGAGGCGGTGGAGGAGGCGGAGTGCCGCCACGCGTGCCCTGATCGTCACTCGCCGTAGGAGGAGGCGGTGGAGGAGGCGGAGTGCCCTGACTCGCCGGAGGAGGAGGAGGAGGCGGAGGCGTCCAGTTCAGAAGGTTGATGAGCTCCTTCCACCATAGGCATGGAGTCTTTAGAGTAGAACCCAGCCTAGTCTCCCCTTCACCGGTAGGGTGCTCAAGCACGAGGTCCTCAAATCCCTCCGTTATTTCATCCACCATCACCTTAGCATATCCTTCTGGAATCGGCTGGCAGTGATAAGTTGTGCTGGGTCCACTAGGATAAACTTGGCCAATAGCCACCTTGACCTTCAAATTCATCCATCGCGCCATAATGTGGCAATTTTGAGACTCCGTGATACCATCCACGGGATAGCTGGTAGGAGCCGTCAAGACATGCTCCGGCTGAAGCAGCTCGGTGGAAGCCACGCTGCTTCGCCGCTGAGATGGCGGGGCAGCTTCGGGGGAAGCTTCGGCAGGTCGTTTGCGGCGATCTGCTGCTTCTCGTTCCTCTAGCCCCATTACCCTTTCGTGCACCGCCTGCAGTTGGTCCTGCTCCAGTTTCTTCCTCCTCTCGTGGGTTTTGTAACCCCCTG
The DNA here is from genome assembly GCA_963921465.1 of Triticum timopheevii. Taxonomy (NCBI): domain Eukaryota; kingdom Viridiplantae; phylum Streptophyta; class Magnoliopsida; order Poales; family Poaceae; genus Triticum; species Triticum timopheevii. The sequence continues at coordinate 652,727,729 of OY997266.1, forward strand.
CGTCCGGAAAACCAACCTTCCATGGAATGCTGCCTGGCGTGCCTCGTGTCCGTCCAGGGTGCTCAGGATTCCCAAGGGCCATTGTGAGCTCGTCCTTCTCCCTGTTTGGAAGGAACGTCCCTCGCTGCACTGCATCGGTATAGTGTCGAAGGTTCTTGACTGGTATTTGCAGTTGCTCGTCCGTCCACTGGCACTTCCCTGTTGCAGGGTCCAAGGTTTCGCCAGCCCCGAAGAACCAAGTCCGGCAACGGTCTGGCCAGTACATTGTCTCTGGTTCGATCCCTTTTTCAAGAAGATCATTCTCAGCCTTGGACCACTTAGGCCGGGCTTTGAGGTAGCCACCTGACCCCGTGCGATGGTGAAGCTTCTTCTTCGGAGAATTTTTCTTGTTTGTCGCCGACATCTTCTTACCCTTTTTCGTTGTCTTGTGGGCCACAAATGCGGGCCAGTGATATTTGATCTTCTCATATTTGCAGATGAATTCTGGTGTCTTTTCTTTCTCGACAAACTGGTTCAGCTCTTTCCTCCACCTCCTCATTAGGGTTGCCATCTTCTTAAGAGCACAAGACTTGATTAATTGCTCTTTAACTGGCTTCTCTGGATCCTCCTCTGGCGGTAAGGTGAAATTTGCCTTCAGCTCAGTCCAAAGATCTTCTTTCTGCATATCATTGACATAAGACACCTCAGGGTCTTCCTCCTTAGGCTTATACCATAGCTGGATGCTGATTGGGATCTTGTCCCTAACAAGAATCCCGCACTGAGCAGAAAATGCCTTCCTTGTCCGGATGGGTTCAATCGGTTCGCCGTCGGGCACGATTTCTATGATCTCAAACTTTTCATCCGAGCTCAACTTTTTCTTCGGGCCTCGCCTCCTTACCGAAGTTGTGCTCGATCCGGAGGGCTAGAAATTATAAGGAAGAAAGACGAGAGTAATTAATATGTGTACATATACCAAAACAATGGACGCATCAATTAACTAGTCAGCACGGGCTTAACTAATATATATATACCTGGCCGGACTCGGTTCGGTGACCGGAGCAGTCAGCATGGTCTCCTTCTTGTACCTCCATTGTGTCACAGGAGCCATCATGAACATAGTCCTCTTCTTGTACCGGCATTAATGGGTCGAAGCCATCATGAACATAGCCCTCTTCTTCACCCAGTCCTTCCTGACCATCAGTGTCGTTGAGGAATGACGCAACTTCATCACTTCCTTGTGCGATTATGTCCCCCAACATCGCTTCTGTTTCTTCGTCTCGGGAGTGCTCCATAGTTTCTGCAAATATTTACAACATGTCAATTATTATTCAAACTTGGTACCGATGGATATATATATATATATATATATATATATATATATATATATATATATATGTATGTATATGTATATATATATATATATATATATATATATATATATATATATATTAGTGGCAAACATAGAACTAGCTAGCTAATCACAATAAGGAATCATGTTAGTGGCCTCGACGCTGCTTCTCTAGGGTTTGGGGTCACCTCGACACAATGCTTCAAGGGTTTGGGGTGGCCTCGATGACAACGCTCTTTTAACTTGGTAAATTTGGGTGGCCTCGAGAGAGTTAATTTGTCGGGTAGGGGCGCGGCGGGAAGGGGTAGGAGACCAACATCGTTTTCTCTCTAGGGTTTGGGTGTCCTCGAGAGTTTTGGTCGAGCGAGAGGGCCGAGGGGGTGCTGCCGTTGTATAAGTTATCACGGTCAAGAGGGGATATATATATCGACCGCCCCTCATGTCGAAGTTATCTCGAGGGGGTTATATCGACAATGACGTGACATACATATACATGGGAAAATAATGTTATCGGGGAGGGGGTATCGGTACCCCCACTCGTGTTGAAGTTTCTTCTTTCTCCTCTATTCCTTTCTTCTTCCTCTACTCTTATTTTTCTTCTTCTCCCTCGAGAGAGGAAAATAAGGAAAAGGAAGAAAAGAGGAAGAAGGAAGAAGAAAAAAAAGAAGAAAAAAAGAGGAGAAGAAGAAAGGAATAGAGGAGAAGAAGAAAAATAGAATTTCTATTTTTCTTCTTCTCCTCTTCTTTTTCTTCTTTTTTCCTCTTCTTATTTATTTCTCCTCTTCTTCCTCTCCTCTTTTTCTGCTTTCTTCCTCTTCTTATTTTCCTTTTTCCTCTCATTCTTTTTCTTCTTCTTCTTCCTTCTTCCTTCTTCCTCTTTTCTTCCTTTTCCTTATTTTACTTTCTCCTCTACACTAACCTAAAATGCACTAACCTAAAATCGATATCTACTAACAACCTAAATATAAAATTATTACATATATGAAAAAACATATATAAACAAAAAAATGCTATGAACATTATATTCATACATACATATATAGCCCCATCCATTCATCATATATATAGCTACCACATACATATATACATTATATATATGAAAAAAATGCAATGAACAAAAAACATACACTTATGAAAAAAAATACTATGAACATGTACACATATATACACATACAAATACATATACACAAAAAAATGCAAAAAAATACTATGGAGGAAAATGCAGGGCAGGGGCGGCGGGCGGCGCGCGGCGGCCGCGCAGGGCAGGGGCGGCGGCGTGCCAGCCGCGCAGGACAGGGGCGACAAGTGGTGGCCGCGCAGGGCAGGGGCGGCGCGCGGTGGCCGCGCAGGGCAGGGGCGATGGCGCGGCGGCCGCACAGGACAGGGGCGGCGCGCACCGGCGGCGCAGGGCCGGCAGCGCGGTGGCCGCACAGGGGCGCGGGAGCAGGCTATGCTCACAGGGGGCGGCGACGACGGCGAAGGCGAGCAGCCTGACGGCGTCGGTGGCGGCGGTGACGGCAAGGTAGAGCAGGAGCGGCGGGCGGCGACGGTGACGAGGAGGAGCAGGGGGCGTCGGGAGAGAAGTGGGCGATTTGGCCGGAAACTGCTAAGTGCTGCTTATATAGCATAGCCTTTAGTCCCAGTTGGTGGCACCAACCGGTACTAATGCACCCTTTAGGCCTCTTTTCAGCAGCCCAAAGGGCGGGAAGCGGCGGCCTTTGGTCACGGTTGGTGGCTCCAACCTGGACTAAAGGGTGGCCAGTGGTACCGGTTCGTGGTACCAACCGGTACCAATGCACCCCCTTTAGTCCCGGTTGGTGCCACCAACCGGGACCAAAGGCCCCTGTGCTGCCCGCGTCGGGGCCAAAGTTTAGTCCCACCTCGCTAGTTGAGAGGGGCGCGCAGTGGTTTATAAGCCCCACTGCCGCACCCCACTTGAGCTCCTCTCGACCGCAGGCATTCGGGCCTACTTGCTAAACTTTGCCTGGTGGGCATTCTGGGCCTACGGCGGGCCTGAATCCTGGCCCATAGTAGGGTTTCATGTCGTATTCACGCCGTGGGGGCCCAGTAGGAGGCATTTTTTTCTTTACTTATTGTTGCTATTTTTATTTTTTTTCCTTTTTTTTGTTTTGTTTTGTTTTCTGTATTATTTATTTTATTTTGTTTTTTGTTTTATTTTTTAATTCTTTTTGCTTTTAGTTTTAGGAAAATTATAAACTTTCTGTTAGTGCCATTAGTTTTCAAATTTGAAAACACTTTTTTTTGTTTTTTTGTTTTCTTTCTTGCTTTATTTATTTTATTTTGTTTCTACTTACAACAAAATACTTATTGTTGCTATTTTTAATTATTACGAGGGCCGAACCATAAGACATTATAGCATTTCAAATGAACTCTGAAAAAGTTAAAAGTTGGCATGGTATCATAAATTGACCCACACATAGCATGTGCATATACAAAACGGACAATGGTATTATACTTGTTAGTTACAAAGTTGGCATGGTATCATCATAATAGTTGCGGGAGAAAGTCTTCACTTTTTCTTCGCTTGTGTCATTTGCTTATTGCGCCGTAACCATGGATAATCTTCATCGTTTATCAAGATGCTGGGGTCAGCCTTGACTTTAAAGGGAGGAATTTCATGAAACTTTTCATAATCTTCAGACATGTCTGTCTTGTCCTCCACTCCCACGATGTCCATTTTTCCTGAAAGAACTATGTGGCGCTTTGGCTCATCGTATGATGTATTCGCTTCCTTATCTTCTCTCTTTCTCGGTCTGGTAGACATGTCCTTCACATAGATAACCTGTGCCACATCATTGGCTAGGACAAACGGTTCGTCAGTGTACCCAAGATTTTTCAGATCCACTGTTGTCATTCCGTACTGTGGGTCTACCTGTACCCCGCCTCCTAACAGATTGACCCATTTGCACTTAAACAAAGGGACCTTAAAAATATGTCCGTAGTCAAGTTCTCATATGTCCACTATGTAACCATAATATGTGTCCTTTCCCCTCTCGGTTGTTGCATCAAAGCGGACACCGCTGTTTTGGTTGGTGCTCTTTTGATCTTGGTCAATCGTGTAAAATGTATTCCCATTTATCTCGTATCCTTTCCAAATCAATACAGTCAAAGATGGTCCCCTGGACAACAAGTACAGCTCATCACAAACAGTGTTGTCACCTCTGATACGTGCTTCCAACCAACTGCTGAAAGTCCTGATGTGTTCACATGTAATCCAGTCGTCGCACTGCTCCGGGTGTTTGTAGCGCAAACTGTTCTTGTGTTCATCGATGTACGGGGTCACCAAGGTAGAGTTCTGTAGAACTGTGTAGTGTGCTTGAGACCAAGAATATCCGTCCCTGCATATTATTGAGTCCCTTCCAAGCGTGCCTTTTCCAGTCAGTCTCCCCTCATACCGCGATTTAGGGAGACCTATCTTTTTAAGGCCAGGAATGAAGTCAACACAAAACCCGATGACATCCTCTGTTTGATGGCCCATGGAGATGCTTCCTTCTGGCCTAGCGCGGTTACGGACATATTTCTTTAGGACTCCCATGAACCTCTCAAAGGGGTACATATTGTGTAGAAATACGGGGCCCAGGATGACAATCTCGTCAACTAGATGAACTAGGACGTGTGTCATGATATTGAAGAAGGATGGTGGGAACACCAGCTCGAAACTGACAAGACATTGCACCACATCACTCCTTAGCCTTGGTATGATTTCTGGATCGATCACCTTCTGAGAGATTGCATTGACGAATGCACATAGCTTCACAATGGCTAATCGGACGTTTCCCGGTAGAAGCCCCCTCAATGCAACCGGAAGCAGTTGCGTCATAATCACGTGGCAGTCATGAGACTTTAGGTTCTGTAACTTTTTCTCTGCCATATTTATTATTCCTTTTATATTCGATGAGAAGCCAGTCGGGACCTTCATACTAAGCAGGCATTCAAAGAAGATTTCCTTCTCTTCTTTGGTAAGAGCATAGCTGGCAGGACCTTCATACTGCTTTAGAGGCATGTCGTCTTTTTCGTGCAAACGTTTGCAGGTCCTCCCGTGCCTCAGTTGTATCTTTTGTCTTCCCATACACGCCCAAGAAGCCTAGCAGGTTCACACAAAGGTTCTTCGTCACGTGCATCACGTCGATCGAAGAGCGGACCTCTAGGTCTTTCCAGTAGGGTAGGTCCCAAAATATAGATTTCTTCTTCCACATGGGTGCGTGTCCCCCAGCGTCACTCGGAATAGCTAGTCCGCCAGGACCCTTTTTAAAGATTACGTGTAAATCATTGCCATAGCAAGTACGTGATCACCGGTACGCATGGCAGGCTTCTTCCGGTGATCTGGCTCGCCTTTGAAATACTTTCCTTTCTTTCGACATTGATGGTTGGTCGGAAGAAATCGACGATGGCCCAGGTACACATTCTTCTTGCAGCTTGCCAGGTATATACTATCGGTGTCAAGTAAACAGTGCGTGCATACGTGGTATCCCTTGTTTGTCTGTCCTGAAAGGTTATTGGGAGCGGGCCAATCGTTGATGGTCACGAACAGCAACGCCTTTAGGTTAAATTCCTCTTGTTTGTGCTCATCCCACGTACGTACACCGTTTCCATTCCACAGCTGTAAAAGTTCGTCAACTAATGGCCTTAGGTACACATCAATGTCGTTGCCGGGTTGCTTAGGGCCTTGGATGAGAACTGACATCATAATGAACTTCCGCTTCATGCACATCCAAGGAGGAAGGTTATAATACATAGAGTCACGGGCCAGGTGCTGTGATTGCTGCTCTGCTCCCCGAAAGGATTAATGCCATCCGCGCTTAAAGCAAACCATACGTTCCTTGGCTCACTTGCAAACTCATCCCAGTACTTTCTCTCGATTTTTCTCCACTGCGACCCGTCAGCGGGTGCTCTCAACTTCCCGTCTTTCTTACGGTCCTCACTGTGCCATTGCATCAACTTGGCATGCTCTCCATTTCTGAACAGACGTTTCAACCGTGGTATTATAGGAGCATACCACATCACCTTCGCAGGAACCCTCTTCCTGGGGGGCTCGCCGTCAACATCACCAGGGTCATCTCGTCTGATCTTATACCGTAATGCACCGCATACCGGGCATGCGTTCAGATTCTTGTACGCACCGCGGTACAGGATGCAGTCATTACGGCATGCATGTATCTTCTGCACCTCCAATCCTAGAGGGCATACGACCTTCTTTACTGCGTATGTACTGTCGGGCAATTCGTTATCCTTTGGAAGATTCTTCTTCAATATTTTCAGTGGCTTCTCAAATCCTTTGTCACGCACAGCATTCTCTGCCTTCCACTGCAGCAATTCCAGTACGGTACCGAGCTTTGTGTTGCCATCTTCGCAATTGGGGTACAACCCTTTTTTGTGGTCCTCTAACATGCGATCGAACTTTAGCTTCTCCTTTTGATTTTCGCATTGCGTCCTTGCATCGACAATGACCCGGCGGAGATCATCATCGTCGGGCACATCGTCTGGTTCCTCTTGATCTTCAGCAGCTTCGCCCGTTGCAGCATCATCGTGCACATCGTCTGGTTCCTCTTGATCTTCAGTAGCATCACCGTATTCAGGGGGCACATAGTTATCATCGTACTCTTCTTCTTCGCCGTCTTCCATCATAACCCCTATTTCTCCGTGCCTCGTCCAAACATTATAGTGTGGCATGAAACCCTTGTAAAGCAGGTGGGTGTGGAGGATTTTCCGGTCAGAGTAAGACTTCATATTCCCACATATAGGGCATGGACAACACATAAAACCATTCTGTTTGTTTGCCTCAGCCACTTTGAGAAAATCATGCACGCCCTTAATGTACTCGGAGGTGTGTCTTGAACCGTACATCCATTGCCGGTTCATCTGCGTGCATTATATATAATTAAGTGTGTCAAAAATCATTACAGAACATCATGAATAGATAATTAAGTGACCAAATTAATAGAAGTTCATCATCACATTAAAACCAAAGTACATACATAGTTCTCATCTAATAACATAAAGCTCTGCAGAGCATCTAAATTAATTAAACCATACACTGAAACTATGTAAAACATTTCAATGCGAAAACAAATGCGATCATAATCGCAACAAATGTAACAACTGATCCAACGGCATAATGATACCAAGCCTCGGTATGAATAGCATATTTTCTAATCTTTCTAATCTTCAAGTGCATTGCATCCTTGATCTAATGATCATCGACGACATCCACAACATGCAACTCCAATATCATCTTCTCCTCCTCAATTTTTCTAATTTTTTCCTTCAACAAATTGTTTTCTTCTTCAACTAAATTTAACCTCTCAACAATAGGGTCGGTTGTAATTTCCGGTTCAACAACCTCCTAGATAAATAAAATCTATGTCACGTTGGTCGGCATAATTGTCATAAACAACAAATGAACCAATAGTTATGAAAAGATAATATATACCACATCCGAATCATAGACCGGACGAGGGCCAACGGGGGCGGATACCAAAACCATCGCACTATATAAGATGCAATAATAAAAGAAAGAAAATTATACAAGTATCTATATAAACATACAAGTAAGAATTTTTTTTCCTTTCAGAAAGAAGATAAGAACAAGAAGCTCACCATGGTGGTGCCGGCGACGAGATCGGCGCGGGCGATCGACGGCGGTGAAGACGGGGACGGGACGTGACTGACCGCTAAACCTAGACAAATATTGAGGAAAATGGAGCTTGGAGGTCGAGCTTGGAGAGGAGAAAGCTTAAGTAGTGTGGCTCGGGCATTCCATCGAACAACTCATGTGCATAGGAGGTGAGCTAGAGCACCACAAAGCTCTCCCCTCGCCGGCCACGAAAAATAGAGCACTAGGAGTGCTCTGCTCGCGGGCGAGGGGTATATATAGGCAACTAATTGGTCCCGGTTGGTGACTTGAACCGGGACTAAAGGGCGGCCTTTGGTCCCGGTTCATGCCACCAACCGGGACCAATGGTGGTGGGCTAGGAGCGAGGCCCATTGGTCCCGGTTCGTCCCACCAACCGGGACCAAAAGGTCCAGACGAACCGGGACCAATGGCCCACGTGGCCCGGCCGGCCCCCGGGGCTCACGAACCGGGTCCAATGCCCCATTGGTCCCGGTTCTTGATTGAACCGGGACTAATGGGCTGGCCCGGCCTGGACCATTGCCCCCTTTTCTACTAGTGTTCGAGGGCTTTCGGTCCAGTCTTTGCGTCACCAACGACACTTCGACTCGGGGGGGGGGGGGGGGGGGTTGAGTATGTTATTTGTGCATGTATATTGACTAGACCCACCTCTATAGTTTGTTGTATAGATTAAGGTAGAGGCCCCACCTTGTACATTATATATACATGCCTATGCACGACAGCAATACATCGATGCACTAAATCATTATCCACACAAACGTAGCAACGTGTAAGAACTATTTTTTTATGTGTTTCTTTTTTTACGTAGCTCAATCCTTTGCTTGGTGTTTCTTTTAAAATGGTGGGACTCTCTATTTCTTTTGCGCAGATGGGTTTAATCCTGGCCGTGGTCTTTTAAAAAGACAGGAATAGTAAGCTTGTACTCCCTCCGTTCCTAAATATTCGTCTTTCTAGAGATTTTAACAGGTAACTATATACAGAGCAAAATGAGTGAATCGACACTCTAAAATATTGTCTATATACATGCGTATGTGGTAGTCCATTTAAAATCTCCAAAAAGACAAATAAGGAACGGAGGGAGCAGGACTCTTAATATGACTTCACGGTCCATATATTAGATCCTTGCCGTCAAATTTACATCCTTCGGTTATTTTCATGTGTTTTCTAGGATTAATGTGGAGCCATCAATGGTGCTTCCAATTAGTAAATATATATATAAGACTCAATAATAGATAGATAAGTACATGATAATTATCTCAATCCAAATTGACAATTGATCACAACATTAATATAGGTTCACAAGATCACAACCCTTGCGCATATGTTGGAGCTCCATGGGTAAGCACGAAAATAAGTATAAACAGGTAGGGCATGGGCATATCCATGGGTACAAGGTTGTAGCCATGCCCTATCCATTACTTAACGCGTAGGGTATGGGTACTACCCATGGATATAAAATTGTGCCCATACCCTGCTATGCGGGTATGGTATCCGAAGGTACCCGTATCCATGGGTAAAATTGCCATCCTTACTCCCACGCGCGGTTGTCGCTGCTGCGGGAGAGGGTGTTGCGGTTGCACGCATTTTTCAAGTGCTACGACTTGAAAGCGGGGCGACCGGAGCTGCCGGCCTTCGCGTCGTGCCAGCCGCCACTACTAGGGAAAAGCCTAGCAGCAGCGCGGGTTTTGGCCCTCTCAGTAGCGCGGGTACCGACGCTACTAATAAGGCGCTACAGCTAACGTATAGCAGTAGCGCCTGTTGACCGACGCTACTGCTACTGATGAATAGCTGTAGCGCTCTTTGGAAAAGGGCGCTATTGATATTATCTGCAGCGCTGTTTAGCAGGAAGCGCTACTGGTAAGTCGGCGCTACTGCTAAATTTCCCCCCTCGCTACTACTAGTTTTATTAGTTTTTTTTCCTGCATATTTGTTTTTTATTTGTTTTGTATTTGAATAGGCTTTATACAATAATCTTTAGCATATCATCCACATACAAATGTAATCATAGCATATACATACAATTAGTCTCATCAAATCATGTCATCATCATAATCATCATCCAACACAAAGTGGTCTCTCGTCATCAATCTCGAAAATAGCGATACAAGTCTCCATTACTTGCAAATACATCGTCATCCATCTAAACAATGATATACGCGAGAATAGCTATCACTTTGAGTACATGAGTTCGTATCCCTCTCTCGCATTAGCGTGAACCTAAACTAAGTACTGCGTGTCGCTCGGAAACCGAAAACCGGTACACCTGGGCCTGACACTCCGGCCACTTGTCGTATATATACTCCTGGCATAGCACTTCTTCGCCATCTATGATCTATGCACCTGCATCGTCACATGAGTCGATGATATGCAACATATATAGTTCAGCAACAGAAACAGACAGACTTGGCAAAAATAGAAACAACATATCATAAGCATAAATAACAAAGTTCATCGTACCCAAAATGACCTAACTAGAGTGATTTTCGCTAGTCGAGGAGGAGAACGTTTTAATTACATCACAAATAAAGTTTCACCGTGCATAACTCAAAGTTTTGTCATAAAAGAAAGTATGGACTAAACGGACATATTGTCATATATCGACAATCACTCCATCATGTCGTGCCATCCATCCATGTCAGGGAGATAGTCATCGAGCTTAGTGAAAGGCTTCATGTCGACAATCACTTCAGGAAAAATAGTGGTCTTTTCAAAAATCAAAAACCTTTGCAAAATGACCTCACTAAACACAGAACCCAATTAAATTGCAAAGGAACACCATTTCTCTAACCCTTCTGACCTAATTCTCTAAAATAAAATTTTCCTCTAACCTAGCCAATCTACTTAACCTAGCTTGTTAATCCAACGAACCTAATTAACCTACCTATTTAACCTAGTTAGTTAATCTAGTTTACCTAGATAATTAACCCTAATTAAACTAGTTAACGCAGCTCGTTCTCTGTCAAAGCCGAAAATAAATTTTGGCACTAATTAACCGGGATAATTAACCTAATTAAACTAGTTAACCTGACTAGTTCTCTGTCAAAGCCCTAACTAAGTTTTTGCACTAACCTAGATAATTAACCTAATTAAACTAGTTAACCTAACTACTTCTCTGTCAAAGCCCTAACTAAATTTTTGCCCTAACCTAGATAATTAACCTAATTAAACTGGCTAACCTATATATGCATGAGAGAGAGAGGAGGGGTGGGGGCTTACAGATGATGGCTCCGGTGGTGGGGACGGAGGCAGTGGTGACGAGGGAGGCAGGGGCGTCTCCGGTGACGGCGAGGGAGGCAGGGGCGTCTCCGGTGACGGCGAGGAAGGCAGTTGTGGCGAGGAAGGATCCGGTGGCGTCGACGGCGGCTCCGGTGGCATTGACGAGGCCGCGCAGCTCCGTGGCGTTGGGGGCGGCTCCGGTGTCCTCGACGGCGCACGGCTCTGGTGGCGTCGACGTCGGCGGCAAAGTGGGGCGACGGTGAATCGGGGAGACGGCGGCGCGCGGGGTGGGTTGAGGGATTTGGAGGAGAAGTGGTGGCCGGGGGGAAACGGTTTTTTGGTTAAGTCAAACTTAGCAGTAGCGCGTTTCGTAAAACGCGCTATAGCTAAGATAGCTATAGCGGTTTTTGCAAAACGCGCTGCTGCTATAGCTATGTAAATTTCTTCCATTTTTTAATTTTCTTTTCTGTTTCTATAGCGGGGGTCTAGGACACGCGCTACAGCTACGTTAGCTATAGCGCCTCTTACAAACACACGCTGCTGCTATGCCTTCCTTCGTTTTTTCACTTTTTCGTTTATTTTGCTTTACTTTTTATTTTTTCCTTTGTCCTTTTTCTATTTCTTTCATTTTCATTTACTTTTCTATTTGTTTTTCATCTTATTTTATTTCCGTTAGTAGTAGCGCTCTTCTTAGGAAACGCGCTGCTAATTATGCCCTAGCGGTAGCGCGTTTCTTCCAAGCCCGCTACTGCTATGCGTAGCCTATCATTCTGCCAATGAGAATATTAGTAGTAGCGCTTTTGCAACTACACGCGCTACTGCTAAGGTTATATCTGTAGCGCGGTTTTTCTTCAATCGCTACTGCTATATAGTACTAGCGCCCTTTTTTGACCCGCGCTGTTGCTAAATTTCTGCGTATAGGGTTTTCCCTAGTAGTGCGCGCTTGCGCGGCAACGACCCGTGGCGACTCCACGTTTGCTATCTTGACCTGACATGGCATGCGCTTTGGGGGTGTGGTGGGGGGAGGGACCGGCCGGATGAGCTCGCCGAAGATAAGAAAACAAACCCTAATACCACCCCCTCCCCACACATATAGCGCCCGACGCGGTGGTTTGCGGGCCGTTCGTGTAATTTTTACGGGCCGGTGCAAATATACCGCTTCTGTTCGAGCCCAAAAACACTTAACTGCCTGCAGCTAGATGGGATGGCGGTGGGATTGCGCATCTGCTACATATGCTCTAAGACTACCCATATAGTGGGGAGTAACATATTTGTAGTGTCAGGCAAGTAGGTTGTAGACGCATATTGTCTTGGTATATGTGATGTTATTCAGACTGGCCTCAGTAGGATTAACTTCAAGAGTAACATCGAGCTCAACTCAGCAGATTTGTCTATGTTGTAATGAGTTAATGAGGAGAGAGCTAAATTGAGTAACTTAGCTAGTTACTCATTTTATGAGTAACATTACAGATACCAAGACAAAGTGAGTCTATAAGGCTGGTCATAGTGGAGAGTAACATATACTAGTATCATGCATATGATACTAGTGTATGATACTACATCTATAGTGCATAGTATCATAAAGTAGTATCATAGATGGTCTCATTTATTGCCATGCATGACACATAGTAGCATAACATTTATTATGTTACGGTATCTATCTATGTTACTATTATCCTCTCTCTTCTTTAATTGCCTGCCACATAAGTATGTTTGCGAGTTCCAAGTACATGATGCTAGTTATGTTACCCCCACTATGGCCAGCCTAACCTAATAAATGAAGTTTTGCATGACACTACACATGTTACTACCCACTATCGACTATGGATGTAGTAATATAGTCTAGGATAACGTGTATGTAACTAGTGTTAGTAATTAGCTACTACCTCCATCCGGGTTTATTAGTCCCCTTCATACTTTTTGCCCAACTTTGACCATAGATTTGACTAACAAATTATAAGTTATATGTCACAAAATTTATATTGTTGCATTCATATTTGAAAGAATTTCCAAAATTATTTTTAAGGTATATAATTTATTTTTCATAGTTAAATCAAAGGTAAAGTTTGACCCAAAATACAAGGACTAATAAACCAGGATGGAAGTAGTATGTTACTCAACTTGTCGTTTTCCTCACTAATTAGTTGTCACATCATTTATTTTTCTTAAGTGTCATCTATGTTACTCTCACTATAGTAGTCTAATATGAACGACCCCCACGTCGTGCGCGTAGTACTATATATATAGGAAAATAATAGGGGAAAACCGCTGTCTACCTCGCATTCTGTTCGGCGCGCTCAAACTTCTTCATGGCCGCATAGCTTCGTGCTCATCTCCTTCGCAATCGCTTCATCTTCTTCAACGGCAAGGTTTGTTCCGTCTGCTCCAGAAGCTAGCTTCCTTCATTCTGTTCTCTGGAGCCGATTTGTTCTGTCTACCTCGCATACTAGTACTATTTCTGCTCCTACGCTTAAGCTCACCTTTCTGGGTCTCACCAGCCAGGGGAACTCATTTTTTCTGGGACCTTCCCCGATAGACCCTATCTCCAGGCTCCAGCCGCCGCCCGGCCGCTCCATTTTCTCCCCCGGCTCCCTCCGTGCCCGCCGCCCTTCGATCTGGGCTCCCCGCCCGCGCCGCCCTTGGCTGCGGAGGCAGCCGCGCGACCAAGGGGCATTTGATAATGAAATCGATGACGGGACTGCAGGGCCTCATCAAGATATAGGTAAACAAACCAGTAGCCGCTGTAGCGAGGGATGAGAGCACCTGATTGTGTACAAAATCTAAAGAAGCCAATTCCTCTGCTTTGCAAACTCAGAGGATTCAGGTGGACATGACAGTGCCAACAAATTAGATTTCCCCCTCCTCTCTAGAGAGAAACACTCGGCTGGTGATCGGGTGGTTCCCTTCCTCAAGCTGGCCGGCCGCTCCTGTCTAAATCGGGTCCCGTTTAAGCCCACTTCTGGTCTAACAGTTTAATAATGTTTTTTTTTAGAAAAACTGAACTATCAAGCTAGCAAAAACTAACTAAACAGCTCTTGCATACTCCGGTTATTTGCCGCCGTCCCCTTGCCTCCAACAGCCACCTAGCCACCTGGATCTGGGTTCAGTTTGTCGATAGATTGGACCCTCTTGGGGCTAGGATTAGGATTTGGCTACTGTTCCTCATCTCAAGCCTCGACAGTGGCGGATGAGAATGTCTTGAAGTTCAGAATCATCTTCAAGGAATAAGGGTCTCCCTGCCCCTTTTCCTACCTGTAGCAGGCTCCCCCTGCGCCGATAATGGGCTGGTGGTGTTTCGTTGTGCTTTGTAGACTACAATATAGGCTACCGGCTAAATTTCCAGTAGGTATGGACTTCCTTGTTGGAGTTAATCTTGTCATGACCTGAACAAGATTAGTCCAAGTTGGAGTTGTGCATGAGTTGTAAAAGTGATGGTGCTTTGATGAAGCTAACTAGGCATGTGGAGAGGGACACCCCATATGGCGATGAAGTAGCAAGCCTGTGTTTCATGTTGTAACTAATCTTGTTATTCGTGTTAAACAAATTTATTTTTTTGGAACGAGGATGTTAAGCATATAGAATTAGTCATGCATTTAGTCCAAGCTGCGGTAAAGTGTGTTCTGTGCACGTCAAGATGTGGTCACGTACACAGTGCAAAGCTGGTCAGTAGTGTTAGTAAGCAGCATGTATAGCATTCCGTAAAGTCCGAGCGGCCAAGTCATGGTGTAGGCAGACATGAAGAAAGAAGCGGGCGTAATAGTTAGTTACAAGACTTGAAAGTGACCCAAACGTTTAGTGTATAGCTAGCTAGCCGGTAGAGTGATAATAGGATCAAGCCGTTCGTGTGTGGCCAGACCGTGTGTGTAGCATGCACAAGTGCGTGTGTGCATGGCTACATGCAATAGTGGTTAGTGGGTGAGGCTGGGTTGGTCAGGCTACTTCATCCCTTGTAATCCAGTTCATTGTCGAGAACAAATACAAGAGAGAAGGCACTATGTGCGTGTGCCAAAGTGTGTGTATCTTCTTCTTCCTTGTGCTTGTGTGCGTGAGTCTTCTTCCTCCTCCTGGGCAAACCCAACATCTCAGGATGTAGCACATATGTATTTATGTCAGGCATATGTGCGTAAGCTAGTGGCAGGATGTAGTTCCTCAAGCATAAGTGCATATGTGTATATATGTGCGTGTGTGTATGAGAGGATGTAGCCTCACAGCATGTGTTGCTGACGAGCATCATGCGAGAGAAGGGATATGTTGCTATAATAGTTTAAGGGTATTTGTTGCTCATGCATGTCTGTCCCCTGTTTTCTTCTCTGTTCTCCGTGCTGGTGTGCCCAACATTTGGTATGGGTTGTGGCCAACATTCCTTGCTATGGATTTCTTTTTGCTGTTGTTTCCAAGTTCGGCCATGTATATTTGCTCTCAAGAGAACTGGCCTCGGAACAATAGAGTTTTTTCTCAATTTCCCAAGAATGCTGATATTGTATTAGTTTTCTTATTATATACACGTCTGAAAAACAGTCTGGCATCTTGTGTAATGTGGATAAAAAGAGAAAAGAAAACACTTATAGTTACATATTTGTTATCACTAGTTCCTTTATGTAATACACACTAATGATTTTGACCCTGATTTTTCTTGTGTACAATTGCATCATCATACACTACAGTGATATTTTTTGTGATTTTTTAAATACAACTGCAATGCTTTAAATTTGAATCCAAAGTTAATTTCCCAAATTTGTATCATGATATCCACGTTTGTGCTTTGTAGATCATATATAAGTCTACCGGGTAAACCTCCAGTGGGTAAGTAATTACTTCTTGTGGATTTCTCCTGTGCAAACATGTCTCAAGAAAACTAATTTGTGCTTTCTCTAATTTTCAAGAGCACCGTGCACTTAGAATGGGAGATAGAAATCTGCTGGAGCGCATACTGTCTGGAGAAGAGAAACCGACGAATCTGGCATTATCACTTTTACAGGAGATAACAGAAAATTTCTCTGAAAAGAGAAAAATTGGTAAGGGCGGATTCGGAGAAGTTTACAAGGTAAGGTTTACTTTTTGGAGAGTATATAATTAAAGATGTGAAGTGGAGTAAAATATTACTACTTAAGATAAGAAACACAATAGGTCTTTGTTTAGTGTGAGGGCTGACAATGACCACTTCTAAATGCTTACCAACAGGGCGTGCTCGAAAATAAGATTGTTGCTGTGAAGAGGATAATTGTGAGTGAACAGACAATAGACAGCAAGTTATTTGACCAAGAGGTCAAAAACTTGATGGAGATTATTATTAGCCATCCAAATGTTGTCCGCTTTCTCGGCTTCTGTTCAAATACAGACCGTGAATTGATAAAAATTCCAGGATCAGCAGAATATGTTTTTATCAACAAAATAGAAAGATTACTTTGTTTCGAATATATCAGCAACAGAAGCCTTGATAAACATATTACCGGTATGAAAATGTTTCATTTCATGCAGCTCTTCCATTTTTTGTATCTTTTTTTCTCTTACTAGTAAACTTCATGTCAGGTTGTACAAATTTTTAGTGTCATACTTCCATTAAAATGTTATACCATTCCTCAGTATACTGTTTAGCATATCGATTTGAACATTTCATCCTTTGTAATTGACTTTCCCCCCTTTCTTGTACAGATGAATTAAGAGGCCTTGAATGGAGTATACGATACAAGATAATCAATGGAATCTGTCATGGTTTGCATTACCTTCATGAAGAAAATAATATTATCCATATGGACCTCAAACCAGGCAATATAATGCTAGATGATGATATGGTACCAAAGATAACAGATTTTGGTCTATCAAGACTTGATAAAAACACACATACTAGCGGTACCCGTTTTATTACACAGTAAGCTATGCTTCAAGATATCCTATTGTCTTTTGTGGCATTTACTTAGAATCTCTTTATTACACAGTAAGCTATGCTTCAAGAGATCCTATTGTCTTTTGTGGTATGATGCGTCTACGTTTTGCATTTCCTGCAGAGGATATTGTGCTCCGGAATATGAGAACGGTGGCAAGACGTCAAAAAAGGTAGACATGTATAGTTTGGGTCTTACAATCATTGAACTGGTAACGGGACGTAAGGGCGAGCCAGATAATGTTAATGTAAGAGCCATTTGTCTCAATACCTGGATGCTTCATTTTTAAAACTATGCCAAAGTTTTGCATTTCATTTTTACTCTTTTAGTCTTAATATGCATACATTTTTTAGATAAAGACTCATTTGCATGCCACAATATTGAATTGACATATCACCCCTTATATGAATAATATATTGGACAATATTACACCTTATTTGAATAATATATTCAATAGCTTCAAAAATCATATCTAGATAGTCCACACTTAGATCAATAGCCATACACAAGAATTTTATTTGTGGAGTACACGAAGCTTTGGTGGACAGTAGGGAGAATATACTCCATACGCATGGAAGCATGGGTTTGTGTTTTGCTCAGGGGTGAAGTCATGCACTTTTTAGGACACACTACCAGGCTAACGTCATGTGATTAGTGTGAGTAATTAACATAAGAAATATCAATTGTGAAATGCAGGTGCTTCGAAGGTGGAGACACAGGTGGAATAATTCACCGAAGCATTCATTGGCGTCCCAATGCCAGCAAGTAACTACATGTTTGGACATAGCGGCACTCTGCAGGAAAAAAGAACCGGCTGACAGACCTTCTATATTGGACATAATCGGCATTCTCAGTAAAACTGACACCACGAATGAGCACACTGATCACGTAAGCTAGGGGCTGCCATTCACTTAAATTAGTACAATAGTGCCTTTATTGTTTGTTTATTTTTTGTTCAAATAACCGAACTAGCTAGTTTAAGACACGCATCAGTTAAGGTGAGCACATGGATATGTGAAAACAGTCAGCTCAGAAATTGGGATTCAGCTAGGAAAGAGCATTGGATCCGACTATGTTTTTTCCCTAAATAGAGCTACAACATCATGGGCTCGGCCCAGGAACGGAATCTGGCTCCATACAAGCGAACCAAAAGCCCTACACCGAGAAGATCGGTGGGATGAGTTGCTTGCAACCGTCACCCATATCCGTCCATTCAGTGAGCTCGGAATCACCTTTAGACTACCCACAATGGATAGTAACATAGACTAGTAACCTGTCTATGTTACTAGTCTATGTTAGTATCTCTATAGTGGGGAGTAACATATGTGTGGTAACATGCAACACTTCATTTATTAAGCTATAGACACATCTTACCTTGATATATGTGATGTTACTCATACTACTAAATAACTAGCTATGTTATCACTTTTCTCTTTTCTGCATTTATTAATTGTCACATCATCTATTTTATCTAGATATGTGTGATGTTATCATCTATGTGTAGTAAATGAAGAAAGAGAGGCATGTGGTAACATAGCTAGTTACTAGTACTATGAGTAACATCACACATACCAAAGCAAGATGAATCTATAACTTAATAAATGAAGTGTTGCATGACATGACACATATGTTACTCCCACTATAGAGGTAGTAATATAGACTAGTAACATAGGCATGTTACCAAGGTTGTTAAAATCGCAATTCTATTGTACGATATTACGACTTTATGATCCAAACTAACCCCTTTGATCTACTCCCTCTGTTTACTTGTCGCAGGTATGGATGTATCTAGATGTATTTTAGTTCTAGATACATCCATTTCTGCGACGAGTAATTTGAAACGGAGGGAGTACAATTTTGGTTCATAGAATCTACATTTCTACGATCCTGATAGTGAAGATTCTAGGATTTGCGATCCTACCATCGGAGCTCCGATCCGATTTAGAATCACAATTCTGACAACCTTGCATGTTAGTAATCTAAATTACTCCCCACTAGTTTAAGCTTCATGCACCACAATCAAAATTCCAAACTATGGGAGAGGACTGGACATTGTACTCCAATACTCCCTCTCACGTGTATACTCGTATACTCTGTTGGAATTATGACAAGGAGAATGGGCAGGCCGCAATTATTTATTGTGTTTATTGGGTTTCGAACCCTGTACATTCTTGGTTGCAAGTTGTATGCACCTAACCAGTTTCACCCATCATCCCACCAAAAGAAACCCAGTTCACTCATCATGCAGGTCCAACATAACCAAATGTCCGAACTGATGGAAAGGGCTAGGCAATTCATATATATACTTAAGCACCCTCTCTCCCATGTTACTCGGGGAGGCCAACACTACAGGAAACAGGAAATTTGCCGTCTATGGATCACAGACGGCAAAGACCTAAATCCAGACGGCAAAGATTTTTTCCGTCAGGAAGCAGACGGCAAAGTCAGACGGCAGAGATAAATCGGCAAAGAATACTTTGCCGTCAGCTTTTTATCACAGACAGCAATGAAAAGTAGTTTTGCCGTCAGCTAAACTACATCTTTGTTGTTAGCTATTCGCGTTTTTGTCTTCAGCCTCATATATCACAGACGGCAAAGAATGAGGACAAATTAGAAAAAACACAGCGGTGTTGCTTCCGAACCATGCGGTCAATGCATGCAAGTGCACTGCCCTATCTAATCATTCTTCATCTTTTTAAGAGGGAAAGGCCTGTCCGTGCATAGTGCCTTTCATTCAACATTAGTGGACTACAAAATGTAAACGGACTGTGAGAGAACTAAAGTTACAGAATAGTCCCTCAAATTTACACAAAAGACCCTAAAACATAAAATCGAAAAGCAATCGGGTCCTTCTTCTTCGCTGCAGTGGTTTGCTCGCCCAATATTCCAGCCCGACGCCCGCCGCGCCACTCTGTGGTGCTCTGCTTGCCGGGTTGCTGCCTGATCCTGCTCATCGCGCCGCCGTCTGGACCTGCTCAGCTGCGCGGCTCCGTCCCAGCCGCGCTCGGGAGGCACGCAAGGGAGGTCAGGGAAGGGCGGTGCTGTCGCGCTCGGGAGTCCCAGGCTGCTTCCGCACTGGAGCTCGCGAGGCAAAGCACGTGACCTCGAAGCCGGGGCCGGTGCCGGGGGCGGAGGCCGGCGGAGGCCTGCAGGGATGACTGGGCCGGGGCCGGCGGAGGCAGGCGGGGTCAACAGGGCACGGAGGCTACCGGGAGCGATGAGCGACCAGGCCGGGACCGGCGAGCGAGATGATGGCTAGCGTGGCCTGGGCCGACCGGCGAGATGGCGGGCCAGGGAGGTGGTGGCGGCGCCGGCGGGCGTACGGTGGCGACGGGGAAGTGGTCGCGGCCGCCAGGCGAAGTGGTTGCCGGCGAGGCCAGGACCAGGGAGCGAGGTGTTGGCCGGAGCCGGGGGTCGAGGTGGTGCGGGCGCTGGTCGACGTGCTTGATTTGGATCGAGAGGGAGAGAGAGACGTGCGGTGGGGGTGGGGATAAGGGAGACGGGACGTGGGGCGCGTGGGTGCTGCCCTGGGGGCGCGTGCATCATGGGTGGGTGGGGTGTGGATGACTTGATGGGTGGGATGTGCGTCGAAGATGTTGCCAAGCCATCGATCCACGTGATTGATCCGATGTGCTTCCTCTTTTCAGTCTCTGAAAAAAATACAGACGACATAGAGCTTATTTTGTCATCTGCAAAATAAAACACAGATGGCAAACAATCTTTGCCGTCTGCTAAAAAAATATTGACGGCAAAGCATCTTTGCCCTATGTGATTTTCATTGCCGACGGCAAAGTGAGCTCTTTGCCATCTGTGATTTTTCTCGCAGATGGCAAAATATATTTCCCTTCAGTTTTTCTTTGCCGTCTATTGATGTAAGCAAACCATTTCTTTGCCGTCTACCCGACGAAAAGCGGATGGCAAAGACGCCCCCTGACGGCAAATTATCTGTTTCCCGTAGTTCAACACGGGCGTAGAAATCTCAGAAGGCCTATATGTGGACACAGAGGGGGAATGTCGGTTTTCTGAATAAATTGCAAAAATCAGGACTCGGACTTGAGACCTACGGCTTTGATACCATGTTAAGCATCATGAACTAATCAATGCAACCAAAAATTTAAACTCTGGGAGAGTGTTGGATATTATAGTCAAACACTTGGATGTAACCTTGTGCATTCAGCCAACTAGGGGAGGGAGTATATAATGCATTATTGCATCACCAGAACATATAGCCATCACCAAACATCCTCATAAAACAAATGCAATATGACTTATAATTTTCTCCAGAAGGGACTAAATAACGCATCTCACTTTTGTTTTGCAGGCAAACCCTTACTCCGATGATGACATGCTTGGAATTGAGCCCCTCGAACTAAGGTTTCCTTTCAAGCTTCAGCAGCAATTACCTTCCAAAGTTAAGCTAACCAACAAGACAAAGCATTACTATGCCTTCAACATCAAAACACCAAGCCGGCAGTACCATACAGAACCAAACAAAGGCATTGTGTCACCGCAATCCAAGTGTATTGTCCAGATAACAATGCAAACACAGGAGACTGCATTTCTAGGTATGTGGTCCACCGGCGATTTTATCGTGCAGAGCACAAAAGTTAACTTAGATCTTAGAGCCGAGGATATCACTGAGCATGCGTTCAAAGAGCCGGGGGAAGTGGATGAGGTGAATTTGACGGTTGTGGTATATGAGCCTGGGGAACCCAAGGGAGATCTCAGGGGTCAAGAAGACACAAAGGTGACCTGTTTGACCATTGCATATGAGTCTTCCCTCTTTTCTCCCTGTTTTATTCCTGACAAAATGTGTATGTTGCAAGAAGAAACGGAAAATGACGGCTGAATCTGCTTTAAGCAAGGACAAACCTAGCATCAGCGCAACTCACCAAGTAGAGGAGATTCCCATGGTGAGCTTAGTCAAACAATTTAACTATCATCATTGCCAAAATGTATTTATTTAAACTAAATACTTCACTATTCTGCGTACAAGGACATCAATCCTACCAGCTACAAATATACGCTAGGACAATGTATCAAGCAACTAGAGTGTATTAGTTTGCGCACCACTCCTAGCATTTCGAGCAATCAACAGACGAATATGAGCGACAGAGCCGTGGATCTTGCAACCGGGGCCATGGGCAGCCTGCGTCACAAACTTGGCGATCTCCTCAAGCGAGAGCACAATCTAGAGATGAATATGGAGGATGAAATCGAATCTCTATCGGAAGAGCTGAGGGATATGCAGCTAGCCCTCCAGAAGGTGTCGGAGGTACATCGGAACTACCTTGATGATCAGGTCAAGCATTGGGCTGACAATGTCAGGGAGATGTCATATGACATTGAGGATGCTGTTGATGGCTTGCCGGTACACATCGAGCATTCCTCTGACATGGACTTCTTCATGGGGCTCATCCAGAAGATGTCCAAACTATTCACGTGGGGCAAGACACACAATCCGATTGAAGATTTGATCAAACATA
This sequence comes from Triticum timopheevii, assembly GCA_963921465.1. NCBI lineage: Eukaryota > Viridiplantae > Streptophyta > Magnoliopsida > Poales > Poaceae > Triticum > Triticum timopheevii. Next base: position 652,750,292 of record OY997266.1, read on the forward strand.
TCCAAAAACGAGTTCAGGGGTTGGCTGATAGACGTAAAAGATGCAAGGTTGATGAAGTCGTGGCTAATCTCAATGCTGCGGTTACCATTGACCCTCGCATTTCGAATATATACAAATATCAAAATCAGCTCGTTGGCCTCAAAGAGCCAATAAGTGTGCTAATCAGATGGCTGTCTGATAAGGATGGCGATGGGGATGTGTCAAAACAACAACTCAAGTTTGTCTCTATAGTCGGATTTGGAGGATTGGGCAAGACAACTCTTGCCAAGGCAGTGTATGACGAGCTTCAATCAAAATTCTCTCATCGGGCTTTTATTCCAGTGGGTCGGAATCCTAATGTCAAGAAAGTTTTTGACTCAATTCTCCATGGGCTTGGCTATGATTCAAATGCAGAAAACTTAAATGAAATGCAGCTCATTGATAAAATCCGAGGATTGCTCTTGAAAAATAGGTATGCATCATAACCTTTCCTTGCAGTATAGCAATTAATTAAATTACATTAACTTGAAGACTCCTGATGAAATATTTTCTTGGTGACTCATTTTTTCAATTTTACTTTGTGTTATTTTGCAAGGATAACCATCGAACTGTTTTTTTTATATAAAAGCAATCCAACGGTCAATATACTGAGGAACCTTACCTTAGGCCTTACCCCCATTCCCCACTAGTTCGAGACAAGCCATGACAAGTGTGTTGGGGCATGAAAATAGTCTCTCTTCCAAAACCCCTAATTTTTTTTTGAGGGAAAAACCCCCTAAATTTTTGGTTGATACTATCATTTGCATCGTGACTTTGGTTTGGTCTTCTTTGATGTGTCATTTACTAATATTGTGTACAAAATGGTAGTATCTTTCTCTTTCCTTTGTCGAGTTGATTTCCTTCTATGCCAGCAACTGCTGGTTTCCTTACCCATACTTCAACGTTGGAAACCATGGAATCGTCATTTTGTTCTCATGTTTTGAGGAACATTCGACTAGATCGGAGAGACTTTTAACTGCAAAAATCTGAAGCTCTTTATGCCGTGCCCACTAGTAATGTATCTGACATTATTAATTTGTTGGTTCTGATGTGCATAGGAGATTTAAAGTATGGCAACCTTCTCTGATGGTTGATGACCTTAGATCCATAGATTAAAACTTCTTTTATTTAAACGGAGGCACTAGATTTTTTTTTTTCCAAAAAGGGGGGACTCCCCGGCCTCTGCATCAGAACGATGCATACGGCCACATTTATAAATAAAATAGGTTCAACAAGGTCTTAAAGTCTGGAAACAAAAAGAAAGGCTAGCTCACAGAGAGCCTCAACGCCAAAGACAAAAAGGCCCTAGAGCAACATCCGGCTGGCAAAACAAAGATAGGTAAACTAATGGCCTATCCTATTACATGACCGCCATCCAAACCGGTTGAAAATATCTCGTGCTACCATCTCCCACCGGACAGATCCAGTAACCAAACGCTCCCTGGCCTCCGTCGGAGTGAGTAAGGACCACATATGGATCAACGTCGTAGCTCGGAATAAAACTAGCAAAAAATGAATAGTAGTTGTTTTGTTAAAAGCAAAATCATTTCTGCTATTCCAAATTGCCCATAACTACGCACATACTTCTAGACGAATGTGTCTAGCTGTATCGGACTCTATCCCAACAAGCCACGTTCCAAATAACGTACCGACCGAATTCAGAGAAGTAATGTTAAAGGCAATTTGCACGGTGCGCCACAAAACTCTCGCCAACGGGCACTCAAAGAAGAGGTGCTTAATGGTCTCGTCCCGATCACAGAAACTACACCAAGTAGATCCTCTCCAATTGCGCTTAACCAAGTTGTCCTTTGTTAAAATGACTCGTTTATGTACAAACCATATAAACACTTTAATCTTCAAAGGAACTTTTACTTTCCAAACATGTTTGGAACTAGTTTTTAAACACTAGAGTTAATGACATCGATATACATCGACTTAACCGTAAATTCTCCAGACATAGTAAGTTTCCAACACAACTGATCGGGCTGATGAGCTAGCTGAACCTCCATCAGTCTACTCACCAAATGAAGCCATGATTCCCACCTATCACCAACAAGCACCCTCCAAAACTGGATATTAAGGGGAATGGACTGCATAATCGTTGCAACTAGCGCATCACGTCGTTGAACAATATGATACAGGGACGGGTATTGGAGTGCCAATGGCGTATCACCAAGCCAAGTATCCTCCCAGAAACGGGTATTGTTGCCATTACCGACTATAAACTTTGTTCTATTAAAGAAGGCTACCTTAACTCTCATAAGTCCCTTCCAAAATGGTGAATCAGTTGGTCTCACTGTCGCCTGTGACAAAGTCTTGGACTGCAGATACTTGTTACGGAGAATCTGCGCCCACGTTGCGTCAGTCTCAACTGATAACTTATACAACCACTTACTGAGAAGGCATCTGTTCTTGACCTCAAGATTCTCAATACCCAGACCCCCTTGGTCCTTTGGTCTACAGATGATATCCCATTTGGCGAGTCGGTACTTTCTCTTTAGTTCATCACTCTGCCAAAATAATCTTGATCGGTAGAAGTCCAGCCTTTTCCTAACCCCAACTGGAACTTCAAAGAAAGATAAGAGGAACATCGGCATACTTGTGAGCACCGAATTGATAAGAATCAACCGGCCTCCATAAGACATAAGTTTGCCCTTCCAGCAACTAAGTTTCTTTTCAAACCGATCTTCGATGCATTTCCACTCTCTGTTTGTTAGCTTACGATGGTGAATGAGTATACCTAGGTAAGTAAAAGGTAAAGCCCCTAATTCACATCCAAACAATTGCCTATAAGCCTCTTGTTCCTCCTTGGCTCTACCAAAGCAGAACAACTCGCTTTTATGAAAGTTAATCTTTAATCCGGTCAATTGTTCAAATAAGCATAACACCAGCTTCATATTTCTCGCTTTTGCCAAGTCATGCTCCATAAAGATGATTGTATCATCAGCGTACTGCAGAATGGACACACCACCATCAACTAGATGGGGCATCAAGCCACCCACCTGACCGGCCTCCTTTGCCCTTCCTATGAGAATTACCAACATGTCAACCACAATGTTGAACAAAATAGGAGACATTAGATCACCTTGCCTCAGGCCTTTGTGTGTCTAGAAATAATGACATATATCGTCATTCACTTTAATTCCAACACTCCCATTTTGCGTGAAGGATTCTACCTACTTTGAATTAAAAAGTTGTCAACTGACCAGGATTACATCAACCAACAACATACAAAGAACGGAAACAATGGTGGATACAAACAGTAAATAGAACACCTCATATTCCACTACAAAAAAAGCACAGGAGAATACAGAGAAGAAACACAACTTCCAATGCCATTCCCAATGACCAGCACCACAACCTATGGCTGAAAAGTTCCTAAGGATTTGGGGAAGGGCACCACTGTAAACACATCATACTGTCGACCGCATCCAAATGGCCAACCTAGGACTCATAATGACATTTGTCTCTGGCACCACAAAGGGCCCCTTCACTCACACTAGCTCAAAGGGAGCTGCAACAGCGGCTGGCATAGCGGTTCACCCTAGCACCCAGATGAACCATTACAATTAGGCTTCCAAGGGAGATGAAACCAGAGCAAATAAACTCGTACAAGCCACACACACCACGAGCACAGTCGCCACGCTGGACAAAAGTTGCCAAACAAAAGTTGTAGATGAACAAGATATGGCACAAAAAGAACACAACACCAACACCGGGCAAGTCATGATTCGCCGGAGCACAGGGCTCTCGCCACACTGATGTGCTGTTGTTGCATAGAGGAGAACCTGATCCCCTATCGACCAGGCTTTAGGATGACGACCCATCAGCGATAGTAGCAAGGAGCCAAGGACCCTCCATATCTGCCATGAGACGATGTCATCGCGGAACATCAACCAACCACCACCCACGGCTACTACATCCCACCACTACACGCCCGCCGCCTCCACGGTAGTCCAAAAACGTTGCCTCCATGAAGGGGAACAGCGCCAATGTGTCGTCATTACCCGAAATAGAAGACAAGGGTTTCACCCAAGTTTAGGGGGTGGGGTTGAGTGGGAGAGGAACCTCAACAAAGCCTCCATGGAGAAAGACACTGAAGGGTACTCTTTGTCGTGGTTACCGGCAAAGGGTTTCGCTCGGTTCCCACCCCCACCATGGATTGGCCCAACCAGTCTCCCCAACCCAACGACTTATTGCCTCAAGGTGCTGGATCTGGTGGGCAGGCAAAAAATTGAGATGAAAAGGAGGGATCTTCTCCATCAGAACAAGGCGACCTGCAGGGAGGTTGCCATGCCACAACCAAAGTCCATCGCCACGTCACAACACACGTGACTGAGGCAGCGCTTAGCCAGCACCATGCCAAGCGGGGGCCGAGCCACTCTCCTCCTAGGATCATTGCCCCGACATCCGATGGAAACCCAACCTCGCCCGTCTCCAACAAAAGACAAGCTGCTCAGGCGAGGCCGACCACCGCAGCCACTCCAACTACCACAGCTCTAAGGCCACATGCCCATCTCTGCCTCCCACCAATCGACATCATAATAATGACCCACACCGGATCTCACCCACATAACTTGGGAAGCGGCTCACCAAACGGGGGAAAACTGCCCTGCGCCTAGATTTGTAGGACAATCCCAAAGCCGTACGATGGCCGAAGAGGCCCGACCCATGGCCGTGCTTGTGACCCTAGCACCACCGCCACGCGAGGTTGCACTCTGGTCGTCCTTTGGCCATGCTGCCGCCCCGACGACCACGGGCTGCCATGGTTCTCCAGTGCTACCAGGGAAGATGATGCATGGGCGAACTCAGGAGGGAGGATTTGAGTGGGGCTAGGACTGGATGTTAGCATAGTCTTGAGTTATTTTAGTGTGCTAGACAACTATACGTAGTTGTTATGCGCAAGTTTGCTAGCTGTCGTGTCGACGTGTACTAGAAGTACAAGTTCTTTGTGAAAAGATTCAGATCTGCTATCAAAGTTCACGATAAGTACAATGGCGTGGCTAGGGAGTGATGTTGCGCTCGTTGCTTGTATGGAGCGCACCATCAAATATAGTAAGTGCATGCCATTTTGTCCAGCTATCTACGCTAGAAAAGAAAATTGTTTGGCCATATCCCATAGCGCACATGGCTACCGATGGAATCAGCCTAGATCTTATCCACACGTGCATTTATTTGGGGTTCAAAAACTCTTAAAATCCGTAAATTTTGTTTCAAGCATCAAAATCCAATTCCGTTTTCAACATTAGCTTCTCACAACGAGTTCTTTAAAACTAGACCTCATATTGGTAGGTTTTCGCCAAAAAAAACAAGGGCAACTTTGGGTGCGATGGAGGCAACTATAGTGCTACAGGGAAGCAACTTCTTTTTTTTGGCCTAATAAGACTGCCTATTAGGTCGGTTTGTGTACAAATGATAAAAATCACACAAAACATATGGCATCTTTAGTGTTACATATAAACCAACTTCACTGCATTATGTGTACCTGTGAATTTTGCTAACATTATCTCAACTTTCCTATCACAACTGCTCGGTTGGCTATTGTTGATTGTTAGTTGTCTATGGTTGATGTTCAATTGCTTATAAATACTATAAATTGCCTATTATTGATACCCAGTTGCATGTTATTGGTTATTAGTTACCTACGATTGCTGCTCAGTTGCCTAACTTTGCAAAATAAGTTGCCTACAAATATAGTGAAGTGTTTTACCACTGTTTTTCTAAGTTGCCTACAAACACTGTGAAGTGGCCTATATTCACCACCGTGTTCAGGCCGTTTCCAGAAATTTGGGGGCCCGGGACAAAATGCAAAATGTGGTCCTAAATTTTGGTATACTCATATAACTAAAGTTCTAAGCTGCTCATTTATAGCAAGATAAGAAACAAAAATGGTCGTACCTTGAAATTTGAATTAACAATTATCTCCAAAAATAGCTGCATCACTCCATGCAAAGTCTAAACCTCCAACTACAATGTATAAAGAAATTTTTCGTTTATTAATATATAGGAATGACTAATGCTCAAATTTATTATTAACTATCAATGTATTCTAGAAAGAAAGGAAAAGAATCAATGTGATCATTTTGTACACCAAAATTCAGAAACGAAGAGCATACATATGATAGCGTTGGCAGGAGTGTGTCTCTTAATTTTTCGGATCAGAAGATGCAGATTCGTTTGGGTATTCCTTTTACTGCAATTCAGAAATCCATATGAGAATTCTGAAGCAAACCGGTCTACAGCAGACAGATCTGGACCACTCGTGTGGGGATCATGACTTGGGGAACTAGTCAACTAGGCCGGCAACATCCATCTTGAGAGGAGATAGGATGCAGACCGGAGGAGGGCCGTGGGTGACGACGGAGAGGGCGACTTACACGCGAGGCGAGCGATCCAATCAGGAGAGTCAACCGACGGAACAAGCCCTAGTGGTATGATCAGCCAAGGTCGCGACTCGTGAGGTGTCTACGATAAGGATGGGTTGGTTGCTGGTATGATCTTCTTTAGACGATCAAGGCGATGTGCTCATTTCGTTGGCCCTCACTCGGCTTGACTACCCGTTGACCTGGCGACTTGGGGCCCAGAATTTTGGGGGCCCTGGGCGGTCGGCCAATTTGGCATGCCCCATCGACAGGCCTGACCGTGTTGACTGCCATCTAGCATTAGCAGACAAAAGCATCATTGGTAAACGACTTCGTAGTATTATAGATAATTTAGAAACAACGGCATACAAGTATGAACAATAGGCAACTTAGAAGTACCGACAAGGAAGTTAGGAGAATGTTACACAAAATTAACTAGGAGACAAAATATAGTGAAGTTGCTTGTTTTTAGCACTAAAGTTGCCTCTAGTAGAAGGAAAGTTACTTACGAAGGTGATGTGATGTTATATACATCTATTTCAAAGTTGTTCTCTATTATTAGTTATTTTCTTATTGGTGCTAATTAGTTACTTTTAGTTGAGTAAAGTTTCTTCTGTTTAGCACTAAAATTGCCTCATCTAGCATTAAAGTTGATTTTGAAAAAAAAACATCAAACACATTCATGTGGGGCTTAGTTTGAAGAGATGGTCGCGACCTGGCTAGCCAACTCACGTGCCTTTTCCATCATTATATCTAGAGATTTCAATGATTTTCGAGGGCATCTAGTGTGAAAATTATGGACAAATTACGTAGGTTTTTGGGCAATTATCTGATTCGCCCCCCCCTCCCCATGAAACTTCTCATGACCCCTATGCATATTCTCGTCTGCCTCCACTTATGAAACAACCAACACCCACGCGCTTAGTATCATTGGCGGGCAGACTCCCACAAGAAACAAAAGCACAAGGCTCTCATACCATCCAGTCACACATAGTTTCGGAATTAAGAATCATGATAGATAATTTACATCTCACAAAAACTTTTCAACATTATAGGCAACTTAGGTCCCTTGATGGACAACTTCCGTAGTATTTTTGATAATTGGGGATACCCATAGAGAACTTGCTAGCGATGTAGGAAACTTGGTTTCTAAGGAAGACAACTTAGAAGCTATATTAGACAACTTTCCACTTTTCAGTAAGCAACTTTCATAGTATGGTAGGAAACTAAACTATATACAACATACTTTTTGATGTATCTAACTTAGCAGCCATGGCAACCACCTATTACAGTACTACAAATAACTAATTAAAAGGCTACATGGCGAATTCACTTATACGCATGGTGCAACTCATCTAGCATCAAAGTTGCTCATGTCTAGCACTATACTTTCCTCATCTACCATCAAAGTTGCTTTTGAAAAAAATCATCGAAACATATACATAGGGGATCTAGTTTTGAAGAGCTCGTCACGAGGAACCCAAGGTGAAAGCGGATCATAATTCCGACACATGGTTTGAAAATTATAGCCTTTTGAATTTTCTCGTACAAGAATTAAGGCATGTTTACGCCATCATCGGTTCACACGGTTGGTCGGACAAGGTGAATAAATTCAAATGTACTATAGTTCAAGAATCTTTTCATATACAGAGAATGGGTTGGTGGACAGATTTCTAAATCTGGAATCAATCTATCCCATCGTGCTGTCCAGGAGCGTGTGCTTGATTTGACCGAAGCTGCACTTTTTAGCATTTGGGCAATTACAAAGCATCTAAAACATAATAAAAATTATATCGAGATTCCAAGACCACTATTACTAATAAGCCGCCGATGCTTTGTTGTCTTCCCCTAACCCCCCCCCCCCCCCCCTAGTTGACTTCTAGTGTAGGCTTGCATGCCACAAGTTGTGTGTCGTACTAGGTTCCGTCATACTACTACTTTAGTTTAGATGCATTGTATCTGGTATGGGTGGAACAGGGTCGGTTAGGTCTGCTCATATACATACTCAGCTAAGGTTGTGCTATTGAAAACAAAGGGCTTGACAAGGGCCCTTGGCTTCATGTTTTTGTGTATGCCTGTTCGTCGTGTTTCAATGTGATTGATCACGAGGGAATCCCAACTGGAGGAGGAGGTAGCGGGGAGGCCCTGCTGCGGATGACGGCCGGAACAGATGGGGTTGGGAGGGGGTTGTGGCGGACTTGCCTCGTAGTCTGCTCAAGACGGTAGGTTTATTAAAATCAACGTCTATTTTTGCCTATTGCCTTTCATCTTTACCTAATAATAAAGAAAATTGGGTTTTTGTCGTATGTCACGGAATTTGCCAATAGAGTTCACATAATTTACCCACCTATGCCCCTGGTAAGTGGAAAAAACGATTCGTTTTTTTAGTCGGTCATTGCTTTTGGTTCAATACTCTGATTCCCTAAAATACGTCAAGGGCTTGGTCAGCCCGGCTGGCTGGACTCTCCCTCTCCCAACTAGGTTCGATCCCCCATCTCCCCCTTTTCTCTATTATTACTCCCCTTTTGCTCCCCCTTTTCTCTAGACAGATGCCCGATTGGACGGCCTAGAGCGGCCTTTAGCACTTATTTTTCTTACTTATTTTTACATACGTTCTGTATTTTTTTTCTTTTGGCTTTATTTCGAAATACTATGAATATTTTAATCATAAAAATCACTTATATGCAGACTTTGAAAGAATGTTAATCATGCACTAAAGAAATTTCAAACATGTATGGAAAGAATGTTTCCATTATATACAAAAAAGTACAGTTCGTATAGAAAAATAGCAATATAATTTTTCATTCTTTAATAAATGTTAAACGTATATTAAAAAAGTGTCAAGTGTGCATACAAAAAATGTTTTTTGATGTATAAGGAAAATGTATAGAAACATATATAATGTGGTATGGAACAAAGTGGACATAAAAAAAAATATAAGTTTTCAAAAATAGTACATGTATTTGGACTATGTTAAACGTGTATATAAAAAATATTCCTGATGTATACAAAAAATGGAGGATATGTATAAAAAGTACACATAAAAAATAAATATGTTTTAAAAAATGTTGATCATGAAATTGGAAAGTATTAAATGTGTATATATAAAATGTTTCTGATGTATAAAAAATGTACAATGTTGCTGATACAAGCTTTACGTAAACCAATGGCTTGACTTTAATTTTCATATTGTTTTAAAAAAATCATTTTTTTTAAGAATATCAATGTTGATATGCAACCTTGAACATTTGGTATGCATGTCCTTACAAATTGATTGTTTTTTATGGAGTTGTCTAATATGTTTGCAACCAAATTAAGATTTGACTTGGATTACAAAAAAGGCACATATATAAAGGAGGCAAAAATAATGCTCTTATGCAAATTTTATCATTAAATAATAAAATATACTTTGCTATTTTCATCGTAATGCAAATATTTGTTGGGCACCAGCTAGGAGGAACGACAACAAATGCGTAAAGGTATACCTGCAACTAGATATATATTTATATTGTTTAAATTGGAAAACACCTTGAATACACTTCAAGAATCATCACGTCTTTATGTTTTTGCGCAACATCACTTATCATGTTGTTTTTCATGTGGCATCGTGCATGATTTCAAGAGATTTGCTGATGTATCGAGAGTGTGTATGAGAGGTAATTTTTTCTCCCGTTGCAACGCACGGGCATGTTTGCTAGTATATATACATGGAATTTGGACCGGACCTTTTGGGACATTAAAATAGACTTTCCTGAAATTATAGGGAGAATTAGTGCTTAGGTGCATGAACTTTTCCCTCGAAGTCAATCATTTATCTTCATTGATAAGCCAGTGTAGTAATTGTCCTTGTACCCACGTATCCCACGAAACCTGCCGTGGGGTGGTGCTATCTGCTATGGGCCAAAAGCCTATCCGTTCACTACTAGGAAAAAGCCTAGAAGTAGCATGCATATTACGTGTATCAGTAGCGCGGGGAACTGCACTACTGATACGACACTATAGCTAACATGTATCAGTAGAGCGTGCTGACCCACGCTACTGCTATACATGGCTAGCAGCAGCGAGCTTTAGTGCAACGCGCTACAGCTAATATCTACAGCGCTTTAATATAGGGCACGCTACTGGTAAGAGCGCGCTGCTGCTAAATCTACTCCCCTCGCTATTGTTAGTTTTATTAGTTTTTATTTTTTTCTGCATATTTGTTTTGTATTTGAACAGGCTTTATACAATGATCTTTAGCATATCATATACATACAAATGTAATCATAGCATCAAATCATATCATCATCATAATCATCATCCAACACAAAGTGGTCGCTCGTCATCATCTCGAAAATAGTGATACAAGTTCTTGCAACTACATCGTCATCCATCTAAACAATGATATAAAGGAGAAGAGCTATTACTATGAGTGAGAGCGGAACTATGCATTACATGAGTTCGTATCCCTCTCTCGCACTAGCGTGAACCTAAGCTAACTACTGACTGTCGCTCAGAAACCGGAAACCGGTACACCTGGGCCTGACACTCCGGCCACTCGTTGTATACTCCTGGCGTAGCACTTCTTCGCCATCGATGATCTATGCACCTGCATCGTCGTATGAGTTGATGATATGCAACATATATAGTTGAGCAACGGAAAGAGACAAACTTGGCAAAAATAGAAGCAACATATCATAAGCATAAATAATAAAGTTCATCGTACCCAAAATGCCCTAACTAGAGTTATCTTCGCTAGTCGAGGAGGACGATTTAATTACATCACAAATAAAGTTTCATCGTGCATAACTCAAAGTTTCGCCATACGGAAAGTATGGACTAAACGGACACATTGTCATATATCGACAATCACTCAAACATGTCGTGTCATCCATTCAAGTCAGGGAGATATTCCCCGAGCTTAGTGAAAGGCTTCAGGTCGAGACGCTGAGCGGCTACGCGTGTTCGGACGTCTTCCCGCAACATTTGCCTTTCCTCATAGAACAACCCTATTTTTTCGAGGACCTCCTTCATGATGATTTGGGCAAGTTCATGCTGGATGTGATACAACTCAACTTGAAGCCGATGATCCTTGATATCTCCTACGTTCCTTGCCCATTGCAGACAAAGCCGGTCCTAAAATTTTGAGGGCCCGGGGCAAGACAAAAATTTAGGGGCCCCCAATATAACCAATAAGAATTTAGTACAACTAATTTTGATATTTACGTTCAATACATTTTATATATCATCCTAAAAGTTTCTTCCAAAATCCCGCTGGCCATCGGGGACCTAGTTGTAAGGCCATGATTCGCATGGCAAGAGATCACTCATTCTTCTATAGGCGACAAACATATGCACAAACAAAAACTCCAAACGTTAAACATCCTTCTATCTTGAGAAACATCTGAATAATTCGGCTACGGAACGACTGAGCAAAGGAAAAGTACATAAATATATACATAAGATTGAGTCTGTTAAAATAATTCTTGATACAAAGTCACTTTTGATAGGTCGGTGTAAGTTTTATCGAACAATTTTTATCGATGCGTAATATTGTAAAATCATTTAGCTGTGGAAGATATGCATCATATATGTGAAGGTAAATTAGTTAATCAGCTATCAACAAAAAATATTTTACTTAATCAGCAACATAAATACTCAGGGAATAGTATGAATGATATACCTCAGACCAATTGCATTGGCATCCGTGAGTAGGCCCTCACCAATGATGTGGACGTCAGGCGGGAGGCACTCGGCGATAATACTCCCAGCGCCGGGAAAGTAGATAACGGACGCACTCGGCGCTGTCAATTGCCATGGCCCGGCGATGTGCGTGTGAGTCATGCATGGCCGCGTCCAGCTACTCGAGCCGCCGCCGGCCTGTGACTTGTGATATGGAGGTTGGGTCGGGGAACAAAGAATAGGGTAGTGGATGACTAGATTAGGGATGCAATCTCACGTCTCCAGAGTTACGCCATAATTGCGTGCATACATCAATGTGAGGCTAATCAACTTGAGCTAATTTCATTTCGGAAGAAGAAAGTAGTAAATTACTGATTGCCTACTTGCCTTTTTCTTTCAAGTATACTTGACTCGGCTGCTACCTCTCTTGTTTATTAGCGCTAATTTTTTTGGGAGATGGTATGGGCCTCCTATGTACCGCATGCCTGAGAGGGGGCCCCTTGATTCCGGGGGCCCGGGGCGGCCGCCCCCCTGCCCCCCCTCAGGGCCGGCCCTGATTGCAGAATATGGGCATCCCTAGATGTAGGTGACATGCGAAGGTTCTGCTGATCCTGTCTGTACGTACTCCAGCATGTGGTGTAGGACATAGAATCCATCACTAAGAATATGACTCGGTTGCTGGATGCAGCAGAAGTCGGTCTTATGGCTAAAGGCGGGCCTGCCATTCCTCTTCTTCTTGGTCGTGATCTCTCCACCCCGTACGTCATAGAAAAAGATAGCACTGTCGAGAACAGACTTGATGTGGGTGTAATCCTTTTTGTTCATGTTCTTTGACGAGTCCAAGTAAAGAGCGTGGGAGTATCGGGGGTAAAGGATGATCAGGACGGCGCGCCCGTGGCTGCGCAAACTAAGTACACCTCAAATTAATTAGCCTCCACCGTGCAAATGAATGAATGAAATTGAAGAAAGGATATCCGCGCGGATGACTTACAGGAGATGATAAGGCATGCGAATCATCTCCTTGTCCTTACTGGCGACCATGAAATCCACAATGTAGTTCCTCGCGTATTCACGGTGCTCTGTGCAGACTGCCAAGAAGCCCTCGTGCATGAAGTACGGGTCAGCAACACAGATATAAGGTATGTGCTCAATCCCGATGATGTAGTTCATGTACAAGGCATAAAGGCGGACAAACATAAAGTCCAGCTTCTTCAAGTGAAACTTGTCAAAGATGTAATCGAATCAAAGGAAGAACTTATCCGCGGGGAATGAGTCGATGTACAACCTTTTTCGTGGCACGTTAACCACGTAGAGGGGGTATCCTGGATTTTCCGAGGAGATTAGGCTTTTCTCTCTCCGCAGCACATCGTCATGAAGTCTCCTTAGATTGTCGTGTATGGCCTCTATCGATGCCTTAGGTAGGATTGGTTCACTTGGGATACGGTATTTTGCCGCATTGCGGACTGGTATACGGTCTTGAATCCGAGGCTGTGGAGGCGGCTGGATCATAGTAGCAGATTTATTGTTGCCTTTCCTCGCTCTCCTCAGATGCTTCTTTGGTGGAAGGTCGTCTATAATATGTTCAGGCTCCGGAGGCGGCAATTCAGGCACCGACTCATGACGCTCAAATCCTGAGTACTCATACTGCTAAGCCATCATCTATCCTCCGTCATCAATGGCGCCAGTATTGAGATACGGTTGAGCGTCATCGTCATCCTCATCCTCATCTATGGCGACGTCATCAGCGACTAATGGAGCCTCTTTCTCACCTCGTCCGCTATCACCCAGCACGACACGTGACGCTAATTGGATAGGTGGGGGGCTGATGTTCATACCTTGCAGAGGCTGTGTGGTCGTGGGTGTGCTCCCGGCCGCCTCCAAATGAAGCAAACTCTTTGGCCACAATAGGACCCACGTCTTGCAATTGCGAAGCCGCTACGGCGTCTTGTCGTCATCTCCCCCTAGTACCAGAGGAGCCAAATTATCGTGGCTCGGTTTGACACTGGCCACGGAAACCTTGAAGACATGGGGGGGGGGGGGGGGGGCTCGGCCGGCTATGGAACAATTGTTCATTCGGCTTCATTATCATCGCCTTCCCCATGCCCACCTTCTGGCCGTTGATGTCGTACAATGTGGTGCACAGGGCGTCGGCCTGCAAAGACATGTCTACGACGGGAGATTATACATTTATTGAAGAGGGCTGGTGTGACAGGTACCATGGTGGCGTCGAGCTCAGCCAAAGATGAAGCACCACCGAGCACGTCCGAGACGGAGGACGGGCTACTATGAGCAGGTGCGAGAGCTGGTGCAGGTGCTGGTGCAGGTGCTGGTGTTGGTGCTGGTGCAACGCTAGTTGAGCTGCTCCTAAAGAAGTCGGCAAGGGGAAAGTCCGCTGAATCTTTATTTGGATTTTGCCTTCTCCAACTGACGATAGCCGGAACCAAGACACCACACGTAGCTGCCAGCTCCCGTTTTGCGGCAGCTACTGTTGTTGCGACTGTCTTAGCTGATTTCTTCTCAACCGCAATCTCAACCTTCTTGTCAATATTTTCTTCTGTTAACCTCCGTCTTTCCTTTTTCTCCTTCGTGGTCTCACCGTAGTAATTCTTCCATGTGGTGCTGTCTCTGACCCCGTGCACGGGTCCATACGACGACCGAGTGTCCACTGGGAGTTGTTTCAATATGTTCAACACCTGGTTGAATGGGGTGTCCCACATGGGCCTTGCCAATGCCTCAGACGGCGTGTCGCTTTCGGCTGCAATCCTGTGCTGCTCTCTCTGCAAAAGAAACAAGGATCGTTTACAAATATGACTAAATGTGCAGTCGAGTTGATCAGAAGCTAAAATTAGCGGCAGCCTCGTGAACTCCATCGTGACCGGCTCCGTCTCTAAAACCTTCTTGACTGGGTCCCAACGGTACTGGGCCCTGAGGACGTCATGCTCCTGCGGGACGGTGAACTCCGCCAAGGAGTCTTGGATGCCTAGACTTTCGCGTTCCGTGTCCTCCTTGGCCCATATGGACCTCTTCCCCGTGTAACCACGGCTTCCGAGGTGGTGGCACCCCATGTTTCTCTGTTGAAGCCCCTTCATGTACTTCGACTTTTCTTTGGCATCTTCGGCATCGCAAGCCGCCTTGAATACTTGAAACTGCTCTTCCGTGATTGTCGGATTATCCTTTACAATCTCGGAGTAGGGTTCCATTTTGTAGATGGCGCGTTTCACCCTTATTTTTCAGGCGGCCAACGCGTCACTAAACTTTGTCATGGCGTGTTTGTTTATCTTCTTCATTGCCGGGCCTTTCTGTGGATCAGTATATTGGATTTCATCCCGGCCCAGGAACAAGAATATCTGCTGCAGCAGGGTTAGGAGGGAGTGCTTCATATTTGACCTCTTCTTTAGTTTCTCATCGTTGATGGTGGCGCACGCCCATACGATGCAGCCTATTTGATTGTCGTCGTCCACCTCCGTTACCACTAGTCTAGTAGTGAGGAGCTGGTTTGGGCGTCGACATCTCCTCTTCGGTTTCGGTTCTATGGCTTTGCTAGTCTTGGTGCCGGTCTCGGTGTCAATCTAGGTCTCAACGTCAGTCTCGGCGCCGGTCTCGATGTCGGTCTCGGATGTGATAGGTGGGCCCAACGACAACAACCGTTGATCGTTGGCAAAGTTCAAATATTCGTCTGCCGCCAGGTAGACGTCGTCGCAATCACCAGAACCCTATCCTTCATTGTTGCTAGCCATGTTTCCTACAATTAAATCTACTCAAGTAATTCTAGAACTAATAAAATGAATAATGACATAAAAAAGGCCTATGTTTCGCAGCAACGTTGATTCCTTCCCGGTGCGGCAAATCCCGGGCACGCGATATGTCCTAGTTTGTATCACAAGTCATCCCGAAATTCATGGAAAATTTCGGCATGACCTTTGCTAAAAAGTGGACAAATCGAGCACCTGAAATTTGCCAGAATGGAAATGAATCAACATTCCGGCAAAACATAGGCCACTCAGCTTCATTCCCTGGAAACAACAAAAGGCCACTTGGGCACAATCGAGGAGTTTTCATATATCATGACCACTTCAATGTTTCACACTTCAAGAAAATCTACACAAATTTCAAATTATGAACCCTAGAACTCAATTCAAATTATGTCCTACTGCCCTAACCCTACTGCCCTAGTACTTAATCATCTACAAGTACTAACTAATTAATTAGATGAACCCTAGCTAGCTACTTAAGCATCTAAACTACTTAAGCACCCATTGATGAACACTAGGAATTATACAACTACTTAAGCATACATTGGGTGCAGAACAACAATATAAGTACTTAAGCAACTATATATACAACACTATAATATATTTAGTTAACAACTTAAGCATATACAAGTTTGTCCTTAAAATAATATTTAGTTAAGTACTTAAGCATATACAAATTTGTCCTAAAAATTCAGTTAACTACTAATTTCATTCATTTAGGTCATTCATTTAACTTCACCTAATTAACCTAGTAAAACCCTACTTCCCTAACTAAAAAACATCTAATTAACATCTAATAGTACCACTACTGCCCTAACCTAATTAACCTAAGTTAATTCCTAGGGTCCTGTTATAGGCTGCTGCTCTACTACCCTAACCTAATTAACCTAAGTTAATCTAATTAACATCTACTAGTACCACAACTGATAATTCCTAGGGTTCATAACTAAATTTTCATCAAAGTTAATTAACCTAGATGGAATTACTGTTTAGGCATTTCATAAAAAATTGTCCTAGCTAATTTCCTAAAAATATTGTTAATCATTTTTCCTAAATGCTAAAAAATGCCTACTGCCCTAAAAATGTAGGGTTCGTACGAACATCAACGCAGCAACAACATATGAATTGCCCTAGCAGAGAGAGAGAGAGAGGAGGGTAGGGGAGAGGAGAGGGAGAGCCTTACGGTCGACGGCGAGGGTAGTCTCGGGCTCGGGCGGCGGAGGTCCTGGGCAGGCTCGGGCGGCGGCGGTGAAGTCGAGGGTGGGCTCGGGCGGCGGTGGTGAGGTCGAGGGCGGCAACGGTGACGTCGAGGGCGGCCTCGGGCGGCGGCGGTGAGGCCGAGGGCGGCAGGGCGATCGACGGCGTCGATGGAGGAGTTGGGGGGATAGGGGGAGAGGGGGGAAAGGACTTGGCCAAATTTTGAACCCGCGCGGCCGGGGTTAAGTCAAAATAGCAGTAGCGCGTTTTGGCAAAAGCACTATAGCTAAGTTAGCTACAGCGCGTTCTGCCAAAACAAGCTACTGCTAGGCCTTTCTCTTTTATTTTTATTTTTGTTTTGTTTTTCTTTACATTTCTTTTTTTTCATTTCTCCTTTCTCTATTTCTTCGATTTTCATTTACTTTTCTACTTATTTTTGTATTTATTTTGTTTTTCATAGCAGTAGCGCTCTACACCAGAAATGCGCTGCTACAAAGCATTTAGCAGTAGCATGCTTTAGGAAGAACTTCTACTACTATTCCTAGCCTACCGATAACAGTGTGGATAGTATAGTAGTAGCGTTTTGGGTGATGTAAGCAGCACGACATGAATTACACATGAGTGACATCATTTTGTAGGGCAAAGTATACTTTTATCAATGATGAGAACTAACGTCCCACGGTTCCAATATTATCAACAGACCCGCAGTAGCATGCATGTGTGCGAGTGCTGCAATGAAGAGACTTGCATGCATGTTATTCTCAGTCAGTTTTAAACATACATGCATATAAAACAAAAAAGCTGACATCAGCAAATATTTCATCTAAAATTAAAAATTAAAAATATTTTGTAGCTTAAACGATTGTTGTGATTGAAAAAACTGTTTTCATATAAAAGATTTTTCCTGAAGAGACCTTCGGAACTAGATCGCATATTGGTATGTTCCAACGACTTTTTGTGTAAAAAATTACCATACGCATGTGCTACGCAAATTATCATAAATGTTGATCATAAGTTATCATGTTGTTTGCTTAGAAATTAGCGGACACACAAATGGTTCCTCCAACATTTTCTTCACATGCACATGTGTGTTTGCATTAGGTGTCATCCTGAATTCTCCCTATTTCAATACTTCAAAATGTCTTATAACTCAAACCGTCAGTCTGATAAAAAAACGTTTTGACATAAATAAAAAGTCAGCAACAACGAGACCTATAAAACTACTCGGTGAAACATGCACTCGTTTGACTTACAAAATAGACCTTTTATAAGGGAATGGAGGGTGTACTAGATCCCATGTTCATATGTTCTGACGACTTTTTTTCATGCAAATAATATCAAGCTGGGCTAAGTAAGTTATCTGATTTGATGTGTGTATAGTATTATGCTATTTACACTTGACTTATCGTGGTACGTTTTCAACAACTTTTATTGCCCGGATAAAGTTTTTGCAGTGTATGTGCATAAGTTACCATGCCTGCGGTCCGTATATTACCACGCTATTTATACATATGAAATTGACGGTATGTTTTCAAACAACTTCCTCCCACCTGGGATCAAAGTTACAACGATGTTTGTACGCTAGTTTTCAAGTCTAAAGGGCATGTATTACCTTGCTATTTACACGAAGTTTACCGGGAGGGAGCTATGTTTCAAACAACTTCCTGCCCTTAGCGCGCCCTTGGTAAAAGTTGTCGCGCTGTTTGTGCGTGAGTTATCACGTATACAATCTATACAATATTATGCTATTTACACAGAAGTTATCAGAGGTACATTTGTAAACAACCGCCCATAGTTCAAAGTTAACGTTCGTGTTAGTGCGTGAGTTATCAGCTCTGTTGTGTGTATTTTACCATGCCATTTATACAGAATTAACCGTGGCTATGTTTTAAACCTTTTTTTTTTGCCATGGTGAAAAGTTATCATGGTGCTTGTGCGTAAGTCAGATCTGCGATTCCTATATTACCATGTTATTTACTTAGAAATTACCGAGGCATGTTTTCAACGACTACTCCCTCAGGTTAAAAATTATCATGGTGTTTGTACCTAAGTTGTCAGCTCTACGGTTCATATATTACCATGCTATTTCAACAGAAGTTATCAAGGATATAGTTTGAACAACTACTTTCTCCGCTATGTTAGTGCATAAGTTACGGCATTCGTGCTTTTTATATTACAATGCTATTTAGACAGAAGTTATCGGGGTTATAGTTTCAATAACTATTTTTTCTCTCGGTCAAAGTTACCGCGTTGTTTCTACATAAATTACCACTCCATCGATGTGTATATTACCACACCAAAAAGTTATCATGGTGTTTCTACATGAGTTATCAATTCGGCGGTGTGTATATTACTATGTTATTTACACTGTAATTACCGAGGTGTATGTCTTTTGACAAAAAATGTTCACGGGTCGAAAGTTACCGCAGTGTATGCTCGTAAGTTATCGCCTCCACGGGGCAAAAATTACCATGCTATTTACACAGAAAGTTGCAGAGCATGTTTCAACAATTGTTTTCTTCGGTACAAAGTGTCGCGTTGTTTGTATGTTAGGTATCATGTTAGTGATGCGTATATTATCATGATGTTTATATAGAAGTTACTAGGGTGTTTTCAATACCTTTTTTCCTAGGACCAAAGTTCATGTAGATACAAAGTAGTTATGAAAACATTTGCCGTTTACAGTTTTCAAAATTAGAAAATAATGTAGATTAGTATGTTTCGATTTACAGGACAACAAGTAAGGCCGATGTGACTAGTTGATTGGGCCAAAATTTCAATACAGTGGCCTTAATTGTTGCAGTTTTTTTTACCCGCATAGAGCAAAGTAGAAAACTAATCTAACCCGTGTCTACTCAACAAAAAGGAGGTAGCCCAGGTCATTCACAGGCCTACGTAGCAACCATTTGGTCGTGTGTTCGACTGTGAATGGACTTATTTTTGTATTATGCAATTGGGCCGGAGAGAAGTGCACGCGAGAATTGTGCGGGTGGGAGAATCGCTTGGCTGGATGCGCTGCGATCGGATGGTTATCAACCCATTCGGATATGTTTAAAAACTAAGGTGGTTCGAAAGATAGATATTTTGTTTGATGAAAAAATTTGTTCACGCATATAATACCATCACCTCACACAAAAGGCGATGGAAAAAGATCAGCGAGAACGTGCATGTGGGAGAAAAAACGTGATGAACATTCATATACACATGAGGTCTAGGACCAAAACCTTGCACAAAAAAAGAGCCCCAAAACAGAAAAAGGTATGTACTAATGCAGCGCTCAAAATGGGTAAAAGGAGTAACTTTCCTATATCTGAGATGAACCTGTGGTGGGGTTAGTTGGTTCTCATGTTAAGATAAGATCGAGAAGGCGCTGGTTCGATTCCTGTATCACCCGTGGCTCACGAATCTTTTTCTTAATTGCACTGTTTTGAGTGGGGGGAAATCCGCGCGCACGATTTGAAACTGACGGCAATTAATGGGTTCGAAACTGTAGCTAAGATCATGTGGTTTGGATTTTAGCATTTTCCTTTTATCAATAGGTTCTAAAAGATGTACACGTATTGGCTAGCTTTTGTTTTATATAAGTGGTTTTGTTTGCAGGTACTTCATAGTAATTGATGACATATGGGATTCCTCGGCGTGGGATATTATTAAATCTGCTTTTGTAGAAAACAATTGTGGCAGTAGTGTGGTGACAACTACCAGGATACGCTCTGTTGCGGATGACTGTTGCATACCTAACAGAGGATATGTTCATGAGATGAAGCCACTAAATGACAAGGACTCCCGAAAACTATTTGCTAGTAGAATATTTGGTTCCCAAGAAGCTTGGGATAATGTACCAGATGAGATTTTAAATGATATTCTAAAAAAATGTGGTGGTTTACCACTTGCTATTATCAGTATAGCAAGTCTTCTGGCTCATAACGAAAGGTCAAGATGGCATTCTATAAGGAATTCTTTGGTTTCCATGTTTGAAGAAAATCATGGTGATCTTAAATATATGGAGCAAGTATTGGATCTTAGCTACACACATCTCCCTCACCGTCTTAAGACATGCCTGCTTGATATTGGTAAGTATCGAGAGGATGTCGAGATAAAAAAGAAGGATTTGTTGAGGCAGTGGACAGCACAAGGTTTTGTGAGTGCAAGTCGTCTACGTGATGCAGAGGATGTTGCAGAAGACTACTTTTGTGAGCTCATCAACATGAGTATGATTCAACCTGGGAAGAGAGACTACAATGATGAGGTGTTGTCCTGCAGAGTACATGATATAATGTTGGATCTCATAAGATCCAAGGCCGCGGAAGAGAATTTTAATCTTGTAATAGATGGGCCAAAAGTTGTGATAGGGGAACACAAAAGGGTCCGTCGGGTCACCATTCACTACGACGGTGAAGAAGATGGTGAAATACTCGAAGCAATCAATGGATCTTCAATGTCGCATGTTCGATCAGTCTTACTTTTCAGAGGGTCTCTCGTGCCTTCTTTTCTGGTGCTGAAGTATATCCGAGTTCTTTTCATTGAAGATCTGAGATGTGAGGGGCTAGACCTCAGCGGTATCTGTGGGTTGTTTCTACTAAGGTATCTGAAGATTTATTGCAGTGAAGATTTGTCCCTACCTTGTCAAATTGGAGAGCTACGGCAATTGGAGACAATAGAAGTTAAACCTTGGGTGGCAACTGTAAATGGACCGATATGCCTTCCATCAGATATTGTTACTTTGACCCGGTTGTCGCATCTCATTTTTTCACGTGATGTGGTGTTGCCTGACGGGATTGGTAGGTTGAAGTCTCTGCGCACCCTGCGCCTGCCGCATGTTGATTTTCTTAAAAGCTCGGTTGATGATATCAAGGGTCTTGGCGAGCTGACCAACTTGAGGGACCTTGAGATGGCTTCGGGATATTTTTGTCAGGATAATGAGATCAATATGCGTATTGATGCATTGCGCTCTTCCATTGAAAAGCTTTCAAGCAGTCTCAGTACCCTTAGAATGGGGTCCAGAAGTTCAGTAGATGTCGATAACTGGAGGAGCACACTAACCCCACCTCGTCGTCTTCTGAAGCTCAAACTGTATAGATGGGAATTCCAAAGAATCCCCCGGTGGGTTGCTGAGCTCAAGTACCTCTACAGTTTAACTCTTATGGTCAGGGAGGTGGCTGATGGTGTCAGTATTGCTGCTGGGTTGCGTTTCCTTGCCTACTTAGACTTGTCTACATCTCGTGAAACGGAAGAAAGGGTAATCGTCTCTGGCACGGGATTCGGAATGCTCAAGTACCTGAATTGGGAATGTCCTTATGCGTCGCTTGTCTTCCAACCAGGAGCCCTCCCCAGGCTAGAGGAGGTCCGCATATGCTTCCGTCCGACCATGTCTGACAAATTCCTACCGGTTGGCAGCAAGCACTTGCCAGTTGGCACTCTTAGGACGATTCGTTTAGTGGTCTCTGATTATTTTGAAGCCGCCGACGACGACTACAAGAAGAAATTGGCTACCAGACGGCTGTTGAGGAGGGCGTTTCGGCCGCATCGTCGTGCTGCTGTCATCACTGTTGAATTTTATTCGGACAGTGATATATTTCTAGATATTGCATAGGGCCGATGTAATCTATTGCATGATTTCTGATTAAAGGATTTAGCACGATGGTTGTTGAATAGAATAGAATAGAATCAGGATTTTAATTATTTTTCCTTCTTTCTGATGGATCTTAACAATTATGGTGTGTGCGTGTCAATGCAACGCGTATATGTATGTATACGTGCTGGTTATACATTAGTTTTGCATGCAAAGTGTGTGTGTTCCCTCCGGTCCTTTTTACTACATGTATTGGACTTGTGTCAAGTCAAACTATGCAAAATTTGATCAAATTTATGTTAAAAAATATCAACACAAAGTCAAATATATATACTATGAAACTACATTTCATAATGAATCTAACAATATTGATTTAGCATTGTGAATGTTGATACTTTTTTCTATTGGTTTGGTCAAAATAGATTGACTCCAGACAAAACTTATATACAGACTAAAAATGACCGGAAGGAATACGTGATAAGTTATTAGTGAATATGCTCATCTCATGTGAAAGGCTTGATGGTTTAGTTTACACTAGATGACCTATTGCGCCAATGGCGCAAAGGCCGAGTGTAATCCGGGTATTGGAAGAGTGTGCATTAAAATATGTAAACAGAAAATAAAACATATATGGAAATAAGTCGCAAAGGGCGGGAGCGAAATAGGCTTTCAAACCATGAAAGTCAGAATATTTAGAGACCGATGGCTACTTATATTGCCTTATGAATGTTACCATACTATTGGATTAGGAGTGATAACAGGGTGTATTCTTCTATAGCTCTTTTCCCCCATTAGCTCTATTTATAAAGGATAAGTAAACATCAGACTGGACCATCCCAGATTGAGCATATCACAAGCATATTAGACACGGAAGTGACATTTTTAGTACATGGCCATCAAGACAGAGTATTAAAGACTAATATGATCAGCACTCAACAGGCATTGCTATTTAAAATGATAAGCCATACTATCTTGATGGTACATAACAAAAAAGCTCTAGCAGTTCCTGCCAATTATACTACTCCTTGCTCATCAAACTTCTTGTTCTGGGAGAGATCACACCAAGCAAACATGATTCAGTTGAGCACAGACACGTAAAGATTCATGATCAAGAACAGAGTTAAATTTATCATACATAGAAATTCTCTCAATTGTCAGAAAGGGGAGACTTTGACGAAAGCTTCTTCTATCTATCTGTAATCCTGATGTTTCCGCTTGTCAGAGCATCATGCATCTACAAATACAAGGAAAGATAATATAATTTACATTACAAGGAAAGAAATAGGAAAACTATGTTCTCTAATCCTGATCATGTATGTATTGAACAATTAAGAATGCAATTCAAGTGCGTTTGCTAAATCGTAGATGAGAAAATAAAAACTTGATGTAGTACATGTGTTTTCTGATCCACCCACAAGAATCTGGGCCCTTCATCCAGGATCAGATGGCTCAGACATATATTTTCTTTTTCTGCAATCGTGACCCTTCTTCTATTGTAGTCGCTCCTGTTCGAGAGAAATAAAAAGGAACAAAGTCCCCCCCCCCCCCCCCCCCCCAAAAAAAATATATCCTCAAACAACTAATAAATAAAAAGGAGCAAGTTGCCACACCAAGCAATTAGTGTGGATATGTTGTTAGGAGACACTTGCTACTGCTAGAAATTAAACAAGTGATCCACTAACGTAGTAGTCCTCACTTGCAATTTATTATGAACATGAAACATATAGGACAAGACCCTAAAGTGAACTATCCTTTGGCTCATGAAAATAATTGTGAATACTGAATCTGCTGTGCAGTATAAAAGAATTTATTTATTACCTTGGCTGACTTAGGAAGCAACTGCACGAGCCATCATCAACATCAATTTATATATCCATCTTGACAGGGGTTGAAGAAAGATAATCAGGAAACCGAAGGCTAACATGCAAAGTTCAAGTATTCCGAACACCAACTCCATCAGTTTCAAAGAAAAAAGCATAACAACCAACACTTGAGACACAAATGTTATTGTAGGTACATGAAAGCGATATTCAGTATGATTCTGAACTACTTGAGCTCTAAGTTTTATTTGCAAAGCATGACACGCGACTAAGCTTCGTATATACATAGAACACGAAATATGTTCAACACGTAATATGCTTAAATTTTGTTTGAATAAGGCAATTCTTAAGCAAATATAATAACAATTTTCCATCGCACATCTTCAATCTTTCTCTCTCCTTACTCACCTTGATCCTATAATCACAAGAATTGAAGAAAACATGAAGTGAAAGTACAACTGAGCGATACAAATTGAAAGAGGAATTGTAGCATTTATTTTTCTTCTTACCATAAGATCTCCTTCAACTCTGCTGCTTTGGCCTTGCAGACATGGTCGGACAGCTTGCCATTGTGACTGCAATCTACACATGAAGCTAGTGCTCGCAATAGGAAGCAACATGAGTGAAGTTTCATGAAGTATTGACACCCGTGGTATTCTTAGCGAAGAAAATACAATTGGGACCTTATTATTCATTAAATAATGTTTTTAATATAGCTTCAATTTTGTCATTTTTGCCCAGATAGCAAGGATGTAATTTCTTTGTGAAACTTCATACGAGGGTATATCGGTTGACTAAGTATGTTAGAAAAAACATTCAGATTTTTTGGGTTTCACCTCTAGCCTACCCCAACTTGTTTGGGACTAAAGGCTTTGTTGTTGTTGTTACTGTAGTAATTTTTTCAAATTTACTATTCATAAGGGGTGCGCGTGGAACTATGTTCACCAGATCCGCGTCCTTCAATAGCTATACTACTGTATTGAGCTACTGATTTAATCACGATCGACATTCTAACTGTAGGAAAGATGTGTCTATCTTGATCATGAATACATCACCCTTACTAAAACATATTTTTGAATAATACTCCAAATAGAATAACTGTGCTGAGACTCTGCTACTATAATATATAGATGGCAATATAATTTAAAACAACAGCTCAGGTTTATGGCGGATGGGCTTTGAGGATACAGTCCAAAAAGGGAATCAGGTGCATGCCTTACATGTCAAGTATGATCAATGGCACGAGCAATGTGCTTCTTTCCAGCTATATCATCAACGAGTGAAACAATAGGGAGAAATGTCATGCCTATGACATCTGGTGCCGAGGAAACAGTTTTTATCTACTCAACAGAATTCTGAACAAGATCGCAACCTCCCTCCTTCTGAAGATTACTGTCATGTCCTGTGTAGGGGACTGGAATTAGGATTTGTTGGCAGTAAGAGGTGCAGTACACATAGAAATTCTGCGTGATAAATGGCGATGCCAATGTCACATACGGTGAAGGGAACGGCCACGAAGCCTAACATGTATGGTACAATTTGCACAGCAGCATATTTTCATCACAGTACACGCAGAAGAGAAGAACGCGTGCATCTTCCTCACCTTCTCGAAGCAGCAGATGAAGGGCTCGTTGGGGGCGGCACCAGGGGGCGGGCGGCTGCGCCCGCGGTTGTCGCGGTAGGCCTCCCCCTCTACGTCGGGGGGCACGCCGCAGAGGACGCCGCCGCCGATGGGCAGGTCCCGCGTGCGAGTCCCGATGGAGACCGCACTCCTCGGCTCAAGGTCCTCCGGCTGAGGCCGGATCGAGGCCGTGCTCGTCGAGGTTGGCCACGGGGCGGACGCATCTGGGCCACCACGCGACACGGACGAGGTGCCGCTGGCTGCTGCCCTTCTCTCTCTCCCTCTCATCCTCTCTCCCGACGCCGCCACCACCACTCACCTCTCCTCTTCGCAGACCGGCGCTGCCACCGTTGCTCTTCTCTTGCCGCCGCTCCCACGCCACGATCCAAACGACCCCGCATCGATGCGCCATCGCTGCCGCTCCTCTTCCTATTTTCTTCGAGCGGCGGCGCAGTCCCCTCCCGCCCTGTGGCTTCATGGTGGTGAGGGCTAACGGATTGGGGTGGAAAAGAGGAGGCGGGGATTGGGGATGAGAGGAGACTCTCGTTAGGCTAGCGTGTGTTAGCTTAATCCAAACAAATTTGAGTTATGTTAGGAATATGCTAGTTAACTAGGCTAGTGTAGCCGTGGGTGCTAGTGTGTTTTGTTAGGATTAGTATAAGTGTGATCAAGGTTGCTGGATAATTAGTAGTACTAGTATATAGGAAAGTATAGACAAGTCGGTTTAGAGTTTCCTTATGTTAGCGTGAGTTCTGTTTGGACTATGTGGCTTGTTCGTATAGGACTTGGGTTCACAATGGTCATGGTTGTGTATATATACACAGCCAGGTGCGTGGGATTGTAAGTATCAAGAGAAAAAGAGAAAAATAAGGGTCACGCTAACTGCCACACATGTGGCAGGAAGGGAGACGCATCACACGTCTCTAATGTAAACAGATTGCCACATCATCGCATGCATGCATGCAGGAATCTTTTTGGATTTTCAGTTTTTAAAATATTTTATCTCTTAAACGAAAAATCTGATTGAAAATCCGTTTTCACCATTAAATCCCTCGCGATGAGATCTTCGAAACTAGATCCCATGTTGATATGTTTTGATGAAATTTTTCTTGGATTAAAAGTTGTCATGTCTATTGCATATGAATTGCCATGATGTTTACACTGTAGTTGCCATGATATGTTTCAGCTATTTTCTTCTACATTTAAAAGTAAATTTTGACATTTATAAAACAGGGAATTAAGAAACTAGACTTGCCATGAACCATAAACTAAAATTGCCATGATACATGCACGTAAAATTGCCATGATTCATACAAAAAATAATTTTTCATGGTCAAAGTACTGGAGTTGCCATCATCAAAATACTAAAATTGCCATGATCTACAAACTAAAATTGCCACATGGCAACTTTAGTTTAAGCCCTATGGCAACTACAGTGTAAACATCGTGGCAACTTCTGGCAAAAAAAAAATTCGTCGAAACATATCAACATGGGGTCTAGTTTTGAAGATCTCGTCGAGACGGATTTAATGGTGAAAACGGATTTTAGTTCGCCTTTTTATTTAGGAGATACAACATTTTTAAACCGAAAACAAAAAAAAATTTCTGCTGATGTCATCTATTCATACGTGGCAAAATGTGTGGTGATGGAGGCGTGTGGGCGATGTACAAACGCCCACACGTGTGGGCGTTAACATTTCCAAAAAATAAATAAAGAGGAAGAAAAGAGGGCACGACAAGGGCCCCTTGGCTATCAGTTTTTCATGCGTGTTCATCGTAATTTGATGTGATCGATCCTGTGGGCGAATTTTAAACAATTGGTATCTAGAGCAAGGTTCAAAGATTTGAAGCTGCGCTTGCCCCGGGGTGGCGACCCGACTAGAGCCTCGGGGCGGGCCATATAGTCGTTGGGTGGTACAACGACGAGGAGGAACAGGCGATATAGTCGTTGGGTGGTGCAGCGACGACGAGGAGTGGGCGATATTGTCGTTGGGTGGTGCAACGACAAATAAGAGCGGGCGATACGGCCGCTGGATGGTGCAGCGAAGAGGAGAAGCGGACAATTGTCGTTCGAGCGGCGACAAGGAGGATCGGGCAGTTATCGTTCGGCGGAGCGGCGACAAGAAGATGGCGAGAACATTGTGCAAGCGAGACGTCGGGTGATTGTTGTTCGACAAAACGACATGGAGGAGGTTGACGGGAGCGGTAGTGCCGAGGTGCGGTGCTAGAAGATCTCGTCAAGATCGTCGTTCTGGGGGAGCGAGGAAGAGGCGACAAAGTTGCGAGCTGTAGTCAAGGTGTGCACATGAGTTCTTGTAAGGTGCGTCAAGAGTTCAGGTGTGTGAATCTTCTGCTGCAGTTGAGATGCGTCACTGGCGGAGGAGAATTGCGAGTGAGAGCTGGCGGAAAAAGGATTTCGTGCCTTGCATTTCCGTTTGTGGTCATGGAGTTCCAGCGAGTTCATATACGGTGGAGATGAGTTGCACGTATATGGCGAGTTGTGTTGCCGCTGGACAGGAGGTGTCGTTTGATAAGATGTGGCATCGGCGACAATGAGAAAGATTGAAGATGTAGCGGGTGAATAGGTGTGTCTTCCCGTGCACAAGCAACCGACGAGAAGATGAAAATCAACGTGAAGATGGACGCGCACCAGTTAAGTCGAGTTCCTACATGAGGCTATGCGTTTAGTCTTCATGTAGCACGCTAAGATGTGGCAGCGTGGCTGGTAGTCCGAGTAATCGTTGATTTCAGTTTTCAGATTGGCATAAAAGAAGGATGGTGATGAAGTGGTGACCATCATTGCGAGACGAGAGAAGTTGTGGTCCGGTAAGTTGCGTCACCGGAGGCGGAGGAGATCGGCGTCACAAGATGAACTGCCTCGTTCGTGTAAAGAGTTGGATGTTTGGATTGGGGGTGAATGTTAGCTTAATCCAAACAAATTTGAGTTCTGTTAGGAATATGCTAGTTAACTAGGCTAGTGTAGCCGTGGGTGCTAGTGTGTTTGGTTAGGATTAGTATAAGTGTGATCAAGGTTGCTGGATAATTAGTAGTACTAGTATATAGGAAAGTATGGACAAGTCGGTTTAGAGTTTCCTTATGTTAGCATGAGTTCTGTTTGGACTATGTAGCTTGTCCGTATAGGACTTGGGTTCACAATGGTCATGGTTGTGTATATATACACAGCCAGGTGCGTGAGATTGTAAGTATCAAGAGAAAAGGAGAAAAATAAATAAAGAGGAAGAAAAGAGGGCACGACAAGGGCCCCTTGGCTATCAATTTTTCGTGTGCGTGTTCATCGTAATTTGATGCGATCGATCCTGTGGGCGAATTTTAAACAATTGGTATCTAGAGCAAGGTTCGAAGATTTGAAGCTGCACTTGCCCCGGGGTGGCGACCCGACTAGCGCCTCGGGGCGGGCCATATAGTCGTTGGGTGGTACAATGACGAGGAGGAACAGGTGATATTGTCGTTGGGTGGTGCAACGACAAATAAGAGCAAGCAATACGGCTGCTGGATGGTGCAGCGAAGAGGAGAAGCGGGCAATTGTCGTTCGAGCGGCGACAAGGAGGATCGGGCAGTTGTCGTTTGGCGGAGCGGCGACAAGAAGATGGCGAGGACGCTGTCGCAAGCGAGACATCGGGTGATTGTTGTTTGACAAAACGATTTGGAGGAGGTTGACGGGAGCGGTAGTGCCGAGGTGCGGTGCTAGAAGATCTTGTCAAGATCGTCGTTCGGGGGGAGCGAGGAAGACGCGACAAAGTCGCGAGCTGTAGTCAAGGTGTGCACATGAGTTCTTGTAAGGTGCGTCCAAGAGTTCAGGTGTGTGAATCTTCTGCACCAGTTGAGATGCGTCACTGGCGGAGGAGAATTGCGAGTGAGAGCTGGCGGAAAAAAGAATTCGTGCCTTGCATTTCTGTTCGTGGTCGTGGAGTTCCAGCGAGTTCATATACGGTGGAGATGAGTTGCACGTATATGGCGAATTGTGTTGCCGCTGGACAGGAGGTGTCGTTTGATAAGATGTGGCATCGGCGACAATGAGAAAGATTGAAGATGTATCGGGTGAATAGGTGTGTCTTCCCGTGCACAAGCAACCGACGAGAAGATGAAAATCAACGTGAAGATGGACGCGCACCAGTTAAGTCGAATTCCTGCATGAGGCTATGCGTTTAGTTTTCATGTAGCACGCTAAGATGTGGCAGCATGGCTGGTAGTCCGAGTAATCGTTGATTTCAGTTTTCAGATTGGCATAAAAGAAGGATGGTGATGAAGTGATGACCATCATTGCGAGACGAGAGAAGTTGTGGTCCGGTAAGTTGCGTCACCGGAGGCGGAGCCGGATAATTAGTAGTACTAGTATATAGGAAAGTATGGACAAGTCGGTTTAGAGTTTCCTTATGTTAGCGTGAGTTTTGTTTGGACTATGTAGCTTGTCCGTATAGGACTTGGGTTCACAATGGTCATGGTTGTGTATATATACACAGCCAGGTGCGTGAGATTGTAAGTATCAAGAGAAAAGGAGAAAAATAAATAAAGAGGAAGAAAAGAGGGCACGACAAGGGCCCCTTGGCTATCAGTTTTTCGTGTGCGTGTTCATCGATTTTTTGATGTAATCGATCCTGTGGGCGAATTTTAAACAGCGCGCACACTGTTTATAGACGAATAAAAGGTGACGTGGGCACGGCTGTTAGTTGGGCGCAGTCCCTCATCCTTTATATGTTCAATTACCACATGATGATAATACTGTTCCACATCAGTTAGCTTCTCTAGCAAGAAGGTAGGGGCGGGCCCAGGATGTGAAGAGTGTGTATTCAAAATTTTAAAGGTAGTTTTTCGAAAGCCTGAAGCCTCCTTTGGGTGTGTATAACTGATTCTAGTATGACCATGCAAAAAAAAAAGTATGCACTATATATATGGTAGTACTGCACCTTTTTTTTAATAACTGCTGCTGGTTTGGATCAAAATATGGATCTCGCCAGTTGCCATCTTGCGTGCAATACGCTTTCAAACTGACAATTACCGATCTGTGCATCTGAGAACACCCATCTCCCTGCTCACCTTGCATCATCTGCGACGCCACTTTGTGTATGTTGCCTAATGATCGCACTATGTAATTTCTACCCTTCTATCAATGCAAAGATACACATCCAGCGTATTCACCATTGTTTTTCTTTTACCGATTTCTGATGTTATCACTTATTTTTCCTGAAATTGTTATATGCCCTTTTCGAAGCCAATCGTCCCTAATTTTCACTAAAATAATTAGAGAAGTTCTACTCAGTACAAATTTAGTTCTGGAGTGCAAAAGGGTTAGCAAGGAAAAAGTGAGTCTAATATTGATCTTCCAGTATGCCTGATTTTTCAAAATGAACAAACAAACAACAAGAAGACTCGTCCATAATGACTTTTTATATAGGTACATGTTAAGTGCAGTTTCTAGTATTGGTCACCGGAGTAATCTTGAGGGGGTCATTAAAAAAAAGGGCAGCCCCAGTGCATGTAGCTCCCGCTTGCGCAGGGTCTGGGTCCGACCACTTAACAGGTAAATGAGATTGTATAATGATATATCCAGTTCTCATGTAGGCCAATAAGATTGTAGAAGGATGCCCTTTTTTTTTGGGTGACTAAGCCAACTTCAGTATCAGTGTATCACCTTAAAATGCATGTTAGTTGTGGTACTGTATGTTTCTACTTTAGGCTAACATGTTTCAGCTCTGTTTGCTCTACTCTATCAATACCATAACACTGACCGTTCCCATCCTTATCATCAAATATTTGTAATATGATCAGAATATTCATAGAGTCCAAAACTTTCTATGCTAATACTTGGATATTGCTCAGTTCTAATTGCTCTATGCTAATACTTTGAATTTTTGAAGCCAAATCTCAGTCCAAAATGCTCAAGGAAGGATCGTAATATGATCAGTTTTGAAAGATAATTGGAATTAAGTTTGATTACTATAGAGCAAAGATGACGAGAGATCAAGAAAGAGACGCTCATTCAGTCCGTTGTACTTTTCAGAAGGTAAGAAATAGTCTATAATTTGTTTTCTTACTCCATCATCATCTCATCTCATCTCATCTCTCTCGTAATAAATCTCCTTCTCGGCAACGCTCCTTCAATTCTCTCCTTGAAAACAGGCAATCCTTGAATGCTCCTCTTCCCCAAACCAACGCAACCGTTTAATGGCCGCCGCTTCGCCCCATGCACACGCGGCCTCCTCCTCCTCCATTACTCTCTCCTCCCTTCCTCCTGTGGTGATCCAACCCTCTTCGATCCATTGGTCGCAGGCTCTTGCACGCGCCTCACGCGAATCATGCTCGCATCCAACGCCTCCCCGCATTCCCCGCTCGCTCATCGCTGGTTAAGCCCTACGAGATCTCCTCTATAAATTGCCACCTCTTGATCGTTCTGCCGCGCCACACACATTGCTCCTCCTTCCTCCTTATGCCAGCACACGGTGAGTACGTCTAGTGCCGCCCACTCCCTGTCTTTGATCCCCCGGTCAGACATACTTCCGAGAACTCGTCTTGGTTTCAAACGCCATCTCTGTAAGACCATGTTCTTTTCTTGATCTAAACCTCTTTTAAGAAAATCTTGGCGTGGTGCAAGTAAACCGGACAACTTTTTTGCGTGAATGTTGTGATGTAGTGATGCGGGAAAGAAGCATCACAAAAAAAAAGTTTGAATCTAGTGTCGGCTATGGAGATATGCCCCTGTCAAAGGAGATAGGAAAGCCGTGTCTAGATAGGCGTTTGATCCTGAAGATCCACATGAGTCAATTGAAGAAAAGGTTAGGAATTTATTTTTATATGCTCCTTTTATTGTTGAAGATGATTTACTCTTGCTACATGCCATGGTGATTTCTTCTGCCGCTTCCATGACATTTCTAAACTTTCTCTGATTTTGGGGATGTTGACCTGTTTCTTCACTGATTAGTGGTATTGGTCTTCTTTGTTTTGTGTTCATGTAGTGAGATTTGGCACTGCCCTCATCTCCTCAGCCATGTT
The DNA here is from genome assembly GCA_963921465.1 of Triticum timopheevii. NCBI lineage: Eukaryota > Viridiplantae > Streptophyta > Magnoliopsida > Poales > Poaceae > Triticum > Triticum timopheevii. Next base: position 652,783,303 of record OY997266.1, read on the forward strand.
GTTAAGGTGTTTGCAAATTGCCCTCGGGTTCCATTTGATTGGTATTATTACATTAGTGATTTTTGTTATCAATTCATTTTAGTTGTTGTGGTATTGTAAGAGCAAGCTTTTGAATTTGTTCTTCAATATATTTTTAGTGCTGGTGAGGGTAAGTTGGATTACTTTGTAGCTTTACTTATTGACCTCAGTTAGTTGATGTTCAGCATTCAAGTTGGTCCCCAATCTGTAATGATGCAATATATTGCGAATTCGATATTTGTTACTGCCAGTTATAAAATAGTAGACTTAGTTTATGTACGATGTATTAGAGTAGACATCTTGTTTATCTATTTTTACTTCCAGAATTACAGTGGTATACTTGATGTAATTATGTAGATGCTATTACATATAATAGAATATCTATGCTAGTTAGACCAGATTTGGCATGTTTCAACTTTGTGTGGGCTATATTTCTGTCCTTGTACTAATACTAGAAGTATGTAATTGTCTGGTCATATTCTTTGCCCCTGCCCTCATCTCCTTTTGAGTTTACAATTTTAATTAGTTTCTTTTGTTTTTTCAATTTGTAGTTGTGTCAGATTGTAGTAATATGATTCTGAAGAACTGCCGCTTATAATTCTAAAGAACTGTAGTTACAATATAGAATGTGTAGTTACAAACCTGAAGAACCAGTAGTTATAGTTATGTAGAACTAGTACTTATTCAACAAAACCAGCAGATATATGCTGATGTTATTTTTCAAGTCCCGCATTTTTACATTATACTTTTTTGCATTTTTTCTTCCGTAGAACATGAAGTTTCTTGTAATTTCATTACTGACTCAAGTGATTGAATCAGTTGCTGGCAATTTTCCAGTCGGTTAATTTTGTGATTGTTGATTTCGACTGTATTTTTAGTACATATTTTGGCTGTAGTTCATTTTTGGGTGTGCTGCTAATGTATTTCTTAGAATTATAGAGATCACCAGGGTTATAAAGAAATAGTACTACTGTTGCACACTATATTTGACTTACAATATAGTTTCCTTTCGAGTTTGTTTTTCCTATCACTTTAAGTTAGTAGTAAATATTGTGATTTGGCCGGCTTTAGTTTAAATTTTATAGTTATATAGATCTTGATGTTATAGAGAACTAGAGTTGCTTCTGGCATATCAATTGGGTCACTTATGTCATGAATAGATCACCAGATAGATGCCCTTAATTTGTGTTAATGGATGCATTGGCTCACTTGCTCCGATGTTCTGCAGTGTGGTGTATAAATGAAGGACTACTTGTTGTTATGTTGTGCTGTATAGTGTATAAATGAGCGACGACTTTGTTTCAATGTTCTGCAGTGTTAGTTTTATTGGTCCTTTAGTGTTAGTTTTATTGGTCCTTCCCATTTGTTCATTACAGAGAAGACATATTTTAGTATGAGAGCTTCACGGTGAGAGAGAGAGAGAGGGAGCGGGAGAGGGAGCGGGAGGGAGGGAGGGAGGGAGAGAGAGAGAGAGAGGGAGAGAGGGAGAATCCACATGCCATCTTCAGGATCACCCCTTGTAAAGTATCCAACGCACCTAAACGTTTCCATGTTATCGCCATCAAAATCATCTTTTCTATAATACCTCCTGTCATCCTCTATATAGTAGTAGTTCTACTTGTCGCTATGATTTGAGATCCTTAGAAATACAACACCACTGGGGTCTCGATAACTTAGTTTTGAGCAAGATTGAGTGAAGAAATAGATGAAGTTCCTCTCTACGCCACCACCCCCATCCGCTGGCACGCATACCGCCTTGGAGAATTCCCGTCCCAGAACAAGGCGTGGTCACCCAAGGTTGTAACCTCTGTCCACTTTTTGTTGCAACGTGTCATCTGCCCGTCAGCATGGATGTCAACAAGCTCGAAACACCTTGAAGAAAGGCTCGAGGTCTATAGACCACCGAGTCCTCAATGCCATCGCAAGCTTGCCATTTAGATCAAATATGTAACTCATATAATCACTGTGGTTAGTGTAGTCACCTAGGATGGAATGGTTGGTCGCTAGCTGGCGACGTGCCCTAACCATGGGCACACCATCCACGTTCATACCAATATCAAACTTGACGAGTTCCCCTCTGGAGCATAGGCCATAGAGATGGCCGCGGTAGAAAGTGATGTCGGCGAGGTCTTGACTGGGATATAAATGTATCGTGTACCTGCCATTGCGACAAGGAACTTTGCAGAGCACCACGCTGCAGTTGTATGCAAGAGCCTGGTTGTATGTCATGGCGGCGAGGATGCAGTCAAGCGAGGTGGGCGCCTGGGAGAAAACAACTTTGGTGACATGATTTCCGTGGAGGAATCTGCTCAGCGGCTCAGCCAGCATCACCTCGGCGCCAGAGAAGAGGTTCATGATCCTGGCAGAGATCCTCCAACGATCCAGACAGAAGACCCAACCGCCGGCATAACCGCCAAGGATCCTCCAACCCACGATCTTCCCCTAGAGCCGCACGACCGTGCCGTCCTCGGGGCAGTACGCGGGCTTCATGGTGAAGCCGTTCGGTGAGAGGAGCAGCCACGGTAGCACCGATATGGGCGGTGCCGCGCGTGCGGCTGCTCGCCATGACCGGCAGACGACGGCGAAGCGCGCTCGCCCGCGCGGGGAGGCCAGCATGCGGTAGATCGTAGCGAGGAGATCATGGGGAAACGTGGAAGACCAGCACTGCTGCCGCATCGTAGCGCCAACGTGCACGCGCTTCGATTCGTCTTCTTTGGCGACGGCGGCGGCCATCTGCGGCAGGGTGAAGGAACGATCGAACGAACAGCGATCAGATCCATCCATCGGCATTACTATATATTTATACTCTTCGTCGTTCGCGTAATGGGCTTTATTTATTCTGATTTTTGGGTCATGTTCTTCTTATAACATATTTTAGGCTCATGGGCTTGCCTCGCCCCTGCTGGTTGACGGCAACACAACCCCTTTGTGCTTAATGAGACGAAATACCGCTCAAAAAAAAAAAGTAATGAGAAGAAATAATTCTCAAAGAAAAATTTCTTAAAAAGAAAGTAATGAGAAGAAATTTCCCACAAAAAAAGTAATGAGAAGAAATACACATAAAGAAAAGTAATGAGAAGAAATACGGGTTATCTCAAGATTGTCTGCTAAGGCGTGAAAGGAGGAACGCCAACCAATCCATATCCAGTGCACCACCTCGGCGTGGTTAGCATGTTGCCGTGGCCAGTCAACCAGCTCCTCAGGCATCCCGGTTTCAATGTCAGCGACGTACATACAGCCGCTGATCTCGTGGACAATCATGGTGCCATACGTAACAAGCATATACTTATTTGGTATTCCTTTAGTGAGCTTCTTACAAGATTCTTTAAGCTCCAGTATCTTCATGGGGAGCCACTCTATAGTCCCGTTGACACTTTTCCACATGATTACTTCAGAACCTCTCCAACTCGTAAGGAGAAGCAAAAGCGTCCCATCGTTGGCGAGTGTAAGGGACGGGCGCCACCCCATGTAGTCCATCGTCGGCATGGAGGTCCTCGTCAAGAAGATCTGACCAGTCCCGACGTCCATGTTAACGGTACATAAACATGAGAGGATCATATCATAAAAGAGCCAGTGCGCCAGGCCACAACACACAACAGCACGACCATGAAAAACCGGTTCATAGGCTTGGGTACCGGCATCGCCAAAGCACTTGGTTGGCACGCTCCAGCTTGCTTTGCCAGAGCAGAACGTATGAAGATCGGAGTCCATGTCGATGATTACCACTTTAAAGGATGGTGCGTCGTCCGGCGATGGCGGCTGGCAGCTATCGGAGCGAAAATCTACATCGCTAAACAGTGTATCCGCAGTTCCGCACCAATAGCAATGCATGGGCTCAACATGGCCGAGCTTTAGCGGTGGGAGCACATGGCACTTGCCGATGAGCAGGTTGCACACTACCAGGTGGAGGACTTCCGCGGCCCACGGAGAAAGATTCACGAGGAGGAGCCCAAGGCGCGAGACGAACGGCTCCGCGTAGTTCAAGAGCCCTGTGGACTCAGCGGACACGAAGGTGCTAAGGGCACGACAACTACGACCCAAAACCAACTGGGGTGTCGGGACGAAGCACGGATGAGCCATCTGGACGTCCCTGAAAAAGAAGCCGATAAGGGAGGGTCTGTTTTCCTCAGACCAGCAGCGCTGGAGGAATAAGGTGTTGCCCACGAGGTCGTGCCACCTCCTGCACGCTGTGGTGCATCGAAAGAGCGTCGTCGCATCATCCTTAAGTATCTTGGAATTGGCGGCAACTAGGGTTTTGAATTGGGGGTTAGAATGATACCAAGTGGAAGGATCAAGGTTTTTGATTCCGAATGGAATATTTTTCTCGAGGGGGGTGGTAAACTCGGTTACCACAGTAACCACAAAATACCGAAAAGAATTCGAGCAAAATTTAAAATCAAAATTTGAATTCAGTTTTTTTAAGAAAAAAAATTGTCTGCACTAGTACTAGTGCAACGGCAACAAGTCTGCTCCGAGCACAGTCGACTCAGCAGACACAAAGGTGCTAAGGGCACAACAACCACGTCCCAAAACATACCGGGGAGCTGGGACGAAGCACGCACGGGCCATCCAGCCATCCCTGAAAAAGAAGTCGATAAGGGAGGGTCCGGCTTCCTTAGACCAGCAACGCTGTGGGAATAACGTGTGTCCATGAGGTTGTGCCGCCGCCTGCACACCATGGTGCATCGAAAGAGCGCCGCCGCATCGTCCTTGACTAACTGGGAAGCGGCGGTGGCTAGGGTTTTGAATTGGGGGTTAGGATGATACCATGTAGAAGGATCAAGGTTTTGGATTCCGAATGGAGCATCTTTCTTGAGGGGGACGGTAAACTCGGTTACCACGGTAACTATGAAATACCGAAAAGATTTAGAGCGAAATTTAAAATCAAAATTTGTATTCAATTTTTTTAAGACACGGATACATGAGTTTGGAACGCAAAATATTGTCTGCAGGTCGCTATTTTGACCCTCGCACGCTCATTTTTTTTTTTAGAAATTACAGTGTGGCGTGTATTCTTCAAAAATCTGAAAGGAAAAAGCGTGGCTTGCTATCCTCAAACACATGACACGCAATTGCTGGTTGAAGATCCTTACCACTAGGAAGCGAGTATGCATGTGTTTCAGTTAGAGATATACCTTATTTAACTAGGTGTTAGGAGTTTAAATTAAAAAAAATCAAAAAAGTTTGAAATTTTCTACTCGGTATGCATAATTATTGTGGGGGAGCGGCAAAAGCGGTTACCGGGCGCCCGGTAACCCAAACCTTGAGATGGATAGAGAGTGATTGATGGAATTGTTGTTTATATAAGAGCATGGTACATGACTATCTTGGAGTAAAAGACAAGCTAGAACAATCTAATCTATCATATTTGTTTGCAAAATAAAGAAAAAGAAAACTAAGGAAATTGTTTATATCAACCGGATGAAAACTCTCTCTCGTAAACCTCTCTCTCCGCTCACCACGTGTCGTCATGGGCCCCCAGCTCCCACCTTATCTTCTTCCTCCAACTCATCTTCTCCGCCCACCAGTTTCTTCTTTTCCCCCCTTTTTCTCGTTCAGCACCAGAGGAGAGGCACCATCGCTGCGTCGCAGCTCCTGCCATTGTCGCCGCATGCTATATCGCAGAACCACCATCGGTGGCTGCGTTGCAATGGAGCGCGTCCGACTGCAATGGAGCCCCGCCGCGGCTGGGGCTGCAATGGAGCTTCGCCGAAACGCCGCGCGCAGGTGGCTGCAATGGAGCTCTGCGGCGGCTGCAGTGAAGCGCGGCCGGGGCTGCAATGGAGCTTCGCCGGGACGCCGAAGGCGCTGCTTCCGAGCTTTTTTCGATGCTGCCATGGAGCTACAGTGGAGGTTCCCCGAGGGTTCGTCGATGCTGCGTTGAAGTTTGTTTTTCCGTTGGCTCCGGTGCTGCTGCGTTGGAGCTCTGCCCGTGGGTCCCAGTGCTACTGCATTGGACTCTGCCGGTGGCTCCAGTGCTGCGATGCCGTCGGCACAGGCACCACACCACTGACGCAGTAACGGAGAGCTGCGAAAGACGATGCAGCAGGGCCCGGCCGCACCACCGTTGGCTGTAGGGCTGGAATTCGAGCCGAGTCGAGCCATCTCGGCTCGACTCACTAGAGCTCGTTCCGTTAACGAGCTAGCTCGACTCGACTCGTTACTATAACGAGCTCAAACCCAATGATTGGCTCGACTCGTATAACTCGCGAGTTGGCTCGTTTAGCTTGTTAAGCTCGTTTAAGATATAAACATAAACCCCTCAAATATGATAAAAATGATTATGTATATATTAAACATATATATCACTAAACAATTGTAATTTTCTTGTAACGTGTGAGTCTCCTAGGAGGCTAGGCCTTCAACTGCTCGGCCTTGGGTTGTGCGCCTGGGACATAGGCTGTTTAGTGGTTGATCTTTCTTTGTATTGGGAGTGGCTGATCTATTGTATCGAGCCTAAGGAATTACACGAGTACTCGTGAGATTGGCTCGTTTAACTTTGTCTATAAACAATCTTAAACTAAGGCTCGGCTCGACTTGTTTAGCTCGCGAGCTTCGAGCTTTTTTTTTCAGCCCTAATTGGCTGCTGGGCAGCGCCCAGGCCCGTTGAAGGGGCTGTGCGCTCGCACAGGGCCCCAAAAATCCAAGGGCCCCCAGTTTGGGTTCATTTACATGTAATAGCGCATGTAAATTTCAGTTTGGGCCAGCGTTGCCTTGTCGCCGGAAGCACTCTTTTGGGCTTCTTGGGCCTGGTCGACTCAAGTCGTTCGCTGGCCGCTTTCGTCCAGAAGTGTGCATCGATCGAAAGACGAAACTTTGAGGCGCACAGCCTCGCCAAACACACTTTAGGACCCTCTCCGGGACGCCAACTCTGGCTACTTAATCCCCCGGATTTATCTTGTATTCCTATGTATTTGGATACTGATCAATAAATGAGAGTGTGTTTGGACTCAAAAAAAAAAAAAAGATCGAAAGACGAAACGGCAACAACGGATTTCTTGCGATCCTGCCTATCCTTACGCTAGTTAGCTTCGATTGAATCGGTGCCTCGACGGCGATTCCTTTGCAGATCGGCAACCACCACGTGACAGGCGAGAGCCAGCGGCACGTCGGAACTGCAAGGGAGACACTGTCGCACCGGCCGACAATGCCACCGTGCCGAGCCGTCCGCACCTCCGCGGACAAGGCAGCAAAACGTTTGAACCAACTGGTGCCCTACCGCAGTACTGCTCCTTCCCTTTTCTATAATTTTCATACGAAGTGCAAAGTTGTATTAAGACTTATGAATTCATCAATCATCATGTACATCAGTTCACTAATACTCCCTCCGTCCCATAATTCTTGTATTAGATTTGTCTAAATATGAACGTATCAAGTCATGTTTTAGTATTAGATACATCCATATCTAGACGAATCTAAGACAAGAATTTTGGGACGGAGGGAGTATTTTTTGGAACATTGTTTGCAGGCCTGATTATTTGCCTAGTTGTTGAAGTTGTCACACCTTCATGATCTTCAATAGTTGCTCGTCCAAAATCAAGGTTCGATCTATTTCTATTCTACTATCTATACAAGCCACAAGCCTATAATTCATGGAATTCAAATGCATTGCTATTATTTTTGTTTGGTTCGTAAACAGAAGCAATCATGCATTCTAGAAATAGGAAGTATGATTCTGGTGCCGAAAAACATAGGAATTAACAAAAAACTAGAAGCAACCCTCAATCTCAAAGGGGTGCTCTTAAAAAAATTGTTGTGAAAGGATCCAAAACGCATTCTGAAAATGAAACACCAGATTCTAATATTGATGATGGCCATGGTGATGATGCAGTAGAGGTTGAGGTTGCCGCTGCAAAAATTCATGAAGGTGATGATGGTCATGGTAGAGCATGAGGTTAGTTTATTGCTTTTTAGTTTTGCACTGATACTTGAGAAAATTCTAAATATTGTGCGACATAACACAAATCTAAATTATATAATTATACGGGAGATTATGCTAGAGTTATATTTATTTTTCGAATTTTAGGGCCCTATTGCGCTTTTTCTACCGGGGCCCCGAATTTCTGGAGAAGGCCCTGGCAGCGCCTATGCTACAAGCCTGCTCCAGTGTCCATGCTGGAAGATGAGGCACTAGCCAGTAGCCACAACACGCGAGGCGGGTGCTCCACTGTGAAAGGGGTTGGCAACTGGTGCTCAGGAGGCGTCGCATCGGTGCTGGAAACGGGGAGGAGGACGCGCGGATGCAAAGAAAGTTGTCGCCGTTGTCATCGGTGGTGCAAGCAGACACGCGTCGCGGTTGTGGACATCGTCGGTGGTGTAAAGCACGCCGCGGGTGCTGCAATGGAGCGTCGCCGGCTCTCCGACGACATCATGCGGCGACGGAAATGCTGCTGCAATGAAGCATTGCTGGCTCTGCGACGAATTCGTGTTGTTACGGTGACCGCGACGGGGCGGCCGATAGCACTGCAACTCCGGTCAAGTTTGCGCAGCTGTTCGCCAGAGTCACTTGATGCTGCGTTGCAGCATGCACGTCGAGCTCGCCGGCGCTTTGCCACCAGCTTGCCAGGTGCGGCTGCTTGCCGACATCGAAGCTGTGTTGCAGCATGCTTGGTTTCGTCGAGCTCGCCGGCGCTTTGCTACGAGCTTGCCAGGTTCAGTTGCTTGCCGGAGTTATGTCGAAACTGCGTTGCGGCCATGTCCCATGTCTAGTTCGCCGGCGTTTTACTATGTGAGCCGACCGGCAGCGCTGCTGCTGCAAGCATGTGCTACAAACGGCGAGCTGATGCCCTCATCGGAGCTATATGCGAGCGCGGGGAGGGGATCGTGGTCGTTTCTCTTGCAACAAAACGTCAGTCGTGGAGGCTCAGCAGGAAACATGGGCAGTCGTGGATCAAGCGAGATGCAGAGGTCAATCTGACGACGGACGAGGCGGCTTACGTTTGTACATTATCATCCGGTTGATTTGTAGCACTGGGCCGAAAACTAATCTATCATATGTTTTCTAAAGAATCACCATACCAAGATGTGTAGTCCACAACACAGAAGCTTCCACGACAGAATTTGATGGATAAGGTACCTACGAGTTGCCTTGTCAAGAAGGATTAATCCGGTAACTGCCCCCGCGTCGTCCGCTGGGCGACCCGGGCGGCTATCTGATCCCCTTTTCCCGGCCGTCCTTCTGGTGCGTCCTCTCCTCACCGCCGCCGGTCAGCGCCGCCGGGCTTGCCCGTGTGGTCGACGGTGGCGGCGGGGCTCCGTACTCGTGGTGTTTAGGTAGTGTTTTGGGGGCGTACGAGCGGCGACTGGACGGCATGAAGTTGGAATTTGCAGCGACGGCGAGGGATCTTGGTTGGGTGGCGGCCTCGCAGCAACGAGTGCACATCTTTCCTTCCCTTCGATGGCGGTCAGGAGCATCAAGTGGCGGTGGGCATGAGGTCCATGACCCGACTTGTAATGCACACTCATGCCAGGTCGGCGATGCTCCTGGAATCCTGGGTGCCTCTTCGGCGCAAGGGTGCATCGCGCTACGGCGTAGGCCAAGCGACAGATGTCGTGGCTGTCGCCCATGCTGTGCGTCCGATGGTGGTGGCCATGGTGGTCGTCCACTCCGCAAAAGGCCGGTGGCGCTATGGATCTGGCCAGTATGATGCTGGCTTGCACTGCCCCAGACCTTATTGGTTGCGGCAGTGGCCGGATGGCGTCGCCTGAGGAGTTTTAAACTTCCAATCCGGTGACAACAGCGATTTCCTACTTCACAAGATTCATGGACTGCGTCAAGGATGGAGGAGATAGTGTCAACGCATGGTGCTGTCGTCTTGTAAAGATCAGACATCTGTTGCCGCTTGCGAGGATTTTTGCGGTGCCGGTCTTCTTTCTCCCCGTCAAAGACTTCACCATGTTGTGTTGAACGGCCCTAGCCATGGCTCATTAGCCTATCGCCAGGACGGTATGTGTATTGCGCTGCTGGGATGGAGGCAAGTGGAGAAGACAACATATGATAACTTCGATTGGATGGTACTTTTTGGGTACCTAGTCTCAAGCTTCGGGGTCAAAACCCTAGGTCTGACCATTTGGTTATACCTGGCAATGGTGGCGTTCTCTACGTCATTACCTTGATGAAGGCATTGCTTGGTGTTTACTTGGATTTGATCTTCAGGGTGAAAACCCACGATCTAACTTGCGATGGTTGGGTCGGGCGACGGCGGCGATTGCACGTCGATCTCTTCCTGGAGGCGTCGCTTTTGAAGAACTTTCCTTGTAGTCCTTGTGTTGTCAAGAGATGGTTTGGTGCCGATGGTCACTGCTCTGCTGTATGCTGTCAATTATTGTCTTTATTGCTTTCGGGATTTTTCTTTTCTTCTTCTTTCGCCTAGGCATAGCTTTGGTCTTGATGACTTTGCTATTTGCCGACGTGATTTTTTGTATGCGTGTGCCGGGTGCATCCAAGGACGACCACAGCAATAAAAAGAAAAGAAAAATCCCGAAAGCAATAAAGACAATAATCGGGATTTTCGGGTCTCTGCACTCGCTGGCACGTTCCATGAGCTCCCATGCCTAGAGCATTATTGGGATTTCGAAGGCAACCACAGCCTGAGTGGATATGCCTTACTTACCGCCGCCGACTGTTCAAGCTCCAAGGACGACCAAGATGACCAGCCGCAGCAGGAGCGGTCGACTTTCTTCAAGGTGCTAATCCTTACTGTCCAAAAGGGGCCAATGCAGTACAATCTCCACATGTGTTCGTCAACCGAGTCGGGGTGGAACACGTGCTACGGTGTCATGGAGAACGAGGATGGAGGCATCAGTGCAACCCTTAGGCAGCACAATGCCGTTGTGTGCGATGGTTCAGTGTACTGGCTCTTACGAGGCAAGTCTGAGATCTACACTCTCGCAGTGAACGCTGAGACTGGCACGTGTCTGTTACTGAACTGATGAGCATGCAACTCCATGACCTTCGGCAGTTGACATATGATGAACCATACCTTACTGCCGATGATGGGAGGCTCATGGTGATCAGCCTGCAAAAGGACAGTCGCCGACTAGAGATCTGGTCATCATGCTACCACGGGAGGTCATTCCATGCTTTGATTCTTAGGTTAAAACAACTAGATCAGATGATGAAGAAGCCTAATCTGGTATACACGTGCTTGGGAGAGAAAAGTGGCGTCATGCTTGTGAAGGACAATGACCGGCACGTCTACATCGTCCATCTCGATACAGGGGTGATGCAGGAGGTGGTGGATTGGCCACGCAGTCGCGGTCTTAGCCGTAGAAAAACGGTGCCCTTTGAGATGGATGGGCCCGCTTTCTTGGCTTCTCGGCTTGGTGTAGCAGATACAACCTGAAATTTTCATGCACTATTAGGTTCATCAAGATCGGTAGTTGCTCATGTTAGTCCTGAAATAAAACAAGTTGCATGGTTGTTAATCATTTAAAGATTTAAGTATCATGACGTCCCTTTGTGTTATTTCCGTTTTATGATATTAGTATGACCAATGGTTTGGATATCTCTAGCTAAGCATGGCACACTTCCAAGGCAGTGAGCCGACCATGGGATAACTTGTTACACAAGTATGTCTTGATAACTTTTGTCCCCAAATACATATGCTAGATTGCACTTTTGTTTTCTCATGCAACTAGTACCTAAATTTACGTATTTCACATTCTTCTCCTTGTAACTAGATTTGTTCCATGTGGCTTTTTCTTTATTTCGGCCATAATGCTTGGAATGAAACCGTAAATCAAGTTTTGTTCCAAACAGGTCAATTTCTTTTCCGCAGATCTCAATGCACCACGAGATTAGCCTAACTGAGCAAGATAATGTCAAATTTTGAATTTGAATGAATTTTCGTTCGGATTCAAAATAAAAAACAACGGGTAACCACCCAGTATTTTCTGTTACCGCGGTAATCAGAAATCTAAGCGCCCCACAAGATTTGATTTGCATCCGGAATTGAAATCCTTGGTCCAGAGTTGTCCTTTTCTTCTACATATATAATGGTTCCAATTATAAAAAGAAAAAGATCATATAGCACCATTTCCTGTCATCTGTATTAGAATGTGTCTTTTTCTCATGTAAATGAGCAATATTTTTTATTTTCTTATGAATATAAACGTTTTGCTTGCACTAGTGAACAACTTTAACCCAAAATCCAATTATAGGCTTATAAGACACAATCACATACCGTGTGCATTGTACCATGTTTTTTTTCGTTGTTTTTTGCAGGGCAAATACTTGTATTACCTAACAAGTAGGGTTACAATCAGTTTCACAAATTTTATGACCTTATCAGGTCCTCATCCTAACTAAACAGCGATACGGCTTTGAACCCTACCAGAACTAACAATGAAGTGGCTTACATTATTTTGAAGCGGTTAGGCCCCCTTGTGATTGCAGGATATTACTATTCCGGAACATGAAAAGTGGACGAAAGAACATGAAAAGCATCTAGTTCTTTTTGACAAATCGAAAGATGATAGATTGAGAATCATATGCGGAGGCAAGGAGCAATCGTGATAGCTTTTTATTGCAAGAGAACATGTATAATAGCTGCAGCATCTATTCACTAGAGCACAATTTTAAATTCCTGTGCACCTTTTGGAAAAAGTAACGCCTTCAAAGCAGTTCAATAGCAATTCTAATACGTGCCCCTTCAGAATAAAGAAAATCAAGTTAATATTTCCATTTGTTTGATGCATGCATGGACTAAATGTATTAGAAAAGCTGCGGCACAACTATCAGAGTTCCTGTCGATAAGGATGAATTTAAATATAGTGAAATCAGCACAGTTATAGAAGCCAGATAACCTGCTTGGGACTTGTTTTGTTAATCACAATTAACCAAAAGTGTTGTAACTGTTTACTGTTCCATGCCAGAATATGAATGAAGACAGTGCTTATCTTTTATCAGCGAAAGGGGAAAACAACCCGACACTTCCTACTAAGAAGAAGAGAAGAAACTGCAGAAGGAACTAATCTTAGGTCCATTATAAGTTAGAACCTTAAGTAGCCAAATAACTTAGAAGATAAAGATGGATTCCATTCAGCGCCTAACAATTTTGAATGAAGAAACATAACAAGAAAGATTCGTTCAAAATTGTCAAAAGTGAGAATATGATACCCACTTGCCGCTTAAGAATAAGCATCCTCATTGGCCTATAAAAGAGGACAAGAAAACATCACAGCTGCAAACCAATTCCTACCCTTCCAGCATTTCGTCGTAGCTCTTAAGCAAGGAGCCACAGACCAATATCCCATACTTGTATGCTTTACTTCGAAGCCCACCAACACCATGCCAAATTTCAGGACAACCATGCCAGTGTTATGAAGAAAGAAGAAGCGGCAATAGGAGCAAATCATGTTCAAGCCCACACAAAACAATACAAATTTCAGGACAACCATGCCAATGATATCAAGATAGAAGATGTGAGTAAGGATGTGGATACAGTGGCTTTGGACTTCATCAACTGTAAGCACATGTATTGGGCACTCCAGAAGAGCACAACCATGTATCCATCTTCTTAAGCGCACCATGGTTGCTTAGTCATGGTACTATCTTCTCATGCTTTGTCCAGTATGAAAGTTTGAATAAGAGGTGCTGCTTGGAGGTAACCTGAATATTTAGTGGTACTATAGTGTTTTTACTTGCAATATCAATAAAAGTGATGCGAATATATTGTACTGTTATTTGCAACATCGATGTATGGAGTTTTTATATATGAATGTCAGGTTATTACAATGATGCCGTTCAACTTGTGAAAGGATACACTTTCAGTGGCATATTGGCCTTTCATTGACCATCAATTTAAGTGGAGCAAATGATGGACTCCCATGAGGGACAATTTATCACAAACTTCCCCTATGATGAAGACACTGATGCCAACCTAACCATCTTGCCTTAAAAATTTCAACAACTCAGTACTAGATTATAGCAGCTTATAACATAGAAAAAAATTATGCCGATAAGATAAATTTGACAAGGAGGCTGCAGTAAACATAACTCTCAGTTCACATGAACTCAACGAGAACTGTAGACAAAGGAGGTTTCCAGCCCTTTTTCATGTCCCTGACTAAAATAAAGGTTGCAACGGTTATCTAGCAGAATACAGATCCCAGACTACTACCTTTTAGCAAGACTCGTTTAGTATCAGCATAAATGCCAAGAACTTGGCAACATAGCAACTAAGTGGTCAACTACAGCAATTAGAAACCAACCAGAACTATAACTTATATGAATACAGAAGTTTTTTTTGTCATGTTCCAGTAATTCTTATTCAGTATCTTTAACATCCTAGTTTGACTACTCAATGGCGATCGTATCTATTAGTACTCATATTACTTCTATCGTAAGTCAAACTTTCAAAATTTGAGCAAGTATATAGAAAAATATTAAGCATGTATAATAGTCCCTCCGTCCGGAAATACTTGTCGGAGGAATGGATGTATCTAGACGTATTTTAGTTCTAGATACATCCATTTTTATGCATTTCTCCGACAAGTATTTCCGGACGGAGGGAGTACCAAATAAATACAATACGGAAATATATTTCACACAACATTTTTTTTAGAGAAAAGGCGAGCGCCCGACTTTATAAATAAAGCCACCAGGCAGAATCAAACACCAACACATAACACCACCAAAGTTTAACAGAATAAGACTAGGGAGTACAGGTACAAGGCATCTAGCCTATCATGGCACGCAGGCCAGCATAACGAGCAGCCAAACCACGTAGGGATCCGTCCTTCTGGGGCGCAACAGCAGGGAAGAAGCCGTAGATTTCATTTTAGATAGCATATCGTCGGAGCGCCCGACTTTATTTCACACAACATATCTATTGATCAAAATTATGTAGAAGTTCATGCTCTCTATATGTCTTATATTTTAGAAAGTAGGGAATATATTCTATCCCGGAAGAGACAAAGATCTTTGGATGGTCAAGCTCATGCTTGCGTGCGTGTCAGCATCCTGCCTTTCCACAAAAGCTCTTGTAATTAATACGCACATATAAGACATAAACATGAATAGGCCACACCTAACCTTCCCCTAAAATACAGCAGCAGCAGCCACAACCACCTCACGCCTCCATCGTCTATACGAAGCATCTAACCTTTGTTATCATCCCCAACACGGATTTTCCTTGGCGGAATCCTCACGCCACAACAATTGCATCATCAAGGAAAATCGGTTCAGATTAAGAAAATCTTGAAGAATGCATCTTGAATGGAAAATTTCCAGTTTAATCTACATCGGCTGCTGCAATCCTACGTCATGCTCGGTGATGCTTTTTAGTATTACGCGCATATATTTATCTAGATATCGCCAATCTCCTAGACATCATCCATTCTTATTGTTCTTATTTTCGTTGTGTCACCATGATCCGTCCCCCTCGCGCCGCCCCCTTGGGAAACCAGCCCTCACGCTTCCCACTCTCCTCGCCACCGTCCGCAGCGCCACCAGGCAAAGCCTGGCCAGCAGGGCAGCGGCGGGACTTCTTCCCCTTCAAGCATCACCACCAGCGCGGGACAGCTGGATTGCGAGGAGCCGATGGGTTTGCCTGGGGTCCGGCGGTGCGGCGGCTGGGCTTCCCTTGTCGATGTTGTGCTTGGTGCGGCAGCGGCGGCGAGATCCCATCGCGCAGTGTGGTGATGGCTACGCAGCCGGATGTTGCGGGTGCCGCCGGGTTCAGATCGGATCTTGATCTGATGCTGGACACGGTCGGCCGGCGCGGGGTGGTGGTCTCTGCCGTTGGCTATGTCGGATCGTCTGATTCGACGCCTGGATATCTACCACGGATGTCTTCTCTACACCATGGCAATCTCATCTATGTAAGTATCGGTTCTTGGCTCGCTGCCGGATCCGGAGCAGACGAAGGTTGGTGGTATAGGATGGGGACCGGAGGAAACTTTGGCCGGCTGGACCGGCCCGGCATCGGCGACGTCCCTCAAACGTTGTTACCCTTCCTGGAGGTGAAGCCGAGGTCCCTCCTATCCACCTCCGAATACCTCCCGGAGAAAGTCCTAAATTCTGATTGGATTGGGCGGCAGCGGCGTCTTGCACGTCGTAACCTCCATGGAGGCACCGTCTGGGTACCATCGATCGCACGCGTCGACCGAGGCCGCGGGTGGTTGGGGCCTGCAGCGCTCCGCACTTGCCCTTTGGCTTCACCTCGAAGCCAAATTCAAGCGCGCCTTGGGCCCGGGGGCTACTGTCGGCGTTCTGGGAACGGGGGTACCTAGACTTGCCTGCCTGTGGCCCACGACGTGGCTCCACCAACGGCCCGGTACGACCCAGCTTCGGCAGCAACAAATCAAGACCCTCACGAGGGGCCAAGCCTCGCGAGGCGGACGACGCCAAGACCTCCCTGGGGGCAGCCTCGCTAGGCTGGCTCTCGAGGAGCGAAGATATCTATGCAAGGTGCACCTCACGAGGTTCACATGACGTGAGCCGTGACGACCAAGGCCAGGCGGGCGGCGGCGGGCGCAGTGCGCCAGTTTTCTCTTTGGTGCTAAAGAGGCAGGCGCAGGCGAGGAGTCCCGAGGCATCAGCCAAAGGTTTCCGTATCGGTGCAACAAGACCAAGACCAGCAGGAGGGAGGTCACCACGGAGCCCACAGCAGCGTCACCACCAGAGCCTTTGGCAGGCGAAGACCGCCTTTTGTCAGGATAGCTTGTACTAGTTGTCCTCCTTCAAACTTGGCTGTTGTGGGATCCCTTCCCGCCTAACATTTGAAAAGAGGACCGGGGCCTCTATAAATAGGACTAGCCACCACCGTAGGAGGGGAGCTCATCTTGGAGAGGGTCCATTCCACCAAGGCCATCTCACTAGCTCATCAAGCTCAAGAACACCTCTCCTCCTGGGGCTGTTCATCCACTGTACTAGTTCATCCTTAGCCCTCGGGGCAATCCATCACTACCACACTGGAGTAGGGTATACACCACATGGTGGCCCGAACCAGTATAAATCTCTGTGTCTCGTGCTCTTTGGGTTCGTCGAGCTAGGCCGTGAGATTGTTGAGCGAGCGAACTAGGAGGAGAGAGTTCTTCGTGTACACCACAGAGTTCGAACCTCATAAGGGTTTGCCGGAACTCCGAATCCGGCAGCCTTGTGTTGACAAAGCGGCGTGAACCCGGTGACGCCCTCCGATTTACCGGTGTACATATTCCATCTAGGTCAGCCGGCCGGTGAGAATGTGTGGAGACGGTACCATCGCATGATGTCAATGACTAGCACCTTGAAGGAAGGCACCGGTTGCGTCGTCGTTTGAGCCCAAACGGGTCTATGTCGGTCAATATGGCATAGCTGATCATGTCTACGGCGTGGAGAGCGAACTCATGCGCTAGATGGGGGAGTACATCGAACGTGCCCGTGAGCAGGTTGCACGCGGCTAGGTGGCCATGTGCACAGTACACATGGAGGTCCAAGAGGAGGAGGCCATGACGCAAGATAAGGGGCACTGCATGGTCGAAGAAGTGGGGATCCTCTAGGTTGGGGATGAAGAGCGGAGAGAACGGTTACGATGGCCGAACACCGGTAGTAGCACCGGGGCGAGGTACAGTAGTGCGTGGGGCTGCCGCTGAGCAAAGAAGCTGGGAAACGGGGCCGAGCTGCAGGAGTCCTCTGGCAAGCAGCGGCGGAGGAAGGAGGGGTCCGTGACCAGGAGGCAGCGCCACCCCTTGAAGCCCATGGCGACATCGGAAGAGGGTGGCCACGTGCTTGACACGTTTAAGGATCTCGAGCACCATGTCGTCCGGCAGCGACACGGGCGGCGCCTCCTGCTTCTTTCTTCTATTCTATGTGGATCGACGTGCGTTGGTGTTAAACACGACGGTTGTATTCCATACGTGTACGTCTAAGTTGCATGCATGTCAGCATGTGCACGTTTGCGTCCATGTATAGGACCAGTGTTAGATACCGAATAGGACTCGTACTGGTTGGTTAGGCACATGTCAGCATGTGCACGTTTGCGTCCTTGTATAGGACCAGTGTTAGACACCGGATAGGACTCGTACTTTGGACTTTATAATGAATCAAATAAACGAAACTAGCTCGATATGAGCCTTTGGCAATAGTCAAGCCAGCTTTCGTGTGCGTGAGTACTAGGATATCTCAATCGAAAGAAAAGAAGAGGCGGCCATGGCAGCCTCGCTCCCGGACGACCTCCTGCTAGAGGTCCTTGTCCGGGTCAAGGATGCCGCGGCTCTCTTCCGTTGTGCCACGGCGTGCAAAGGGTGGCACCGTCTCATCGTCAATCCATCCTTCCTCTGGCGACGCTGGCCCGAGGGCGGGTGGGACTCGTCCTCTTTTGTCGGCTTCTTCATCCTAGGAGGAGGTAAGATGAACTTGGGCTCACGGCCTTTTCCCACACCAGAGCCTTGGTTCGTCCCCGCGCCGCGATCTGCTCTGAGCCTTAGCCGCTGCGGTCTGACCTCCATGGTGACTGCTTCTCATGCTGGCCTCTTTGACCGTGCGGTGCCGCTCGCCTCGCGCCATCACCTCCTCCTCCTGCGAATTCAAGACAAAGGCACCTCCTTCTACGAGGACCGGACCATCCTCCGGTTCACGGTATGCAACCTGTTCGCTGGCACATGTGATACGCTCCCTCCTCTAAACTTCAGCTCGGAGTTCAAGAGTGATTATTCCAACGGATATGCCATCCTAACCGATGCGGATTGCCGATCCAAAGATGGGCCATCATCAGCGTCGCTACCAAGCAAATCACCTTTTTTCCGAGTGATCATCATCGGCTCCGCACAGCAAGACCTGCAATACAATCTCTATGTGATCTCGTCTGACAAAAGAAGCTGGAGCGTCCAAGCCATTTGTTTTAATAATGATTTTTCATTGGAGAGCTTCAGGTTGTTTAGCGATGTTGTTGTGTGCCGTGGCATCGCACACTGGGTATTTCGCCATCATGGAGGTTTCCACGTACTTCACATGAACGCAAGCACATACCACATCTCCATGTGGGAGTTCCCTAACGCAACGGACCACTTCCACACGGGTTACCCCTGCCTTACTCTAGCAAGCAATGGGACGCTATCCCTGCTCCAGATGCGAAGGAACCTTCCCCAAGTAGAGATCTGGAAGCATTACGAGGACCATGAAAACGCAGCAAGTATTAAGAATTGGTTATGTACTGGGACGATCAAGCTAAAACAACCTTGGAAAGCGGCTGAACGACGACAACGACAAGATTTGAGAGAGAAGTGCGGTACACTGATCATCAGCGATAACTGCGGCAGCGTTTACACTGCCAACATTAAAACTGGGATGATGAAGGAGGTGGCGGACTGGCCTGAAAGGCGCTGCATCTTCCCTGGGGATGCCATGCCCTTGGAGATTGATTGGCACACGATCTTCGTTTATCGCCTTTTGAAGTATACCTAGCCATTCTAAAATATATTTATTACATTATTTTGGGTTTTCTTGCAAATTGTCTTGGATGCTACCGAATTGATGAATCCATTAGGATTCTTGTTCGAATTATTACCAAATTTAATGTCCTGGTGTTAATTCTGTTTTATGCATTTGGTGAGGTTGCACGTCGCCTCACATCTGTTTAGCGGCAAGAGAACTCCTAATAGGAAGAGGCAGCGTAAAGAAAGAGAAACCACACAGTACTAGAATTGGCGAGTTCGCCAAGTGTCGAGTAGTTTGTCGATTTTATTGTAATGGGCACTCGGCAAGCACGTCATTTACCTAGTGTTTAGGAAACGCCACGGTTATTCGTAAATTTAATGTTAATTGTGTTTTATGCATTTGGTAGGGGACTTTGCACATCCACTCCCATCTGTTAGCGGCAAGAGAACTCCTAAGGGAACATGCGGCCTAAAGAAAGAGGAAGCACGCACTACTAGAATTGACGAGTTCGTCCTTGCTGCGGGGAGTGGGCGAATATCCGTCTGGATTTGTGTACAACTAGTCTTAGTCAACAAGTCTTAGTTAGCTAGTCTCTTAGGCTGGTTGTAATGGGGAGTATCATATACTAGTATCATGCATATGATACTAGTGTATGATACTACCTCCCTAATGCATAGTATCATATATTAGTATCATGTAGTACTCTATTTATTGCCATGCATGACACAAAGTAGCATAACATTTAATATGATACGGTATCATGATATGATACTACACCCTCTCTTTCTTCATTTAATGCTACGACACCTCATCAAAATTGCCTAGTTGGCATGCATGTTACTAGCTATGATACTACCATTACGACCAGCCTTAGGTCGTTTGTGAATAATGTGGGCCGAGACCTACCCCTCCCATGACCTCTTGTGGTGGCTGGTAGCGGATTAGGGAGCGTGCTGCTCAGATCGAGGTTGGCACGACGGTGACGGCAGACTCAGGGAGAGCCTTTGTGCTCTAGCTGCGCCATCTGGTGAGTGCACCGGCGTTGTCAGGGGGCCAAGCAACATGTAGAGGACCTTGTATGTTGCAGATCCACGCCAAGCCTTTCTCCTTCTCTGTCACCGGCGAGGGTGATTCTGACGATTTTGTTTATCCAGTTAATGAATACTGTTAAGAAATTCATTTTAGTGAGCCAAAGAAATAATTCCATTGTATCATAATATAGTTAAGAAATTCTTGAAATCCAACATAAAAGTGGAGTAAAACAAATATATTTCTCCCATGCCCTTCCCAGGATATGAGACTCAAATTATTTCTTTAGCTCAACAATATGAAATTTGGGTTAGAGGCATCTCCATCGATCTCTTAATACACTAAAAGAAATCCTACGTGAGCTTTACCAAAAGACCGAAAAATATATTTGATGAAGATAGGCGTGATTCATTATACAGAAATAGGTATTCCAAAAGAACATATCTCATGAAATTAACGAAGGTGTAAAGAATATTGGGCATTCGTGTAGACAACGTAGAAAATCCATCATATGCAAGAATTTTGATACCACGAGAAACTAAATATCGTTTGGGGTGGTGATGTTACGGTTTCTTATCATGTGGCAGGATTTGGTGTGAGTCGCTTCAGATCTATGCAAGGATTCAACGGCGACCACCTTTGCTCGAGGGTGCTGGTCCTTAGGGACACATGCACAAAGACTTTCCGGCTGTCATCAACAAGGTCAAGCTGACTCCGGTACTGGAGCGGCTATAGCAGCGTATCAGCGGTTTCGTTCTGGCGCCAGTAGTGCTCTAGGAATTTTGATGTAATTTTTGTTATGTTTGAGATGATTTGTACTTCAGACAAACTTTTATAATATATATCCTTTCTACTAAAAAATATACAAATAAATAAGCCAAATGTTAATAATCATCCGGCTGATCTTTCGCTCGGAAGAAAATCTTATACGACCTGGGTCGTACGCTGCCGAACGTGAGACCCTGTCTAGCGTCTGACACCTGGAGAAACGAATCTCAAAGCAACATGAATCCCGTTTCCATTCCCGATTTGCAGCCGCCCCGTTTTCCAAATCCCTAATCCATTTTCCTTCGCCGCCGCCCTACGCTCGCTCGCCGCCGCCGTCGCCGCCGCAACTTTTCTGCTCACTCTGTCGCGGAAGTACCCGAGCACGTCTCCGCTGCTCTCCCACGCCGTCCACAACCATGCTCATCGACGCCCCGGCAGCTCGCCCAGGAGGCGCAACTCTCTGCTCGCTGCGCCCCTAGCCACTGGTGCTCCTTCCAAGGAAGATAGAAGAACCAGCAAAACGATCGGCAGATCTCCGGCTCGATTTACTGTTGTGCATGCCTGTGTGGATCATGATTCAGTCCTTTCTACAAATGTATGTGAGATGTTGTTTCAGTCAGCAAAACAACAAAATCAGGCAGTCAAGTCAAGTTGTTTAGGATAGCTGATGTTTTGTTCATTTTTCTTCAGAATTTTATTCTGAAGTCAAGTAATATAGGATGGCTGATGAGATCATGGAGCTTTTCTGTATAAATGAATTTATGTACAGTACATTGTGAATAAAAGTTCCTGGTATTTGTAGATTTATTCTCCTACTTGTTATATTTGCGATCAACTGAACAAAACATCACAGATTTACAGCTCTAATCAAGCACCAACAATATACAGGGAAAAAAAACTGCCTTTGTTCAGTATTGTACAGCTCAAATTAAGCACCAACAATATACAGGGAAAATTCTTATTGAGTCGGCGGTGCCGCAAGTTCAGGCGCCCACGAGCATGGTCGTGGCCGTCGGGGACTAGCAGTTGGCTACTTCTGACGGGAGTGGAGCACCACCAGCAAGGGAGTCACGCCCGGCCGGCATCGAGGGGCATCCCCGTGGCCAAATGTGGAGAGCAGTTACGATGGTGCCGTGAGTACTGCCGGCGGGGATGGAACGCGCCGTGCTGGGGTGGTGTACCTGGCGTCGAGGAGCACACCGGCGGCGATGTGACGAGCAGGCTGCAGCTTGGGTCGTTGACTCGTTGGAGAGATTTGGAAACGGCGAAGTGGGGAACGAGATGCTGCTGCTTTAGGATTCGTAATGCCAGGTGTCGCACGCGGGAGAAGGTCTCACGAGCAGTTTTAAGCCTCCTTCTTTACACGCCACGTGCCTGCGTCACCGTCAGGCTGCCCACCACTTCGCCCCAACCTTATCTATATCTATATATCTATATCTCTCCCTAATAATAAAGCACGGATTGGGTCTTCGGATTCACCGTCACAATGCGCTTTCTTCCCATAGCATAATACGCTTTTCTTCCTGTCCGTTTTTTCTTGATTTGATATTTTTCTTAATATTCGAGGTGGTACTATCTATTTCTTCAACGGCGCGTTTATCTATATGCGTCCGTACGTGCACTAATCTATATATTTTCCGTCCGCGCTCTTGCTCGGGCCTTGCCTTGCGATTTTTCCCGTGATTTTACGCTTTCAGTTTGAATCTAAAACATATTCGAGGTGGTACTAAAACATGCATCCACTCGCCAGAAAATACGTTGCCTCCCTCTATGTACGTCCGGCTGGGCCTTGTGCTTCTCGCTGGGCCTTGGCCGAAAGAAGCACACGCAATATTCCGTCCATCCCGATCCTTGCTAAAATACCTTGTACATGAGTGCATCAATGGCTTCACATATTTAAAAGTACCACCTCGGTCTTTCACATCCACATAGACCAGTTAATATACCTCTAGAAAACTAGCAATCACGTGGCACCTGAGACGTGGGAAAACAACAAGAGAAAAAAGCAGGCATTCATGAGGCGACATGGGAAGACGACGGGAAGAAAAGCACGCATGCATGTACGGCCAAACAAAGATCGACGCATGGTCTCCTTGCGCACGACCATCAGCCACCCAGCCGGCACCACCACGAGCAAGAGCCGGCAGCAACAGGCTCGGCACAACCACCACGCTCGCTGTGGCGAAGGCCGCAACGCCGTACTCCCGGCCGGTGCCACCTTGCGTGGAGAGGCAAGGGATGCTCTCGATGGCCGGGATAGCTAATAACTGCTTTAATTAAGCTGGTGGAAAGTGACGCGGCTTCAGTGGGAGAGAGAGAGAGAGCCTCCCACTGAAGTGTACTTCTCTTTTATCAAGTGGCTAATAGTTAAAATAAAAGAGAAGCATGGCGCAGCACCGAGAGCCTCCGTGTGTGCTATCCATGGCAAATATCGAGCGTACCCTCAACGACACCCTCTAGCGAAGCTTCCATTGCAGTCCTGATGGCACCATCGTCGTCTACAGCACGGCGAACACGCCAGACGCTGGTCTTCAGCACCACGAGCGCGTCACGCCAGACGCCGGTCTGCAGACCGATGCCATCCTGCGACATCGCGCCAAGACGACGGTCTGTAGCACTGATGCCATCCCGCGGCGTCGTTTCCCACGTAGCTAGCAACGCTGGTGGGCGCCGCATGGCAGCACCGGTGTCCCCTGCAACGCCGGTGAGCACAACGCATGTCTCCCCTGCAACGCCGGTAAGCGCTGCATCTCACCAACGGCTGAGCCGACGAGTGTTGCAACCCAGCGCGGCGGCAATGGCCATATTTGCTTCACATCACGGCCATAGCTTTGCAAAACATTGAACGGGGAGTACGGACTTGAGGGCTACAACTTGAGAGCATATCCATGGCGGAGAGGAGCAAATAGAGAAGAAGGTCATAGAGATGAAGGGGATCTCGTACAGAGAATGAGGAAAAAGAATGGGTGGCTTGTGTGCCTCTCGGCAGAAGATAAGGAAGCGGTGGGCGGTGGGTGGGCCTTCACGGGACACGTGGTGCATGCAGGAGGTGGTTTGCGAGCGACGAAATCATCCGACTTAAAAATAGCGTTTTCCCTTTTATATTCATATTTTACTTTTTTGTAAGAAGGACCCCAGATTATATTGATATTGAAAATAAGCAGTGATACAACACAACCCAAGAAAAATATGAAATTACAAACTGCACCATGGGGAACCAATCTAGCCACACCTCCAACGAGGGATGAGGGCGCGCCACTGTGGCCATCTCTGCCGCTCCCTACCAGAGTCGGGGACACCCTTAGTGGTGCGCACGGAATAAAGACGTCAGGAAATCACATCCTTGGTCCAGGAGGACCAGCACGCCTGAGATAAGCCGGATCGGAACTACGCCGTCACTTGTGTCGGTTTGTTGAACTATGATGATGAAGCGCCGCCACCCATGAGAACCTGCAAATCCGGAGTCACCACGCTCCTACTAGAGCTTCATGCCCCCATGTTGAGGCCGAGCACGCATCACCATGAAGGCAGGGCCAAAGCAAAAAAAGGTTCCACCTCGAGATCGGCACCGCAGCACACCAGCCTCGATTGGTTAGCTTACTACTAGATTCGCTGCCGACCGCCTCACAGCAACCCACCGGAATCGAATCCGAAGCAGATTTTCCACGCCGCCAGCACCATAACCGTCAATACAGAAACTGGTGAAAGAAGAAAACCTAGCCCTAACCTAACTACACGCCATCGACAAGACGGTGAGGTTCTCCCTTCTCCCGCCGCCGTCGGAACGGCTGCCAGAGAGAGAGAGGGGGAACCCCTCGAGTCGCTGGCGGAGGATGGTGGTAGCCGGTCCGCCTTCGATTCCACCTCTCTCGCAGGGGAGGGAAACAAAATGAAAGAATATGAGTTTTATTATTATTTCTAATTCAACACTGCCCTTAGGGCGATTGACCCCTTTAGGTTCATATGTTTTTTTTCTCAGCTTGACTATTTTTTTAGTTTCAAACATCTTCTTGCTCTGGCATGATTCATCCAACTCGACGACATTATTTTAGATTTTAAACAGTCTCTTGCGCTAGCGTGGTTAAGCAAGACATGTGTCGTGTGTTGGACATGCTCACCGCCTTGAGATGATTGACCATGTTCGGTGACCACTACAACCACCATTGATGAGGACGGGCAGGAGGATAAACAACAACACGAATAAGATGGGTCTTATAGGATACCGTGTTAAAATATAAGACATGGATCCGGGAGAGAGAGACTTGATCGATACATGTTTATTGGTTATTATGGTTATATGATGTTTTTCTTCTCCCGTTGCAATGCACGGGCGTTTGTGCTAGTCTATATCTATATCTATATTTATACTCTATATATATATATTATATTATTTATACCTACTATTAAAGGAAATAGGTATTCTTGGTTTCGTCCCGCTTAGGTGGTCCTACGCTATGTTTTTTTGTTTCAACGCGTCTGCAGCTCCGTACGGTCTCAAGCTTCGATGGTTGGCAAGGTGGTATTAATTTAATCCATTGCTCATAGAGGACTCTTCAGGGCTGGGATTCGAACCTATGACGTCTCCTAACTAAACCACAATAGTAACCAACTAAGCTATATCTATCTTGTGATATGTGGTGAGTTTGCTTTGTATTAAATAGTTCCACCTCGCTTCTTTAGAGTAAAAGTTTACCAATTTATATATGACTGTGAGTTTAGAAGAATCATTCAATCGGATCAAGAAGATATAATAAGAAAGTGAGGCCAATAAAGGAAGGAGAGGGATACATGCACGGCATGCATTTACCTGCGTTGGTCAAAACGGGCTCGTGACATGCATATGCGCTGGTTAAATAAAGACGGACTCGTGGGATGTGCTCCATCATGCTGGCTGGTGTGAGATCGTGCCTTAATGAATGGTACATAGGGAAAGCCTCGTGCGAGATGTGCTGCCTTGCATGCATAGCAGCTTGGTGGTCTATGGTTCTCTAATTATAAATGGGCGGGCTTGGTGAGATGAGCTTATTAGGCAACAAAAGAGTAAAAAAAAAAAAGCTTATTAGGCAACAATCTGAAAATAATCACGCCGAGAAAACGTCCTCATGGATGGACATGGTTGACAACGTGGATTCCCGGTGGATAAGAAATGAGTTTTTTTGGGTGCATTCTACGAAGGATCTTTAATGGCACATCGAAGGAAAGTTTTTTTGTTGCATTTTACCGGATGATTTGTTAACAATTCAGATTTATGTAACAAATAATTATGTATTATTTTCTTTTTTTTCATTTACTACTACATTGAGGTTGATGTAGTATGAATTTTACTGAACTGGCACATCTTGGCTTTGAGACAATTTTTATTTTGTAGCAACCGACGTGCATCAATGAGTAGCTCGCAGAGGGCGGTCCTCACATCTACCTTCACAAGATTAGTTTTTTGAAGTTATAAATGTTGCTTTGTTTTTTTGCAAGGTAGAAACATTGCTTTGTTGGCACGGTTCAAAGATAATGTGATGGCGGACCTCGTCGCCTTGGGTTAATCACTTTCGAAGCGCTGTGGCCACGTGAACGGACACCGTTCATAGAGGTGGGAGGGAGCAAAAATATAGGTGCTTCCATGGACTGTGTGTGGGGTGGTGGTGGTGTTCGCGAGAAGGGTAGGGAAAACTTGTCCACGGTATTTTTTTTTTCATGATATTTTTTTTTCTCCCGTTGCAACGCACGGGCATGTGTGCTAGTCCTATCTCTAAGGAAGCTCCTCACTCATTTCTTCTTCTTTCTTCCTCTTACATCTGACTGCCAGGAAATTAGCCATGGCGAGCACTACCACAGCAGCTAGGAAATCGCAAGACTTTGACGCTGGCCGTCGGCACTAGCAGCTGGAGCTCCTCCGTTGCATCGCTAGAGGCGGCATAGCTGCAAAGGAGCGCCCATGGAGGGGAGCCATGGCGAGCACCACCACAGCAGCGAGGGAACGGGGAGATGCTGCCGAGGAAGAAGAACGCCGGTGCTGCAACGCACCAACGCGTCTACGACCGCTGGGATGCGACGCAAAAACTTGTCCACGGCTGTCACGGTGCGTTGCAACCTCGTGCGCCGGTGCAGTACTCGAGCGACAGCGGGAGAGCTGCAATGGATCGCTCTGCGCCGGTGGTGGAGCTGCAATGGAGCGGCAAGTCGTCGTCTACAGAGCTGCAATGGAGCTGCTCGGCGCCGGTGGCGGAGTTGCAATGGAGCTGCAAGTCGCCGGCTATGGAGCTGCAATGGAGCTGCTTGGCGCCCAGAGCTGTTGGAATTTGCTAGTGGGCTTTTGGCCCAAAGCCCAACTAAAATTCTGAAATTCTCTTGCCCATTCATGCACACATGTGACTGGAGTGAGTGAGGCTAATGTTTAGTCCCACCTCATAAGTTGAGAGAGAGTTGCACCTCTTTATAAGGTGAGCTCTCCTACCACTTGCATGAGCATGAGAAGAGGAGATCTACACGCGCGCTCCTCCTCCTCCTCGCTCGCCTTGCCTCATCATGACGCGACGCGCCGTGGGTTGCGGGATTGAGCCGAGCCGAGGACAGAGCTATGCACGTTGTCTATATTTTTGCTGCTCGGGAAAACTTAATGAGTCATTAATTAATAATTAATGGACGCGTTAATTACTGAACCGTTTCAGGTTCTTTTGGAGCGTGACGATTCGGACGTGGGGTTTACTCCCACGACCTACCCGGCCCGCACTATATAGTCAGGCAGACGTCTACCCTAGCCGCCGCCGCTTCGTATGGTTTATCACCACCGCTCCAGATCATTGCACCGCCAAGCAAGTCTTCTCCATCCCTCCTTTCTGCGTGCACAGCAGGCCTCCGGAACCCCGCCTCTCGTGATCCTGTACGGGAGAGGGGCGATCAGGTTTTTGGGGAGCGCACTCGCGCGACTGCTGGCAGCAACGACTTCGCGAACGACGGCTTCTTCCCCGACCTCGGCAACCTCATCCTCGACGACATGGGCGACAACGTCAACGCCGGCGGTGCTGCTCCCGCTACACCGTACGTGTTTCTATCTTTCCTGTTCGAGATCGTGGTAGAATTCATGTTTCTAGTATGTGCCCTAGATGTGATCTGTTCATCTGCTATGCTAGTACGCATGATTAGTTCAATCTCTGTTACTGTAGTCATGATTTATCTTCTGTTTATTCGGATTAAATTTCGTAGTAATTTTCTCATATTTCCAACAATCCAAAAATCTGATTATAGGCAATTTACTCCGAGTGGTTTTGCTGCGCATCTGAAGCCGCCTGCCTTTAAGGGGGCGCAATATAAGAAGTGGCGCACGAGAGCAGTCTACTGGTTTCAGACCATGGGGTGCTATGACGCCACTAAGGGCAAGCCTGAGGGCGATCTTAATCCAGCACAGCTGGAAGCTTTTGAGAAGATCGATACTCTCTTTAAAGGCGCTGGTCGGTGTCAAAACCGGCGGATCTCGGGTAGGGGGTCCCGAACTGTGCGTCTAGGCGGATGGTAACAGGAGACAAGGGACACGATGTTTTTACCCAGGTTCGGGCCCTCTCGATGGAGGTAAAACTCTACTCCTGCTTGATTGATATTGATGATATGGGTAGTACAAGAGTGGATCTACCACGAGATCAAGGAGGCTAAACCCTAGAAGCTAGCCTATGGTATGATTGTTGTAATTGTTGTTGTCCTATGGACTAAAACCCTCCGGTTTATATAGACACCGGAGAGGGATAGGGTTACACAGAGTCGGTTACAATGGTAGGAGATCTACATATCCGTATTGCCAAGCTTGCCTTCCACGCCAAGGAAAGTCCCATCCGGACACAGGACGAAGTCTTCAATCTTGTATCTTCAAGTCTTGGAGTCCGGCCGATGATGATAGTTCGGCTATCCGGACACCCCCCAGTCCATGACTCCCACAGTAGCCCCTGAACCAGGCTTCAATGGCGACGAGTCCGGCGCACATATTGTCTTCGGCATTGCAAGGCGAGTTCCTCCTCCGAATAATTCATAGAAGATTGTGAACACCAGGATAGTGTCCGGCTCTGTAAAATAAATTCCACATACCACCATAGAGAGAATAATATTTACACAAGTTCAATTTGCTGACGTATTTTGTGGCGTGACGTCACACCACTACCAAGCCTTTACTCGAATCATTTTTATTATACCACCTCAGCGCGTTTAGCAAAGTGATTTTCTTGGCACGTCTTGTCGAAGCAGAGATCGTGTTCCCCTTATTCCGGGATTCCCATCAATACGGACGTGGGTAACCCAACCGTGCCCGTTGCCACGCCTCCTCCATCGAAGGTGAGTTCCAAACGGTCACGGGGACGGCTCTTGGTATTCTTCCTCTTTATAATGAGACCAAGGCTCGTTTCTTTTCTTCAATTCTCAATCGAATCCGCCCCTTGCCCCGAATTCCAACACTCAGAGCTCCAGATTCGAGCGCTTCAGACCTTCGACAATGTCCGGCTCCGACCTACAGGGCCGGTGGATGCCCTCCTCCATCACGAAAGAGGACGTGGTAAAGCTGAGAGAAGCCAGGTACTTGACCTACGAGATTTCGCATAGATTGCCTGCCAGAGGGCAAGTCATTCCTTCTCCCGAGCCTGGCGAGAGCGTCGTGTTCGTGTCTCACCTCCGTCGGGGTTTAGGTTTTTCGATGGATCCCTTCGTGAGGGGGCTCATGTTTTACTATGGGTTGGAATTGTACGACCTGGCTCCGGAGTCCATCCTCCATATCTCATCTTTTATTGTCGTCTGCGAAGCCTTCCTCCGCACTACCCCTCACTTCGGTTTGTGACTCAAAACCTTCAACGTGGAGCCGAAGATGATCGAAGGGCGTCAGGCAGAGTGCGGTGGGGCGGTTGTGAGCAAGAGGACCGACGCTCCATGGCCCGAGGGCGCTTTTTAGGAGGAGCTCGGCTTGTGGCAATAGGAGTGGTTCTATATCACCGCTCCCAGGGGCAGCAGGCAGAGGCCGCCGCCCGCCTTTCGCTCGGGTCCTCCACAACGGCTGACGTCATGGGTCAGCAAAGGGCTTGACTGGGGGCCGTCCAAGGACGTACCCCTATTGCAGGGCCGGATTCGAGACCTCCAGGAGAGGGAGATCAATCTAGTCGTGGTGACACAGGTTATGCTGATTCGGCGTCTTCTGCCCTTCAAACGTCGCCCCCTCCACTTGTGGGAATTCAATCCGGAGGGACCACGAGCTCTCCAACACTTCATGGGTATGACACTCGTGGAGATGTACAAACTGCTCTTCGGATCACAAGAGATGTGTCCTGACTTGGCCGAGGACGCCTGCCTAAGCTGCAATCGCCCGGATACTCAAGTAAGTAGCCCTGTGTCCGGGCATATCGTCCATTTATTTATTATGGTTTTGCCTTTTGACCAGCTATCTATTGGACAGGGGTGGATAGCGCAAGCAAAACTGATACGGTGTCCGGCCCCCCTCCCTGAGACCACGCCGGATCCGGTGTTAGTCAAGATGCTGGAGGTTGCGCCTTCAGAAGAGGGCGAAGGGGAAAACAGGGAAACTACCGCCTCTACTAAGGATGCCTTCAAGAAAGGGGGGATCGAGAATCCCTCCTTCCTGGGAGAGAAGAGGACCGCTTCCGAAGATCCGGAGGCTAAGGCCTCAAAGCGGGGGAAGAAATCTTCACTAGAGGGTCCTGCGCCAGGAGAAGCCCCGGCCGTACTATCTCCCCAAAGGAATCAGTCCTCTAGTGAGCCGTAAGTAGAAAAAGGGGAGTTTTGTAATAAGGGACATCCCTATTTTTGCTTCTGAGGATAACCGAAGTTTTTACCTTGTAGTTCGGATCTCCGCCCTTCTCAGCTGAGCTTATCTCCGGTGGACCTTCGTCCGGAGATGATGGAGAGTGAGACGCCTCCATCTGTCGTACCGTCAGGCGGGGCGGACGACGCTGAGGTGTCGTCGCGGAGGGTCTCCCCGAGTCCGGCAAGGCCGGAGAGTTTGGCACCAACTGGTGTACGACCGGGGGAGCTGAAGGATTTGCTTGAGAGGGCGTCTATCTTAGAAGATCACCGTACATTAATGAGTACGGTGATTGAAAGAATTTCATCCGCTGAGAGCGGGTTGCATGATGCCGTCAGAAGTTTACTGGCGGGGTTTGAGGTACGTAAAAATGACATATCTTTTGACAGTTTTGCACATAGAGTGCGCCCTGTATAGATAGTAGCCCCTGAGACTCAGTACGTTGTCAGAAGTGACATCGTGCTGAGGAACATGATCTCATTTTTAATATGTCGCCATTCCTATTCAGGGGGCGGAGCGTTCGGTGGCCAGCCGGACTGATAGAGTTGCCGAACTGAAGCGGCAACTGGATGTTGCGGATGCGGACATCGCGTTGGTCAATAGGCGACTTGACGAGTCACAAGGTGAGTGGTTTCTCCGCGGTTACCTGGTAAGGGAGCTGACGCCCGTTCCTTACAACATGTATGCTTGATGCAGATGGTGCCGCTGCTGTGGAAAACCTTCGGGCAGAGCGTGCTCGAGCCAAGGAGCAGGCCAGAAGGAGTAATGCGGCTGCCTCGAAGGCGGCCGAAGAGCTAAAAGCCGAAAAGACTGCTCACTGCCGAAGCAAGGAGGAGATGGCCGAAATGGCCGTGAAACTGAAGGATGTTACCGACCGCTATGAGGTTCTTGAAAAAGAACGCCGAACGGAGCAAGAGGACCTGAAGAAGGCCACTGCCGAAGCCAAGGAGGCCCGTTCTGCAATGAGGGCTATAATGGAGGAGCTGCGTCAGGCCGGAGACATTGCGGCTGGAAAGCCCTTTCTGCTGCGCAGGAAGTTCACGGATCAGAAGTATGCTCAGTTGGGCCAGCTGTGGGGTGCGGAGGATCCTTATCTGGATTTGGCGGCGAGTGCAGCGGACGCGGTCGTGCACTTCCGAAGCCAAAAGGATCACGAGATGGAAGAGCTTTTTTGGTCTCAATTCCACAGTCCGGAGCGTTCACTTCCGTTGACCGATCGGTTGGCTGAGTGGGCTGAGCTGAATAGATTGTCCGGATTTGCCATGACGGATGTGGTGGGTCATCTGTGGCCGGATAGGCCCAAGCCGAAGAGTTATTTTTGCTTATTGCAGCAATTCCTTGGGGCGGTGCCGCATATCAAGGCGATGAAGCGGTCGGCATGCATAGAGGATGCACGGATGGCTCTCGCCCGTGTGAAGACATACTGGACGAAGATGGATGCCACCGATGTTGCAACCCGGGGTTCGGACGAGAGCCGGTTACCCGCCGAGCACTATTTTGGGGAAGTCCTGCAGGGCGCTCGTGTAATAGAGTCGCAGTGCTCGAAGAATGTTATGTTCAAATGATATGTATGGTTTGTGAAACCACATTTATAATGCAACGGCTTTTTATACTTGTGCGTTCAAGTATTGAAATATTTCCTGTGCGGCCGTTAATGTATATGTGTATATAACCTGAAAGATGGCAGTCTTCGGCTTCAGCCCCCACGCACATGGTGCGGGGGTGTTTGCAAAAGGGGCGCATTTTCACACTTAACCCAACGTCTTGGTCCTGTGAAGGAGGTGGTAGCGTAGCAAACTAGGCAACCGGACTATAATGCTTTATCACTTTCACTTAGCCATAGGAGTTCGAAGGTGGGGCTACGATATAGCCCCTAGGGGCACCGCGCTCTCCGAATTCGGGGCGCGTATGTGCCTGACCGGGAAACGGTCCTTCGTCAAAGCGGAGGAATTCTAGACATTCCGGTAGTCGATCGAGTGGTTGACCAGTCTCTCGCTATATCATGACAGTCAGTTTTCGGCTTTCTCTACTGAGGTGCTCGCCAGGCCGAACCGGGGCACAATCGCAGTAGTTCCCCTGGTGCCGCGTTAGCGGAACGTAAGGCGGTAAAACACAGGAGCCGGGCAAACCCAATATTTGACCAAAGACATGATTCGGAGCTGATGCATATAAGGCCTAAATCGAGACGCCGAACACTCCCTGAGGTATTCGGTCTTTATGATAACGGGCAGAACAATGCCCTAAGCCCCTAGTGTCCAGGTACGGGCGAGAACTTCTGTCGCGGCCGATACCAAAACGCCAGCTTCCTCCTCGGTTACGGTAAGAAACCGGGGGATGTGTATCAACAAGAGACAGTAAGAAAGGTTTACACAGGGTCTTAATCTAAAAAGAATCCTTGCAACGGGTCCCTGCTGCACGTCTGCGCATGTGTCTCCGTTGTGCTGTATCCTAGACGGGTGTAGCATGCTGTTCATCTGTAAAAGAGAAGGACTTAGTTTGGAGAGGTATCGTGCAAAAAATGTATTTAAAACAGAGTATGAAAAAATGAATAAGGTTGAGCTTTTATTGGCTCTCATTGTTTATGCGCACAACCCCTTGTAAAGGGGTATGCGGCTAGGAAGCCCCTAGTTTATTTATGCCGGACTCGCCTAGCCGTGTCCGGAGTCTTGAACGACCTTTTAACGAGATGATGCCGCGTGGACCAGGCATTTTAAGTGTAAGAGATGTGTAATGCGGTATGGCGTTAAAGCGGGCGAAAGCTTCTCGTCCCAAGAGTGCCTGATGGCTACTTTTAAATGGGGCGATATGGAAGATTAGCTTTTCGCGACGGAAGTTGTCGGATGAACCGAACACAACTTCTAGTAGTAAGGAGCCCTTGCAATTGGCGTAAGGGCCTGGCATCACTCCTTTGAAGGAAGTGCTGCTATTGCGAATTTTGGTAGGGTCTATCCCCATTCTGCGGATTGTGTCCGGATATAGAAGGTTTAAATTGTTGCCGCCGTCCATTAGGACTTGTGTAAATTGTAGTCCGTCGATTATAGGATCCAATATCAAGGCAGTCCATCCTGCGTTTCGAATACTTCTGGAGTAATCCAGATGGTCGAAAGTAATTGGTTTTGACATCCAATCTCGGGATTCCGCTGGGGTGGACCGTGCGGCATGTGCTTTGGTAGATGCCGCCCTATTTTTCCTTGTTATCACTTGAAGTGAATTCATTGTTTTGACCTCTTGTGGGAAGTTCTTTTGTTGTCCGGTGCTCTGCTTGTGGGGTCCGTCATCGTCCTCGCTTGGTGTGTCGAGCCCCTTGTGTTCGGCGTTAAGTCGGGCGGACTGCTTGAAGACCCAACAATCTCTGTGGGTGTGGTTTGCAGGCTTCCCGGGGGTACTGTGAATTTGGCATATCCTATCAAGATTTTTTTTAGGTTGGATAGCTCGTCACTGTTGTCCTTAAGAGGCAGTGTTTTGTTGTTCGGCCGAGAGCTTTTGAATCCGGCATTGACCGCCGTGTTCTCTGGGCCATTTTCCTTATTCCGGCGCTGATATTTTCTGCGTCGTGATTTCCCATTTCCATCTCTGACCTCGGATGTACTAGGGTCGCTGGTGCTGCATCTTGCCAGCCAGCTATCTTCTCCTGCGCAAAAGCGGGTCATGAGGCTTGTTAGCGCGGCCATTGTTCTTGGCTTTTCCTGGCCGAGGTGTCTGGCGAGCCATTCGTCTCGGACGTTATGTTTAAAAGCTGCTAAGGCTTCGGCGTCCGGACAGTCGACTATTTGGTTGTTTTTAGTGAGGAACCTGTTCCAAAATTTGCGTGCTGATTCTCCGGGCTGTTGAGTTATGTGACTTAAATCGTCTGCATCCGGAGGGCGGACATAAGTCCCTTGAAAATTTGCTCGAAACGCATCCTCGAGCTCTTCCCAACTTCCAATGGTATTTTCTGGGAGGCTTTTGAGCCAATGCCGAGCTGACCCTTTGAGCTTGAGGGGTAGGTATTTTATGGCATGGAGATCATCTCCTCTGGCCATATGTATGTGTAGGATGTAATCCTCAATCCAGACTCCGGGGTCTATCGTTCCGTCGTATGCCTCTATGCTTACGGGTTTGAATCCCGCTAGAAATTCATGATCCAGCACCTCATCGGTGAAACATAGTGGGTGTGCGGCGCCCCTGTATTTAGGTGTGCCGTTATCTTCGAATGTTCGGCGTGTTGTGTTGCTTCCTGGAGCCTTTTTTGGCCCATAGATGGACCTGACTGGGTCATCCTTTCTGCGAGGATCCTTATGTGGATCGTGTGCCGGCTTGAGTGCGGCGTCGCCTGCCGCTCTTAGCCTGTCATCTGGTCATCTATCCTGCCAGGCGGCCTCTTTGTTTTTTGACTGTGAGGGCTCTACGGCCTCTTCGTCAAATTCGGGCAACAGTTTGCGCTTCGGGTAACTCTTTGCTTGGTGACTATTGCCGTATTTTTCTGCGGTCTTGAGTACTTTGCTCCATCTTATTCTAAGTACGTCTTCCGCTGTTTTGAGCTTCCGCTTCCGCTTCTTCAAACTTCTTGCAGTGGCAACGAGCCTTTTGTAAAGGTTCTTATGCTCTGGTGATGTGTCCGGCGTGAGATCTGGACTATTGTTTTCACCGGGGATGGGTTGCTTGGTTGCATGTTCGTCGTCCACTGGTTCGCGCTGCTCTACGGCTGGGTCAGTATGGGTGCTGTTGTTATCGAGGCGGGATTTTGGAAGGCGCTTGCGTCGCTGTTTTTGTTGCTTTTCGGGGGAGTTATCCTTCACCGCTTCCCGTTGTTCCTCGTTATCACTTCCTTTTGGTGTATCCACCATGTATACATCATGAGTTGAGGTGGCTTTCCAGTGCCTCGTAGGTGCTGGTTCTCGGTCATCTCCGACATCGTCGTCCATACCGTCGATGTCTTCGGAGTCGAAGTCTAGCATGTCGGTTAGATCGTCGACAATGGCTACTAAGTGGGTGCCGGGTGGGCTTTGAATTTCTTCATCTCCTCATCCCAACCATCCTGACCGCAGTTCGGCCAAGGCTTTCCTGACAACGAGAGATACTTTAGCGAATTCAGGATACCGCCAAAAGGTGAGTGTTGAAAGATGTCCGCAGCGGTGAACTCCATGATCGGTGCCCAATCGGATTCGATGAGAGGGGGCGCGGGAGGTTCGGAGTCCGGCGAGGAGTCCGGCACCTCGGAGTCACGAGCTTCACAAGGGACAAGGTCACAATTCGGCTCCATCGCCGTAGGGGTTGCGGCCCCCGAGGTGGTGTCTAGCCACCCATCCTCGATCTGTGCAGTCGGCTCCGAATTGAGGATCGGAGCGGACTCGTGTGCGGCCTCCAGGGCACTGTCCGGCAGCAGAGCTAAGTCATGCCCATCATGACAGTGCGGCACGCTCGGCTGTGGCTCGAATCCATCGAAGATCAAGTCCCCGCGGATGTCAGCCGTGAAGTTCAGACTTCCAAATCTGACCTGATGGCCAGGGGCGTAGCTTTCGATCTGCTCCAGATGGCCAAGCGAATTGGCCCGCAGTTCAAAGCCGCCGAATACGAAGATCTGTCCGGGGAGAAAAGTCTCACCCTAGACCGTGTCGTTGTAGATGATCGAAGGAGCCATCAAGCCTTTCGGTGACGACACAGAGGAACTCTCAATGAAAGCACCAATGTCGGTGTCAAAACCGGCGGATCTCGGGTAGGGGGTCCCAAACTGTGCGTCTAGGCGGATGGTAACAGGAGACAAGGGACACGATGTTTTTACCCAGGTTCGGGCCCTCTCGATGGAGGTAAAACCCTACTCCTGCTTGATTGATATTGATGATATGGGTAGTACAAGAGTGGATCTACCACGATATCAAGGAGGCTAAACCCTAGAAGCTAGCCTATGGTATGATTGTTGTAATTGTTGTTGTCCTACGGACTAAAACCCTCCGGTTTATATAGACACCGGAGAGGGCTAGGGTTACACAGAGTCGGTTACAATGGTAGGAGATCTACATATCCGTATTGCCAAGCTTGCCTTCCACGCCAAGGAAAGTCCTATCCGGACACGGGACGAAGTCTTCAATCTTGTATCTTCATAGTCTTGGAGTCCGGCCGATGATGATAGTTCGGCTATCCGGACACCCCCTAGTCCAGGACTCCCTCAGCGCTCTTCTGGGTGTTCTTGATGATTCCATTGTGGATTCGTATATGTCGTTTGACAACGGCAAGGACATGTGGGCTGCGCTCGAGGCCAAGTTTGGTGCCTTGGACGCCGATAGCGAGTTGTACATCATGGAGCAATTCTATGACTACAAGATGACTGATGAGAGCTCTGTTGTATAGCAGGCTCATGAGATACAGTCGCTCGCAAACGAACTTGAGCACTTCAAGTGTGTGTTGCCGGACAAATTTGTTGCTGGAGGCATTATTGCCAAGCTTCCACCTTCATGGAACAATTTTGCTACTTCCCTGAAACACAAGAGGCAGGAGTTTTCCGTTGCGGATCTCATTGGTACTCTTGATGTTGAAGAGAAGGCGAGAGCAAAGGACACACGTGCTCGAGTTGCCAACGGAGCTTCTAGTGCCCACATGGTACAAAAGAAGAACTTCCAGCCCAATAAGTTCAAAAACAACAAGAACAAAACTCAGGGGAAAGGCAAGTTTGATACAAAGAACAAGCCATCACATTCTACCAACTTCAAGAAGAATTCTCATAAGAAGGGGAAGGGACTTTGCCATTTTGCAGTGATCCTAATCACTGGGCTCCGAAGTGTCCTAACCGCTTTGATGAGCGCGAACATGAGAAGGGCGGCAAGTCCGCTAATGTTGTCATCGGTGATACTGATATGAAGGAATCAGGGTACGGTATTTTTCCTACCATCCTTTCAGTATTTCAATCCCCTGATTGGTTAATTGACACCGGTGCCAATGTACATGTTTGTGCTGACGCCTCCATGTTTTCTTCTTACCAGGCCACAGGGACTTCTCCCGTGCTGATGGAGAACGGGTCACATGCCATCATTCGAGGTGTTGGTACGGTCGATCTGAAGTTTACTTCGGGGAAGACCGTGCGTCTGAAGAACGTTCACCATGTGCCGTACATCAATAAAAATCTCGTTAGCGGTTCCCACTTATGTCGAGATGATTTTAAGTTGGTTTTTGAGTCCAATAAAGTTGTAATTTCCAAGTGTGGACAATTTGTTGGAAAAGGCTATGAGTGCGGAGGCTTGTTCCGCCTATCTTTGTCAGATATTTGCACTAAAGTTATTAATAATGTTTGCCACAATAATGAGTAAGATATTTGGCATGCACGACTTTGTCATATTTACTTTGGTTGCATGACGCGGTTAGCCAATATGAATTTAATTCCGAAAATCTCTACTGTCAAAGGCTCTAAGTGCCAAGTATGTGTGCAAGTTAAACAACCTCGCAAGTCCCATAAGACTGTAGAGGCAAGAGACTTGGCGCCACTTGAGCTTATACATTCTGATCTCTGTGAGATGAATGGCGTGTTGACAAAAGGTGGAAAGAGATACTTCATGACGTTGATTGATGACTCCACTAGATATTGTTATGTGTATCTTCTGAAATCAAAAGATGAGGCTTTAACTTTCTTCAAAAACTATAAAGCTGAGGCAGAGAACCAACTTGATCGAAAAATTAAACGGCTTAGGTCCGATCGTGGTGGAGAGTATTTTTCCAATGAATTTGATCTGTTTTGTGCGGAACATGGTATAATCCATGATAGGACGCCTCCCTACTCACCTCAGTAGAATGGGGTGGCCGAAAGAAAGAACCAAACTCTAACTGATTTGGTTAACGCCATGTTAGACACATCGGGTCTTTCCAAGGAATGGTGGGGGGAGGCGCTAATGACCGCGTGTCATGTCCTAAACCGAGTTCCCACAAAGCATAAGACTATGACTCCATTTGAGGAATGGGAAAGGAAAAGGTTGAAACTCTCTTACCTACGTTCTTGGGGTTGTTTGGCGAAAGTCAATATACCAATTTCCAAGAAGCGCAAGCTTGGACCAAAAACCGTGGATTGTGTTCTTCTAGGCTATGCTTTTCATAGCATTGGCTATAGATTTTTGATAATAAAATCTGAGGTATCTGACATGCATGTTGGTTCGATTATGGAGTCTAATGATGCAACTTTCTTTGAGGACATATTTCGTATGAAGGATATGTCAAGTTCATCAAATTAGGAGATACCTATTCCATCTAGTGAGGAACTCACTGTAATTCCTGAACCCACCATTGCGATGGAACACGTTGAGAATCCGGTTGAGGGTGACAATGAAACTCCTATAAGGAGTAAGAGACAGAGGACTGCAAAGTCCTTTGGTGATGATTTCATTGTGTACCTTGTGGATGACACACCCAGGACTATTTCAGAAGCCTATGCATCTCCTGATGCTGGCTACTGGAAAGAAGCTGTTCGTAGCGAGATGGATTCCATCTTAGCTAACGGAACCTGGGAGATCACTAACCGTCCTTATGGGTGCAAACCTGTAGGATGTAAGTGGGTGTTCAAGAAGAAGCTTAGACCTGATGGTACGATTGAAAAGTACAAGGCACGGCTTGTGGCTAAGGGTTATACCCAGAAAGAAGGTGAAGACTTCTTTGATACTTACTCACCCGTGGCTAGACTGACCACTATTCGGGTGCTACTATCACTGGCTGCGTCACATGGTCTTCTCGTTCATCAAATGGACGTTAAGACGGCTTTCCTCAATGGAGAGTTGAAGGAGGAAATTTACATGGATCAGCCAGATGGTTTTGTAGTACCTGGTCAAGAAGGAAAGGTGTGCAAGTTATTAAAGTCTTTATATGGCCTTAAACAAGCTCCTAAGGAGTGGCATGAGAAGTTCGAAAGAACATTAACTGCTGCCGGCTTTGTAGTAAATGATGGTGACAAGTGTGTGTACTATCGCCATAGTGGGGGCAAAGGAGTTATTCTTTGTCTGTATGTCGACGACATATTGATCTTTGGAACCAAACTTGATTTAATCAAGGAGGTTAAGGATTTCTTATCTCGTTGTTTTGAGATGAAGGATCTAGGAGTAGCTGATGTTATCTTAAACATCAAGCTGTTGAGAGATGAGAATGGTGGGATCACACTGCTTCAGTCTCACTATGTGGAAAAGGTCTTGGGTCCTTTTGGGTATAGCGACTGCACGCCTTCTCTCACTCCATATGATGCTAGTGTGTTGCTTCGAAAGACTCGACGGATTGCTAGAGATCAACTGAGGTATTCTCATATTATTGGCTCACTTATGTATTTGGCGAGTGCCACGAGGCCTGACATCTCTTTTGCTGTGAGCAAGCTGAGTCGGTTTGTGTCAAAACCGGGAGATGATTATTGGCGTGCGCTTGAGAGAGTTATGCGCTACTTGAAGGGCACTACGAGCTATGGGATTCACTACACCGGGTATCCAAGTGTACTGGAGGGTTATAGTGACTCGAACTGGATATCTGATGCTGATGAAATTAAGGCCACAAGTGGTTATGTTTTTACACTTGGTGGTGGTGCTGTTTCCTGGAAGTCTTGCAAGCAGACCATCTTAATGAGGTCAACTATGGAAGCAGAACTCACAGCATTAGACACTGCCACTGTTGAAGCAGAGTGGCTTCGTGAGCTATTGATGGACTTACCTATGGTTGAAAAACCAATACCCCCTATCCTGATGAACTGTGATAATCAAACTGTGATCGTCAAGATAAACAGTTCTAAGGACAATATGAAGTCCTCAAGGCATGCGAAGAGGAGATTAAAATCTGTCAGGAAACTGAGAAACTCCGGAGTTATTACGTTGGATTATATCCAAACATCGAAAAACTTGGCAGATCCCTTCACAAAGGGTCTATCACGTAATGTGATAGATAATGCATCGATGGAGATGGGTTTGAGACCCACCGCATGAGTTGTCCATAGTGGTAACCCACTCTATGTGATCGGAGATCCCGTGAAGTAGAAGTGGGAGACAAGCTGTTGGTCAGCTGAGAGGAGAGTATCCTTATTTTAATTATCCCATTCCGTGAAGATGCAATACTCTCCTGATCTGTATGGCAGGTTGATATCTATCTTAATGTGTTCCAAGTGGCTTATTTGAGTAAGCAGAGATGTTGTCCTGTAGAGCATCTCCTGAGGAACACACCTATATGAATTTGACTGTTAACGTCGCAGTCTATGAGAAGTGGGTGCTCTCTAATAAATTCATGAAAGGCCCTGGAGTAAGACGTATACGATCCACCCACGGGGAAGCCTTGCGGCAGCCCAGTACCGGTCAAGAATTTGTGTGAAACTAGTCTCGCAGAAAACTTGTAGTTCAAGGCATAGTCCACTATTCAAGTTGTGATCTAGTGTAGCATAAATCTCTAAGTGGAAGTTCAACTTCACAGTCTCCACTAAGAACCGGTATATAAACAATGTTTTGGAACCAAATGGTGAAATGTGCCAATGAGACTTTGTGGGGGATTGTTGGAATTTGCTAGTGGGCTTTTGGCCCAAAGCCCAACTAAAATTTTGAAATTCTCTTGGCCTATTCATGCACACATGTGAGTGGGGTGAGTGAGGCTAATGTTTAGTCCCACCTCATAAGTTGAGAGAGAGTTGCACCTCTTTATAAGGTGAGCTCTCCTACCACTTGTATGAGCATGAGAAGAGGAGACCTACACGCGCGCTCCTCCTCCTCGCTCGCCTCGCCACGCCACGCCTCTCCCCGCCTCGCCTCGTCATGACGCGTCGTGGGTTGCAGGATTGAGCCGAGCTGAGGACAGAGCTATGCACGTTGTCTATATTTTTGCTGCTCGGGAAAACTTATTGAGTCATTAATTAATAATTAATGGACGCGTTAATTACTGAACCGTTTCCGGTTCTTTTGGATCGTGACGATTCGGACGTGGGGTTTACTCCCACGACCTACCCGGCCCGCACTATATAGTGAGGCAGACGTCTACCCTAGCCGCCGCCGCTTCGTATGGTTTCTCACCACCGCTCCAGATCATTGCGCCGCCAAGCAAGTCTTCTCCATCCCTCCTTTCGGCGTGCACCGGGAGAAGGGACAGCAGGCCTCCGGAACCCCGCCTCTCGTGATCCTATATGGGAGAGGGGCGATCAGATTTTTGGGGAGCGCACTCGCGCGACTGCTAGCAGCAACGACTTCGCGAACGACCACTTCTTTCCCGACCTCGGCAACCTCATCCTCGACGACATGGGCGACAACGTCAACGCCGGCGGTGCTGCTCCCGCTGCACCGTACGTGTTTCTATCTTTCCTGTTCGAGATCGTGGTAGAATTCATGTTTCTAGTATGTGCCCTAGATGTGATCTGTTCATCTGCTATGCTAGTTCGAATGATTAGCTCAATCTCTGTTACTGTAGTCATGATTTATCTTCTGTTTATTCGGATTAAATTTCGTAGTAATTTGCTCATATTTCCAATAAGAGCTGCAATGCAGCCGCAAGTCGCCGGCTAGAGAGCTATAATGGAGCGCTCGTCGATGGCTGCCCCGTACTCCGATGCAGAGCGATCGTTAGGCAGCCTAATTAATGACGCGCGAATATTAGGCCATTGGGACTACTACCTACATTAGATCGATGGAGGAAGTGGCGGCGGCGGCCTTCCCGCACGACCTGCTCCTCGAGATCCTCGTCCGCATGAAGGACGACGCTGCTCTCTTCCGCTGTGCCACGACGTGCAGACAGTGGTGCCGTCTCGTCGCTGACCCCAGCTTCCTCTGGCGCTGCTGGCCAAAAGACCACTCGTCGTCCTCTTTCGTCGGAACTTCACCTGCATTCGGAAACATCGACGCAGAGGTGGGGACGCCGATCCTACGCCCGTCATGGCGCCGTGCTTTATCCCAGGACCGCAATCGACACCGGGCCCGACACCAGGCCCTGTTTGTTAGCATGTACATATTTCTGTTGTATTTAGTCTGGCACGTCCAGCCCTATATCTGAGGATCTCAACTAACGCCCTAGCCTGCGTGCCTACTTCCTTGGGCTTTTTGAATGTAATGACTGTTGTACTGTAATTTAAGATTAAGGGCAATCATTCTATTGTTTAACTTGGTATCAATGTCTCCGGGTCTCTCCCATGGCCGAACACTCCTCCTCCGCGGCCACCATGCCCGCCTCCTCGCCGGCCTCCCTTTCCTCGACAGCCTCCTCCAGCTCGTCCTCGGCCACCGCTGCCGGCACACCCACGCCGCCGTTCGTCTTCGGCACTGCCCCGGCCCACCTCACCGGCACCTCTCCGAACCCTAATTCTCAGTTTGCCCCTCTCTTCTCCTCCACCAACCCACAGCCGCCGCCGCCGGCACCACCCGCTCGCCACCCCATCCTCAATGTGGATCTCACTAGCCACATCAAATTCCTCCTGAATCCAGCTGAAAACAATTACCACAAGTGGAAATCTTTCTTCCTGATGGTCCTCCTTCGTTATGGCGTCACCTACCTCATCCAGCATCCACCACCACCCAACGCCGACAGCCACTACTATGAGCTTGACACCCATGTCGTCCTCGCCATGTATGCCACTCTTACAGATGAGATCATCGATCATGTGATCGGCGCCACCACCACCTATGCCCTCTGGACTCGGATCCAAGACTACTTCCTTGCCAATCATGCGGCCCGCTACATGATCCTGAACCGGCAGTACCGCAACCTCAAGCAGGGTGACCTTTCCGTCGACGAGTATGCGCGCCGCATGAAGCTCATCACCGCCGGTCTCGTGGACATTGATCATGCCGTCACCGAGGTCGACCTCACCTCGCAGTTTCTCCACGGCCTGGACAGGTGCTTCGACACCATCCGTGTGGTCCTGGGGGACACCATCCGTGCGGCGTAAGGATCTTAATTCGCAAAGGAAAAACATAAGAAACTCAAGAGCATATACATATACATATTTTTATAGTTATTATTTTTCTCACCGTCGAGGCATAAACCTATGTCACCTCATCAATCGCACATTTTTTATGTAGAAATTGTGTC
This sequence comes from Triticum timopheevii, assembly GCA_963921465.1. NCBI lineage: Eukaryota > Viridiplantae > Streptophyta > Magnoliopsida > Poales > Poaceae > Triticum > Triticum timopheevii. The sequence continues at coordinate 652,827,246 of OY997266.1, forward strand.
ATTGAATATTTATTGTTTTAGCGGGCCGATAATTTTTACTACAGTATGTAAGCTGTATACCATGTGATTATGGTGGATATGAGGACTGCTGAATGATGATGATCTGAAGAAAGCTATTTAGTCAAGGGATTGGAGGATTAGTCATGCAGAAATGTAGCTCAGGCACATATATAAATTAGATTGTGCGAGCAGGGAAATAGATAACGAATTGCCTGCCCTTGAAAAAAGAAAAAAAGATAACGAATTGCCTGCCCTTGAAAAAGGAAAAAAAAGATAACGAATTGCCTGGATGCACACTTACATATATGCCCTTCCTGTCAAGGCCCTCACCCACCTGAGCCTCCCTCGAGTTCAAATGGAATGATGTTCGAAGAATTGCGGAGCTGTCAAGAAGATCCATCAGTGGTGTATTGTTGCCTTGACGGTTCTGCCCGAGTCTGAAGAGAAGTGTAAGTGTAAGAAGAGTAACAAGAAAAAAAGTAGAAAAAACTTTGGACGACCACAGTGGGCGAAGTCAGACGCGCTAATCCACTGCGCTATGCGGTCATGATGTCAGTCGTACATCCCGGAGTTTTAACCACACCGGAATATTCGAAATCTAATGACCTCAGCGATGCCAAAAAGAGATGTCGTTTTGTTTGAAACAAGAACGTACTACTGCGGATCACAATCGCTCAAATACAGATACACAATTCAAAATCCAAATTCAGAACGCAAAAAGGGAACGAAAAGTACATTCTGAGGTCTATGCACAACGTGCAAGAGAAAGAGTCCAAAGCATACATTTTGCTTCAGATGCAGCACTCGTTGGCCAAGCTAAGAGCATCTACAATCACGGTAGGCAAATCTGACCCTTGAAACGCCCCAGACCTGACCGGGCGGGCACGTGTTATATTCTTGCTCCTTGCATGGCGGGCCGCCTCCGCCTTGGCCGCCGCCTCTTGTTCGCTTCATGCTCCGGCAGCTCGATGGCGAGCCGGAGCGCTTTGGAATTCTATCGGCCGAGGCGGCGTGCATCCTTTGCCGCCATCGTTAGAGAGCGACTGCGACCGACATGAGGAGCGCAACCTCAGGATTCACCGGCGCGCGGCCAGCTCCACCCCCATCGCCACGAGTGGCGGGCTACTCATGCCTCCGATTCGAGCGTCCTCGTAGGTGGAGGTGGACCGATACCAGTTCCTCCGCATAGGTGGAGGTCGACGGCGTACATTCACGGGTGCAAGCGCGGAATTGCGCAATTGGCGTGATGGGCCAGTGACGTCGCCGCCGATGCGTTGATCGACGGAGCAGGAGTTGCCGATGCTGCTGCCACCTTTGTCGAGATGTGAACGCCTCAATACGATGCATAGGGTGACCTCCTCCACATCGTCGGGCTTCGCGTCACGCAGCAAACTCGACTAGTCATCGAAGCTGTCGGATTCACCACTGAGATTTTTATATGTCTAATGCTTCAGTTATTGCAAAGTTGAGAGACACTTATTTTGAGACGGCTCCCTGTGAGATTTTTATATGTCTAATGCTATTGTTGCAGCCCAAGGAGGTAGAAGTTATCCAAATTGAAGCAGCCGGGCAGCCAAAAAAAAAAAGAAGTATAACTGTTTCGTTTGTGACATATAAGAGGCCTCAAATAAAACTTTGTGGACATGCGTGGATGGTTTAATTCACCGGCTCCCTTAGTTGGTGAGTTGGACCTCGAAGACGGGGCAGTTATCGAACCAACTAACTCATATTAGTTATTGCAAATTAATCAAGAGATGGCAGGCCATGCTGACGCACACTGAAAATTCCTAAGTCCTTCCTTCTTTTTCCTAGACTAGAACTAGAAAGAAGTTACTCGTCAAGGAGTATATATCGGAAGTCTGGTCTTCTGTTTTATGATTCGATTCGATTCGATTGGATGTGCGATCGGCTAAGTTTACTACATGGATCCAAGAAAAGGAATAGAAAAAAAGAGAACAGTTGCAGTATTAGATAAGATGCTGGATATATGCATGCATACGTACCAGTCGAAACGCTGACCATCCCAAAGTTTGACTAGATAAGACGGTAGATTGTCTTTGTCGAACGGCAGATCTTCTATAACATAAGTTTCCTGGTATATTATGCACTTCATCAATTTTCTAAAATATGTACATCGAGGATGTATAATATAAGTGCTTCTTACCATCGATGATTCATATATGTTGAGTATAATGTTTATTAGGAAAGACGAGATAGATTAGAATTTGTTCTGGCTTGTCTTGTACTCCAAATAGATCATTGTATTCCTATATATATATATGCCCACGAGGCTCAAGCAATACAACGAACAACTATTCCATCAAATTCCTCTCTCCCTTCTAGCATGGTATCTATCGCAAGTCGATTCTAAACCCTAGCCGCCGCCGCTTCCGCACCTACGCGCCGTCCCCGGGGCGGTCGGCCTCCATGACCGCCGCCGGGGGCCGCGCCGCCCGTACCTAGGGTTCGTCCGCCAGCCGTGTTGGCCCGCTGCCCTAGAGAGTCTTTTTTTCCCGATCCTTTGATCCGGATTTTCTCTCTCTCGCCGATCGCTTTGATCGGCGTCTACTTTTTCGTTTTCCGGTCTATGTGATCCGGTTTGCGTCGCCCACCGCCACCGTCGACCCCGTGCGCCTCTACTCCAACACCGGCGCGATTAGCCGGCTTCTTCACCGGCCCGGCGGCCTCGCGCGTCGTCCGCGCGTCTTCCCGTCGGTCGCCCCGACGCGGCGGCCTCGTGCGTCGGCCCGCCGGTCGCCCCGACCCGGCGGCCTCGCGTCATCGGCGGCCCTTCACCGCCGCCGTTCGTGCGACGGCCCACCCGTCGATCTACACCGGCCGTCACCGCCCTGCTCCGACCAGGACTCCTACATCACCCCGACCCGGCGGCCAATCATAGCCGCCCTGCCGCCCGCCGCCGCCAGCTTCATCTCGGACTCCGCCACCACCACACCTCCACCGAGCGGCGTCCCCAACCTCGCGCGCGATCGGCTTGATCACCCGCTCGCCGCCACGATCCGCCTCATCTACGCCGCGCGACCGACCTGGCCCGTCGGTTACGCGCGCCTCCGCAGGTCCCATGAAGATCGTCCCCGAGTTCAGCGCGCCTCTCCACCGATTGAGCATCGGGCTGCCGCTGCGCCGCCCCGTCAGGCCGCAGCGCCGCTGCCCCGTGGTTCTTCTTCGGCTGCACCGACCCGCGTCACCACTGCGTCGCCCTTTTGGGTCGTAGTGCTGCGGCCCGCGGTCCCCCGCCGCCCCGAGGGCGTCCGCTCTAGGCCGTCCCGTGGCTGCCACGCCCCTCGCGCCGCCGCTGTGTCGCCTCGTCGGGCCGTAGCGAGCGTGGCACGCGGTCCACGCCGCCGTCCCGAGTCCGTCCCCGCGGTTGCATCGACTCGCGAACCGCCGTTGTGTCGCCCCTTTGGGCCGCAATGTCGCGGCCCGCGGTCCCCGCCACCGCCCAGAGGTCTTTCCGCCGTCGCCCCGACCCGCCTGCCGCCGCTGCCTCGCCCGTTCGGGCCGTAGCACCGCGGCCCGTGATCCACTCCGCCGTCCCCGCGCGTCGACCTCCTGTGGTATGCGCCGTGCCGTCTCCCCTGGCGCGGGAACGCCACCGTCCGCGCCGGTCTTCGTCACGCTATTAGGGTTCTTCGCCTACTTCGAGCACCGCCGCCGCACTCCTAACCTAGCCGCCGCCGCCGCTCTTCTTTGGCCGCCGCCGCCGCTACCTTCGTAACCACCGCCGCCTCCCGTCCACCCCCTTCGTCTTGGTCCAAGCACCAGCCCGTCGCCAGCGTCGCCGTCATCTACCCCGATCACTTCGTCTACTCCAACCACCGTTGGTGACATCGGCCCCGCGCCGATGGACGCCGCAATCGTCGTCGAGTTCTTCTCTGCTGGCCGCTCCGACTTCTTCGACATGGCGTACAACTCGTGCAGGTCCCAGTCTCCGCATGCCCGGTGCTGGCAACACCGCCGCGTGCATTCGTCCACGAGGTGCCCCTGGGCCTGGCAAGCCTGGTGCGGCGCTTCGTCAACTTTGTCTTCGTCCGTCTACGCATGCCCGGTGCTGGAAACACCGGTGCGTGCCTTCGTCCACGATGTGTCCCCGGGCTTGGCAAACCCACCGCGACGCGTCGTCAACAACATCATCTTCCTGACACACCCCTACTTCGACACCATTGCGCCCATGCTAACTCGGTGCCCCCTTGCGCCCGCGGATCCACGGCGACTTCCTCGACACCGGCCACCCTGACTCGACATCGACCACGGCATTCTTCACACGGCTACCTCGACCATGGCTCCACCACCCATGCTCTCGGCTACCTCGACAAACGGTACAAAGGGCTATCGCCTTACTTGAGCAACCTCGTCGGTTGCCACTCCAGCCACGACTCCGCGATGCGTCGACCGTTACGACTGTGGGGGGGTGTCCGTCGGCTTGCCTTCGGATTCTTCTCCAGTCTCACCATCTGCGTCGCTACCGTTGTGACTGTGGGGGGATGTTGAGTATAATGTTTATTAGGAAAGACGAGATAGACTAGAATTTGTTCTGGCTTGTCTTGTACTCAGAGTAGATCATTGTACTCTTATATATATGCCCACGAGGCTCAAGCAATACAACGAACAACTATTTCATCAAATCCGTCTCTCCCTTCTAACCATATATAGTGCATCCCCCCCTTGCAATTGAGCCTACATCATTATCCTTTTTGTTTCTAAGTCATACTTTTATCTCTTTCCACCATCTCGAGCTGCATTAAATTCTTGTATGCAAGATCTAAAAGAAAACTAACCATGTAACATTCCTAATCACTCATTGTATCACGACATGCATCCACCTCAAATAATTAAAGAATGATATACATTTGTTCTACACCTTTGCATGTGCTTCCCTTCATCCTGGGATTGCCCCATGTTGCGTTGAAACGCACGGGTATGATGACAAAAAGATCATTGACCATTCAATGTTGTAAAAGATAAAAATCAATTGAATAAAAAAGAAGCACAGGCTCATGGTAAGTCTCGACATCTTGCCATATAAAAAGCACATGAGACGGAACATGTGCTATTTTCATTGGTCGAGAGGGCAGTGGTAGAAAAATATTGACGGATGTGTGTTTTGTATGGTCACCTCAGGTGACGATAAATCATGCAACTACATCAATCTTATGTTACCAAACCCATGTGAAAATGTGGCATGGTAGTCTTTCTACCCTAACCCTCGGCGACTAGGACAAGCTCTCCCCTCCAAGCTTCATCAGCGAGTCTGTGGGTTTGCCTCGCCGCTGCCTGCCGCTCCGGTGACCGCTGGTGGGGAGGCGAATCCTAGTGCCTCCCCTCCTGTTGGTAGTTTATGTTAGCGTTTTTTTTTTGTCCTCGCAAGTGTGGCGCTCGGCGGATGGCGGCGTTTCTTCTCTGAGTCTATCTTCTGAGCTCCGATCCTCCTCGAGTTCATCTGTCTGGGTGTAGTCGACGGAGCTCCAACGTAGATTCCTGCCGGCTCCTTGAGGCGGCGAGGTTAGGGTTTCTCGCCATGTGGCGAGATTTCATGCCAAATGCTTCAGATTTATGTAAGGGTTCAAGGCGCTGGTCCTCAAGGGCACATGCATGAAGACTTCCTAGTTGTCATCGACAAGGTCAAGTCGGCTCCTGTAGGGGAGTGGCGACAGCGGCGCGTCGACGGCTCCTTCCGGCGGCAGTAGTAGTTACTCGGAGTTCTCAGAATCTTAATGTAATTTTTATTATATTTGAGATGCTTTGTACATTCGGTGAATTTTTCTACTAGATCCGATTCTTTGCAAAAAAAGGGTAGTGGTGGAAACAAATGAAAAACAATGACCATTACGCTAGTCTTCAGGTAGTCCCTAATCACATGAGTCTGAACAGGGTTTTATGTTTGTGTATACATCTATGGCCTATGATTCAATGACGTTTGTCTTTATCTAATGTTTACACTAAAACCATTAAGCTACGCGTGAAGGGCGACCAACTAGCTATGCCACGTGGTGCAAGCTGGTTGGCCGCGGTGAGAAATCTTTTGCAATTTTTTCTAGATGGCGTGTGGAGAAATCTTTTGCAATTTTTTTAGATGATGTGTGGATTATTTTTTAAATATAAATTTTTAGATGGAGGTGAGGACCTCTGGTATTTTTTAAATGGAGGGTTAAGCAAAGTGGCACTCGCTGGTAGGCTCGTGTGGTAATCTTTTTTTTTCTCTTTACCTCTTTTTTAGATGAAGATGAGGATTTTTTTAGATGTTTTTTTTAGACGGAGGCGAGAACTTTACGTTTTTCTTAATGAAAACGTGCGCACAACTTCCTCTCAAGCGGCGCCACAGGGTGGCGCCCCAATCACTAGTATAATAGTATAGTAGGCGTTAGCACAAGACCTCAACATGATTTGCTATATATAATATACACCCTTGAACAAGAGATCACTTTTCATATTTGGCCGGATTGTCTTCTAGGCAGTTGAACAAATCAAGAACTTCAACTTTTTTGCAAGTTATCCTTTTGGCTACCCACTGGATCCGTATTTGGTCTTATCTCCAGACGGTGGAGTATTGTCGAGCAATGAATATTGGAAGCACCTGTTTGAAACGGTTGCACATGACTTTTCTGTTGAAGAGAATGTCGTAGGGTCATGCACATGCACCTGAAACCATGGTCCATGTGCTCGGTCAGCGACTTTTGTTGAAACTGAAAACCAAATTATGTCCAAATTATGATCTCTTTTCAAATCTCATTTTATTGTTCCTGGAACGCCCTAACTTAGTGTTGTTGAGAACCAACTGATCAAGCACATATATTAGTCGTCCATGTCGTGTTGTACAAGTTGCGGACGAGGTGCCTGTTTTGAAATAGCGGTTAATTATTAATCCCCGGGACTAAAGGTGGAGCTCCAAACAGCGCCTTTAGTCCCGGTTCGTATAAGAACCGGGACTAAGAAGGGGGGGGGGGGGGGGGGGGGGGGCTTTAGTACCGACCCTTTAGTCCCGGTTCCAGAACCGGTACTAAAGGCCCTCTAGAGCTGGGACAAATGGGCCTTTTTTCTACTATGCGAAAGGCCAGTTCGGGGAAATAATTAGAAAAAAATGACCTTACACTAGTCTTCATGTACTCCAGACATCACACGAGTCTGAACATAGTTTTATGTTGTGTATCCATCCATCTATGTATAGTACACACATGAGTGAATGACGTCTTGATCTCATCTTTACATATTTCAGTATAGTAGACGTTAGAACCAGACCATAACATGATTTTCAATATATAATATACACCTGAGAACAAGCAATCACATTTTATATTTGGCCGCCTTAACTTTGTCTTATAGGACTTGCTACTTGTCCTTCTTTTGTGATTAAGAAACGTGAGCTAGTGTGGGTATGGCTGTAGGACTATGATATATACTTGAAGACCAACGATTATGTTCGTCAAGGTCTTCCTTTTCTCACCAACAGTTCCATCTGGGAATTGAGAGAAGATGCATAAATGGCAACTATTCCATATGTGTATTTTATAGGGAGTAGGTACTTAAATTACCGAAAAATATTCTCGGTGACCGGCAAATGGCCATATTCATAAATTTAATACGTAGTACAAAGACTATTTCACTTGTTCTGGTTAATCATTATGGCTGTGCTAGAACAATATGGTTGTTCCGGAAGAAAACTTCTTCGTTACAGGTATATGTTGCAGAAGCCGGGTACACGTCTGAGTAATTGGGGCAGGTGGTTACGGAGTGCTTTACCCAGTAGCATGGGTGACGAAGAATAGAGGATCCACAATATATGCATCCATTTGTTAAAAAATGGTTGAGGTGTGTTTGAGTGTTGGTTCTGTGTGCCTTAATTTTCAACAAAGAGGCCGGACGACCTAGGGAAGCACATTAATTTCCTCTGTCAAGTTGAATGCAAGCTGAATCAGAGTTAGGTACAACAGTTTTATATGCGAGAAGCATCCAAGTTTGGGGACATTCATACTATGTCGTTGGGTGGAGTAATGCTAGACGTACGAAAGGCTACCTAGGGATTTTACGTAGGTGCTGATCTGGATGTTTAGGATTGGAAGCGGGGGATGAAGGGCCCCACCCCACTGATTTCCACCTAGTGTCATACAGTCATGGCCGATAAGAGCCCCTCCTATTACCAAACTGGTCCATGCCAAGAGGTCAAGCAAAAGGAACATCTTTTCCACCTGTACATGGACAAGGCAAAACACAAGATGATACTAGCTCCATATACCGCATGATGATCACGTCATACAAAACCATAATTTTGTAACAGTCACCAAATTTGGCCCATATTATCATTAGACAAAAGAAAAAATATGTTCTGAACGTAGAAGGCTAATATGTTGACTACATAAATTACATTTGTAAAATCATAGCCCGCGCACCGAGCGGGCCACTTTGTTAGTTCCCACTAAAAGCAGAAGCCAAGAGCCAACACCGTCGGCTGTCGGAGATGCACATGTGACGCTGCAAACGTGCAACTGCTTTGCGGACGCAGTAGATCCATCCACCGTTCGGCTGGCCACGCCTGGGCGTGGCGAGCAACACGAAATCTAGGCTAGGTGGGGGAGGGGTTGTGCGGTGTCGTACAACCACCTCCGTCTTGAAAGAAATATGCCCTAGAGGCAATAATAAAGTTGTTCTTTATATTTCCTTATATCAGGATAAATGTTTAATATTCATGCTAGAATTGTATTAACCGGAAACTTAGTACATGTGTGAATACATAGACAAAACAGAGTGTCCCTAGTATGCCTCTACTTGACTAGCTCGTTAATCAAAGATGGTTATGTTTTCTGACCATAGACATGTATTGTCATTTGATGAACGAGATCACATCATTAGAGAATGATGTGATTGACAAGACCCATCCCTTTGTTAGCGTAATGATCATTAAGTTTTATTGCTATTTATTTCTTGATGACTTATACATGTTCCTCTGACTATGAGATTATGCAACTCCCGAATACCGGAGGAACACCTTGTGTGCTATCAAACGTCACAATGTAACTATGTGATTATAAAGATGATCTACATGTGTCTCCGAAGGTGTTTGTTGGGTTGGCATAGATGAATATTAGGATTTGTTACTCCGTGTATCGAAGAGGTATCTCTGGGCCCTCTCGGTAATGCTCATCACTATAAGCCTTGCAAGCAGTGTTACTAATGAGTTAGTTACGGGATGATGCATTACGGAACGAGTAAAGAGACTTGCCAGTAATGAGATTGAGCTAGGTATGAAGATACCGACGATCGAATCTTGGGCAAATAACATACCGATGACAAAGGGAACAAGGTATGTTGTTATGCGGTTTGACCGATAAAGATCTTCGTAGAATATGTAGGAACCAATATGAGCATCTAGGTTGCGCTATTGGTTATTGACCGGAGATGTGTCTCGGTCATGTCTACATAGTTCTCGAACCCGTAGGGTCTGCACGCTTAACGTTCGATGATGATATAGTATTATGAGTTATGTGTTTTGGTGACCGAAGTTTGTTCAGAGTCCCGGATGAGATCACGGAGATGACGAGGAGTCTCAACATGGTCGAGAGGTAAAGATTCATATATTGGAAGGTAGTATTCGGACATCGAAATGGTTTCTAGTGGTTCGTGTATTTTACTGGTGTACCGAGGGGTTACCGGAACCCCCGTGGAAGTATTGGGCCTACATGGGCCTTAGTGGAGAGAGAGGAGGGCCGCAAGGGGTGGCCGCCCCCCATGGCAGTCTGAATTGGACTAGGGGAGGGGGCGGCGCCCCCGTTTCCCTCTCTCTCACTCCTTCTCCATCCTTTTCCCTCCGGTGGAAGAAAGGAAAAAGGGGAGGGGGCGAATCCTACTAGGAGTGGAGTCCTAGTAGCTAGGAGTCCCCCCATGGTGCGCCCCTCCTGGCCGCTGGCATCCTCCTCGCCTCCTTTATATACGGGGGCGGGGGGCAGCCCAAAGGCACATCAATTGTTCTCTTAGCCGTGTGCGGTGTCCCCCACCACAGTTTACACCTCCGGTCATAGCGTTGTAGTGCTGAGGCGAAGCCCTGCACGTATCACATCACCATCACCGTCACCACGCTATCGTGCTGACGAAACTCTCCCTCGACCCTCTGCTGGATCAAGAGTTCAAGGGACGTCATCGAACAGAATGTGTGCTGAACTGAAGGTGTCGTACATTCGGTACTAGATCGGTTGGATCGTGAAGACGTTCGACTACATCAACCACGTTAACCTAACGCTTCCGCTTTCGGTCTACACGGGTACGTGGACACACTCTCCGCCTCTCATTCCTATGCATCTCCTAGATAGATCTTGCGTGAGCGTAGGAATTTTTTTGAAATTGCATGCTACGTTCCCCAACAGTGGCATCCGAGCGGGGTCTATGCGTAGATTATATGCACGAGTAGAAAACAAAGAGTTGTGGGCAATAATAGTCATACTGCTTACCACCAACGTCTAACTTTGATTCGGCGGTATTGTTGGATGAAGCGGTCCGGACCAACATCACATGACCAAGTTCATGAGACCGGTTCTACATCTTGCCATATAAAAAGCACATGAGACGGAACATATGCTATTTTCATTGCTTGAGAGGCCAGTGGTGGAAAAGTCTCGACATCTTGCCATATAAAAAGCACATGAGACGGATGTGTGTTTTGGATGGTCACCTCAGGTCAAGATAAATCATGCAACTACATCCATCTTATGTTACCAAACCCATGTGAAAATGTCGCATGGTAGTCTTTCTACCCTAACCGTCGGCGACTAGAGCAAGCTCTCCCCTCCAAGCTTCATCAGCAAGTTGGTGGGTTCCCCTCGCCTCTGCGTGCCGCTCCGGTGGCCGGTGGCGGGGAGGCGAATCCTGGTGCCCACACTCGGGTTAGCAGTTTAGGTTAGCGTTTTTTTGTCCTCGCAAGTGTGGCGCTTAGCAGATGGCGGTGTTTCTTCTCTGAGTCTATCTTCTGGGCTCCGATCCTCCTCGAGTTCGTCTGTCCGGGTGTAGTCGATGAAGCTCCAAAGTAGATTACCGTCGGCTCCTTCAGGCAGTGAGGCTAGGATTTCTCGCCATGTGGCAGGATTTGATGTCAGATGCTTCAGATTTATGCAAGGCTTCAAGGCGCTGGTCCTTAGGGGCGCATGCATGAAGAATTCCCAGTTGTCATCGACAAGGTCAAGCCGGCTGCGGTACGGGAGCGGGACTGCGGCGCGTCAGCGGCTCGTTCTGGCGGCCGTAGTGGTTACTCGGAGTTCTCAGAATCTCAATGTAATTTTTATTATGTTTGAGATGCCTTGTACATACGGTGAACTTTTCTAATAGATCTGAATCTTCGCAAAAAAAGGACAGTGGTAGAAACAAATGAAAAAACAATGACCCTTACGCTAGTCTTCAGGTAATCCCTAATCACACGAGTCTGAACAGGGTTTTATGTTTGTGTATACATCTATGGGTAGTACACATATGATTCAATGATGTTTGTCTTTATCTAATGTTTACATATAGTAGTATAGTAGGCGTTAGCACGAGACCTCAGCATGATTTGCTATATATAATATACGTCCTTGAACAGGAGATCACTTTTCATATTTGGCCGCCTTAAGATTGTCTTCTAGGCAGTTGAACAAATCAAGAACTTAAACTTTTTTGCAAGTTATCCTTTTGGCTACCCACTGGATCCGTATTTGGTCTTATCTCCAGACGGTTGAGTATTGTCGAGCAATGAATATTGGAAACACCTGTTTGGAAACGGTTGCACACACTGGTAGAAAAAAGCCCTTTAGTCCCGGTTCGCAACAGCCTTTAGTCCCGGCTGTGCAACCGGGACTAAATATGCGCGACTAAAGACCCCCCCCTTTAGTCGCGCCCCTTACGGACCGCGACTAAAGGCCCGTCCACGTGGGCGCCCGTGGTCCGTCGGGGCGGAGGACCTTTAGTCCCGGTTCTCGTGGCCAACCGGGACTAAAGGCCTCCTCCGCAGGTTTAGGGTTTCAGCCCCCCTAAACCTGGTTTCTTTTTAATTTGTAGTGTTTTATTTGTTTTATAATTTGTGTTTTATTTTATTTTTGATGAAGTTTCAGTACACATATTCTACGCTACTATATACATGCATATGAAATTTCAAACAAGAAGAATTCAAGAGGAATATATAATATATATTCAATCTCGGGTGACCATATACAACTTCGAACAAGTTTTCATACACAATTAGGATGGATGACCATATACAACTTCGAACAAGTTTCAATCTCGGGTATGCATATAAATTTCTTCGTCCTCGGTATAGTGTTCTCCTTTAGGATTGATGACTTCCCTCATGAAAAATCCTGCTAATTCTTCTTGAATTGGTCGGAAGCGAGCTTCTGGACTAAGCCTCCTCCGCAAGTTATCCGTCGCGTTCCGCACGCTATCTGATGCCTTTCGCTCAGTGGTGTGTCTCCGGATGTTCTCACAAACATAGTATCCACATAGATTGGTCCCCGGTGGCTGCTTATCCACATTAACTAACCTTCTGAAATCTAGTTCATGTTTGAATTCACCGACAATTTCTTCTGAGAACCGTCTCCAAACCCTACAGGGCAAAGAAAATTAAATGAATAAGGGAGTTATTAGTTACTTGATATTAGGAAATGAACGAAAGAGACCGATCGATATAGAGCTCAAATGATTGAAAATAATTACTTTTGCAGCATTTTTCTCATGTCGGCCCAATGCTTTGGATCCGAATCCATAGAGTCCATGATTAGAACTCTGGAGGTGTGAAGTTCAATATTTAGCAGAATCCAGTGGAACCTGCGGACACGTTACATGCACAGTCATGCATAACTCATCGATTAGACATACCATGCATGGAGTAAACAAAAGAGAATGGGCACAAGAGAGAAACACTCACCCAAAATGGTAAGGAAATAGAATATGACTTTTGAGTTGATGCTTTCTAAGAAACTTGTACAGGTCTTTCTCCACGTCTTCGGGGTGATGTTGTAACACATGTCCATTAACGATATGTGGGTCAATGAACCCAACATCATGGATGTTTTTTATTTTGCATTCCCAAATCTTCAATCTGCATAATAGCGTACGCAACAATATAGTTAGGACAATATATATATATAGTGCAGGCAATGAAGAACGAGATGAGGTAGAAATAAATCACTTACAGAACGTAGCAACTCAGCATAGATTTGTCGAGGTCGCGCAGATTGAACAGCTGGAACAATTCACTCATATGAACTTCTACAGAGTACCGTTTGGTGTGATGCTCATCTGTAACATCCGCATAAACATATTCTTTGTCGGCCCATGTTATGAATTACTTGTACCAACGTAGCAGATTTCGCATTTGTGGTGGTAGACTCTTTTCCTGCGCAGGCTCGACAAGAGGCCCATTCCGCACATATTCTAATGCTATCTCACATACTGGCGCATCCTCAAGGTCTAAGAAGGCACGAAGAGTCAAACCCATCTCGGACGCTTGTTTCATGGCACCCGCTACAGTCAATCCAAGTGCTGCCGCAGCTGCTATGATCTCGGGGTCCTCTTCCGGACCGGCTTTCACTATGAGCGGGGGGATCGATTGTTTCTTCTGCATCCCGAGCTGGTCAACTTGTTTCCCGCTTTTTTTACTTTCTTCTTTCTCCTCCTTCAATATTTTTGCTTGCCTACGAAGTTCATGTCCATAGTCGTCAGGCATATTCAGCTCGGCTTGGGACGGTGTCGTCAAAAAATCCTTAGCCCACTTCTTTTGCTTCTCAGTGAATACTTGCTTGGGCTCAGGCTCTTTTTTCGCCTTCATATCCGCCTTCCATTTCTCATAATCAGCAGACGCGGCCAATTTGATTTCAGCTTCACTAAGTTCCCCAGGCCTTGGGAGGAGAGGCTTCAGTGATGGCTCCGGTACCCTTGTGGTCTTAGGTACATAAGGGTCCGGGTTAATAGTCCAGGAGCGGGTTTCCTTGCTGTCCGCCTGCTTCTGCTTCTTCGCCGGAGGTGGATTGGGGGGCGTCGTACCCGCCGGAGGAGGATTGGGGGGCGTCGCACCCGCCGGAGGTTGTGGATCGGGGGACGGCGTCGAATGGCGTGAAGGAGGTGTAGGTGAACCACCACGACCACCACCACCGCCACCACCGCCACCACCACCACCACCATCAGAGGGGGGTGGACTTGCTAGCCTTGGCGCCTCGCCTGGAAACACTATGTACTTCTTTTTCCATAGAATGAACTGGCGCTTGACATCTCCAAGTCTTCTCTCCCCTTCGGGTGTAGGTTTGTCAATCTCCAGGTCCTCAAACCCTTGGACTATGTCTTCCACCGTGACACGAGCATAGCCATATGCAATGGGGTTGTTGTGGTGGAGTGCTCCAGGTGTACAGGGTAAAGCACTGCCGCTAGCTACCTTCGTGGAAACGTTCCCCACGGGATAATGCAGATCACATTCTTTCATCTCCTTTACATCATCCACGAGGTAGTAAGGCTCCGGTGCATGAATCTCGATCATCGGTGCACTAGCACCAGGCGGGGCGTCCGTGGAAGCCACGCTGCTTCTCCGCTGCTGGCTTCCGCGATCCGCTTCATGATCTTCATGCGGCCCTGCAGCCGATTTTTCTCTCACTAGTTCATGCACGATCTGCTTCAACTCATGGAGTTCCGATGCTAACTTCGTCATAAGATCTGCATCCCGGTCCGTCTTTCTCTTACGGCTTCTGTAACAGTACGGGTCATTGTCCTGGGAAAACCCTACTTTCCACGGAACTTTGCCTTTGCCTCGTACACGTCCTCCATGTTCATCATTCCCGAGGGCTATTGTCAGTGCGTCTTTCTCTCTGTTGAACTTGATCAAGCCCTCTTGAGCTTGGGTCATTGCGTCAATAAGGGCTTGGGTGGGAGCAAACTGTCTCTGCTGGTGAACACACACCCCTGTCTCCGGGTCTAGCGATCCCCCATGCCCGTACCACCAGCTTTTGGCCCTTGGGTCCCATCCCTCTGTACCTAGAGGGATTCCTCGCACCCTCAGGTCCTCCTCCATCTTCTGCCACCTAGGCTCCGAAAGGAGGTATCCTCCTGGCCCCATAATATGATGGTACTTTTTCTTACTCGCATTATCCTTATTTTTTTTTGATATTTCCTTGAAATGCTCCAATTGCTTTTGCCTCACAAATTCTGGCCAATCATCTTTCAGTTTCTCATGTTGTCCATTGAAATCCGGAGTCTTGCCCTTGTTGACATAGTCACGGGTTAAATTTTTCTTGAAGTTCCGGAATGCTTCGCCCATCTTCTGAAGAGCAAACTCTTTAACTAGCCTCCTCCTATGACGTCCACCCGGAACCTCGTTACCGAATTCATCGACTTTGTTGTATTCCGGAGGTAGAATGAAATGTTCCATAAGCTTTCTCCAGCAATCCTTTTTCGTTCTCTTGTCGACAAAACTGAAACCAAGACGTGCCTTCTTTGGCTCCTTCCATTCCTGGATGGTGATCGGGACGTTGTCTCTAACAACGACTCCGCATTGGTTGATAAACTTTGAGGTGTGCTGTAGGGGCTTGCCGGTTTCACTGACAAACTCAATGGCATATGTTTCTCCTGTTTTCATCGCCTTGGATTTGCCACGCTTTGTCGTACTCGATCCGGAGGGCTAAAAAAAGAAAGAGAGTCGCGCGCGTTAATACATATGTATTCACATTTCAGTAAGTTTGTATCACGAGAGGCTCAATGTATATATATACCTCGCCGGAGGTGGTTGCTACTTGCAATTCGAGATCGTCGGTTGTTGACGGTTGACCTCCGTCGACAATGTCCGTTCCTTCACCTTCTTGATCATCGACAATCTCTGTTCCACCGTCAAGGTTCAGATAAGAAGAGACTACATCCTCTTGTTGCTCATATTCTGAGCCCGGCACATAAGGAATCTCGTTGTTGATGATGCCCATTAAATAACGTTCAGCCTCCGGATACCTAAGCGGCTCGGTTCTATCGTCCGTCATATGTCACTCCTGCATGTAGTAAAAATTCTTTAAGTATAAAGGAATTAAAAAATAAGATTAAGGGGACATAGAGGAGGAGGAATTAAAAAATAAGATTCTTTAAGTAAAAATTCTTTTTTTCTTCTTCTTCCTTTCTTCTTCCTCTTTCTTCTTTCTTTCTTCTTCTTCCTTTTTCTTTCTTGTTTTTTCTTCTTCCTTTTTCTTTCTTCTTTCTTTCTTCTTTCTTTTTTTCTTCTTCCTTTTTTTTTCTTCTTTCTTTTTTTCTTCTGTTGTTTTCTTCCTTTTTCTTTTTTTCTTCCTTTTTCCTTTTTTCTTCCTTTTTCTTGTTTTTCTTCTGTTTTTCTTTTGTTTTCTTCTTCCTTCTTTCTTCTTCTTCCTTCTTCCTTTTTCTTTCTTCTTCTTCTTCCTTTTTCTTCTTCCTTCTTCTTCTTCTGCCGGCGCGCGGAGGACGGCAGGCAGGGCCAGCGGGCGGCGGGCAGCAGGGCCTCGGGCGGCGGGCGGCGGGCGGCGGGCGGCGGGCAAGGGCGCAAGGCACGGGCGGCGGGCAAGGGCAGGGCACGGGCGGAGGCGGCGCTCACTGGGGACGGGGGCGGCGGCGCGCAGGGCTTCGGCGTCGGCGTCGGCGTCGGGGCAGGGCTTCGGCGTCGGCGTCGGGGCAGGGCTTCGGCGTCGATCGGCGTCGGGGCAGCGCTTCGTCGTCGAGAGAGGGGAGAATGGGAAGTGGCAAAACTGCTAAGTGCAGTATTTATAGACGCACCTTTAGTCGCGGTTGGAGAGGCAGACCGCGACTAAAGGTCCGCCTCCCCAACCGGGACTAAAGGGTTTTGGCGCCGCTTTCGTTCCCGCGCAGAAAGACCCTTTAGTCGCGGTTGGGGACAATAACCGTGACTAAAGGGTACCCTTTAGTCGCGGTCCGCCTCACCAACCGGGACTAAAGGGTCTGTGCTAGAACTGGCGCGGTGCGGTGGGATGTTTAGTCCCACCTCGCTAGCCGAGAGGCTTCGACAGTGGTTTATAAGCGCGGCTGCGCTCACCACTTCGAGCTCCTCTCAAATGCAGGCTTATGGTCCTATTCTGTCACTATGTGCCTGTG
Organism: Triticum timopheevii; assembly: GCA_963921465.1. Lineage (NCBI taxonomy): Eukaryota > Viridiplantae > Streptophyta > Magnoliopsida > Poales > Poaceae > Triticum > Triticum timopheevii. The sequence goes on from OY997266.1 coordinate 652,844,322, forward strand.
GGCCTACTCGGCCTTCTGCGGGCCTGAATCCTGGCCCTTTAATGGGTTTCTAGTCGTATTCAGGCCGTGGTGGCCCAGTAGGTGGCATATTTTCTTTTTTTTTTGTTTTCTTTTTTGCTTTATTTATTTTGTTTTGTTTTTCTTCTTTTTTTCTTCCTTTTTCCTTTTTTCTTCTGTTTTTTCTTCAGTTTTTTTCTTCTGTTTTTTTCTTATGTTTTTCTTCTGTTTGTTTTTTTCTTCTGTTTTTCCTTTTTTCTTCTGTTTTTTTCTTCTGTTTTTTCCTTCCTTTTTCCTTCTTTCTTCTTCTTCCTTTTTCCTTTTAAAATCAGAAAAATAAAACTAATTCATTTTAAAATCTTAAAATACAATTATATATCAAAAAAATCAGAAAAATAAAACTAATTCATTTTAAAACCCCTTGAAGGTTTGACAAAAGGTTTGATACATCATTCAGTTCATCGACCAAATACAAAGTTTGGTACAATAAATTATTACACATCAATTCTTCCCTTGTGTCCCTACTTGCTTACGATTGTGCCGTATCCATGGAGCATCCTCATCATTTAACTTAATGCTTGGGTAAGTGTTCACTTTGAAGGGCGGAATTTCACCAAACATATTATAATCTTCTGACATGTCTGTCTTGTCCTCCACTCCCACGATGTTTCTTTTCCCTGAAAGAACAATGTGGCGCTTTGGATCATCGCATGATGTCCTTCAAATAAAAAACCTGAGCGACATCTTTGGCAAGGACGAATGGTTCGTCAAGGTAACCAAGATTGTTGAAATCCACCATTGTCATTCCGTATTGCTCGTCCACCTTTACCCCACCTCCTGTTAGCTTGAACCATTTGCACCGGAACAAAGGGACCTTAAAGGAGGATCCATAGTCAAGTTCCCATATCTCCTCTATGTAACCATAATATGTGACCTTTTTCCCATTCTCGGTTGCTGCATCAAAGCGGACACCACTGTTTTGGTTGGTGCTCTTTTTATCTTGGGCGATGGTGTAAAATGTATTCCCATTTATCTCGTACCCTTGGAAAGTCGTTATAGTCGAAGATGGTTTCTTGGCCAACATGTACAGCTGATCTCCAACATCATTGTCATTCATTAAATGTTTTCGCAACCAACTGCCGAAAGTCTCCATGTGGGCCTTTCTAATCCAGGATTCAAGCTTCCCCTGGTTGTCCGAGCGTAAAATCTTCTTGTGTTGCTCGAAGTACGGAGCCACCAAGCTGGAATTTTGCAGAACTATGTGGTGTGCTTCAGTCATAGAATGACCGTCCATACATATCGTGGATTCCCTTCCGATCTTGCCTTTTCCACTTAGTCTCCCCTCGTGCCGCGATTGAGGAATACCAATCGGCTTAAGGTCAGGAACATAGTCAATACAGAACTCAATTACCTCCTCATTTCCATAGCCCTTGACGATGCTTCCTTCTGGCCTAGCACGGTTACGAACATATTTCTTTAATACTCCCATGAACCTCTCAAAGGGGAACATATTGTGTAGAAATACAGGACCGAGAATGGAAATCTCTTCGACTAGGTGGACCAGGAGGTGCGTCATAATATCGAAGAAGGATGGTGGGAAAACCAACTCGAAACTGACAAGGCATTGGACCACATCGTTCTGTAACCGTGGTAGATCTTCTAGATTGATTACCTTTTGAGAGATTGCATTGAGGAATGCACATAGCTTCACAATGGCTACTCGAACATTTTCCGGTAGGAGCCCCCTCAAAGCAATCGGAAGCAATTGCGTCATAATCACGTGGCAGTCGTGAGACTTCAGGTTTTGGAACTTTTTCTCCGACATGTTTATTATTCCCTTTATATTTGACGAGAAGCCAGACGGGACCTTCATACTGCTCAGGCATTCAAAAAAAATGACCTTCTCTTCTTTGGTAAGAGCGTAGCTGGCACGACCTTGAAACCATTCCGGATGCCGGTCATCTGGGTCTTTCAAAAGTTGCTGGTCCTGCCGTGCTTCCTTTGTATCATTTGTCTCCCCATACACGCCCAAGAAGCTTAGCAGGTTCACGCAAATATTCTTCGTAACATGCATCACGTCGATTGCAGAGCGGACATCTAGGACTTTTCAATATTCTAGCTCCCAAAATATAGATTTCTTCTTCCACATGGGTGCGTGCCCGTCAACTCCCCGCGGAACTGATTGTCCGCCAGGACCCTTTCCAAAGATGACTTTCAAATCCTTGACCATATCAAATATCTCAGCACCAGTACGTTCCGCAGGCTTCGGCCGGTGATCTGCCTTCCCGTTGAAATGCTTGCCTTTCTTTCTTACGTTATGATTTCGGGGAAGAAATCGACGATGACCCAGGTACACGTTCTTCTTACAATTAACCAAACGTACACTTTCAGTCTCATGTAAGCAGTGCGTGCATGCATTGTATCCCTTATTTGTCTGTCCCGAAAGGTTACTGAGAGCAGGCCAATCGTTGATGGTTACAAAAAGCAATGCTCGTAGGTCAAATTCCTCTCCTTTGTGCTCATCCCAGACACGTACACTAGGTCTGGCCCACAACTGTAAAAGTTCTTCAACTAATGGCCTTAGGTACACATCGATGTCGTTGCCGGGTTGCTTAGGGCCTTGGATGAGAATTGGCATCATAATGAACTTCCGCTTCATGCACAACCAAGGAGGAAGGTTGTAGATGCATAGAGTCACGGGCCAGGTGCTATGGCTGGAGCTCTGCTCGCCAAAAGGATTAATGCCATCAGTATTTAGACCAAATCTTATGTTCCTTGCGTCAGCTGCAAAATCTTTGAAAACTCTGTCGATCTTTCTCCATTGCGTTCCATCACCGGTGTGTCTCAACTCCCCGTCGGACTTACGGTCCTCTTTGTGCCATCGCAACGACTTGGCATGCTTTTTGTTCATGAACAGACGTTTCAACCGTGGTATTATAGGAGCATACCACATCACCTTGGCGGGAACCCTCTTCCTGGGTTTCTCGCCCTCAACATCGTCACCAGGGTCATCGCCTCTGATCTTATAACGCAATGCAGTGCATACAGGGCATTCATTCAAATTCTCGTATTCACCGCGGTAGAGGATGCAGTCATTAATGCATGCATGTATCTTCAGAACCTCTAAACCTAGAGGGCAGACAACCTTCTTTGCTTCGTACGTACTGGCGGGCAACTCGTTATTCTTCGGGAACATATTCTTCAACATTTTCAGCAAATTTTCAAATGATGAGTCACCTACACCTTCCTGTGCCTTCCATTTTAGCAAATCCAGTGTGCAGCCCAGCTTTTTCAGACTATTATCGCATCCTGGATACAACGACTTTTTGTGATCCTCTAACATGCGATCCAAATTCTCCCTCTCCTTGTCAGTTTCGCAGCGTCTCCGTGCATCAGCAATGGTCCGACCAAGATCATCAGCGGGCTCATCATGTGCCTCCTCTTCACCTTCACCTAACCCTTCCCCACCTTCAGCATCATTCTCCATGAAAGTATCACCGAAATGATCATGATAGTTGTCATCGATATCATCCCCTTCTTCATCTTCTTCCATTCTAACCCCTCTTTCTCCATGCTTGGTCCAACAATTATAGCTTGGCATGAAACCATGCCGAAGCAGGTGCATGTGAACGTCTCTTGAGGAGGAGTAACCCTTCTGATTCTTACAGACAGCACATGGATAGATAATAAAACCTTGCTGCTTGTTCGCATTTGCCACTACGAGGAAATCTTTCAAACCCATAGTGAACTCGCCAGAGAGTCGGGGACCGTACATCCATTGCCGATTCATCTGCATTATTATTATATAAAGTATATAATTAACCATGATGCATTTGTTAAACTAACTAGCTAGAAATAATACAAATTAAACAATGAACTACACACATGCGTATTTTATCAATGACACATGAAAGGTTCAAGTTGCTAACCGCGATCGCGGAGGAAAAATAAATGAGAAAGCTCAAGTGTGGCTCGGACACTTCATATCATGTTTGTTTCAGGCTCTCGGGCATTTCATCCAACACCTTGTGTGCATAGGAGAAACCAAAAGCAAACCCACCACCACCTTCTGAAAATTGTGAAGTGAGCTGAGTCCTATATATAGGGATGGGCCTTTAGTCCCGGTTGGCCTGGCCAACCGTGACTAAAGGCCTTCGGGGACCTTTAGTCCCGGTTGGCCAGGCCAACCGGGACTAAAGCCCCTCCCGTCCGCCAGCTGTCGACCGAGCGCGCTGGGCCCAGATAGTTGGTCGCGGGTCTTCTCCTGAACCGCGACTAAAGACCCCTTTGATCGCGGTTCGATTGTTTTGGGGACTAATGGGGGAGTATGGAAGCCTCTTTTTCTACCAGTGACACGGATTCTTTTTTTGAAGAGAATATCGTAGGGTCATGCACATGGACCTGAAACCATGGTCCATGTGCTCGGTCGGTGACTTTTGTTGAAACTGAAACCAAATTATGTCCAATGATGGTCTCATTTCAAACCTCATTTTATTGTTCTTGGGATGCCCTAACTTTGTGTTGTAGAGAACCAACTGATCAAGCACATATATTAGTTGTCCATGTCATGTTGTACAAGTTGTGGACGAGGTGCCTGTTTTGAAATAGTGGTTAATTATTAATCCCCATTGTGTTCTCTTAGGGCTGGGCATGCTATTTCCTGTGCCTTGTTGTGATCACGTGGTGCCGAATTGAGAACGTCACGAGGGAGAAAGCGAGGGGGGGGGGGGGGGGGGGTTGATAGTGAGTGTGGAGGGGTGGGATAGGGTTCACTGATCGGTCTTGTTGTGATCACGTGGTGCATTGCGCGGGGACGGGTGTCCGAGTTACTTGTTGGGCCTCATTGTGATGGCTCGGCCTCGTGCCCTTCGCGCACTCGGCCTCGCAAGGTACTTCCGGTGTGTGGATCGTTGGGATGTGTTGCTAACGTCCTAACATTAGGAAGATAATACTGTCCAATGCTAAATCGTAAATAGGGGCCGAAACCAGGGTACGTTTTACACGCATGATATGGATTGAGCATGATTGGATTGCATTATTTGGATTATTCGGCAGCAACATGGTGGGTGTACATATACATCCGCCACAAGATGAGATTTACTCGTCAGTGCAAATAGTTTTGGAGAAATCATTATATTTAATTTCTAGTACACTTTAGTCCATTTAATAAGAACATCTCATGGAATCATTGGTACATTGATTGCTCGAAAGGCCAGTTTGGGAAAATAATTAGAAAAAAGATGACCTCACGCTAGTCTTCATGTACTCCAGACATCACACGAGTCTGAACATTGTTTTATGCTGTGTATCCATCCATCTATGTATAGTACACACATGAGTGAATTACGTCTTGATCTCATCTTTACCTATTACAGTATAGTACACGTTAGAACCAGACCATAACATGATTTTCAATATATAATATACACCCGAGGACAAGCAATCACATTTAATATTTGGCCGCCTTAAGTTTGTCTTATAGGACTTGCTCCTTGTTCTTGTTTGTGATTAAGAAACGTGAGCTAGTGTGTGTATGGCTGTAGGACTATGATATATATTTGAAGACGAACAATTATGTTCTTCAAGGTCTTCCTTTTCTCACCAACAGTTCCATCGGGGAATTGAGAGAAGATGCATGCATGGCAACTATTCATGTGTATTTTAGGGAGTAGGTACTTAAATAAACAAAAAATATTCTCGGTGACCAAAAAATGGCCATATTCATAAATTTTATACGTAGTACAAAGACTATTTCACTTGTTCTGGTTAATCATTATGGCTGTGCCAGAACAATATGGTTGTTCTGGAAGAAAACTTCTTCGTTACAGGTATATGTTGGACAAGCCGAGTACACGTCTGAGTAATTCGGGCAGGCGGTTATGGAGTTCTTTACCCAGTAGCATGGGCGACGAAGAATAGAGGATCGACAATATATGCATCCATTTGTTAAAAAATGGTTGAGGTGTGTTTGAGTGTTGGTTCTGTGCGCCTTAATTTTTGACGAAGAGGCCGGACGACCTAGGGAAGCACATTAATTTCCTTTGTCAAGTTGAATGCAAGCTCAATCAAAGTTAGGTACAACAGTTTTATATGCGAGAAGCATCCAAGTTTGGGGACATTCATACTATATTGTTGGGTGACACCCAAACTTGCTATAAATTTCCCCCTACGTTCCACATTGAGAGCACAACCTAGCTAGCCTGCTTCAGCTTTCCACCTAGTCCTTTGTCGAAACAAAAGCGTTCCACCTAGTGTCATACAGCCATGGCCGATAAGAGCCCCTCCTATTATCAAACTGGTCCATGCCAAGAGGTCAAGCAAAAGGAACATCTTTTCCACCTGTACATGGACCAGCATGTTCAAGGGACACCTGGAGGCAACCAAATAGAGAGTGTGAAGGGCTCACCGCCGTCTGGTTTTGGTGGAATTGCCACCGTTGATTGGAGCGTACGTGACGGTCGTGCCCGGGATGCAAAAATTGTTGCACGTGCAGAAGGCACGGCCATTATGGCAGATATGAGAGGCCAGACTTGGCTCATGTGTTACACTATATTGTTCTCTGATGAGAGGTCTGTCCATCGTAAATCTTTCTTTATATTCTAGTATACTTGGTGCATATGTCTCTTATCGCTTTAAATCCAAATGGAAATTATGTTTTCAGATTTTTTTTTTTGGTTCCGTTGCACATCAAGTATTCCATGTTGAATTTGCACCATATATATTGACGAAATATGGATGGATTATTAGGTTTAAGGAGTCCAGCCTTGAGTGTATAGGAACTCATGTGGCTGCAAAAGACGGGCAATATGCTGTGGTAGGTGGGACCGGAGAGTTCGCCGGTGCAAATGGTGTTGTCAATGTGAAAATACGTGCCAGATACTACAGGTGTGCTCAGAGAGCTAAACATCCGTGCTTCATGCCTCTGTGTGCCCAATTCGGTTAGTCTTTGTCCTCATAGTAATTCTTTTAATCCTTGTCTACCAGGCCGGCCCATAACATCTCATTGACTATAACAAATTGTATAATTTTGGTGCCCAGACCCCAGTGACTAAGATTGGACCTTGGGGTGGGAATGGAGGGGCAGCTTTTGACATCCAAGACCAACCTCTATCTATTCAAAGTGTGACAATCAGATGTGGTGATGTCGTTAACTCACACACTAGCATTTTCTTATGTTGACGAAGCCGGTCAGAAGAAAAATGTTGGACCATGGGGTGGTGATGGTGCAGTTGCTGCGACAGTAAGTGATCCTAGTTTTACTTTATTGACTTATCCCAATCTATATATGTACTACTCCCTCCTTCCATCTATATAGGGCCTAATGCGTTTTTCGAGGCTAACTTTGACCAAATGTTAGAGCAATAATATATGACATGCAACTTACACAAAGCACATCATCAAATTCGTATGTGAAAGGAGCTTTCAATGATATAATTTTCACATTATGCATGTCATGTAGTATTAATTTTATCAATAGTCAAAGGCGATCTTGAAAAACGCATTAGGCCCTATAGAGATGGAAGGAGGGAGTATGTGTGTGTGTGTGTGTGTGTCTATATATATATATATATATATATATATATATATATATATATATATATATATATATATATATATATATATTGGTATTATTTATCTTTTCTCTCGTATTGTGTAATCCTTTGATAAAAGGCAAGATAACATCAGCATGTCCATATATATGATACTACACGCATTGATGTACTATATAAATTGGCAACTCCTTTCCTTTGTAGTTCACTTTTGCTCCTTCAGAGACTATGAAACAAATTATCGGAACAACTAATATCACTGCTGGCGAGATCGTTATAACATCACTTACCTTCGTCACAAATGTTACCACATATGGGCCTTTCGGGAAAGCAAATGGCACACCTTTCAGCAGCCAGGTGCCGGACAACACCAGCATCCTGGGTTTCTATGCGCGTGCTGGAGGATGTATTAATGCACTTGGAGCATATGTTCGCCCGAATTAACACACGCCAGTACTTCTTAATAATCTACAAGGCTTCCGACGAGTCCTTCTGTTCTCCAGCATTTCGGACCAAGACGGTGTTTAGTTTCATTCCTCGTGTTTAAGATCTACTTAATTTCTGTTTTATTGCATTTTCTATTTAATGTTGTCTCTTTGTGGTTCCATGAGAATAAAATTGTGATGGATCGTGGGTATTTTGATCAATCGGTATCTCTATTTGAAACCCCAAGAATATCACATTGAAGAACTAAATTCTTTGCGATGTCAAAAATCACCCGTTGTTTAAATTAAGAAACCATGTGCATCTGTTTCGTGGATGTTCGACCAATACTGCATATGATTTCTTTCCATGAAACATGTGCGTATAATCGCACAAATATATAAGACAAGACCGTGTGTGATATACACCAAAACCGCACACTATATCTTTCTGCTGAATTTTATGCGAGCGATTCACTTCTAGAACATATTTACATCATATTTGATCCCGATATATTGTACATACCACAGACTTATCAACGAAATGTGTATGATTTATCTGTAACATGTTTCAAATTTCATTTCAGTGTCGTACTAAACTGAAATATGTGTGAACACTTGTTGACTTACAATTGTTTCGTTTTTGTTCATAAAAGAGTGATTCATTTATAAAACATAATCACATCATATTGGGTCCGAATATATTTGATATACCGTAGACTCTTCAATAACGATTGTAATATGTGTCATATGAGGAGTGAATTGTCTCAGTTCAAATGTCATATGCCAAAATTTTAGGATATAATACTGGTTGCACGAATCAAATATATTGATATCTGAAACCTGAATGGATTGTATTAGGTATATCCTAATTTTGAGCAATATATGAAATGTGTCATATCTTCCTAATACCAAGATGTTGCTGAACCCATGCTTGCCACAATATCATGTTCGTTAGGCTGACAATTTTGTTTTTTGATTTTTTTTCCTAAAATGAACTTGAAGTTTTTTGGAAAAAATGTTTGGACTTTATGTGAAAGATATAAGGAATTTCTATGAAATTTGGGAAATGTATGTAAGTTTTCGAGAAATCTGTAAACTTGTTTATGATCATACATATGTGTGCCCTTCATGGCGGCGTCTCAGTGTTGATGGCATTGTGTGTTTGCCGATCCTTCAGATTGGGGGCGTTAGAGTTCGTGGATGGTGTCGACGAGGCGGCATCGACGACTCCGTCAGGTGTGTCTCTCCTTCTGCTTTATCCCCGTTGATATGACGTTGTCTCCGACGTCATGTTGAGAAGGGTGGTTTTGTCGTCCAGGAGTACGCCCAGACAATTGTCCTCGAGTGTTTGAAGACACTAGTTGTTTTTTGGCCCTTTTTTAGACATTAAGTGTCTTCAATCTGCATGTATATTCAGGACATGGGGCAAAAGATTTGGTATAAAAGGTGTAAAAACATCGGTGGTATTGGAAGGAGTTTTCTCAAAGATCATGACATGTGCTTGAAGAGCATAACTCTTGAAAACTTCATCCACACCTAGGCAAACATAAACTTTGTGTAGTTCTTTATTCATAGTGTGATGCTGCTAGAGACCATGAGGCTTGAGTCTGATGTGGCAGATGAATTTCACAAACGGCAAGAATGCGTATTTCGTACGGATAGGAAGGCTTCTAAATGTGCTCGACTTCTACATATGGGAACTAGTATGCACTTGCGAAAAACTTTTGTATCAAACAACATCAAGCACTTTGAATATCTGGGTTCGAAGGATCCATTCACTTGCCAGCGCTACAAGCACATCTCAAGTTAGTTAGATGCTCTCACTCTTTTTCGATGCAACAACTGTTGTTGTCTAAATCTGGTGACAAACAAACCCTGTGCTTTAGTTTGTAAGCTAGACTAGTCTTGAACATCACAAATATTTTTTATCATACCATTGCCGTCGTCTTACATTACTGGTTTGATTTTGTGTCGTGGATCAGTGCACACACACAAGGAAATAACATCGCAAATTATGATTTTTCTTTGAACAAACAAAATGCCCAAAGCTACACATTTCATACGACACAAATCAAACACACTGTCGTGAATCTCCTCTTTCTTCATAGATTTCACAGTGAATGCGTGGCTCTCTGGATGAGTGAGCGAAAAGATTTTGAACACCTAGAGGCATGAACATGAGCCTGCTTCACAGGGAACTGTGCATGTCGTGACCTCAAGGCCATGCCTCTGGCAGTGAGCGTGTCAGCGAAAACATTTTTGCAATACTGAAGCATAATGCTGCATCTGGTGCCTGTAAAATCGTGCATTTTTCATGGCTTCACGTCCTTCCCTCATGTATACCGCATGAAACTTTTTCCCCCCTCCGGCATGCGCTTCCTAACTGTTGGTTGTTCAATATCAGTCTTGATTAGATCTTCTTCTAGAATATACCTCTCAGGTATCTCGGACGCCCCGATCTGGTCCATCACTCGTAGCACGTGTGTGTAGTATACTATCTCGCTCGAACTTGTAGCAAGTGCCTGAATATGTCCGTTCATCCTTGTTTGCTTGCACATTGTAGTCCCTCACCCCATATTTTGATATGATTACTCGGATTGAGCCAACCTTGAATATCCCATCTTGCAGTGTGTCGCATCTATAGCCAGTTTTCACCTTCATCTCCATTTGGAATTTAGAGAAAAGATTATGCATGTAGAGGCTGATAGGTCTCCAACGTATCTATAATTTTTTATTGTTCTATGCCATTATAGTATCAATTTTGGATGTTTTACATACATTTAGAAGCACTTATATATCATTTTTTCGGACTAACCTATTAACTTTGTGCCCAGTTCCAGTTGCTGCTTTTTGATTGTTTTTGTTTTTTCTGAGTCAATGTCAAAGGAAGTCCAAATGTCTCGAAACTTTATGGAGATTTTTTTTCTGGACATAAGAGACACTGGAGGCTTCGGGAGAGGGCCAGAAGATGAAGCATGGGCCCACAAGGGGTAGGCACGCCCTTGTGGCTCGTGGGACCCATGAGACTCCATTGACTTAATTCCGCCTCTATAAATTCTCTAAAATCTGGAAACCAACAAAGAGCCGGACGAAATACTTTTTCCACCGCCGCATGTTCCTGTTCTCGAGAGATCCCATCTGAATGCCTTTTACGGCACTCTACCGCATGGGAAATCAATCACGGAGGGGCTTTACATCAACCTTGCTGACCTTCTAATGACGTGTGAGTAGTTTACCACAGACCTACATGTCCATTGTTAGTAGCCTCATCATCATCAACAACTCTAACACATTGTAGAACATAATAACAACTTCTCATCATCACCATAGTCATAATCAACACTAACTAATTGTTCTTAACACCCAGGACATCTGCTCCTCTCTCCTACGTAAAATAGCATAAAACAGGTAAAAACGGTCCATCTCCAAAATGGAGAATGGAGATCAACCTACCTCCAAATTGTGGCTTGCGTACATTCATGTTGTCTCCAATTAGTTGCATGTGCGCATTCATAACTTCGCTCCATTCTTTGATATTGAGCCTTCCATCGTTTAAAGATATCGAGTATGCACTGTGGTAAGCCTTCAGCGGAGTTGGTTGTAAGCTAACCATATGCAGACGACCTTCGGTAAACATCATGTCTGGTACAACCTCCTTCGGGAGCTTTTGTTGAAGAACATAATAGTAACATATATAGTTTAGCAATGTAGTTTACTTAAAAACAATGTATGCAATGAAGTTATCATCAATAAGAAAATCATACAAAGTTTTTGGCAATAAAGTTACCATTATGCACCTCATGGACTAGTGGAACATATCCACTAAAATTTGGGCTGCTCAAGTGATTGGTCTTAAAGGCATGAACATCATCTATAAATGAGACAACATAAACTACCTCCTCACAATTAAGCTCAAAGATAAGAAATAAGCTGAAAATTATAAATAACCAAGTTTAGTTGTGATGAAAACCATGTATTTATAAATAACCAAATTACTTAACTTAAGAAATTAGTTTGACAAACTCACATTTAGGCAAAACAGCAGGCATATGCACATCTACCCAGATGTCAATATTATTTTCAACAGCATCTTCGGGACGAATATCAAATGTTAATGGCATATTCTCCTAAAATGGATATGCCTTGCAGAGAGCTTCCCAATTAGAGCAACCGAAATGAGAGTTCTTAACCGCATTGTATAGCTTAACCCGAAACACAAAACCATGTTTAGTACTTAGTGAGCCCTCCTCGTCTCCATATTCTCAAAGTCTTGGAAAACGAGCTTCTGCAAGACATACGGTCTTGCATGGCACGGGATGTAGTAGTCGAATTGAAAAAAAAAACAGAAATTATGCGTTGAAGCAAAGAAGCACAAGTGATGATTATTTATGATGAAATGCTTGCGTACCGTACAAACATCGAAGGTCTCTTCTAGCTTCACGGTGGAAAACCTACCATTTTGCAGGTGAGGCTCCCTGTCGTACAAACCCCAGTCATCACAGTAGTAGTGACACTCCTAGATCCTATCATCGTCAGACATTTCCTGTGTTCAAATTTCAAAGATTATAAATCGACGGCAAGTATCAAGAACTCACAACAACAGATCATTATTATTCATCGCGGGTTGACTTTCGGTCTGTCGAGTCTTCCTTGAAAACTCTCATCCCACGTGGTGTATATGGTGGGCACTCCCTCTCTGATATATTCGACCGTCGGTGATGGAAGCTCCTACATTCATTCCAAAGTGCATTACACCAACATGTCTAACACCTTCGAAGGAAGAAGAAGCTCCCCTCACGACAATAGTCCACTACTAGGGAAAACCTTATACACAGAACTTTAGCAGTAGCGCGTGTTAAAAAAGCACGCTAGTGCTAAGTAGCAGTAGCACGCTGGTGTAAACGGCGCTACAGATATACTAGGTTTGAACAATATAACTCCTATCTCTATCTTTAAACAATCTAATACAAGTGAGAGAGAAAGGAAGAGGAAGAATACAGAGAGAGAGTGGTTGTGAGAGACAAAGAAGGAAAAAGAGAAAGAGAGAGTGGTTGTGAGAGAGAAAGGAAGAGGAAGAAGAGATAGAGAGAGTGGCCGTGAGAGAGAAAGGAAGAGGAAGAAGAGAGAGTGGTTGTGCGAGAGAAAGGAAGAGGAAGGAGAGAGAGCCGGCAGTATACCTTGTCTCTGTTAGTATTTAAATATTGCATGCAGTAGAATCTGAGAGAGTAGAGGTTGGATGGGAAGTAGGAGAAAGCGTTGTAACGGGCCTGCACACGGAAGATGCCAACAAGATTGATCAGCTCCAGATTTGTGTAACAAATTACTCAGCCCTACCAAACTAGTCAGCTTTTGTGCAAATCTCTAGAAAGAAGTACAGTTAGCGGTCTGGATAGGAGGTACCATATTGCTCGGCCTACAAAAAACCACTCTTGAAGAACAGTCATGCACCTTGTCTCTTTCTCTCCCTAGTGGGCATATGTTTCTCTTCGCGTGCTTAGTGCGTCAGGTTTCTACCAGTCTATAAGAGGTCACTCCTCTCTCTCCAGATGTGAAAACGGGCATTCGAGACGACGCCTATGCTTCTGCCCAAGTGTTTGAGAGCTTTGCACCATCTATGTCCTTCCCGCTCCTCTTCTTGGCGTGCACCGGCAAGTGGAGCAGAAGGCTTCCGAAACTCCACTCTTGTGATCATGTACGGTAGAGGGGCAATCAGAGTTTTGGGGACCCCTCTAGCACAACTGCTGGGATCTTTGTCAACCTGGGTGTGTACGACTACTTCCACTACAATGACTACTTCCTCGATGCCGATGATCTCTTTAACGACATGACTTATGATGGGAACATCACTTCTTTGGATGTGTTTGTGTGTGTTCTTAGCCCTTCTACTATACATCGCTTATGTAACTCTGGTGCTAGTAATTGATCTGGATATGTTATGTCATATATATCTCACCATATGTCTACTATGTGTAGTACTTTTGTTGTCTGGAACATTATGTTTAATGTGTTCATCATGTTTTATCTACCATATTTATGGATTTAATTCGATGGGAAATTGTTCATATATTAAACAATCACCCCTATGAAGCAGGATGGAAGCTCTGCAGGAATCGTCGTGGCAATTTTTTATATGGTTGTTATGATTGTTTTGTTGTGTGATTGCCCCCTGCTTTGTTAGAGCACATCCATGGGGAAGCCAACACCGTAGCTCCTGAGTTAGCAATATTGGCTAAGTTCTCTAGTCCTAGTATGTGGATGGATGAGGCTCCAGATGACATCATTCCTATGCGTGTAAATAGTGCAACCTTGATTACACTAATGCACTTGAAAATCTTAATTAATGGACGCCAGCCAGTAGAGTAACTGAGTTGTCCCTGACAAAAGCCAGTAGAGTAATGTAGCAGTGTGCGCCAAAAGCCAGTAGTGTATTGTAGCAGTCCGTGCCAAAAGCAAGTAGAGTACTGTAGTAGTTCGTGCCAAAAGTCAGTAGAGTAATGTGCAATCGTGGCCAAAAGCAAGTAGAGTAATTGAGCATTCCTTGACAAAAGGCTCCTAGAGCGACCCTCGTGAGTCGAGCTATATAACCCGCGCTCCTCTCCTCTCAATGTCCACGCCGTCATCGCAACAACAATCATGAACCACCCCCACACGTACTCTCCCTCCAAGTCTCCCTGCACTCTTATCGGCGTCGCCCCATTGCAATTGAGGCCGCCGCACTCATGACTCATCTCAACGCCCATCCCGCCAGCGTAAGTCCCTCCCCTCTAAAACCATCATGTGATTGAGCGGAGGGACATACCATGGCATATACAAAGGCAAGGTGGGCGTTGAGCTGTGCCCTCAGTGCGGTGGGCTCTATGGTTGGTCACCATTAATGAAGAGCTTCGAGTGCATCAGTGCATGAATGGACGCAACTATGTTTACGTGGATGGATGGATGCGGTCCACCTAGCTACATGACATTGGGAGCCATACAACTTAGTTAAAATCATTTTTTTTCCAAAACTCAAACACGAGGTAAGTATTTAGATCCATCTAAATGAAATCAAGTACACATATAAATATAATTTTCAATGCACATTGTTGCTCCGGTGTAGGAGGATGATAGTTTGGCAATTGCTCAAGAAATTCTGCAAGCTATGGCAACTTATTTCTACAACAACCTTTTCCAAGCTGATCTTCATCCATAGTTGATGATCCAATACTTCCTGGGAAAAGTCACAACAAATATGAATGTATATCTGTATGCTCTGGTCCCAGCAAAAGAGGTGAAAAGGTACTATTTATGATGAGGCCCAAAATATCACAGGCATTGATAGTTCTACAACACCAAGAGCACTGAGGCCTAATTGGTGAGACCATCACTTAGGAAGTTCTTGCTTTCCAAATGGTGCTCTTAGTTGGAATTTGCCCACGGATCGATCAGGTCAAAACATTAAAGACACGCGCAACGAAACAATGATAGCCAAGGGCCTTTGTCATGCCCTTGTTTCTATTTTTTTTCTTGTTACCGGTAAAATCTAATGTTTCAGCCTGACCGTCTGGTCTATATAAACTCGCAGCCATCGCCACCATAGGCAAGTCTTAATTGGACTTAAACTCAGCAACATCACTAGTATTATCTTTAGCCTACTTTGCTACAACTAATACTGATCCCACATATTGCAATAGGACATGTCATGAGTACTAGTCCTAGCGAGACAAAATCTACACCCACTACCAAAGGAAAATAATTTTCTTAGTCTATTACTCCCAGCCCACCGCACCAATTTACTTGTCTTATAACTGGACCATTAATTATATGAAAACAAGTAGGTACAGTATAACATAGAGAGATACCATTCCTGCAAGTGAACATGTATATACGCAGGCGCACATCCTCTGTGTGTATAGCAGCCTCTACATGCGGTTCTACCATTTGCAAAGGAGGGTCAAAATGTTTCATCAATGCATGCATACAGATTCCAAAATCTGAGCAGCCCTGCCATGGGCCCAACTTAGTGCACACTATTCATTGACAACATTGGCCACTCCACCATGCACATTGATTCACCCCAACACTTTGGGTGTCTCTCTCTTCAAGCTTTGCTTGTGTTGCACTTTTAGGCATCTCCAATAGGTTGTATGTTAGTCTTGTTGGTAAAATGTCTATGTCATCAACCAACAAGCTATCATACAACTACTCCAATAGGTTGTATGTAAGCTATCCAATAGTTTGTGAGAAAATAAATGTGATTGCTCTCTATTTCATCTTGGAGCTTGTGTAGAGGTTGTTGGTTAATCTACATACAACTTTGCTCTCTCTTCACATTTATTACATGCCACATCATCACTATGTCCTAGGTGGCAAATTAACCAACACCTATCTTACGACTGTTGCAGATGCCCTTATGCAACTCTTTTTGTGTGTGTCTGTGTGCAAGAACTCATGCTATGTTCGGTCAACTTTGGGAAATTTTCTTATATAATAACATGCAATTAATTTGGTCACATTTGGCGTCTACTTTCCTGGCTCTTCTTGTCCTGTAGCTAGCTGGCCTAACATCCATCCATCCACACAAACATAGCTACATGTATAAATACACATGCACTTCAAGCTCATAATGAACGGAAGCCGACTAGTAGAGTAACTGAGTTGTCCCTGACAAAAGCCAGTACAGTAATGTAGCAGTGTGCGCCAAAAGCCAGTTGTGTAATGTAGCAGTCCGTGCCAAAAGCATGTAGAGTAATGTGGCAGTCCGTGCCAAAAGCCTGTAGAGTAATGTGCAATCGTGGCCTAAAGCCGATAGAGTAATTGAGCATTCCTTGACAAACGGCTCCAAAAGAGACCCTCGTGAGTCGAGCTATATAACACGCACTCCTCTCCTGTCAATGTCCACTCCGTACGTCATCGCAACAACAATCATGACCCCCCCCCCCCCCCCCCCCACACACACACACACACACACACTCTCCCTCCAAGTCACCCCACACTCTTATCGGCGCCGCCCCATTGCAATTGAGGCCGCCGCACTCATGACTCATCTCAACGCCCATCCTGCCAGCATAAGTCCCTCCCGTCTAAAAACGTCATGTGATTGAGAGGAGGGACATACCATGGTATACACAAAGGCAAGTTGGGCGTTGAGCTGGATCGTTAGTGCGGCGGGCTCTATGGTTGGTCACCATTAATGAAGAGCTTTGAGTGCATCAGTGTATGAATTGATGCAACTACGTTTACGTGGATGGATGGATGGCGGTCCACCTAGCTACCTGACACTGGGAGCCAAACAACTTAGTAAAATCATTTTTTTCCAAAAATCAAAGACGAGGCAAGTATTTCGATCCATTTAAAGGAAGTCAACTACACATATAAATATAGTTTTCAATGCACATTGTTTCTCTGGTGTAGGAGGATGATAGTTTGGCAATTGCTCAAGAAAATTTGCAAGCTGTGGCAACTTATTTCTACAACAACCTTTTCCAAGCTGATCTTCATCTATAGTTGGTGATCCAATACATCCCAGGAAAAGTCACAACTAATATAAATGTATTTCTGCATGCTCTATTTGTCAGCAAAAGAGGTGAAAAAGGTACTATTTATGATGAGGCCCAACATATCATAGAAATTGATAGTTTTAAAACACCAAGAGCACTGGGGCCTAATTGGTCAGACCATCACTAAGGAAGTTGTTGGCTTTACAAATGGTGTGCTTAGTTGGAATTCGCCCACGGATCAATCACGTCAAAACATGAAAGACACACAACGAAACTATTATAGCCAAGGGCCTTTGTCATGCACTTGTTTCTATCTTTTTTTATTTTCTCCCTGGTAAAATCTTACGTTACAGCCTAACCGTCTGCTCTATATAAACACACAGCCACCGCTACTATAGGCAAGTCTTAATTGGATTCAAACTTGGCAATGTAACTAGTATTATCTTTAACCCACTTTGCTATGTGTGTGTAGCTGCCTCTACATGAGGTTCTACCATTTGCAAATCAATGGGAGATTGCTTTTTATATGGGTCATGCTCTCTCTAGCTGATCAAGGTGGGTCAAAATGTTTCATCAGTACATGCATACGGATTCGAAAAGCCAAGCAGCTCTACAATCGGCCCAACTTAGTACGCACTATTCCTTTGACTACATTGGCCACTCCACCACGCACATCGATTCACCATACCACTTTGGGTCTCTCTTTTCAAGCTTTGTTTGGGTTGCGCTGTTGTGCAACTCTTTTGTGTGTGTGTGTCTATGTGCAAGACCTTCTGCTCTATAAGGTCAACTCTGGGAAATATTCTTGTATAGTAACATCAATTAATTTGTTCACACCTGCGTCTGCTTGCCTGGCTCCTATTGTCCTGTAGTTAGCTGGCCTAACATCCATCCATCGACACAAACGTAGCTACATGTATAAATACACTGATGCACTTCAAACTCTTAATTAATGGAAGCCAGCCAATAGAGTAACTAGGTTGTCCCAGAAAAAAGCCAGTAGAGTAATGTAGCAGTGTGCACCAAAAGCCAGTACTGAAATGTAGACGTCCGTGCAAAAAGCCTATACTGGTCCGGGGGAATTAGAGACAGGGAATGGGAGTTGTGGGGTGAGGAGATTAAAAGTCCACTGTTTGATTAGAGGGAGTGGGAGTTTAAGTGGGAAGGGGAATGGGAGTTGGAGAAGCCAATTCCCACCGATTTCATCCCCGGGGGTACCCTGTTAATTCGTGAGCAGAGTTTTATCCCACGCCAATTCCCATCATACACCAAACAAGGGAATGCGAGTAAAAATCTACTTCACATACCTAATCCCTTCATAAACACCCTTGTGCAACCTCCAATTCCCCTGCCCGGGTGTTTACCAAACAGGTTGATAGAGTAATGTGCAATCGTGGTCAAAAGCCAGTAGAGTAATTGAGCATTCCATGCCAAAACGCTCCCTGAGAAAGCCTCGTGAGGTGAGCTTTATAGCCCACGCTCATCTCGTGTCCTCGTCCACTCCATCATAGCAACAAAAGTCACGACCCCCCAGCACGTACTCTCCCTTTAGGTCTCCCCGCACTCTTATCGACGTCGCCCATTGCCATTGAGGTCGCCACACTCATGACTCATCTCAATGCCCATCCCGCCAGCGTAAGTCCCTCCCCTTTAAATCCATCATGTTTGAGAGGAGGGACATACCATGGCGTACAAGGAGGCAAGGTGGGCGTTGAGCTTGTTCCTGAGTGCGACGGGCTCCATGGTTGGTCACCATTAATTTTTTTTTGAAAAGAAGGATGACCCCTGGCCTCTGCATCTGGGAGATGCATACGGTCACTTTATTAATTATTCTCACATGACCTTACAAAGTCATACAGCAGTAAGACTAAAGCCGCCGTCTAAGCAACAAATGTCGCTACACCTATCTAGTTGATGAAGGGGCACAGATAGCCTGGGCCTAATACCAAATAGATATCGCAGCCAAGCCTAACATCTAAGACCTGAGACCCCAACCTAGTCACTTGCCAGGTCTGGGGCACACACTGGTCCGGCGTGCTCTCAGAGGCCGCCGCCGTCAACTGCCACCGCTCCATCTTCAGAACTGTACTGATGCATCAACCTTGCTCGGTCTAACTATCGTCGACGCCACCACGGCGCCCAACGGCACCTCCTCCCTGCGTGGAAGAGCTTTGAGTGCATCACTGCGTGAATGGATGCAACTACTTTTGCATGGTTGGATGGATGGCGGTCCGCCTAGCTACATGACATTGGGAGCCAAACAACTTAGTTAAATCATATGTTTTGCAAAGGTAAAAAATGAGGCAAGTATTTATGTACATCTAAATGAAATCAACTACACATATAAATATTTTTCAATGCACATTGTTTCTTGGGTGTAGGAGGATGATAGTTTGACAATTGCTCAAGAAAATCTGCAAGCTATGGCAACTTATTTCCACAAAAATCTTTTCCAAGCTGATCTTCATCCATAGTTGGTGATCCAATACATCCCGGAAAAAGTCACAGCTAATATGAATGGATTTCTATGCTTTGTTATCAGCAAAAGAGGTGAAAAAGGTTCTGTTATGATGAGGCCCAACGTATTACAGGCATTGGTTGTTTTACAACACCAGGAGTACGGGGGCCTAATTGGTGATACCATCACTAAGGAAGCTCTTGGCTTTCTAAATGATGTTCTTTGTTGGAATTCGCCAATGGATCGATCATGTCAAAACATGAAAGACACGCATAACAGAACAATTATAGCCAAGGGCCTTTGTCATACCCTTGTTTCTATCATTATTATTTTTTCTTTTCGGCCCGCTAAAATCTTACGTTACAGCCTGACTGTCTATTCTATATAAACACGCAGCCACCGCTACCTTAGGCAAGTATTAATTGGACTCAAACTCGGCAACGTAACTAGTATTATCTTTAACCTACTATGCTACAACTAATAATGATCCCACATATTGTAATTTAGGACAGTATAACCGCACCTAAACCGAGCCATCTCACGCATTTGAAGATTTTGGCCGTCAGATCAAGAATCTGGGTCATCTTGGCCGTCTGATGCTCAGTTTCTCGCTAACTGGGCCGTTGTCCTAACGGATTCCTACTCTGGTAGAAAAAACGGTGGCCTCTCGTTTATCCGGCCTGTTTACACTCGGAGCCCATTCAACCCCACGAAGCCTGCAAGCACGTCCCCTATCCTTTCGTCTCTCTTTTTCCCCGACCTCCCTCGCCGCCGCCGCCAACCTCTAGCCACGGCGTTCCTCTCTCACCCGAGCGAGGAAGGCAACCCCCTGACCTCCCCTCTTCTAGCCACCGTACCCTAGTGCGCCGCCGCCAACGCCAACGCCGCCGCCATTGTCGATGCCAACCTCGAGCCACGACATCCCTCTCTCGCCCGAGCGACAAAGGCACCCCCGGTGGCGGGTACACGTCGAACATGCACGAGGATCCAGAAGACCGAAAGCACAAGAAGGCGATGGTGGGCGAGTTGCCGCCGCAGGCCTGGTCCAGCTTCTTTCTATGCCAGATTTGAACTTCTCGGTTGTGCAGTTGCTGGATCCTATCTCGGTCGAGCACCCGACAAGCAAGGTACGATTGCAAGTCGTATCATCACTGCACACAACCAGACGTAGCTTTCTGATGTATCTTTTGGGTTTCGTTGATGTCAATCAGATATCATGACATTTGTGAGGACATATATTTCCGATACATGTATTCTGTAGCAAAAAGTACGACGTTTCTGTACTCCAAATAATTTATTGCAACTCAACTCACTATACAGTTGCAAATTGGTCAATAAAATCTTTTTTGATGTAAGAGCTCGGTGTTTTGATTGAAAGTATACTGGGGATGTATTCAAGTATTTGTTTTTCTTTCCCTCTCCCCGGCGTTTTGATCTTTGATATATTCTATATCTCGCTCTACTTCTCTCATGCATTATAAGAAACATGTGGCACTGGACATGTTTAAGAAAAAAAAAGAACACGGCAGTGGAGATCAGTAGATCTATTTTTCTTTGCTATGCAAAGCGTGTCTATTCTCCAATGTAAGGTCAGCTTTCGCTTCTAGGATGTTTTTCCTTGGCTGGTGTACCTATTTTTAATTTGTTGCAAATTAAATATCTTCATACTAATTCACTGATTTCATGATTGGCTCCTCACTAAGTTATCACCGGTTTATGTACATTGTGTTCATAACTGAAATCCCCTTTCCATGACCGAAGCTGCTTCCAGATTTTGACTCTCTTCAAATTAAATGAAATATATTTTCTGTCAAACTCTATCATTCATTTTGTGAGCTATTTAGGCCATCCTTCTTCTGACCAGAGATTTTCTGAGTTACTTCTGTGTAATGGTGCAGGAGCTTTTCTCTGAGCTGAATGACCTGAAGCGATGCTTGATTCAGTATAGTTGAAGCGACACATTTACAGGACACATGCAGTTTTTTTCACTTTACATATGTTCATTATATGTGATGTCTGAACAGTCAGATATGGCCTCTTCCCGCGAGGAATAATGAGATTATACTTGCATGGTGTGGTGTTGTTGCAGCGTTGAGGAAAAATAACAGTGTGCAACTTATAAAATAACCAATATTCCTACAATTCCAGCTTATCGAGGCTATGGTTGGAACATTGAGAGGTATGTCTGCTAGCTGCGTTAGTTATTTTATTATAAATTGAGTCGGCAGAAATTTAGAGATTTGTGCGTTCTTTCTGTGGGCCATCCCTTCAATAGTCTGGCCTATTTTCATGTATTGTACTACATCGACTGAGAACAAGATCGTTATTTTTATCCAGGACTACCAAGTTAAGAGAGTATTTAGACATTGTTTTGTTTCATTGAGTAAATTGGTCTTGTCAATCTAAATCTGTGTGTTTGTTTGACTAATGCAGGTGCAATTCCTCAAGCATACTGGCTGGTCACCCGAGCCTAATTGAGAAATTAGCCAACCCATTCATGGATCAGGCAAAATATTCCATCCTTAAATGTATTTGGTTTGCTTTCAGTTTGTTGATTTTAACTAGCTTTGGAATACAATAGTTACATTAGGTCAGTTGTTAGCTTTTTACATCTTCACAGATAGGTCACTTATTAGATTTTTACATCTTCACAAATAACCGACGATACCTTGCAGGCTATTCAAAAGAAAATAACATGCATGCATCATGACCGGCACGAGCTGGTTGGAGGTTATTTAATTTAGGTGAAGCAGTTCCAACTTCAACTATTTGGTTTGGGAACTATACATACATATATATATATATATATATATATATATATATATATATATATATATATATATATATATATATATATATATATATATATATATATATATATATATATATATATATATATATAGAAAGTCTATTAGGCACCCAGGACGAAGAATAACTTATTCCTCACCCTGGTCGATTCGACGGAGACACATCTTGCGTCCAACCAACCAAGATATGCTGATCAAGCTGAAGGCAGTTTATACACTGGTGGAGCAACTGTACACCGGGTCTCAGCGTGCATTAGCCACGGTGGCTTTGTCAAATTAAGTGCCTACCCTCCTGGCAGAGGTATTGAAGAAGATTTCCGTGCTACCCCAACGGTTCAATGAACTGAGGCGGTCAGCTGCAAGAGCCGGAGCGGTGAATGCTTATATGACCTAGACAGTAAGGGTGATGACCCAATCTTCGGAAACCAATATTTCGAAAGGTATAATGATTCTCGTATATTGGCGACTTATCAGCCAATATCAACCCGGGTTAAAACTAACCATACTTGTATTTGTAAACCTCAAAAAAAAAGTCTCAAGTCAAATAAAGGGTGCTTCCAAAGAAAACTTAAACCAAATAGAATAATAAATTCAAGGCTTCTGATTCGAATACGATCAGTAAACAATTCAAAAGGGGTTAAGCTAGGATTCAAATACAATCATGTAGCCCCCAGTGGCTTTGGCGTTGCGCCGATCAAGAGGGTACCGACAGCTATGTTCTCTTTGGTTCGAATACGACCTATGTTTGAACAGGAAACTCCCTAATGACCTTGAGAATTTTTTAACGACTCTGATTCAAATACGATCAAAGTCGGTTCCCAAAAATGGTTGAGCTATGATTTGAATACAATCAAGAAGCCCCCTAGTGAGCTCGGCAGTGTGCCAATCAAAAGGGTACCGACAGCCATGTTCTCTTTGGTTCGAATGCGACCTATGTTTGAACAGGAAGCCCCCTAGTGATCATCAGTTTTAACGGCTAGATTCGAATACGATCGTAAGCCAGATCAAGAGGGTTAAGCTGGATCAAATACGATCAGCCCCCAAGTGATCATGTGAGATGACAATGATAACAACAATGACACATTTACCATTGAGGAGGAAAAAAGGACAGATGTCCTGCTTTATTATTTATCATAATATATACATTGTCTAAAATATGTACATCATGAGAGTCGGAGCACCAAATCACCTTCCTGAAAGGTTCTGGACTTAACCCGGCAGCTGTGATAGCGGCACAAGTCCTGTTGGTAAATCGCTGAACGAGCTGCTGCCAAGTCCCGCTTTTCATCTAATAGGTCAAGAGCATCCTGACGCGCCTGTTCATTGTCCGCCTCAACATAAGCCACCACACGGGGCGAGTCATGACGGATGTCACTAGGGAGAACCGCCTCAGCTCCGTAAACCATAAAGAAAGGCGTATAACCTGTAGACCTGTTGGGAGTAGTGTTGGTGCTCCATATCACAGATGGTAACTCCTCAACCCAACAACCCGGCGTCCGTTGTAAGGGGACCAAGATCCGGGGCTTGATGCCTTTCAAGATCTCCTGATTGGCTCTCTCAGCTTGACCATTGGATTGAGGGTGAGCCACTGATGAAACATCAAGCCGAATATGCTCACGTTGACAAAATTCTTCCATGGCGCCTTTAGATAGATTAGGGCCATTGTTAGTTATAATGCTGTGTGGAAAGCCAAAGCGAAATATCACCTTTTTCATGAACTGAACCGCCGTAGCTGCATCACACTTACTGACTGGCTCTGCCTCAACCCACTTTGTAAACTTATCAACCGCCACCAAAAGGTGGGTATTTTTACCCTTGGACCTTTTGAAAGGCCCAACCATGTCAATCCCCCAGACTGCAAACGGCCAAGTAAGTGGAATCATCCTCAACTCTTGAGCCGACACATGAGCACGCCTTGAGAACTTCTGACAGCCGTCACATTTACTGACCAGGTCCTCTGCATCAGCATGAGCCGCCAGCCAATAAAATCCATGACGGAAAGCCTTGGCCACAAGAGATTTTGACCCGGCATGATGGCCACAATCTCCTTCATGAATCTCTCGTAGGATTTCTTGGCCTTCTTCAGGGGAAACGCAACGCTAAAATGCCCCTGTAACACTGCGATGATGCAACTCGCCATTGACAATTGTCACTGACTTAGACCGCCAGGTTATCTGCCTGGCCAAGGTTTCATCCTCAGGAAACTCGCCCCGGGTCATGTAAGCCAAATATGGCACTGTCCAGTCTGGGATGACGTGAAGAGCCGCCACCAATTGTGTTTCCGGGTCAGGAACAGCCAAGTCTTCCTCTATAGGTAACTTGACAGAAGGGTTATGCAGAATATCCAAGAAAATATTAGGCGGCACCGGCTTACGCTGAGAGCCCAGCTAGCTTAAGCCATCAGCCACCTCGTTCTTTCTGTGGTCAATGTGCTCCAGTTGGTAACCCTTAAAATGTCCAGCAATGGCATCAACTTCACAGTGATATGCCGTCATGAGAGGATCCTTGGAATCCCACTTGCCTGATACTTGTTGAGCCACCAAATCTGAGTCGCCAAAACACCTTACTCAGCTTAAGCTCATCTCCTTAGCCATCCGAAGACCGTGGAGTAAGGCCTCATACTCAGCTGCATTGTTAGTACAGGGAAACATCAACCGTAGCACATAACAAATTTTGTCACCTCGAGGGGAGGCTAAAGCAACTCCAGCCTCCGAGCCCTCCAATTGCCTAGACCCGTCAAAGTGGATAGTCCAATATGTATTATCCGGCTTTTCTTCAGGCATCTGCAGCTCTGTCCAATCGTTGATGAAATCCACAAGTGCTTGAGACTTGATAGCAGTGCGTGGCACATACTTTAAACCATGAGGCCCGAGTTCAGTGGCCGGCTTGGCAACTCGTCCTGTGGCCTCTCTATTTTGAATGATATCTTCTAAAGGAGCAGAACTAACCACAGTGATAGAGTGGCCAAGGAAATATTGCTTAAGCTTCTGGCTTGCCATGAACACCCCATAAATGAGCTTCTGCCAATGTGGATACCGTTGCTTGGACTCAATAAGTACCTCACTGATGTAGTAAACCGGCCGCTGAACCGGATGTTCCTGGCCAGCCTCCTTGCGCTCCACCACGATGGCCATGCTGACGGCACGTGCGTTAGCAGCCACATATAGCAATAAGGGCTCCTTATCAATGGGAGCAGCAAGAACCGGCGGCTTAGCGAGCTGTCTCTTCACATCTTCAAAGGCAACGTTGGCAGCAACACTCCAGAGGAAGTCATCTGTCTTCTTCGTCATTTGATACAATGGTATGGCCTTCTCACCTAACCGGCTTATGAACCGGCTTAAAGCAGCGATACGACCCGGCAAACGTTGAACATCATTGATACACGCCGGCTTAGCCAGAGAGGTGATTGCCTTGATCTTCTCCGGGTTAGCCTCGATGCCCTTGTTAGAAACTAGAAAACCCAAAAGCTTGCCTGCAGGCACACCAAAAACACACTTGGCCGGGTTAAGCATCATCTTGTAGACTCGAAGATTGTCAAAGGTTTCCTTCAGATCATCTAGCAAGGTCTCCTTCTCTTTGGATTTCACCACAATATCGTCCATGTAAGCATGAACGTTGCGCCCAATTTGATTATGAAGACAATTCTGCACACACTGCTGGTAAGTCGCTTGGGCACTCTTGAGCCCGAAAGGCATAGATACAAAGCAGAAGGCTCCAAACGGAGTAATGAACACCGTCTTCTCCTGGTCCTTAACTGCCATCTTGATATGATGATAACCAGAGTAAGCATCCAAAAATCTCAAGCGCTCACAACCCGCCGTAGCATCAATGATTTGATCGATACGAGGGAGAGCAAAGGGGTCAGCCGGACAAGTCTTGTTTAGGTCCGTGTAATCCACACACATACGCCAACTGCCATTTTTCTTAAGCACCAGCACCGGGTTAGCCAACCACTCTGGATGAAAGACTTCAATGATGAACCCAGCCGCCAAGAGCCGGGCTACTTCCTCACCAATGGCTTTACGCCTCTCCTCATTGAACCGCTGAAGAAACTGCTTGACTGACTTAAACTTTGGATCAATATTAAGAGTGTGCTCAGCGAGTTCTCTTGGTACACCCGGCATGTCAGAAGGTTTCCATGCAAAGATGTCCCGGTTCTCACGGATGAACTCAATAAGCGCGCTTTCCTATTTGGGATCCACATTAGCACTGATACTGAACTGCTTAGATGAGTCGCTTGAAAGAAAGCCAACAAGCTTAGTATCATCGGCCGACTTAAATTTCATGACCGGCTCGTGCTCTGTGGTTGGGTTTTTCAAAGACGTCATATCTGCCGGGTCAACATTGTCCTTGTAGAACTTCAACTCTTCTGTTGCACAGACCGACTCAGCATAAGCCGTGTTGCCTTCCTCACATTCCAAGGCTATTTTCCGGCTCCCATGCACTGTAATGGTACCCTTATGACCCGGCATCTTGAGCTGTAAATACACATAACACGGCCGTGCCATGAACTTGGCATAAGCCGGCCGCCCAAACAGAGCATGATATGGGCTTCTGATCTTGACTACCTCAAAAGTCAATTTCTCAGCCCTGGAGTCATATTCATCTCCAAAAGCTACCTCCAGCTTGATTTTGCCAACTGGATATGCCGACTTACCATGCACTATGCCATGGAAACAGTGTTGGACTGCTTTAAGGTTTTTATCAATTAACCCCATGCGACGAAAGGTCTCATAATAGAGGATGTTGATGCTGCTGCCTCCATCCATGAGTACTTTAGTGAACTTATGTCCACCAACCTGAGGGGCCACCACCAAGGCTAGGTGACCCGGATTATCAACCCGGGGTGGGTGATCTTCCCTACTCCATAGAATAGGCTGCTCAGACCATCTCAAATAACGAGGAACCGCCAGCTCAATGGCGTTCACAACCCTCTTGTGAAGCTTCTGGTCTCGTTTGCACACACTGGTGGTAAACACATGATATTGTCCACTATTCAGCTGCTTTGGATGGCTCTGGTATCCACCCTGCTGCTGTTGCTGCTGCTGACCACCCTGGCCAGATTGCTGGTTATAACCACCTTGATTACCTTGAGAATTTTGAAAATTGTAATTTGAACCGCCGCCCGGGCCATGAAAACCGCCGCCACCTGAGCTGCCACCCTGCCCATTATTACTGTCAAACATGTTGGAATTCTTGAAATCCTTCATGATCGTACAGTCATTCCATAGATGGGTGGCCGGCTTTTGCTGAGTGCCATGCCTTGGACAGGGTTCATTCAGTAACTGCTCAAGCGTGGGGCCTGACCCGCTGGACCGGGGAGGCGGTCTCCCCTTACGTCGCTGATTGTTGCCCTGTGCATTGGTGTTAGCCACAAATTCCAAGCTACCATCAACCTTATGTTTATTACCTTCTTGATTTGCCTGGTTATGCTGGGGGCCCTTGTCATTGCCGTTCTGCTTTCCCTTCCCTGTCTTTTCATCATCAGAATCGGGATCCTTGGTACTGTCAGAGTCGACATACTTGACCAGAGCCGCCATTAGCGTACCCATATCATTGCAATCGCGCTTGAGCCACCCAAGCTTCATCTTCAGAGGCTGAATGGCAATTTTTCTCCAACATTAAGACTGCAGAGCCGGCATCCATCTTATCAGACGAATGTATTATGGCCTTAACCCGGCGCACCCAATGGGTTGTGGACTCGCCCTCCTCCTACTTGCAACTAGTCAAATCCACAATTGACATGGGCTGCTTGCATGTATCCGTGAAGTTCTGAATGAACCGGGGCTTTAACTCCACCCATGAGCTGATTGAATTAGGCGGCAGACTTTTCAACCAAGTGCGGGCGGTCCCATCCACCATCATGGTGAAGTACTTGGCCATTGCAGCATCACTGACCTGCAGTAACTCCATAGCCATCTTGTAACTTTCAATCCATGCCCCGGGCTGTAAGTCGGCCGTATAATTAGGCACCTTCCTAGGTCCCTTGAAATCCTTGGGCAAACGCTTGTTACGTAGAGTCGTCACCAGACAGGGGACACCTCCGGTCCTGGTGGCCACGCCTGCCTCAATAGAAGTCATCGGATAAGCTGAATAAGGCTGGTAAGCCGTCAGCTGAGCTGCCTGCTGAGCCGCCTGCTGAGCCGCCCACTCAGCCTCTTGACGTATTCTGTCTTGATCCACCAAGTTCAAGGCTCCATTGCGCGCCGGGTCATGCCTGCCTAGCTGGTTACGACACCGGGCGTTGCTTGAAACAGCTGCTGAGTCCATGTGCCTGCTATAACTAGGGCTTCGGCTTGGTCGAGGGGTTAAATGAATCCTGTCCCGACTATACGAGTACGCCTCCTGTTGTGCTAAGTGTCAGGACCGGATTTTCGGGATTAATTTCCCAAAAATGGCCCTTGTGCTCACCAGCCCCAGGATTACTGTTAGCTGATGAGGCACAAACTTAATACAGAAATTCCAAGCAAAATACAAAATATGTAGTACAAGACCATTCTGGCCTATGAGTACAACAAATGGTTTCTAGTGGCTGATGGCGGAAGCGGTTTGTGGTCTCTCAGCGTCTATGGGACTCCATTTCCCACAAGAACAGCTGACCTGGATAACTCCTATCTTCACGAGGCTGCTATCACCATTGATTAGTTTCCGGGGCTGTCATTGCAACGCTCTTCTCCAAGCAAGAAATCTGGCCAAGACAATAGCCAGGGCCAAGCCAGTGAGTACTTTGAATGTACTCGCAAACATTATGGACACGGGTATAATATAACAAACGATAATCATGCTCTGAAATATTCTATGATCGCAACGTCAGTCATAAAATAAAATCCATGAGGTACGTAAGCAAGTTATTCACATAAAATACGAATAATGCAATTACAGAGTAGAGATAGAATGCCTCAGTCGGGCGTCTGAGCGACACCATATGAAGGGCTTATAAAGTAAATATATAACAAACATGCCATAGTCGGGCGTCTCAGCGACACCACATAAAGGGCTTATAAGAAAATCAATAACAAGCATGCCACAGTCGGGCATCTCAGTGACACCACATAAAGGGCTTATAAAGTAAATATCACGGTGAATATCCAGGAGGTAGAACCATCCCAGGGATACTCAAAAAAGAAATTCAAATAATATAAAGGGTTAGTCCATAATCATCATGGGTCACAAGTCATAATCCATGTTTTGGTTTAGCAGTTTTTCCTCCGAAGACCGACACTAAGACCGACACTTGACCCAACCAAGACTGTAGTCCTTAACCACGGACACGGCTATTCGAATAGATATAATCTCTGCAGAGGGTGTACTCTTTAGCCACGAGTAACGGATTCCGTTAGTCCATCCGGACTAATTCCGCCTACGGTCTTTTAATTGAAAACACACCTAACCGCACACACCAGCTTGACTTATCGGTGTCTGGAATCACCCACTACACTCGTTAAGCAAAACTCTAAGTGGGGAGGCTACAACCTCGAGTAGCATGGGATCACAAAATTTATAACGCGCGCAAACTAGGCTAGCTACCCCCTCGGCTACAACTGGAAACACCCATGCCCCCGGACCAGGTGGCATGCCTACCGGATGTAGCCGGTATCTTCCACCATGGCCTCTCTGTACGGTGTGTGCTAGGAAGGGGTTGACAACTTACTGAACCCATACCCTACCTATGGCAGGGACAAGTGGTAGTACGAAACAAGTATGGGGGTTACTGGAACAAGACTCGATCTACGGTCGACTCAGGAGGTTTAAGTGTTTCCTGCATGATTAGCATAACAAATACGCTTCAACCAACAGACAGAATCACCACTCATCATATCTTACTATGCCATACCGGACACAACCATCTCGACGAAGACCGGAGACAAGCTCGTGTCTACCCAAGACAGAGGCTTTCCCGGCTTCCTTCCGATAGGCATGATAGGCATACGAGGTGATTACTATCACAACGTATCAAATTCCAATAGCACGGAATCATCAATATGCACTTATGAGTAGGTTCATACCATCACAAAAAAAAAATAACGGAAACTCCGAGACGAGAGGTTTTGTAACCGTATCAAACAACACACGACAATATTATGCCAGGGTTCAGAATGCTTGCCTTCAAGTTGTGGAGAGGCAGGGTGCATTCCCAAAACTTTTGAAAGTTTTCTTCTCTCTCCAAAAATCCTATTTAAAAATTTGAATTAATACATAGTTTCAAAACAGTACAAAAAATTGTATGAAATTTTTTCAAATAAATCTGAAAATAAACTAGACAAAATTTGAGAGAGGTAGGAAAAGGAATCAACTCATTTGGAGTTATATTTTAAAAGATATGTCCAGTCAAAGTTTAGTCAATTTCTGTTTTTAAAAATAATACAGAAAAAAGAAAAAGATTTTGAATTAAAACACATTGAAGGCGTACTCTGGTGTTTATGCCTTCACTTATCTAGCATGGACTGGCGCGTGGGTCACTGACAGTGGGTCTAGGGGGCCCACTGGTCAGGTTTGACCAGTCGCCTCTCCCTCCTTTTCCTCTGCCTGAGCGGAGGCGGGACTCCGGCGATCGCCGTCGACGGACGGCGCTTCCCCGCCGGTTCTGAGGGCGGGGATGGATCCGCCAGTCCAGGGCGGTCCTCCCGGTGGTCGAACGGCTGGCGGGGGTGAAGGGAGTCGCCGGCGGCGAGCTCCGCGACGAAGATGGCTTTGGGCTGATTTGGGGGTTTGGGCTACGGTGGCTCTCCGCCGCAGCTGGGGCTTTGGGCAGCTCCGCAAGACCAAGAGGAGTCGGGTGGTGGTGCTGGATGGACGGGGGAGAGCCCAGTTGCGACGAACGGGACTAGAATGTGGCGGCGGCCGAACTGACCGGGGATGGGGAAGACGGCCTCTCCCCATCGATTGCCGGCTAGGGGCGATCCAGAGGGATGGCCTGAGGCTGCCTGAGGACTCGGTTGAGCTCGGGGGTCCTTTCTTTATAGTGTGGCTAGGTCGGTTTCGCGGCCGTGGATAAGAACGCCGGTGAACCGCCGTTCTGTTGCTGCAGGAGGACGTGGCGGTGACGAGAGCTTGCAGACGAGCTTGTGGATGAGCTCGGACTGCTCCAGAGGGCAGCTGGCGCACGCGTGTGGCTCGGGCGGCGCCGTCCATGGCAGGAGCCCACTGTGGCTGGCCGCTAGCCGCCGTGGCCGACCTGACGGCGGCGCTGTGGGGCTCGAGGGGCGGCCTGGAGCGTTCTGGGGAGTGGATGAGGACGGCCGTGGCTCTGCAGGCGAGCAAAGGCCAGGGGCCAGATGCGGTGACCCGTGCGCACGCACGTGCAAAACGCGCGCTCTGGGCGCGCCCAGCGCACGCATGCTACGTGCTCGACACAATGCCAGAGCGTGCTAGAGGGCTAGGATGAGGCTGGGGATTAGCATGCATGGGTTAGGGTTAGCTAGGAGCTTAGTGGACAGGTTAGTTAGGTCAGAGGATCAAGTTTACAATGCTAACTAAAAACCATGCCAAAACTGGCCATGCACACAAGGTGTTCGATAGAATGCTAGAGGCATCTAGGCAGTTCTTGGGGTAGCCAAAATCTCCAGATCAGTGTCTCATTAGGTGTAGGAGATGGTGGCAAGGTTAGTTAGTCCATACCAGAAACTTGTTAGTGCAAAAATTTGAGAAAACCAATTTTGGGCAGAAACTAAAGGCTATCATTTTATGGACCAAAAATACTCCCATGGGGCCACTCTTCTGGACTTAAGGGTTTCGTAGGGAGGACCATAAGTAGGAAAAAGAATCATGTGTAACAGAGCAATACAAAATGGAGTTGCAGTAGAAAAGGCCAATCTGGTCCAGAGAGCAAAAGAGGATGTTTTGCTCAATTTTTGCAAATAACATTCATGGTTGCATAAAATGAATTATATGCATCTACTATCATCTCCAAATACTTGGTAAATTTTTTAAAGAATTATTTAAAGGGGTTGTTGTGCAAAGGTACCAACTGGACTAGTTTTGAAAACTTGGGGTAGAGCTCAAAAATTTCAATGAATAAAAGATATTTTAGCTAGAGAGTGATTTAAAAACACCACATGACATCCCCAAATTTTGGTGAAAATTTCAGATGCATTTATCAAATGGTTGCAGTGCAAAAGAGGCCCTAAAACTTATAAAAATCACTTTAAAAGAATAAAGCTAAAAAAATAATTATGCAAATAAATCCACTCATAAAAGAATTGTTTTTCTTGAGAGGGTATACAAGTCCAATGATAATCTTGGAATGTTTTTACTTGGGGCAAAAACTTCACAATATTAAAGAAAAAGGGGTTCTGAAATCAAAAGAAAATCCAGAAAGCAAAAATTTTAAACTCCTGGCAAAATTTTAATAATCAAAACATGGTTAAATTTTTGGGGTGTTACACTAAGGCCGTCTGAAGAAGTTCTCTGACCCGGCGGGTTTCAACCGCCGCCGGAGATTTGCCATCTATCGGGAGAGCCGCCAGTCGTGCCGCCGCCGCGATCATGTTCTCCAACGGCTTAGAATAATGACCCGGTGGTGTCGGTACATACTGACGCGGAGCAGTATGCATACGGGGGGTATCACCTGTGGTTGAACCGGCGTCCCAACCCCGGTGTTACAACCCGGTCTATCTCCGGCGGGTTACTGGGCCCTGCACCGGGTGTATGGAAGAGGTTTCGAGGATCATAAACCAGAGAGAGCCGAGACTAACTCTTCTGGTATCTTATCCTCATGACCTCATTAGACGCGTTCTGATCCTGTGTGAGCCAGAAAGTCTACGCCTGAATCCGCTGAGCCTGAGCGTCCAGAGACGCCCGCTTTGCAGTCATCCTGACATCTTCTGCTGCCAGGTCTTCCTTAGCCTGTACTATATCCAGCTTTAACTGCGCCACTTCCGCATCATGTTGAGGTTGATCCGCTGGGTTGACCACGGCGGTTAACAGAGCGGTCATCTTATCTTTGAGACCCATCAGCACCTGAGCCGACGAGTGCACGGGGCCTCCAGCCCCGGCTGCTGCAGACCCGGAGGTTATGGCTGCCGTAGTTGTGGAGTCTTGGATAGGTTGTGTGCCGGACATGAAGATTCAGACCCTGCTCGCCGGCTCAAGGAAATCCGTAATACTGCTACCATCGGAACAGCCCCCAAGCCCGCCGTCTTGCAGTTGATACAACGAATCTGTATCGCCTGTGGACGACTCACCATCAGAATAGATGGCCGTCTCACCTCCAGATGCAGATCCTTCAGAGAACCCTCCGTGGATGCATCCCACGAAGGCACGCTTCACAGCAGGCAGAGCCCGGGCAGGTCTCGCACGCTCAGCCGCTTCGACAAGGTCGGTGCAGATGTCCGGCTCAGGGCCCGGCTCGCCGATATTGCCGATGAAGACGTGAATTCCGCCAAAGGGGCCCCGGTACCTGTACTCAATTGAGCCGGTGTCAGGGCCCCAGCCTGTGTCATCGATGTAGAGCTTGCCGCGATGACTCTTGGTCATCCGACCCACATCGTATCCCTTGAACCTTTCAGAGCTGCCCTTCAAGAACTCAAATCCACCGTGCGCTGGCCCCATGGTGGACGCCAACTGTCGTGGAATTGTCACATCAGATGTCCTAGTGAAAGGACTTAGTCGTGGAGCCATCGCAACTAGGAAGCTTAAAGGGGTTAATCGGGACAAAGGACACGAGGTTTATAATGGTTCGGCCCCTTACGGTGAAGGTAAAAGCCTACGATCCAGTTTTCAGTGGGATTGCTTATGTCTCGATAACCAGGGAGCGAATCGCTTGACCTAGCTCTCGATCTGATGTTACTTGCCCTGAGCCACCGCCGGGTCGTCCCTTTATATACAGAGGTCGACGCCCAGCGGCTTACGGAGTCCCGGCCGGCTCATAAACAGTGTCCGGCTCGATCTCTTACTATTCTTGCCTTACAATACAAGTCACACACATATGGCGGTTTACCACTACGGGCTATAAGTCGCCTCTCGGCTTTGGGCCCTTAATTGAACCGCCATCTCTATCCTAGGTCTTGGGCTTCAAGGATATTTGTATGTATAACCTGGCCCCTCCTGGGCGGGTCATACCAATAGTTATATCCCCAAGACCATCCTTGGTGATGGTGAGGGTCATAGGTGACGCTGGGCTTACGACATCAAGGATCCATTTGTGCCCCTCTTATCTGGGGAAGCGCGATGGCCTTCCATAGGAGGAAGTTTGTCCTCGTAAGCTTTTCTGCTGCTGGAGGGCTGAGGGAGATACTGCTGGTGGAAGAAGATGAGGCGAAGGTGGACCTTGAGGATTGGGTAACTACGGTGCCCATGGTGGATGCGGAAGCAGCGGTGCGAGACATAGTTCTCTCGGGGTTTCTCTATGGAACGCTAGATCGGTTTTCTCTCCTAAGGCTAGATGGTAGAGGAAGAGGCTCTGATACCATGTAAGATCGTGTGATGTGTTAAACCTTTTTTCTTGGGTCACGTCTCTATATATGGAACATATGCCGTGGCTTACAAGATTTGGAATATGACTAGGATTCTTCAGAGTTACGACAGAGAGAGAGAGAGAGAGAGAGAGAGAGAGTTTACATTGTGAGGGAGAAGTTGACAGAAGAAGAGATATACTAGGTTTGAACAATATAACTCCTATCTCTATCTTCAAACAATCTAATACAAGTGAGAGAGAAAGGAAGAGGAAGAATACAGAGAGAGTGGTTGTGAGAGAGAAAGAAGGAAAAAGAGAAAGAGAGAGTGGTTGTGAGAGAGAAAGGAAGAGGAAGAAGAGATAGAGAGAGTTGCCGTGAGAGAGAAAGGAAGAGGAAGAAGAGAGAGAGAAAGGAAGAGGAAGGAGATAGAGCCGGCAGTATACCTTGTCTATATTAGTATTTAAATATTGCATGCAGTAGAATCTGAGAGACTATAGGTGGGATGGGAACTAGGAGAAAGCGTTGTAACGGGTCTGCACACAGAAGATGCCAACAAGATTGTTCAGCTCCAGATTTGTGTAAAAAATTACTCAACCCTTCAAAACTGGTCAGCTTTTGTGCAAATCTCTAGAAAGAAGTACAGTTAGCATTCTAGATAGGAGGTACCATTTGCTCGGCCTACAAAAAACCACTCTTGAAGAACAGTTGTGCACCTTGTCTCTTTCTCTCCCTAGTGGGCATATGTTTCTCTTCCCGTGCTTAGTGCGACAGGTTTCTACCAGTCTATAAGAGGTCACTCCTCTCTCTCCAAATGTGAAAACGGGCATTGGAGACCACGCCTATGCGTCTGCCCAAGTGTTCGAGAGCTTTGCACCATCTATGTCCTTCTCGCTCCTCTTCTTGGCGTGCACCGCCAAGTGGAGCAGAAGGCTTCTGAAACTCTGCCTCTTGTGATCATGTACGGTAGAGGGGAAATCAGGGTTTTGGGGACCCCTCTAGCACAACTGCTTGGATCTTTGTCAACCTGGGTGTGGACGACTACTTCCACTACAATGACTGCTTCCTCGATGCCGACGATCCCTTTAACGACATGACTTATGATGGGAACATCACTTCTTTGCATGTGTCGTGTGTGTTCTTATCCCTTCTATTATACATCGCTTATGTAACTCTCGTGCTAGTAATTGATCTGGATAAGTTATGTCGTATATATCTGACCACAAGTCTACTATGTGTAGTACTTTTGTTGTCTGGATCATTATGTTTAATGTGTTCATCATGTTTTATCTACCATATTTATGGATTTAATTCAATGGGAAATTGTTCATATATTAAACAATCACCCCTATGAAGCAGGATGGAAGCTTTGCAGGAATTGTCGTGGCAATTTTTTTGAGGGTTATTATGATTGTTTCCTTGTGTGATTCCCCCATGCTTTGTTAGAGCACATCCATGGGGAAGCCAACATCGTAGCTCTTGAGTTAGCAATATTGGCTAAGTTCTCTAGTCCTAGTATGTGGATGGATGAGGCTCCTGATGACATCATTCCTATGCGTGTAAACGGTGCAACCTTGATTACACTAATGCACTTCAAAATCTTAATTAATGCATGCCAGCCAGTAGAGTAACTGAGTTGTCCCCGACAAAAGCCAGTAGAGTAATGTAGCAGCATGCACCAAAAGCCAGTAGTGTATTGTAGCAGTCCGTGCCAAAAGCAAGTAGAGTACTGTAGTAGTTCGTGCCAAAAGTCAGTTGAGTAATGTGCAATCATGGCCAAAAGCCAGTAGAGTAATTGAGCATTCCTTGACAAAAGGCTCCTAGAGAGACCCTCGTGAGTCGAGCTATATAACCCGCGGTCCTCTCCTCTCAATGTCCACTCCGTCATCGCAATAACAATCATGAACCACCCCCAACACGTACTCTACTTCCAAGTCTCCATGCACTCTAATCGGCGTCGCCCCATTGCAATTGAGGCCGCCGCACTCATGACTCATCTCAACGCCCATCCCGCCAGCGTAAGTCCCTCCCCTCTAAAACCATCATGTCATTGTGAGGAGGGACATACCATGGCATATACAAAGGCAAGGTGGGCGTTGAGCTGGGCCCTCAGTGCGGTGGGCTCTATGGTTGGTCACCATTAATGAAGAGCTTGAGTGCATCAGTGCATGAATGGATCCAACTACGTTTACGTGGATGGATGGATGCGGTCCACCTAGCTACATGACATTGGGAGCCATACAACTTAGTTAAATCATTTTTTTCCATAGAACCAAACACGAGGCAAGTATTTCGATCCATCTAAATGAAATCAAGTACACATATAAATATAATTTTTAATGCACATTATTGGTCCGGTGTAGGAGGATGATAGTTTGGCAACTTATTTCTACAACAACCTTTTCCAAGATGATCTTCATCCATAGTTGGTGATCCAATACATCCCGGGAAAAGTCACAACAAATATGAATGTATTTCTGTATGCCCTAGTCCCAGCAAAAGAGGTGAAAAAGGTACTATTTATGATGAGGCCCAAAATATCCCAGGCATTGATAGTTCTTCAACGCCAAGAGCACTGGGGCCTAATTGGTGAGACCATCACTTAGGAAGTTCTTGCTTTCCAAATGGTGCTCTTAGTTGGAATTCGCCCATGGATCGATCAAAACATGAAAGCCAAGGGCCTTTGTCATGCCCTTGTTTCTATATTTTTTTTCTTTTCTTACCGGTAAAATCTAATGTTTCAGCCTGACCGTCTGGTCTATATAAACACACAACAATCGCCACCATAGGCAAGTCTTAATTGGACTCAAACTCAGCAACGTCACTAGTATTATCTTTAACCTACTTTGCTACAACTAATACTGATCCCACATATTGCAATAGGACATGTCACGAGTACTAGTCCTAGCGCGACAAAATCTACACCCACTACCAAAGGAAAATAATTTCCTTAGTCTATTACTCCCGGCCCACCGCACCAATTTACTTGTCTTATAACTTGACCATTAATTATATGAAAAACAAGTAGGTACAATATAAGATATAGAGATACCATTCCTGCAAGTGAACATGTATATACGCAGGCGCACATCCTCTGTGTGTATAGCAACCTCTACATGAGGTTCTACCATTTGCAAATCAGTGGAAGATCTCCCTAGTTGATTGAGGAGGGTCAAAATGTTTCATCAATGCGTGCATACAGATTCCAAAATCCAAGCAGCCCTGCCATGGGCCCAACTTAGTGCACACTATTCATTGACAACATTGGCTACTCCACCATGCACATTGATTCACCCCACCATTTTGGGTGTCTCTCTCTTCAAGCTTTGCTTTTGTTGCACTTTTATGCAACTCTTTTTGTGTGTGTCTGTGTGCAAGAACTCATGCTATGTTCTATCAACTTTGGGAATTTTTTTTGTATAATAACATGCAATTAATTTGGTCACATCTGGCATCTACTTTTCTGGCTCTTGTTGTCCTGTAGCTAGCTCCCCTAACATCCATCCATCCACACAAACATAGCTACATGTCCATCCATCCAGACCAACATAGCTACATGTATAAATACACTGATGCACTTCAAGCTCATAATGAATGGAAGCCAGCCAGTAGAGTAACTGAGTTGTCCCTGACAAAAGCCAGTACAGTAATGTAGCAGTGTGCGCCAAAAGCCAGTTGTGTAATGTAGCAGTCCGTGCCAAAAGCAATTAGAGTAATGTAGAAGTCCGTTCCAAAAGCCTGTAGAGTAATGTGCAATCGTGGCCTAAAGCCGATAGAATAATTGAGCATTCCTTGACAAACGGCTCCCAGAGAGACCCTCGTGAGTCGAGCTATATAACACGCACTCCTCTCCTGTCAATGTCCACTCCGTACGTCATCGCAACAAGAATCATGACCCCCCCCCCCCCCCCCCCCACACACACACACACACTCCCTCCAAGTCACCCCGCACTCTTATCGGCGCCGCCCCATTTTAATTGAGGCCGCCACACTCATGACTTATCTCAACGCCCATCCTTCCAGCATACGTCCCTCACCTCTAAAACCATCATGTGATTGAGAGGAGGGACATACCATGGTATACACAAAGGCAAGCTGGGCGTTGAGCTGGGTCCTTAGTGCGGAGGGCTCTATGGTTGGTCACCATTAATGAAGAGCTTTGAGTGCATTAGTGCATGAATGGATGCAACTACGTTTACGTGGATGGATGGATGGCGCTCCACCTAGCTACATGACACTGGGAGCCAAACAACTGAGTAAAATCATTATTTTCCAAAAATCAAAGACGAGGCAAGTATTTCGATCCATCTAAAGGAAATGAACTACACATATAAATATAGTTTGTAGGAGGATGATAGTTTGGCAATTGCTCAAGAAAATCTGCAAGCTGTGGTAACTTATTTCTACAACAACCTTTTCCAAGCTGATCTTCATCTATAGTTGGTGATCCAATACATCCCGGGAAAAGTCACAACTACTATGAATGTATTTCTGGATGCTCTATTGTCAGCAAAAGAGGTGAAAACGGTACTATTTATGATGAGGCCCAAAATATCACCGTCATTGATAGTTTTACAACACCAAGAGCACTGGGGCCTAATTGGTGAGACCGTCACTAAGGAAGTTGTTGGCTTTCTAAATTATGTTCATAGATAGAATTCGCCCGCGGATCAATCACATCAAAACATGAAAGACACACAACAAAACTATTATAGCCAAGAGCCTTTGTCATGCCCATGTTTCTATCTTTTTTTATTTTCTCCCTGGTAAAATCTTAGGTTACAGCCTAACCGTCTGGTCTATATAAACACGCAGCCACCGCTACTATAGGCAAGTCTTAATTGGATTCAAACTTGGCAATGTAAGTAGTATTATCTTTAACCTACTTTGCTATGTGTGTGTAGCTGCCTCTACATGAGGTTCTACCATTTGCAAATCAATGGGAGGTTGCTTTTTATATAGGCCATCCTCTCTCTAGCTGATCAAGGTGGGTCAAAATGTTTCATCAGTACATGCATACGGATTCAAAAAGCCAAGCAGATCTGCAATCGGCCCAACTTAGTACGCACTATTCCTTTGACTACATTGTCCACTCCACCACGCACATCGATTCACCACACCACTTTGGGAATCTCCCTCTTCAAGCTTTGTTTGGGTTGCGCTCTTGTGCAACTCTTTTTGTGTGTGTCTGTGTGCAAGACCTTATGCTCTATACGGTCAACCAAGATTGCCACAGATCGAGCAGACATAGCATAATCATGACGGATTAAAAGTATCATGCAAAGTGAATATGCACGATGGCATAGCAGACCAAGTGTTTAAGCTAGCCTTTTACAAGGCGTTTTTGATGCTCCAAAAGGATAATTGTTTATCACACAGATTGCAGTGTGCAGAAGTTAAACCGGCCGTCGGATCATGATTCTTCACCAGGCTGACTTGAAGGCTGTGGATCATCCTGCGCCGGTTCACCCTCCTCCTCTCCACCCAGTGGCTGGAAGTCAACGGTTGCCCAGTCAATCCCAGTTAATGCGTGGAAGACAGCTTCATCGCTTATAAGGGTCAACTGTTCAACATCAGGGTCATAAGTATGCTTACGGATTGGCGGGATAAGATTTTTCACATCATAAGTCGGCGCGTTAACCCATTTTTTGTTGGCATCATAAATCATCTGATAAAATGACAAGTCAGTGTCTTCAGCAAGTTTGCTGGCTAGTGGACGCATTTCCCTCGTTATGGCCCTGAGGTCGTCATTATCAAAATCTGACCCGTCCTCTTTCTGGCCTGGATAGCCATTTCCAATATCTTCTGGATGAAGATCAGATATCTAGGCCTTGGCCCGAGTTAATGCAGTCAGATCACCGACCCTTGCAGCTGATTTCTTCAAATCCTCAAGCTGGGCAAGTATCATGGATAACTTTTCCAACGTGTCCTTGATCAACGCTGGGGGCGGTTTATTATGTGAAGCTGTGCAGATGACCCGTTGAACGCAAGTATATAATTGCTCTATCAATGTATAGGCAACTTTCAGTTATTTGCGCATATCTGAGCCAAGATGAGTAACACGGCTACTTGCAATGGTCAAAGTATTATGAATCCGGCAGTTTCATGGATGTTACTTATTCAAAGCTTGTGAAGAGGTTATTTACCGAAGACTGTAGAAGTCATAGCATTGATCTGCCGCTTCAAGACAGTCTGTTCTTCTGTTACTGGATTAAGGGTTGCTTTAGCATCCTCCGCCCGCTTTAGCAAAGTTGTTTTTTCAGCCTCCCATTTTACCCGTTCACCTTTAAAGTCGTCCTTCAGTTTTTCCATGGCTATTAAAGCGCCAGTCAGTTCTTCTTTAGCCTTGGAAGTTTCTTCTTGCTGGGACTTAATATTTTCTTGAAGGTCGGGGATTTGAGATTCCTTTTGGTTCAGATCAGCCTGCAAGAGACATTCACTGAGTTGGAAGTACATATTTGAAGTCCCAAGCACATAACAAGTTATACACTTGGCACTTGGGGGCTAATGCATATTGCTTTTTATCTACTGTCATTTTAAAGTCCCAAGCACATAAACAAGTTATACACTTGGCACTTGGGGGCTAATGCATATTTGCTCAAATTCAAGTTATGGATTTTTCCTATTCCGACGGATTACATTAATGATTATCAAGAATTTTGGAAGCTGCATAACAGAGATGTACCGATTCATCCTAAAGGTATAAATCGGTCACTGGGGGCTACGCAAGCAAAATTAAAAATAGTTCTACTACAAGTCCCGGTTCATAACAACATTATGAACCGGCCCTTGGGAGCTACTAGAATTGATATCATGGCTTAGTTATAAGGAAAGAAAGATTATGCAAGAGTAAGTGATATTTACCTCATACCGTTCCTTCATCAGGCCCACTAAACCGGCTTCATAGTCGCTGCTTGTGTACAGGCGGTTTAAATATCCAGAATGAATGTCTTGAACGCTGAGGTGGGCATAGCTTGATAAATCTCTTTTCCACTTGCCCTTATCCATAGCAGAAAATTCTTCCTTGGCGGTATGCTTTGATAAAGCGACATGATTGCCAGGGAAGGTGAAACCAGCGTTAGTAATGACAACATTGTCATCAGCACCTTTAGCCGGGCTCGGCGGATTATCACCATGAGCCGACGGATCAATATCCATGTTTTCAGTTTCAGTTGTTTGATCCTGCAATGACGGGTCATCAGGAATATTATCAGCATCTGGATGGGATGGTTCAGGAGTTTGTTCCGCTTCATCCAAGTTGGGGTCTTCAGCTGTTTTGGTCACTTTGGCCTTCTTGCTGGTTTTGGATTTGGCCCTGCAAAGTAATGAGTATGCATCAGAACAGTGCAAGGATCCAAAATATAAAGGTATGATGGATTAGCAAAGTCTACTCACCCAGGAACCTTTCTAAGGGTTGGAAGCTTCGTCGATGTTGATTCGCTAGAAGATGAATGGGAGGTCCCCTGGTAATTCGAGTTAGACGGATTAAGAGGATATCGGAAATAACCCGCCCTGGGATAAGATGTATCAGAAGTACAAGAGACCTCTTTGCGGCGTTTACGAACCGGAGAGTTTGGTAAACCGGAGGAGGTCACCACTTGGCCGCTATGCCGGGTTGTGCGGTGAGCTTCATGCTACTGTGTCTTCAAACGAAAGTGTGGATCCGAATAAGCAAGACGGTGTGAAAAATTTACTTTCCGGACTGCTTGACGGGTTTTTGGTGTTGGC
Source organism: Triticum timopheevii (assembly GCA_963921465.1). NCBI lineage: Eukaryota > Viridiplantae > Streptophyta > Magnoliopsida > Poales > Poaceae > Triticum > Triticum timopheevii. The sequence goes on from OY997266.1 coordinate 652,887,155, forward strand.
ACAGGATCTGAGTCGGAAGAAAGAATAGTTACCTCTACATCACTAGCGCGGCTAGCTTCCGCGTCATCCTGATAATGATCATTGCCAATGAGGTGTATGAAAAAAGAACCAAGAGAGTCAAGTTCTACCTCTAATTCCAGATCATCAAGTTCTTCCTCATTGGGCAGGTCAGGGGACTCGGCGGTTTTCTTCTTCGCGGGTTTCTCTTTAACTCTGGTCTTGATACGAGGCGTTTTCACCGGTTTATCCTGCATCTTCGCCTGTTTATCCTGTACTTTCCTCTTCCAGAATGGATCATCACCCTGCACAGATGGACAACAAGTTATAAAGAAATATTTATGAGGGGATGGACACTACTAGGGAAAAGGCTAGCAGCAGCACTGGTTTTAGGTGTATCAGTAGCGCGGGGATAGGCGCTACTAATAAGGCGCTACAGCTAACACATAGCAGTAGCGCGTGCCCACCGGTGCTACTCCTACACAAGTGTAGCAGCAGCGCGGTTAGAGGAAGCTCGCTACTGCTAGTAGCTCTAGCGCGCTTTGCCTGGATGCTCTACTGCTATCGCGGCGCTGCTGCTAACTTTTATACACTCGCTACTGCTAATTTAAGTAGTTTTTTTTGGCATATTTGTTTTGTATTTGAACAGGCTTTGTAGAAGAATCTTTAGCACATAGAAATGTCATCATGATACACATACAAATGCCTGCGAGACCACAAATGTAATGGTAGCATGTACATACAAATAGTCTCATCATAATCATCATCCAACACAAAGTGATATGTTGTCATCATCTCGAAAATAGCGATACATGCAAGTCTCGAATACTTGCAACTACAACAACGTCATCCATCTAAACAAAGGTATACGCAAGAAGTCCTATCACTATGAGTGAGAGCGGAACTATGCAGTACATGAGGTGGCGCTTACGAGTCCTCTCTCGCGCTAGCGTGAACCTCAAGTAACTAGCTTCTCCTTCTTGTCTGCTTTTGAAGCCTTTATGGCTGGCGCCCGTGAACCCATTCACTTACGCCTGACACTCATGCCACTCGTTGTACACCCCCGGAACCTTCCCTTTGTACACGACATAGCAATTCCATCTCGCCATCAAGAAACTAGGTACCTGTTAGAGATGCATGTTCATGAAGAGGATGTACAATCATATATATGCAACAAAATATACTAGAGCAACACCGAAAAAGAAAGGGTTAGCAACTAGATGCAACATACAGTACGCAAATTAATTAACTAGAGGTACGCAGGTCATCGTACGCAAACTAACAACGTAGCGTTACGCAAGTTCGGCAGGGACCGTGGACATCACAAAGTTTCATCGCTACAAAATGTATACAAGTTCAACCGACACATATCATCATCATCGGCATCATAAATCACTAGAAGTTCCATCCTTCCATATCATCGAGGACGAACCCTAGCTTCTTGAATGGTGTGAGGTATAGACGTTGCATGCCTATGCGAGTTCGGACGTCATCTCGTGATATAGGGCCGTGGTGGAACATCCCCTTCTCATCGACGACTTCTTTCATGATGATCGTCGCAATGTCGCTTTGGATGTGAAAGAAGTCATCTCTAAGTTTAGAATCCGCTTCTCCATGAGATTCTAGCCACTTGTGGATATGATCATCATTTCTGCTGTTAATGCGAAGCTTTTGGTGATCCGTGTTGAACTGAATCATGAGATGGACGATGTAGAATCTATCCTTCTTGCTTGGTTTTGGGACATGGATGCAGGAGAAGTTAGTTTTATGCGCGAAACCCATCTTCTTGTTCCTTTGTTTCCTGATCTGCACGTGGCCACCTCTAAAGCTGAAGCCTTGGAGAGCATCATCTAGAATATTCATTATGTGGGTGTAGTCTTTTTTCTCGTAGTCTCTGGAAGGGTCCAAATACACGGCGTGGGAGACTTGTGGGTAAGGAACGATAAGGACGGCGTGTCCATTGCTGTGGGGAAAAGACACCTCAAATTATTCCCCATATGAGAGAGAAGGAATGATTGAAATGTACGAAAGGGTTGTCCGGAACTGACTTACTTTGGATGATAAGGCACGAGGACAATTTCCCGGTCCTTATTCTGTACCATGAAGTTTTGGAGGTACTCCCTAGCAGTTTCACGCTCAAAGTCGCCAAGACTCAAGAAAGACTCGTCCATGTAGTACGGATCCGCCACACAGATTTGCGAGACTTCTTCACTCTTCATGACGGAGCTCATACGTAGCGCAAAAAGGCGGACGATAGTAAAATCAAGCCGCCTTGTTAGAAACATCTCAAAGATATGGTCAAACCGCAGGAAGAACACCTTCGCGGGCCGTGTGTCGACGTAGCACTTCCCCTCAGGCACACGAGCCGCATATGTCGGATATCCTAGATTCTTTGAGGCTAGTAGGCTTTTCTCAGTCGACAGCACATGGTCGCGCAGTCTCCTGAGATCCCCTGATAGTGCCTCCAGCGGTTTCGACGGTAGCATCGGCTCGCTTGTGAGATGGAACATGACCGCTCCTTTCACAGGTACACGCTCTTCAGAATGCATCGTCTGGCTGCTATGTGCTCTGGCTTGTTTGGAGGCAGTTACCTTCCCCGATCTCTTCCTCTCCTTTTTCTTGGGCACACCTTCTTGACCCTTCCTTAACCCCTGCCCCAGTGTTCCTGGGCTAAGTACTGTACGACCCTCACGCCCGGCTAGTTGAGCATGTGTTGAGGTGGCATCTTCAGGCGTGACCTGTGAGGATTTCATGAAGAGAGACTTTTTGCAATCCATGGTACGACCCTGCCCGGGCATATCATCCATATCCTCATTAGCAAGCTGATAGCCTCATTCGTCATATGGTTGACTCATCATATCTATGTCACAGTCATACGCGTTTGTATTGAGGTAATCCATAGGGTCGACCTCCATCTCATCATCCATTCTCTATTCTACAGGAAAAATTACATCAGCCAGTACTATTGCACCCCCTTCATCATGTCGTCCGCCGCTCTCACCCGACACTACAAGAGCTGGTAATTGCGTAGGCGGGGTGGTGGTCTCCGCACATGCTTGTTGATGTGTGGTAGTTATTGGTGTGCTCTCGGCCGGCTCCAGACGAATAAGATTCTTCGGCCATAGCAGCACCCAATTCTTGCAGCTTCCAATCCGCGGTGGGGTCTCGTCGTCCGTTCCCACATGCTGTACTGGAGGAGGCAAATCCTCGTGCCCCGATTTCACACTGGTCAAGCTAACCCTGAGGTGCCTAGCAGGGATCGGCTGGTTGTGGAACGTGCATTGAGAGGGGTCCATTATCATCCCCTTTCCCACGTCCACCTTCTGGCCTTGGATCAAGTAGAGTATGGTGCACGGGGTTTCTTTCGCCTGCAAACACAAATGTTTGTGGCGTAAAACAACCGAAAGGCAACAAAAATGGAATATTATATATATATATATATATATATATGTGTGTGTGTGTGTGTGTGTGTGTGTGTGTGTGTGTGTGTGTGTGTGTGTGTTGGTGCGACATGTAATTACCGTGACGGCGTCGAGCTCAGCCAAAGACGAAGGCCCACCTAGCGCGCCTGAGACTGAGGACGGGCTGCTATGAGCGGGAGCGGCTGCGAGAGGAGGCCCAATTGCTTGAGCAAGTGATGGTGCGATGGTGTTGTTGTTCATGGACATCGGGAAATCATGTACCGTCTTGTCGGATTTTCCTTCGCCTAGTTGATGATAACTGGAACCAAGTTAGTAGCGAAATCATTTCAGCAGGCAGTTACAGCTGCATTGACTGCCTGTTGTAGCAACTCATATTTGTCCTCGGCTGCTTTTTTCGCGTCCTCATCTGCTTTTTTCTCGACCGCAAGCTTCACCTTCGCGTCGATGTCCACCTGACTAAACTTCTTTTTCTGCTTCTTGGCCTCCGGGCCGTCGTTGTAAAACACCTTCCACGTGGTGCCGTCTCCAGCGCCGTGCACACGACCATATTGCGGCCGCTGGTCCAAAGGGAGTCCCTTAAGTTCGTTCAAGGCCCGGTTGAGAGGGGTGTCCCACTTGGGCCTCATCGGAGAAGTAGGGCTTTCGGCTGCAAGTCGGTGTTGCTTCTCCAGTAGTCTAATCAATTTCCTCATGATCTTGTCCGTGTAAAAAACCTTTTTCTCCTTGTCCCACTTGTAGCGGGCCCTGATGAAGTCATGCTCCAAGGGGTTGGTGAACTTCGCGAAGGGGTCTGGGAGACCCGCGGCTTCATGTTCCGCGTCCTCCTTATCAAATATGGGCCTTTTACCGAGGTAGCCACGGCTTCCGAGGCGATGCTTCCCCATGTTCCTTTGCTGAAGGCTTTTGAGTTTCGCAGCCTTAGCCTTGGCTGCCTCGGTAGCGCAAGTGTCCTTGAACTTTTCGAACTCCTCTTCCGTAAGTGTTGGATTTTCCTCCAGAATCTTGGACAGGGGTTCATCAGCCTCAATAGCTCGTTTCACCCTCCCTTTCCAGGAGGCCAAATCATTGCTGAACACACCCATGGCGTGATTGTTAATCTTTTTCATCTTCAGATCATCCCACGGTTATTCTATGTTATCATCCCGGTCGGGGAACTTGAATCTCTTGTGCAACTTCGTTAGGAGCAACTGCGTCAAATGTTCTTTACTCATTAAGTCATCATCGTTGATGCTCGCGCATTCCCGTAGGATGCATCCTACTTGGTTCCCATAGCACTTGCGAGGTTCTTCCGGCTCTAACGGCTCAAACTTTCCAGGTGCCATCTTTGTGATCACAAGTCGTCAAATCCCTAGTTTGTTAGGTTTTCGTATCCTCTGCTTCTTATGCTTCCTCTTTTCGGTAGCGGCATCGGGGCCGGTACCTTCCCCGCCGGTACCTTCCCCACCGGTCTCAGTGCTGCCATCGGTGCCGGCGCCATCGGTGTCGATGTCGGCGTCAGTACCATCATCGAGGCCGACCTAGAAACCTTGCTTAACAGTCAAATAGTCGAGGTACTCTTGTTCACCCTCATAATCCATCTCGTCTACATCTTGGTCAGAAGGCCCAGTTTCATCGTTGTTCGACATGTTTCCTATGATTAACTATCCTCATTTATTTCTAAAAGTATGAATAAATGAGCAATGACATAAAAAGAAATCTATGTGCCAGCACTCGATATGCCAACTATGTAGCATAAATCATGCCTTTATTCACGGGAAATTACGGCATGACCTTCGCTAAAAAATGGACATATTGAGCGCCTGAAATTCACCGGAACGGAAATGAATCAACATTCCGGCGTAACATAGGCCACTCGGATCATTTTCCAAACATGACATGTCCAAAACATGACATATGCACATATCACATGTCCAGTTCAAATTTGCATATAAATTCAGCTAATTTTGAAACCTAGCTAAATTCATAACTAAATAGATAACCTAATTAACATAACCGAAGAACCCTAGCAGAGAGAGAGGGGGGTTTACAGAGGGCGCAGGGGCGAGGGGGGAGGCCTGACGACGGCCGAGAGAGGAGAGGAGGGAGGCGAGGGCCGACGGGTCGGGGGCGAGCGCCGGGTCGGGGGAGAGCGCCGGGGTCGGGGGCTAGCGCCGGCGCCGGGGTCGGGGTCGAGGGCCGGGTCGGGGGCGAGCACCGGGGTCGGGGGCTAGCGCCGGCGCCGGAGTCGGGGGCGAGCGTCGGGGCCGGGTCGGGCGCGGTGGTGCGATGGGGGAAGAGAGAGTGGGGATTTGGGGGGGGGGGGGGGGAAAGGCGGGATGAAGCAGGGTGAGTGAGAATTTTGGGTTAAGTGGACGTAGCAGTAGCGCATTAGGTCAAAACGCGCTGCTACTAACTTCAGTTGCTGTAGCGGTTTAGGCAAAATTTGCTACTACTAACTTCAGTAGTTGCAGCGGTTTATGCAAAACGCGCTGCTACTACCGTCGCTACTGCCAATTTTCCTTTTTCTTTTCCTTTATTTTATCCCACTTTTATTTCCCGAGGGTAGTGAATGAAGGGAGGGCGATATATTGTGCATCATTTGATGGTTAAATATGTATGCAAAATAGGAACATATATATTACACATCATTGGACTCATGCATAATAATGGCTAAGTGCGTATACACAATAGGGACATATATATATATATATATATATATATATATATATATATATATATATATATATATATATATATATATATATATATATATTACACATCATTGGACCGATAACATACGTTTCCTCAATGCTGACGTTTTTGTTTTTGAGTCAGCTTCTTTCCCTTCTTGTTTGTCAAAGAATAATTGAGCCCCTCATTGTGACTTTGCCTTTTCCATGGAGTATGATTTTTCTTAGGTAATGTAGTATTGATTCTTCTTTTGACGTATACTTCATCGTCATCATCATCTTCCCTCATTGGGTTGCCGTACTGATCATAGTCTTCCTCGTTGGCGACTCCATCCATTCCAATGATGTTCCTTTTGCCTCTCCTCACGACAACACGACTGGGATTGCACGGGTCAGTTATGAAGAAGCATTGTGTCACGTGCTTAGCGTGTACCCATGACTCGTTTTTTGCGATAGCGTTCACGGTAGCGCTCTTGGCATCGGGTATTGTCATGGTAGTGAAAATCGGGCTTTCTCTTTCGACATTCTTAGCCCATCTGACATGGAACATCTTCATGTTGTGCAGTCCAGAGTAGTCAAGCTCCCAGATCTCCTCGACCCTTCCATAAAATCATTCAGTTGCGCCGTTTTCGCTGCCGGTCATGCATTCCATCGTCAACCCTGAGTTCTGATCATCACTGTCCATATCTTTGGCATCCGTGTAGAACGTGTATCCGTTGATATCATATGCCTGATAGGTTACGAGGTTGGGCGAGGGGCCATGTGCTAAGGCGTATATGAGCAATCCGTCCTTAGAGCCCTCCTCCGGGGGATTAGAAATAATATGCTCTTTGAACCAATGCAGGAAAGTGGATTTGTGCTCTCTAGTAACTTTGGCGTCCGTCTGCATACCCCCCGGTCAAGATACTTCTTTGCGATAATTTCTTTGTGCAGTGCCACGAAAGGATCTACCTCGTCTAGGTGTTATAGCACTACCAAGTTTGCTCTGTCAAAGTCGCTGCGTCGATCTGAGTATGCCACGTGCAGTTCCCTGCGACCGTTGCAGTGACCATCTCCTTCGAGCCTCCCATCGTGCTTATTAACGGGCAAACCAACACTAACACCAGGCGGCTGGTCTGCGCCATATAGAAAATTCTCACAGAAAGAGATGCACTCTTGTGCCAAATAGCCCTGGACGATGCTTCCATCCGGACGGGACATGTTACGAACGAATCCTTTGATGATCCCATTCATCCTCTCAAACAGCATCATGTTGTGAAGGAATGACGGCCCCAGGTCTATTATGTCATCCACAATATGGACACACAGACACTAGTAGAAAAGGGGTCAATGGTCCAGGCTGGGCCAGCCCATTAGTCACGGTTCAATCCAGAACCGGGACCAATGGGGGCATTGGACCCGGTTCGTGAGCCACGGGGGCCGGCCGGGCCACGTGGGCCATTGGTCCCAGTTCGTCTGGACCTATTGGTCCTGGTTGGTGGGACGAACCGGGACCAATGGGCCTCGCTCCTGGCCCACCACCATTGGTCCCGGTTGGTGGCTTGAACCGGGACCAAAGGCTGCCCGTTAGTCCCGGTTCTTGCCACGAACCGGGACCAATTAGTTGCCTATATATACCCTCGCCCGCGAGCAGAGCACTCCCACTGCTCTGTTTTTCTGGCCGGCGAGGGGAGAGCTTTGTGGTGCTCTAGCTCACCTCCTATGCACACGAGGTGTTCGATGGAATGCCCGAGCCACACTAATTAAGCTTTCTCCTCTCCAAGCTCGACCTTCAAGCTCCATTTTGCTCAATATTTGTCTAGGTTTAGCGGTCCGTCACATCCCGTCCCCGTCTTCACCGCCGTCGATCGCCCGCGCTGATCTTGTCGCCGGCACCACCGTGGTGAACCTCTTATTCTTATCTTCTTTCTGAAAGGAAAAAAATTCTTACTTGTATGTTTATATAGATACTTGTATAATTTTCTTACTTTTATTATTGCATCTTATATAGTGCGATGGTTTTGGTATCCGCCCCCGTCGGCCCTCGTCCTGTCTATGATTCGGATGTGGTATATATATTATATTTTCATAACTATTGGTTCATTTATTGTTTAAGACAATTATGCCGACCAAAGTGACATAGATTTTATTTATCTAGGAGGTTGTTGAATCGGAAATTCCAACCGACCCTATTGTCGAGAGGTTAAATTTAGTTGAAGAAGAAAACAATTTGTTGAAGGACAAAATTAGAAAAATTGAGGAGGAGAAGATGATATTGGAGTTGCATGTTGCGGATGTCGTCGATGATCGCAAGATCAAGATGGATGCAATGCACTTGAAGATTAGAAAGATTAGAAAATATGCCATTCATACCGAGGCTTGGTATCATTATGCCGTTGGATCAGTTGTTACATTGGTTGCGATTATGATCGCATTTGTTTTCGCATTGAAATGTTTTACATAGTTTCAGTGTATGGTTTAATTAATTTAGATGCTCTGCAGTGCTTTATGTTGTTAGATGAGAACTATGTATGTACTTTGGTTTTAATGTGATGATGAACTTCTATTAATTTGGTCACTTAATTATCTATTCATGATGTTCTGTAATGATTTTTGACACACTTAATTATATATAATGCACGCAGATGAATCGGCAATGGATGTACGGTTCAAGACACACCTCCGAGTACATTAAGGGCGTGCATGATTTTCTCGAAGTGGCTGAGGCAAACAAGCAGAATGGTTTTATGTGTTGTCCATGCCCTATATGTGGGAATACGAAGTCTTACTCTGACCGGAAAATCCTCCACACCCACCTGCTTTACAAGGGTTTCATGCCACACTATAATGCTTGGATGAGGCATGGAGAAATAGGGGTTATGATGGAAGACAGTGAAGAAGAAGAGTACGATGACAACTATGTGCCCCCTGAATACGGTGATGCTACCGAACATCAAGAGGAGCCAGACGATGTGCACGATGATGCTGCAACAGGCAAAGCTGCTGAAGATCAAGAGGAACCAGAAGATGTGCCCGATGATGATGATCTCCGCCGAGTCATTGTTGATGCAAGGACGCAATGCGAAAGTCAAAAGGAGAAGCTGAAGTTCGATCGCATGTTAGAGGACCACAAAAAAGGGTTGTACCCCAATTGTGAAGATGGCAACACAAAGCTCGGTACCGTACTGGAATTGCTGAAGTGGAAGGCAGAGAATGCTGGGCCTGACAAAGGATTTGAGAAGCTACTGAAAATATTGAAGAAGAAGCTTCCAAAGGATAACGAATTGCCCGACAGTACATACGCAGCAAAGAAGGAAGTATGCCCTCTAGGATTGGAGGTGCAGAAGATACATGCATGCCCTAATGACTGCATCCTCTACTGCAGTGCGTACAAGGGTCTGAACGCATGCCCGGTATGCGGTGCATTACGGTATAAGATCAGACGAGATGACCCTGGTGATGTTGACGGCGAGCCCCTCAGGAAGAGGGTTCCTGCGAAGGTGATGTGGTATGCTCCTATAATACCACGGTTGAAATGTCTGTTCAGAAACTGAGAGCATGCCAAGTTGATGCTATGGCACAGTGAGGACCGTAAGAAAGACGGGAAGTTGAGAGCACCCGCTGACGGGTCCTAGTGGAGAATAATCGAGAGAAAGTACTGGGATGAGTTTGCAAGTGAGCCAAGGAACGTATGGTTTTCTTTAAGCGCGGATGGCATTAATCCTTTCGAGGAGCAGAGCAGCAATCACAGCACCTGGCCCGTGACTCTATGTATGTATAACCTTCCTCCTTGGATGTGCATGAAGCGGAAGTTCATTATGATGCCAATTCTCATCCAAGGCCCTAAGCAACCCGGCAACGACATTGATGTGTACCTAAGGCCATTAGTTGAAGAACTTTTATAGCTGTGGAATAGAAACGGTGTACGTACGTGGGATGAGCACAAACAGGAGGAATTTAACCTAAAGGCGTTGCTGTTCGTGACCATCAACGATTAGCCCGCTCTCGGTAACCTTTCAGGACAGACAAACAAGGGATACCACGCATGCACGCACTATTTACATGACACCGATAGTATATACCTGGCAAGCTGCAGGAAGAATGTGTACCTGGGCCATCGTCGATTTCTTCCAACCAACCATCAATGTCGAAAGAAAGGCAAGCATTTCAAAGGCGAGGTAGATCACCGGAAGAAGCCCGCCATGCGTACCGGTGATCACGTACTTGCTATGGTCAATTATTTACACGTAATCTTTGGAAAGGGTCCCGGCGGACTAGCTGTTCCGAGTGACGCTGGGGGAAACGCACCCATGTGGAAGAAGAAATCTATATTTTGGGACCTACCCTACTGGAAAGACCTAGAGGTCCGCTCTTCGATTGACTTGATGCACGTGATGAAGAACCTTTGCGTGAACCTGCTAGGCTTCTTGGGCGTGTATGGGAAGACAAAAGATACAGCTGAGGCACAGGAGGACCTGCAACGTTTGCCCGAAAAAGACGACATGCCTCCAAAGCAGTATGAAGGTCCTGCCAGCTATGCTCTTACCAAAGAAGAGAAGGAAATCTTCTTTGAATGCCTGCTTAGTATGAAGGTCCCGACTGGCTTCTCGTCGAATATAAAAGGAATAATAAATATGGCAGAGAAAAAGTTTCAGAACCAAAGTCTCATGACTGCCACGTGATTATGACGCAACTGCTTCCGGTTGCATTGAGGGGGCTTCTACCGGAAAACGTCCGATTAGCCATTGTGAAGCTATGTGCATTCCTCAATGCAATCTCTCAGAAGGTGATTGATCCGGAAATCATACCAAGGCTAAGGAGTGATGTGGTGCAATGTCCTGTCAGTTTCGAGCTGGTGTTCCCACCATCCTTCTTCAATATCATGATGCACGTCCTAGTTCATCTAGTTGACGAGATTGTCATTCTGGGCCCCGTATTTCTACACAATATGTACCCCTTTGAAAGGTTCATGGGAGTCCAAAAGAAATATGTCTGTAACCGCGCTAGGCCAGAAGGAAGCATCTCCATGGGCCATCAAACAGAGGATGTCATCGGATTTTGTGTTGACTTCATTCCTGGCCTCAAGAAAATAGGTCTCCCTAAATCACGGTATGAGGGGAGACTGAATGGAAAAGGCACGCTTGGAAGGGACTCAATAATATGTAGGGACGGATATTCTTGGTCTCAAGCACACTACACAGTTATACAGAACTCTACCTTGGTGATCCCGTATATCGATGAACACAAGAACAGTCTGCGCTCCAAACACCCGGAGCAGTGCGACGACTGGATTACATGTGAACACATCAGGACTTTCAGCAGTTGGTTGGAAGCACGTATCAGAGGTGACAACACTGTTTGTGATGAGCTGTACTTGTTGTCCAGGGGACCATATTTGACTGTATTGATTTGGAAAGGATACGAGATAAGTGGGAATACATTTTACACGATTGACCAAGATCAAAAGTGCACCAACCAAAACAGCGGTGTCTGCTTTGATGCAACAACCGAGAGGGGAAAGGACACATATTATGGTTACATAGTGGACATATGGGAACTTGATTACAGACATGATTTTAAGGTCCCTTTGTTTAAGTGCACATGGGTCAATCTGTCAGGAGGCGGGGTACAGGTAGACCCACAGTATGGAATGACAACAGTGGATCTGAAAAATCTTGGGTACACTAACGAACCGTTCATCCTAGCCAATGATGTGGCACAGGTTATCTATGTGAAGGACATGTCTATCAGACTGGGAAAGAGAAAAGATAAGGAAGCGAATACATCATACGATGAGCCAAAGCGCCACATAGTTCTTTCAGGAAAAAGGGACATCATGGGAGTGGAGGGCAAGACAGACATGTCTGAAGATTATGAAAAGTTTCATGAAATTCCTCCCTTCAAAGTCAAGGCTGACCCCAGCATCCTGATAAACGATGAAGATTATCCATGGTTACGATGCATTAAGCAAATGACACAAGCGAAGAAAAAGCGAAGACTTTCTCCTGCAACTATTATGATGATACCATGCCAACTTTGTAACTGACAAGTATGATACCATTGTCCGTTTTGTACATGCACATGCTATGTGGGTCAATTTATGATACCATGCCAACTTTCAACTTTTTCAGAGTTCATTTGAAATGCTTTAATGTCTTATGGTTCGGCCCTCGTAATAATTAAAAATAGCAACAATAAGTATTTTGTTGTAAGTAGAAACAAAATATAATAAATAAAGCAAGAAAGAAAACAAAAAATAAAAAAAGTGTTTTCAAATTTGAAAACTAATGGGACTAACAGAAAGTTTATAATTTTCCTAAAACTAAAAGCAAAAAGAATTGAAAAATAAAGCAAAAAATAAAAAGAAAATAAATAATGCAGAAAACAAAACAAAAAAACAACAATAAGTATTTTGTTGTAAGTAGAAACAAAATAAAATAAATAAAGCAAGAAAGAAAACAAAAAAACAAAAGAAGTGTTTTCAAATTTGAAAACTAATGACACTAACAGAAACTTTATAATTTTCCTAAAACTAAAAGCAAAAAGAATTAAAAAATAAAGCAAAAAACAAAAGAAAATAAATAATGCAGAAAACAAAACAAAAAAACTGGAAAAAAAATAAAAATAGCAACAATAAGTAAAGCAAACAAAAAAAACAAAAAAAATGCATCCTACTGGGCCACTATGGCCTGAATACGACATGAAACCCTATAATGGGCCAGGATTCAGGCCCGAGTAGGCCCAGAAGGCCCATCGGGCAAAGCAATAGCAAGTAGGCCCGAAAGCCAGCGGTGGAGAGGAGCTCGAGAGGGGTGCGGCAGTGGGGCTTATAAACCACTGCGCTCCCCTCTCAACTAGCGAGGTGGGACTAAACTTTAGCCCCGACGCGGGCAGCACAGGGGCCTTTGGTCCCGGTTGGTGGCACCAACCGGGACTAAAGGGGGGGGGGGCATTGGTCCCGGTTGGTGGCACCAACCGGTACCAAAGGCCGCCGCTTCCCGCCCTTTGGGCTGCCGAAAAAGAGGCCTTTGGTCCTGGTTGGTGGCACCAACCGGGACTAAAGGGTGCATTAGTCCCGGTTGGTTTCACGAACCGGGACCAAAGGCTTTGCTATATAAGCAAACACTTTGCAAAAATTCAGAATCTCATCGCCAGTTGCCCCTGACGATGCCGACCCTCCTCGACGCCGCCAGGCTGCTCCACCTCGCCGTCGCCGCCGCCCCCGCCAAGGCCGTCACCTCCCCGAGCCCGCGCCGTCCTCGTCGCCGGCCACCCCGAGCCCGCGCCGTCCTCGTCGCCGGCCTCCCAGAGCACGCGCCCAGTCCCGCCCCCGGGCGCCGCCCCGAGCCCCTGCCCCATCCCGCCCCCACACGTCGGCGCCCTCACCGTCGCCACCGTCGCCATCGTCATCTAGCCGCCCTCGCTGTGAGCCGCCGCGCCGCACCGGCTCTGTTTTTTTTCATTTTTATCAGTTTAATTTTTTTGTTCAATGTATATGTGTATGTATGTGGCTATATATGCGGCTCTGTTTTTCTCATTTTTATTAGTTTAGTTTTTTTGTTCATATATATATAATGTATATGTGTATGTATGTGGCTGTGTGTATGTAGATGTTCAAAATGTATAAAAAATTGTTCAGAGCATGTTTTTGTTCATATATGTATTTTTTGTTCATATGTGTATTAATGTTTTCATATATGCAAAAGAAAGATTTTTAGAAAAGTTAGGTTTTTTCTGTTCATAGATTTTTTTGGTGATATTAATTATTGTAGAATATGCAAATGTTTGTATATTCATATGAACAATGCATTAGGCAAAACCTTTGTTTTTTTCGAAATTTTCTATTTGAACATTTTTTTAAAACAAGCAATACTAAAAGAATGAGAGGAAAAAGGAAAATAAGAAGAGGAAGAAAGGAGAAGAAGAGGAGAGGAAGAAGAGGAGAAATAAATAAGAAGAGGAAAAAATAAGAAAAAGAAGAGGAGAAGAAGAAAGGAATAGAGGAGAAGAAGAAAAATAGAAATAGAAAAATAGAAATTCTATTTTTCTTCTTCTCCTCTATTCCTTTCTTCTTCTCCTCTTTTTTTCTTCTTTTTTTTCTTCTTCCTTCTTCCTCTTTTCTTCCTTTTCCTTATTTTCCTTTCTCGAGGGAGAAGAAGAAAAATAAGAGTAGAAGAAGAAGAAAGGAATAGAGGAGAAAGAAGAAACTTCAACACGAGTGGGGGTACCGATACCCCCTCCCCGATAACATTATTTTCCCATGTATATGTATGTCGCGTCATTGTTGATATAACCCCCTCGAGATAACTTCGACATGAGGGGCGGTCCATATATATATCCCCTCTCGACCGTGATAACTTATACAACGGCAGCACCCCCTCGGCCCTCTCGCTCGACCAAAACTCTCGAGGACACCCAAACCCTAGAGAGAAAACGATGTTGGTCTCCTACCCCTTCCCGCCGCGCCCCTACCCGACAAATTAACTCTGTCGAGGCCACCCAAATTTACCAAGTTAAAAGAGCGTTGTCATCGAGGCCACCCCAAATCCTTGAAGCATTGTGTCGAGGCGACCCCAAACCCTAGAGAAGCAGCGTCGAGGCCACTAACATGATTCCTTATTGTGATTAGCTAGCTCGTTCTATGTTTGCCACTAATATATATATATATATATATATATATATATATATATATATATATATATATATACATATATATATATATATATATATCCATCTGTACCAAGTTTGAATAATAATTGACATGTTGTAAATATTTGCAGAAACTATGGAGCACTCCCGAGACGAAGAAAAAGAAGCGATGTTGGGGGACATAATCGCACAAGGAAGTGATGAAGTTGCGTCATTCCTCAACAACACCGATGGTGAGGAAGGACTGGGTGAAGAAGAGGGCTATGTTCATGATGGCTTCGGCCCATTAGTGCCGGTAGAAGAAGAGGACTATGTTCATGATGGCTTCGGTGACACAGTGGAGGTACAAGAAGGAGACCGTGCTGACTGCTCCGGTGACCGAACCGAGTCCGGCCAGGTATATATATATTAGTTAAGCCCGTGCTGACTAGTTAATTGATACATCCATTGTTTTGGTATATGTACACATATTAATTACTCTCGTCTTTCTTCCTTATAATTTCTAGCCCTCCGGATCGAGCACAACTTCGGTAAGGAGACGAGGCCCGAAGAAAAAGTGGAACTCGGATGAAAAGTTTGAGATCATAGAAATCGCACCCGACGGCGAACCGATTGAACCCATCCGGACAAGGAAGGCATTTTCTGCTTAGTGCGGGGTTCTTGTTAGGGACAAGATCCCGATGAGCATCCATCAATGGTATAAGCCTAAGGAGGAAGACCCTGAGGTGTCTTATGTCAATGATATGCAGAAAGAAGATCTTTGGACTCAGCTGAAGGCAAATTTCACCCTACCGCCAGAGGAGGATCCGAAGAAGCCAGTTAAAGAGCAATTAATCAAGTCTTGTGCTCTTAAGAAGATGGCAACCCTAATGAGGAGGTGGAGGAAAGAGCTGAACCAGTTTGTCGAGAAAGAAAAGACACCAGAATTCATCGGCAAATATGAGAAGATCAAAGATCACTGGCCCGCCTTTGTGGCCTACAAGACATCGGAAAAGAGTAAGAAGATGTCGGCGACAAACAAGCAAAATGTTGCGAAGAAGAAGCTTCACCATCGCACGGGGTCAGGTGGCTACCTCAAAGCCCAGCCTAAGTGGTCCAAGGCTGAGCATGATCTGCTTGAAAAAGGGATCGAACCAGAGACAATGTACTGGCCAGACCGTTGCCGGACTTGGTTCTTCGGGGCTGGCGGAACCTTGGACCCTGTAACAGGGAAGTGCCAATGGACGTATGAGCAACTGCAAATACCAGTCAAGAACCTTAGACACTATATCGATGCAGTGCAGCAAGGGACGTTCCTTCCAAACAGGGAGAAGGACGAGCTCACAATGGCCCTTGGGAATCCTGAGCACCCTGGACGGACACGAGGCATGCCAGGCTCCATTCCGTGGAAGGTTGGTTTTCCGGATGCAGGGGGTTACAAAACCCACGAGAGGAGGAAGAAACTGGAGCAGGACCAACTGCAAGCGCTGCACGAAAGGGTAATGGGCCTAGAGGAACGAGAAGAGGAACGAGAAGCAGCAGATCGCAGAAACGACCTGCCGAAGCTTCCCCCGAAGCTACCCCGCCATCTCAGCAGAGAAGCAGCGTGGCTTCCACCGAGCTGTTTCAGCCGGGGCATGTCTTGACGGCTCCTGCCAGCTATCTCGTGGATGATATCATGAAGCCTCAAAATTGCCACATTATGGTGCGATGGATGAATTTGAAGGTCAAGGCGGCTGTTAGCCAAGTTTATCCTAGTGGACCCGGCACAACTTATCACTGCCAGCCGATTCCAGAAGGATATGCTAAGGTGATGGTGGATGAAGTAACGGAGGGATTTGAGGACCTCGTGCTTGACCACCCTACAGGTGAAGGGGAGACTAGGCTGGGTTCTGCTCTGAAGACTCCATGCTATGGCGGAAGGAGCTCATCAACCTTCCGAACTGGACGCCTCCGCCTCCTCCTCCTCCTCCAGAGAGTTAGGGCACTCCGCCTCCTCCACCGCCTCCTCCTCCGGCGAGTGACAATCAGGGCACGCGTGGCGGCACTCCGCCTCCTTCTCCGACGCGTGGCGGCACTCCGCCTCCTTCTCCGCCTGCGCCGGCGCTCCCAAGCAGCCAGCAGCCTCCTCCTTCTTCGCCTCGCCAGCAAGGGCGGAAGAGACCCGCCGCCGCCCCAGCTCCTCCGGCGCGTCGTAGTCCTTCTCCTCCGCCTCGTAAGCAAGCACGAAAGAAGACAGACGCCGCAGCCGCTCTGTCTGCTCCGGCGTCTAGCAGCACAAGAAGAGGAGAGAGGCAATACAGATACGGTCCACCTCTAAAGCCTCTAGAGAAGTTACCATACGAGAGGACCGAGGAGGAAAACAATACGATCGTGCATACCCACGTGAAGGAGTTCTTTGAAGGGGTGAAAGCAAAGAGACATCCACCTCCGGAGGAGAAGGTAGATCCGGTGAAAGCAAAGCGCACTCTTGATGCCCTGAGGAAACTGGAAAAGTCTCCACCGAGAACCAACTATGAGCGCATTACTGAACAGACATATCTCCAAGTGGAGCGGTCGGGAAGTACTGTCAGACATCAAAGGGCAAAAAAATGAGCAGCTGCGAAAAAAATTGACCAGCTCGGCGAACAAGCAAATCAATTGTGCCCCCCGCTCAATGTGTCTAGCGGCAACATCGTCGCTAATGTTCCGGGGATGGTGGCCGGTTATGGCAATCTACAAGATTACCTGCTAGACAATGCACTTCCTGATTTCATGGAGGTGGAAGAACACAAATACGAGTACGGGAAGCCTCTCGTCAAAGATGAAAAATCTCTAACAACGATGATGCGAAGATTCCATACTTGGTACATGAAAACCTGCAGAGAGTCTGGGGGGACGAATACTTTGTATCTGAGAATTAAAGGGGGGCACGACCTTGTTGGAAATGATGTGTTGCCTGTTCCATTTGAGGAGTTCTTCGAGTTCTTCAATCAAAAGGCCCTCGATAAATTAACGGTCTTTTGCTACTGCCTGTAAGTACTATTTCTGTCATTAAGTCTCTATATATAGCTCGACTCTTTCATTGCATGTATTTATAATTAATTATCCTCAATATATTATGCAGATTGAAGATCATCGAGTGCAAAAAAATGAAATTTAGGATATTGGGTTCATTAACACAAATATCATAGATGTATTTCTGGTTGAAAAGCACGTCAAAGGGGCCGAGGACAACTTGCTACAATCGTTGATCAAAAATCAAAACAAAGATACCATACTCTTTCCTTACAACGGCAAGTGAGTGTTACTGTTGTTTGCATATTATGTTTCCCTTATTACTCGAGCAAGGTTATAGTAATGTAATTGACGAGTTATGCATGCGTGCGCAGGTACCACTATATTCTTCTGGAGATTAAGCTTGAGCGTGGACTAGTAACCGTCTTAGACTCGAGACGGAAAGATCCCGAAACCTATGCGGACATGACTGAAATGCTCAGCAAGTAAGTTCAATCGATCATTATCGCACCATATCGGCAAGTTTTTGTTCATTTCCTGATATCTCAAGTAATAATAATTATTTTCTTTGTCTTGCAGGGTTTGAAAACAGTTCACCGCACAAGCTCCGGGACTACCGAAGGAGCTGCGATATACATACCTGAAAGTAAGTACTACTGGCAAGCTAGTTGTGCGCATCTCCCATTGATTCTATATCTATTCTTTCATCAATGCCATTTATAATGCTTCATTATCAGTTTGATTGACCTCTATTTCTCGTAAAGTGCTTGTGGCAGGAACAAGGGAATGATTTCTGTGGATACTACGTGTGCGAGTTCATCCACAACGCGACTTTGAAAAACAAGCGGGGCTACTCTCAAAGACAATATGAAGTGTGTAAGAAATAATATTCACAATTTCATTTTATTACACCATCATTTCTGTTGAGTTTCATTCATATATATGTATTAATTAACCCCCTTCTTCAAATTAGACGTGGCAGATGCGGAATGAACTCCTAGAACCAAATCGCATGAAAGCAATTCAAGAGGAATTGGCGGGATTCTTTCTTGACCACGTCATCTATAAAGCCGGAGAATACCATGTGGAAGATGATTTCAAATACTAGGGAACTGTAATTGAGAGATCTTATATATTGTACATGTATGTAGCCAGTAGCGTCGGATGTACATGATACGAAAACTTGTTGTTCGACCAATCTCTCGGAGAAGGAGAGGTCGATCGATCATTTCTCTCGGTATGCATGACGAACTTCTGTACTCAATGGTTCCCTTCATTTTCTTACTAGCTAGCGTCTCGAGGGCTATATGTATATAGTACGTAGCGTCGACCAAGCACGGACATAAGAGAGGACACTTCTCTCTATTAATTAGCTAGCTAACACAATATATGAAACACCTAAATTAACCCCCAAAACCCCCAACCCCCCCCCCCCCCTTCAAAAAAAACAAAAACCCCAGTCATGGAATGCTGACGCGTGGATGCCTTTTATGTCCCGGTTGGTGCCACCAACCGGGACCAAAGGCCCCCCTGCCTGGGTTCAGCGCACCGGCCACGTGGAGGACCATCTGTCCCGATTCGTTTTAGAACTGGGACTAAAGGAGGGAGGTATTAGTAACGACCCATTAGTCCCGGTTCATGAACCGGGACTAAAGGCCCTTACGAACTGGGACTAATATGTGTTTTTCTACTAGTGAGATGCACCATCATGTCGAAGAACGCGGGCGGGAATTACATCTCAAGCTCATTCAATATCACAACGATCTCTTCCTGTAGCCTTTGGAGCTGCTTCACACTGATCGACTTTCGAGAGATGACGTCGAAAAAGTTGCAGAGACCAATAAGCGTGTCACGGACATGCTTGTCCATTATCCCTCTAAGGGCAACAGGTAGTATCTGCGCCATCATCACATGACAGTCATGAGACTTCATCCCGCTGAACCTTTTCTTGTCCGTGTTTAGATATCTGCTTATCTTGCCACAGTAACCGGAACTAACTTTGACTCCGGTAAGGCACTTAAAGAATTGATTGATCTCAGCCTGACTTAAGGTGAAGCAAGAAGGGGCGGCATGTGCCTCTGTCTCCGTCTCTGTCTCGTCTGACATTTTACGGGGCGGCATGTGCAGATCTTCCCTGATTTTCAAATCTTGCAAGTCTTTTCTTGCCTTAGGCCCATCCTTGGTCTTATCCGGCATGTTCATCAGTGTTGCGAGCAAGCTCTCAAGGACATTCTTACAGATATGCATTTGATCAAGGCAATGAGGTGTATCGAGTTTGTGCCAGTACTCCAAGTCCCAGAACACAGACCTCGTCTTCCATACCTTCAGCAGCGGCTCTGGCGCCTTTCTCATCATCTTTCCCGGCGCGGGGCAGTCCTTCCAGTTTTTCAACAGCTCATCGATTTCGGCACCGCTCCGCTTACGTGGAGGTCCTCGATGCTCAGCATGACCATTGAATAGATATCCACGGTTTCTCCACGGGTCGTCCTATTCAAGCCATCTTCGATGCCCCATGTACACGATTTTCCCAGACCCGCCATCTTTCCTTGACGTTAGCTGCTGAGACGTCGTATCATCCATGCACCGCGTGCATCCGCAATATCCATGGCACACCTGGCCTTCCACATATCCATAACCGAGATAGTCCAGCACTGTCGTGATCAGCGCGACTCTCATGTTGAAATACTCACCTTTGCTGGTGTCCCATGTCTTGGCCGGTGTTTTCCATAACGTGTCTAACTCCTCTTGAAGTAGCCCCAGATACAAATTAATATTATTTCCTGGTTGTTTCGGCCCTTGAATAAGCATGCTCATGTGAAGTTACTTCGATTTCATGCACAACCGGGGGGAGGTTGTACATCCATACAAACACGGGCCTTGTGCTATGGTTGGTGTTCTGGTTGCCAAACGGATTCATGCCATCGGTACACGCGCCGAGCACGATGTTCCTTGCATCACATTCAAAATACCGATAGAAGTTGTTCAACGCTCTCCACTGGCTTCCATCCTTCACGTGTCTCAGCTTTGGATCATCTCCATCGTCGGGCTTCTTCCTCTCCGCGTGCCAGCGCATTAGCTTAGCTTCCTTGGGATCTACAAAATACCTCTGGAGACAAGGAGTGATCGGTAAGTACCATACAACTTTCTGGGGACATTTCTTCCCGACCTTCTTGTATCGAGAAGCATTGCACACCGGACAGCTTGTTTTTTCCGCATGCTCCTTCCGATAAATTATGCAGTCGTTGATGCATGCATGGTATCTAACGTGTGGCAGATCAAGAGGGCACACGATCTTCTTGGCCTCATCAACACTAGTAGGACATAGATTACCCGCGGGAAGAACATCCTTTAGGTACTTGAGATGCTCATCGAGGCTAGTGTCGGTCCATTTGTTTTTACCTTCGCCTTCAAGAGTTGGAGCGTGAAACTCAAGAGGGTCACCTCAGGATTGCAACCATCATACAATGGAGTGTTCGAGTCTACCACCAGTTGCTCCAGCTTAGCCTCCTCTCTAGAAGCAGCTCTCTCAGTACTCGTCTCCTTGCGAACCAATGCTTGAACATGAGGGTCCCGCACAATTGAACTTTGTACCGACGAACTCTTCTGCGTGGAGTCCATGTCGTTCTCTCCACCGCCATGTCCGCCCCCTTCTCCTCCGCCGTGTCCGGCCCCTTCTCCGCCGCCATGTCCGGCCTCTTCCCCGCTGCCATTATCTATCATCTCTTCGTCTTGCCCCGTGTCATCATTGCCTGCCCCATCGGCATCCTCAACATCGTCATCCTCATCTTCAATTATCCACCGAGTATAGCCATCCATGAAACCAGTCATGAGCAGGTGCGCTTCGACACGACCATCGTCATGGAGGTCGAGCCAAACTATTCCTTTGCATTTTCGACACGGACATAAAACCTCTGTCCGGTTATTTTCTTTCATGTCCTGCACCGCCGACCGCAACCACCTGTCCACCATCGTTCCACTGACCATCTTCAACTCTGCACGGTAATAATAAACAAATTGATTATAAAAATGCATGCATGCATCAAAGTCATAAAAATTTTTGGCATGACCTTCCCTAAAAATAGGACATATATGGATCTAGAGTTTGCCCGGAATTCGCCAAAGCGGAAATAAATCGACATTTCGGCAAAACATAGGCAACTCAAAAGCACAATTTGGCGTCAACTCATGCCACACACACAATTTCCACAAACATATCACACACACATAAACATATTTCCATTTTGCAAAAGCATGAAATTTTCATCACCTCTATCTCGAACGAGATCAAGCACACGGTGGAGATAATGTTGTAGGGAGATCAAAAGTGCACAAAGCTCTTCTTGACAAAGATAGATCTAGTTAGGGGGAAAATAGGTCACTTAACTAAATCCTACATCTACCTAGCTACCTAATTTGGGAGGAGACAACTTCAACTAGTGGAGGGGGAAGGAAAAAGAGAAAGGAGATGCATTAATGGAGGTGGTGTAGTTAGGTAGGAGTAATGAAGAGAGAGAAAGGTGGATAGAAGAGAGAGAGTAATGGGGGAGAAGTATTTAGGAAGAAGAAGAGTGAGAGTGGGAGCATGTGGGGGGTAGGGGGAAGGGAAGAGAGGAGGGGGAGGGGGAGGTAGGGGGGAGGGAAAGAGAGGAGGGGGAGGGGAGGTACGGGTGGGGAAAGGTGGTGGGTTGGTGCAGGTTAGCAGTAGCGCGGGATCCAAAATGCGCTGCTGCTAAGGAATTAGCAGCAGCGTGCTTTGTGATACGGCGCTACTACTAACTGGGACAAAAAAGTGTGGCAATTTGAAATTTAGCAGCAGCGATCTCAGAAAAAGCGTGCTACTACTACATCCTTAGCAGTAGCACGGTTTGCGCGACCGTGCTACTGCTAAATAGAGTTAGGTGAACACCGCTGGTCGATATTTGTAGCAGCACGTTTTACGCCGAGCGCGCTACTACTAAAAACATATCAGCAGCGAGTTTCTCGCACACGCGCTACTACTAGTTAGCAGCAGCGCTCCTTTTTGAGCCGCGCTGCTGCTAAGATTCTGTGTATAGGTTTTTCCCTAGTAGTGGGATTAAGGCAAAGAATGGAGCAATTCTTACAGCTGGCGGTTTATTGGAAATGTATAAAGGACCGAGCCATGTCTTGCTGCACTCAGATACCGGTTCATCCAGTATCTTCTTGACAGATTCAGTAATTTCCTCATCAGTTAGTTGAATATTGATATGCTGTTGAGGATCTTCGAGCTCTCCTGTGCACTTGCACATTAAACCGGGGTGATGGTTTTAAGGGCAAGATACTCCAAGAGACCCAGTAGCGGACAAAGTCAATGCCAGTTAAACCGTTTGCCATAATGGCTTGGAGCTTTGCAAGGTGTGGTGCGTTCTTGGATCGTTCTTTCGCAGTAAGTCGTTGGGGAACTGGGTGCTTATTGGTAAGCCGGTGAGCCCGATAACCCGGCAAAGGATTCTCGTCATTTGGAGCTGTGTTTCGGCAATAAAACCAAGTCTGATTCCAATCTTTAGGGTGGCTATGATGCTTGGTGTGAGGGAAATTGACATCTTTCCTCTTCTAGATTGAAACACCGCCAAGTTCAGTGTTGGACCCGTCCGTAAACTCAGTACGGCGGTTTAAGTAAAAGAAGTCCCGTAATAGCTCAACAGTGGGTTCTTCTTGTAGATAAGCCTCGCAAAATAATTGAAAATTTCAAATATTGGACACAGAGTTCGGTCCAATATCTTGAGGACGAATCTGGAAGCTAGCAAGCACGTAACGGAAGAATTCTGATCAGGGAGGGCTAAACCCTCGACTTAGATGATCAGCAAACACAATAACTTCTCCATCCGTGGGCTCAGGGGGATTTTCTGGACCGGTGACCCGCCAGTGGATGGTCTCTTTACTTGCTAAAGCGCCAGTTACAACACAGCCGGCCAGTTTTTCTTCCATAACCCGGGAAGGGACCCAATTGCAAGCATACAACTCTTTGGCCATTTCGACGAAAAGCTGGAAAAGAGGATAAATGCCGGTTTAAGATTGATGACTAACACGTATAAACCGGTGCAAGGACGGAGGGAGAAGACATTGAAACGTACGTACATGTTAAACCGGATTCTGACATTAAAGGCAAATCGGCGGTTTATGAGAGGGTTAATGGTACCTGGCGGGTAACCATTTTCTAAAGGTTAAACCGCCCATACTAGTGTGGAAAGTACAGATCTGAAGTGATGGAAAACAAGTTTCACATATTGATATGATAATTTCAGATCTGCAGCGTGTCAGAAAATCAAAATATATTCAGACCTAAGATACAGCTGCTTAAGCAGTTCATCAGATCCAAGTTGGGATTTTTCTATATAAAGAGGATGCGCTAATCAAGGAAAAGGGGATTATAAACTACGACTACACAGGAAAAATATCAGATTGAACTCGCCATTTACGCTATGGAGAAGAACAGGGAAGAACAGCACTGAGCTTCCATGAACTCGCAGAAAACCCTAACGAGATCTATGGGAGCAAAGAAGGATTTGATGAAGTCATGTACCTAGGGTAGGGTCATAGACCTGATCTAAGTACCCTTCCCAAGGACACCCTCAGAAGAAGCTGCATTCAGTCGACCAAGAGGGACTTCACTCGACGTACTCAAAGGACTCGACCATGAACACTCACTCGACCACCAGGAGATCAAGAGCCACTCTGCATCCAAACGGTCTGTAATTAAGTAGTCTTTATAGCATTTAGGACACTTTATGTAAGGCGTTACCAGTAACGTCTAGACTTAATGTACTTTAAACCCTGCATTACTGAGGGCCGGAGGGGTCTGGCAGACACTATATAAGCCACCCCCCCTCCTTAGTGTAAGGGGTTCGCACCCTTGTAATCCATACACACATAATTCACTCGACCGCCTCAGGGCTCCGAGACGTAGGGCTGTTACTTCCTCCGAGAAGGGCCTGAACTCATACATCTCCCGTGTTTACAACTGCTCCATAGCTAGGATCTTGCCTCTCCATACCTACCCCCCATTCTACTGTCAGACTTAGAACCACGACAGTTGGCGCCCACCGTGGGGCAGGTGTCTTAGCGATTTTTGGAGAAGTTGCAATTGTTCCAATCGCTTCCATCATGGTTTCAGGTGGAGTTTTGGTCGAGGGCCGCGAGATCCGTCTCGGCGCGCTCACCTTCATCGCCGACGACTCCGCTTGGCTCCAGGAGGCTCCACTCGACGTCGATGCGCTCCCCGTCCGCGGTGCGACGCATTTTCGCGCATGTGTCCGTGGCGTTCTGCTGCGGCAACCGTCGACTCCATATCGGTCGACTCCCTTATCGTTCACCCTCCCTGTCTCCCGCCAGCGCAAGCGCTCTGGTCGGTCGAGGCTCCAGCGGTGGGTGAGGCATCCGGTGGCTCGCCAGATGGCCACCACCCAAGTTGCGGCAATCGAGACCGACGAGTCCCTCTATGACCTGTTCGATCTGTCGACTGGCTCCGTAGAGACTGCATCCGAGTGCGATAGCAGTGATCCGGCGGCAGAAGTTTTGATGGTCAACGGGCCTCGTAGCCCTCCCGGCTTCCCCCGCGGCGACGCGGTGGACGGTGGAGGCGACCCCGCTCAAGTCCATGAGGAGTACCAACCCGAGCCACTTAATTCTCTACAAAGGGAAGAACTTCGCCGCAGGAACATGGATGCCCTGCATACTCCCATCGCAGGAGAAACCCCCGAGGCTCGTGCCTTGGAGGAGGCGCGTTTGGCCAACTTGGTTGAACGCGCTCGTCTGGAGAACCTCCAGCAAGCACTCGACGAGCACGCGCGGCAACGAGTGTCCGACTCCAGTCGACGTCAACTCTTCCCGCCGACTCAGGTATATCGAACTCCAATTTAGAATTTAGCAGCTGCAACCCGTATAGCAGAGTCAATTCAGCCCTCTTGGTCGGAGGCTGGCAGAGGCTTGATGCAGATTAGGGATTTGCTCCGGGCAGTAGGAGATCAGAATTCAGCCGTGTCATAGTCGCGCAACAGAATTCACAGTCGATCCGTCGCTGCGAATACGGTTTAGTCGGCTCACAGCCCCAGATCGCCTCCACGGCGCGAAGGGCGCGAGAATTGACGGGACCAATATGGTGACTGATACGATCGTGATGATAGGCGTCGAGTGCCCACACCTCCCCCGAGGGATGGGTCTTACGCTCATCGGCAGCAAGATGACAGGCGTCAACTCAGTGTGGGGCGAAGAGCTCCGGTCGACCCCCGGGAACCAGGCTTTGACGCACGATCCATCATCGTGCAAGGCTTGGTCGATCGGAACAGCGCTCATCGAGGTGGCCATGACAGAGATGCGCCCACTGGCAGCCGAGTGCATGTTTCTGGTCCGGAATGTTTCAGCAGGGCTATCAGAGCCGCGGTGATTCCCCCCAACTTCAGGTTGGCGACTGGAGTCAGCAAGTTCATCGGTGAGTCTAAGCCTGAAACTTGGCTTGAGGACTACCGAGTGGCTGTACAGATCGGCGGCGGGAATGACGAGGTGGCTATGAAGCACTTACCACTCATGTTGGAAGGTCCGGCCAGAGCATGGTTGAATCAGCTAACTCCAAGCGGCATTTACACTTGGGAAGATCTTTCCCGAGTGTTCGTCAGAACGTTCGAGGGGACTTGCAAGCAACCAGCTGGATTCACAGAGCTGCAAGTTTGCGTGCAGAAGTCGAATGAGACCTTGAGAGAGTATATTCAGAGATGGATCACTTTGCATCATACCGTGGAGAACGTGTCTGATCATCAGGCAGTCTGCGCCTTCAAGGATGGTGTTAAGAACAGAGAATTAAGATTGAAGTTTGGTCGGACCAAAGATATGACCCTGAGTCGGATGATGGAAATTGCTACCAAGTACGCCAACAGCGAAGAGGAGGACCGACTCCGGAGCGGCAAGTACAAGCCGAGTCAGTCGGAGAAAGGAAACTCCAGTCGGAAGCAGAAACGGAAAGCCGAACCAGCGGCTCCTGGAGAGGCTCTGGCCGTGACTCAGAGAAAGTTCAAAGGAAGACCCAAAGGATCCTGGAACCCCAAGAAGTGAAGGATAAAGAAGGAAATGACGTGATGGATCTGCCGTGTCACATCCACACGAAGAAAGACGAAGAGGGTAATTTCATTTACCCGAAGCATACCACTCGGCAGTGCGGACTCCTGATCCAGCAGTTCCAAGGTAAACAGTCCAAGGACAAGGAAAAGGAGTCGGACAAAGCCGAAGACAAGGAGGACAGTGAGGGAGGATATCCTCATGTTAACTCCACCCTGATGATCTTTGCGGATGTGGAAAGCAAGAGCCGACTGAAGGTTATCAACCGTGAAGTGAAGATGGTCGCCCCGGCGACGCCCAGTTATCTGAGATGGTCCCAAACTCCCATTACCTTCGACCAGTCTGATCACCCGACTCATATAGCCACCCCTGGGAGGCAAGCTTTGGTGGTCGACCCGGTCGTCGAAGGCACTCGACTGACGAAGGTGCTAATGGATGGTGGTAGTGGATTGAATTTATTGTATGCGGACACGCTGAAAGGAATGGGCATTCCGATGTCCCGACTGAGCACCAGCAACATGAGTTTTCATGGAGTTATACCTGGAAAGAAGGCTGAGTCACTCGGTCAGATAGCTCTAGACATGGTGTTCGGTGACTCGAAGCATTTCCGCAAAGAGAAGCTGACGTTTGAAGTTGTAGACTTTCAGAGAGCTTACCACGCTATTTTGGGGAGACCAGCTTACGCACGGTTCATGGCTCGACCATGTTACGTGTACCTCAAGCTGAAGATGCCCGGCCCCAAGGGCATGATCACTGTCACTGGTGACCGGAAAAAGTAGAAGAGTGTTTCCAGAAAGGCTCGAAAATTGCCGATTCCCAGGTGACAACGGTCGAGTTCGAAGGATACAAGAAAAATGCAGATCCGAGTGATTTGTTGCGGGCAAAGAAGCCTGCTACAAAGTCAGCATTTCAGTCGTCCGGTGAGACAAAGCCCGTTCACATTCACCCGACCGACTCTAATGCAGCTCCGACCCATATTTCCACAACACTTGACCCTAAATAGGAAGAAGCGCTCATCCAGTTCCTCCGTGAGAACTGGGACATCTTTGCATGGAAGCCTGCTGACATGCCGGTGTTCCCAGGGGACTGGCTGAGCATCGCCTTAGAGTCGACGCAACCGCAAAACCGGTCAAAGAACATCTTCGACGGTCCGCCATCCAGAAGAGAAAAGCAATTGGTGAGGAAGTGGCTCGAATATTGGCGGCAGGATTTATCCGAGAGATATACCACTCCGAGTGGCTTGCCAATGTCGTCATGGTTCCCAAGAAGGACAAATCACTCCGCATGTGCATCGGTTTCAAACACATCAAGCGGGCCTGCCCGAAAGATCATTTTCCTCTCCCTTGCATCGAATAAATTGTTGACTCGACTGCGGAATGCGAGAGATTGTCTTTTCTAAACAGCTTTCATCACTCCATTCGGGTGCTTATGCTATATTACTATGCCATCCGGCCTCAAGAATGCCGGAGCCACGTTCATGCGAATGATTCAGAAGTGTTTGCTCACTCAAATCAGTCGGAATGTAGAAGCGTACATGGACGATATCGTGGTCAAGTCGCGAAAGGGTTCCGACCTGTTGACTAACCTCGCTGAAACATTTGCCAACCTCAGGAGGTATGATATCAAGCTCAATCCGTCAAAGTGCACATTCGGAGTTCCTGGTGGCAAATTACTCGGTTTTCTCGTTTCCGAACGAGGAATCAACGCTAACCCAGAAAAAATCGGCACTATACTCCGAATGAAACGCCCCGTGCAGGTGCACGATGTCCAGAAGCTTACTAGATGCTTGGCCGCATTAAGTCGATTCATCTCACGACTCGGGGAAAAGGCATTGCCTCTTTACCGACTGATGAAGAAGGCAGACAAGTTCGAGTGGACTCCAGAAGCTGATGCAGCATTTGCCGAGCTAAAAGCTCTTCTCTCCACCCAGCCGGTGCTTGCTGCTCCAATCAGCAAAGAGCCTCTGTTGCTTTATATTGCAGCCACAGGACAAGTCGTCAGTACAGTGCTTACGGTCGAGCGGGAAGAAGAAGGGAAAGCCTTCAAAGTTTAGCGCCCAGTGTACTATCTGTCTGAAGTTTTGACTCCATCAAAGCAAAGATATCCTCATTATCACAAGCTTGTGTATGGGATCTACATGACCACGAAGAAGGTTGCTCATTATTTCTCTGATCATTCCATTACAGTCGTCAGCGACGCCCCACTTTCAGAGATTCTGCACAACAGAGATGCAACTGGTCGAGTGGCGAAATGGGCGATTGAACTCCTTCCCCTTGATATCAAGTTTGAGGCAAAGAAAGCCATTAAGTCCCAAGCAATAATAGATTTCCTTGCCGAGTGGATTGAACAACAGCAACCGACTCAAGTTCACTCGGAGCATTGGACCATGTTCTTTGATGGCTCTAAGATGTTGAATGGTTCCGGTGCTGGGGTTGTCCTGGTTTCCCCCAGAGGAGATAAGCTCAGATATGTGCTCCAGATTGACTTCGATTCCTCTAACAATGAGGCAGAATACGAGGCCCTTTTGTATGGGTTGCGCATGTCCATTTCACTCGGCGTCTGACGCCTTATGGTCTATGGCGACTCAGATTTGGTGGTCAACCAGGTGATGAAGGAGTGGGACGTTAGAAGCCCAGCCATGACTGGATACTGCAATGCAGTGAGGAAGCTGGAAAAGAAGTTTGAGGGGTTAGAGCTCCATCATATACCCCGACTGAAAAATCAAGCGGCTGATGATTTGGCAAAGATAGGTTCCAAGAGAGAAGCCATTCCCAGTGGTGTGTTCTTGGAGCATATCCATACTTCGTCAGTCAAAGAAGATCCTTTCACCGAAGAAGCTCCACAGCCCAAGAGTGCCACAGATCCGACTGAGGTTGAGGTCCCAGTAGTGGTCGACTTGGTCATGGAAGTTTTAGTGATCACTCCCGACTGGACGGTTCCATAAATCACGTACATCTTGAGGAAAGAGCTCCCGGAGGGCGAGGAAGAGGCTCGACAGATCGTCTGCCGATCCAAAGCCTTTACTGTGATCAAAGGGCAGTTATATAGAGAGAGCGTGACCGGAGTTGGTCAGAAGTGCATAACGCCAGAAGAAGGTCGGATAATCCTTAATGATATCCACTCGGGGACCTGTGGCCATCATGCGTCCTCTCGTACCATCGTGGCCAAAGCATACCGAGCCGGGTTTTATTGGCCAAGAGAGAATGAAATGGCAAAGGAAATAGTCGACAAGTGCGAGGGATGCCAATTTTACTCCAACATGTCACACAAGCCTGCATCAGCTCTGAAGACCATTCCACTCGTCTGGCCCTTCGCAGTATGGGGTTTGGATATGGTTGGTCCCTTGAGAACAGGACGAAGCGGTTTCACACACGTACTGGTAGCAGTCGACAAGTTCACCAAGTGGATTGAGGCTAAACCCATCAAGAGCCTTGACGCTGGTACTACTGTCAGCATCATCAGAGAACTGATTTTCAGATATGGAGTCCCACACAGCATCATCACTGACGATGGATCTAACTTCGATTCGGAAGAATTCAAGGCGTTCTCCGCATCTCAGGGCACCCGAATCGACTATGCATCAGTCGCCCATCCCCAGTCGAATGGACAAGCGGAGCGAGCCAATGGCTTGATCCTCAAAGGGTTGAAACCTCGACTGATGCGTGACCTCAAGCATGTGGCTGGGGCATGGGTCGACGAACTTCCCTCGGTGCTGTGGGGTCTAAGGACCACGCCTAATCGGTCGACCGGAAGAACTCCATTCTTCTTGGTCTATGGAGCTGAAGCGGTGTTACCGAGTGATCTACTCCACAATGCTCCTCGAGTCGAGCTCTACACCGAGGCTGAAGCAGAACAAGCGAGCAGGATGTAGTCGACCTCCTAGAAGAAGAAAGGGAGATGGCTCTGATCCGATCGACCATCTACCAACAAGACTTGCGTCGCTTCCACGCTAGAAACGTGAAGAGTCGAGCCTTCCAGGAAGGAGATTTGGTTCTCCAAGTGGATCAGCAGAAACCACACAAGCTTGCTCCTTCTTGGGAAGGACCCTTCATCGTTACCAAGGTTCTCCACAACGGAGCGTACCGTCTCTACAACATCGAGCACAAAATTGACGAGCCCCGAGCTTGGAACGCGGAGCTACTCCGCCCATTTTACACTTAAGTTTTCACTTGGATGAATTGTAATAAAAAGTACTTCTGTAGTTCATGTTTTGCAAGATAATAGTGTCATAATTTCCCCAATGATTTTTGTCACTTCTATTTGTTCAGTAAAATTTCCCCTTAGTGGGTGGCTTAGCTGCGAATCCGTTTCGCCTAAGTTTGTAAAAAAATCCTTACCGAGTGGCGAGCCAGCCTCCCACTTGGGGGCTTAGCTGCGGATCCGTTTCGCCTAAGTTTCAATAAAATCCTACCAAGTGGTGAGCCAGCCTCCCACTCGAGGGCTTAGCTGCAGTCCAAGTACTCACCTAAGTTTCAATAAAATCCTACCGAGTGGTGAGCCAGCCTCCCACTCGGGGGCTTAGCTGCAGTCCAAGTACTCGCCTAAGTTTCAATAAAATCCTACCGAGTGGTGAGCCAGCCTTCCACTCGGAGGCTTAGCTGCAGTCTAAGTACTCGCCTAAGTTCAAATTCAACGTGCGGTCGCAAGGAGGACGAGGTGCAGGTCGACTGCGATCCTCTCCTCTGAGCTACGCCACAAGTACAACGTGCGGTCGCAAGGAGAACAAAGTGCAGGTCGACTGTGACCCTCTGCTTTGAGCTACGCCACAAGTACAACGTGCGGTCGCAAGGAAGACGAGGTGTAGGTCGACTGCGACCCTCTCCTCCGAGCTACGCCACAAGTACGACGTGAAAATCCTACCGAGTGGAGAGCAGACCTCCCACTCGGGGGCTTAGCTGCAGCCCAGTGCTCGCCTAAGTTTTGAAAATCCTACCGAGTGGAGAGCAGACCTCCCACTCGGAGGCTTAGCTGCAACCCAGTGCTCGCCTAAGTTTTGAAATCCTACCGAGTGGAGAGCAGACCTCCCACTCGGAGGCTTAGCTACAACCCAGTGCTCGCCTAAGTTTTGAAATCCTACCGAATGGAGAGCAGACCTCCCACTCAGAGGCTTAGCCACAACCTAGTGCTTGCCTAAGTTTTGAAATCCTACCGAGTGGAGAGCAGACCTCCCACTCGGGGGCTTAGCTGCAGCCCAGTGCTCGCCTAAGTTTTGAAATCCTACCGACTGGAGAGCAGCCCTCCCACTCGGAGGCTTAGCTGCAGCCCATTGCTCGCCTAAGTTTTGAAATCCTACCGAGTGGAGAGCAGACCTCCCACTCGGAGGCTTAGCTGTAGCCCAGTGCTCGCCTAAGTTTTGAAATCCTACCGAGTGGAGAGCACGCCTCCCACTCGGAGGCTTAGCTGCAGCCCAGTGCCTGGCTAAGTGAATTGGAGAACAGGTCGATTGCAATAAGCGTCTCGCTTTAACTTTCAGAAGACATCTCAAACCAAATGCAAGCATATTCAAACGTCAAATCCAAGTTCGGATAGATACCTAACGGAACCAAAAGTGCTCAGGCGCTAGGCCTGTTAGGGTTTATCGGTTTCAAAATCACTCGGCATACCGAGGCAAATTTAAAGTGTCAAGCTCAAGAAGTTTTTTACCCCTCCTGTGGAGGGCTGGAAGGTGCAACAAGCTCATCAAGATCGATTCCATCCGCGATCCGAGTGGCAGCGGCGATGAAAGTCTCCATGAAAACCGGAAATCATACTTCTTGGTGTTAGCCACCCGAAGAGCCGCCAGCTTGTCCTCTCGTGCATCCTTGCAATGGACTCAGGCAAGACACAGAGCGACATCTGCACCGCACCTAGCAGAAGACTTCTTCCACTCCTGCACTCGACCAGGGACTGTGTTCAGTTGAGTCATCAGAGACTCGAGGTCATTCTGGAGCGTCTCCCTGGGCCAGAGCGTAGCATCGATGCGGGAAATGGCGACCTTCAGCCTTGCGAGATAATCAACAACGGCAGCAACACGAGATTCGAGCCGGAGCACGTTCATGGCGACTTCGTCATTTACAGGAGAGTTGACGGGGTCCAGGTTTGGCTCCAGTCGACAAGTCTCCTCTTCAAAGTTCTGGCAAAATTCCGCAAGCACAACCACCGAGTCAGGATAATAGTTGAATGGAAAGATCACAGTTAGAATACCCGTTTGGTGCAAAAGTTTACCTTCGAGCATGAGGAATAGTTTCTTGGCGAGTCCGCCCAGATAAGCCTCCAGATCTTTCTTCTTCCCCACCAACTCACTGGCCTTGTCATTCAGGGCGATCTTGTCACTTTTCAGTCGACAAACTTCTTTGTTGGCAACATCAAGAGCAGCTTTCAGATTGGTGTTTTCTTCTTCAAGCTTGGTGACCGAAGCCAATTTCTCGTCTGCAAGCTTGGTCTTCTCTAAAGCTGTCTTCTGCATCTCAGCTAGCTCAAGGTCTTTCTTCTTCTGGGCCTCCTTCACTTTGCCTGCAAAGTTTCAGCAAGGTCAGACTTTGAAACAAATGAGGGGCAAAAGCAGTTGTCGAGGCCTCACCAAACATACCTTTAGCCTCTTCCTTTGCCTTCGCCAAATTCTCCTGGACCAACTTCAGATCAAGCTCGAGTTGGATATGTTTGTTCTCCAACTCGGTGTAACGAGCCGCAAGGTCGCAGGATTTCTACGAAGAACCAATCGACAAATATCAAAGACAAGTCACTCTCGAGTGTGAAAAATCATACGTTTCTAAGACTACAGCCGAATGCAAACATTCAACCGTAGTCTCGGGGACTACACCCAGTGGGTGCACTCAGCGTGCCCCCACTAGTCCTATCAAGTCAAGAGTCGACCAGTCGACCAACAAAAAAAACAGGAGTTGCTCTTCAGACTGTAGTCCACTGCCAGCAGTCGACCACAGTCTCGGGGACTACACCCAGTGGGTGCACTCAGCGTGCCCCCACCGGTTTGAGAAATCCATTCGACCTAGTCGAATGAAGGAAAAATTTATAAAGCCTATGGTCGACTGCCAGCAGTCCACCATAGCCTCGGGGACTACACCCAGTGGGTGCACTCAGCGTGCCCCCACTAACTCGGAATTCCAATCGACACACCCACTGGGTGTAGGACAATTACTTCGGATTTCAGAAAGAAGAATTTTCAGATATCATATCCTAACAGAACAGGCGATGACCGACTGACCTGAACGTTACTTTGAAGAGCGGAACTGGCGTCATAGGCTGCCTGGCTGGCTTCTCGGATGGCCTTCACTTGCTCCATCATGACTCCCGCCTGGCGTATCGCTTCTTTCGCAGCGCTGGCTTAATCCTCTGGGACGTAGTGGGTCGAGAAGAGTGAAGGTTGTGCAGCGCTCGACGATGTGTGGTGAGCACTCGTCAACGGCACCGCGAAAGATACGGTGGGCCGAGTGATGTGCTCTCCCTCGGTGACCAATGTCTCGGGCGCCGGCATTTTATGAGTCGCCTTGCCAGCTGACGTTTTCCTGCTCCTCCTTTGCTTCAGTGGTTCCTCATCGTTGTCGTCAGGAAGGGTAATGACGACATTAGACAGAGCGACAGAAAAGAATCAAAAATTAAAGTCAAAAAGTCAATCGACTGAAGACAGAACAACGAAAGTCGTACCAGGTTTTGAAGTGGCAGCGTCTTCCATCTCATGATCGTCAGCTCTGGCCGAGGTATCAGAAGTAGCAGCGCTGCGGTTCCAGAAGTCAATCAGATGATTCATAAGTCGACTAAGAATAAGTTCATGGAGTACAGAAAAACTCAAGCAACATCATTACCCTGAGATTGTGGGGATCGCCACCTTCATCTTTGGCAGGACCTTTGTGACGCCCCCGATTCAATCGTACACTAATCATACACGCAAATGTGTACGATCAAGATCAGGGACTCACGGGAAGATATCACAACACAACTCTAAAAATAAAATAAGTCATACAAGCATCATAATACCAGCCAGGGGCCTCGAGGGCTCGAATACAAGTGCTCGATCATAGACGATTCAGCGGAAGAAACAATATCTGAGTACAGACATAAGTTAAACAAGTTTGCCTTAAGAAGGCTAGCACAAACTGGGATACAGATCGAAAGAGGCGCAGGCCTCCTGCCTGGGATCCTCCTAAACTACTCTTGGTCGTTGTCAGCGGCCTGCACGTAGTAGTAGGCACCTCCAGCGTAGTAGGAGTCGTCGTCGATGGTGGCGTCTGGCTCCTGGACTCCAGCATCTGGTTGCGACAACCAGAAAGAAAGGAAAGGGGGAAAAGGGGGGAGAAAGCAACCGTGAGTACTCATCCAAAGTACTCGCAAGCAAGGAGCTACACTACATATGCATGGGTATATGTGTAAAGGGGCCATATCAGTGGACTGAACTGCAGAATGCCAGAATAAGAGGGGGATAGCTAATCCTGTCAAAGACTACGCTTCTGGCAGCCTCCATCTTGCAGCATGTAGAAGAGAGTAGATTGAAGTCCTCCAAGTAGCATCTCCAAGTAGCATCTCCAGTAGCATCGCATAGCATAATCCTTCCCGGCAATCCTCTCCTCGGCGCCCTGTTAGAGAGCGATCACCGGGTTGTATCTGGCACTTGGAAGGGTGTGTTTTATTAAGTATCCAGTTCTAGTTGTCATAAGGTCAAGGTACAACTCCGGGCCGTCCTTTTACCGAGGGACACGGCTATTCGAATAGATAAACTTCCCTGCAGGGGTGCACCACATAACCCAACACGCTCGATCCCATTTGGCCGGACACACTTTCCTGGGTCATGCCCGGCCTCGGAAGATCAACACGTCGCAGCCCCACCTAGGCACAACAGAGAGGTCAGCCCACCGGTCTAAATCCTATGCGCGCAGGGGTCTGGGCCCATCGCCCATTGCACACCTGCACGTTGCGTACGCGGCCGGTGAGCAGACCTAGCAACCTCCATTACAAAGGAAGTTGCGTTAACGCAGTCTAACCCGGCGCGCGCCGCTCCGTCGCTGACGTCAAGAAGGCTTCGGCTGATACCACGACGTCGCGATACCCATAACTACTCCCGCGTAGATGGTTAGTGCGTATAGACCAAATGGCCAGACTCAGATCAAATACCAAGATCTTGTTAAGCGTGTTAAGTATCCGCGAACGCCGAACAGGGCCAGGCCCACCTGTCTCCTAGGTGGTCTCAACCTGCCCTGTCGCTCCGCCACAAAGTAACAGTCGGGGGCCGTCGGGAACCCAGGCCCACCTCTACCAGGATGGAGCCACCTGTCCTTTCAGCCCCCACATCGGAATCACTTGCGGGTACTCAATGAGCTGACCCGACTTTAGTCACCATCTGTATAGTATGTATGTATGTAGTATACACCCATGATCACCTCCCAAGTGATCACGGCCCGATAGTATAGCAAGGCAGATTGACAAGAGTGTAGGGCCAATGATGATAAACTAGCTTCCTATACTAAGCATTTAGGATTGCGGGTAAGGTATCAATGACTGTAGCAACAATGACAGGCTATCCAACAGAATAGGAGTAACCGAACAGTAACATGCTACACTACTCTAATGCAAGCAATATAGAGAAGAATAGGCGATATCTGGTGATCAAGGGGGGGGGCTTGCCTGGTTGCTCTGGCAAGAAGGACGAGTCGCCAACACCGTAGTCGAACTGGGCAGCAGCAGCGTCGGTCTCGTAGTCTACCGGAGAGAAGAGGGGGAAGAAACAGTAAATACAATGCAACCATAAGCATGACATGACAATGAGCGGTGCTAGGTGTGCCCTAACACGGTAGTAGGTGATACCGGCAAAGGGGGAAACATCCGGGAAAGTATCCCTGGTGTTTCGCATTTTCGGACAAGTGAACCGAAGGGGGAAAGTCGCGTGTTTGCTATGCTAGGGAGGTGTAGCGGACGAACGGGTTGCGTATCCGGATTCGTCTCGTCGTTCTGAGCAACTTTCATGTACAAAGTTTTTCCATCTGAGCTACGGTTTATTTTATATTAATTTTAAAAGATTTAATTCATTTTTAGGATTTATTTCATTATTTAAATTCAAAATTATCCAGAACAGTGCATGCTGACGTCATCAGCAGTCAACAGGGCGTTGACTCGGTCAAACTGACGTGTGGGTCCCAGCTGTCATACGCTTAGGTTATCTAAATTGGTTTAGTTAATTAAATAGGTGATTAGGTTAACTAATTATGCTTAAATGAAATTAATTAATTAATCATTATTTTTAATTAGGTATTTCTTTTATCCTTTTATCTTTTTTTTAAACGTTCTGGAGGTGGGACCCTCCTGTCATTGACCCCAAGGGGCCTTAGTGGATCGGGCGAAACGAGCGCACGGGCGCTGCGGGGACGCCTGTCAGGGCGGACCAAGGCGCCGGCCTCAGCCACAGCGGGGCGCTGGCCCCGGGCGTGGACCGGGCGGCCAGAGGGTGCCGGGCGCAGTCAGAGCGAGGGGAAGTGGCCGGCCGGAGCTATGGTGAGGCGACGGCGCGGGGATGCGCGGGTGTGCGCGCAGGACAGCGGTGGCAACAGCGAGGAGGTGGCTGGCCGAAGCGGGGCGGGCAAGGCCCGGGGCGAAGGCCTCGACAGCGGGCATGCGAAACCAGGGCGCGAGCGGCCCACGGCGAGCGCGCCGGCCGGTGGGGAGTGGCGCTAGGCGGCGGGCTTGGTAACGGCGGAGCTAGCAGCAACAACAACAAATCGAGGGGGAGGACGGAGGGGGAACGTGGTGCTGCTCACAACGTTGCAGGGGAGGCTCGATGAGGCCGGGGACGACTGGAGTCGGGCGGATCAACGCGGAGGAGCTGTGTTGGCCGAAGATGAAGACGAGGTTGATGCAGCCATTGCGGTGGCTCCCTGCTGGATCCAGTGGGTGAAGACGACGAGGCGGACGATGACGGAGCTCGCGGGCAAGCTTTCAGGGCGCCGGGACGATGGAGAGCGCGGGAACAGAGGTGGGAGCGGGATCGGGCCCCTGGGCGCAGGCGGGCGCCCAGATCGAGCGGGGGATGAGCGGCTCGGGCGCCGCGGTAGCGCCAAGGCGGTGGCGTGCGCCTACGTCGTGGAGGGCGGAGGTGCTAAGGAAGAGTGAGGGGAAGGGAGGTCGGGTGCTCGTCGATTGGGGGAGGGGGCGCTCGTCCCTGATCCAGATCGGGACGAGGAGAGGAGAGACGTGGGGAATGGGAGTAGTGGGTTAGGGTTCGGTGTCCCCTGGGGGTTAGTAGGTGAGGTGGGGTGGGCCGGTCCGGCTGGTTCGGCCTGTAGCTAGCTGGGCCATTCGGCCCATTGGGCCATTCTTTTGTTTTCTATTTTCTTTTAACCTTTGTATTTTCTTTCATTATTTCTTTTCTGTTTTAATTCATTTAAAAGTATTTAGGCATTTTATAAAATTGTGTTTACTTCACCATAGTTACCGATGCAATAATTGACATAGCCCGAACATTTTTATTTTAATATTTGAAAACTTTTGTCGTTTGACTTAGTTAGGATTTAAATTTGAAACGGTTTTGAATTAACCCGGGATTAGTTATAGTGACAGAGGTGGCGTGCCATCATTAACGTGAGATTACTATAGCATGATTATCCGGGCGTCACAATTCTCCTCCACTATAAGAAATCTCGTCCCGAGATTTAAGAGGTGGAAAACGGGGGAAAGGTCTGGTTACGAAATTCTAACGAATCTTCTCGGTCTTGATTGCTCTTCTCGAAGTGGTCGATCCATTATATTGATGTCTTCATTTTTCTGCTTCAAGTCATCAAGATAAAGTCGGTATCCTTTCTTGAGGGGTTCCATCGTACTTACGAAAGAATAAGGGGTATTCCGGGAGAACGAACCTCTACAAGGTTGACTATCTGGTCGATATCATCGGGGAAGGTGGCAGAAAGTAACTCTCGAATTGAAACCTAAAAAAATATCAAGAGCAAAGTAATGAGGTTTCATGGGAAGTTTCGAGCGAGCAGGCAACCGTTCGATGCCTGAAACAGGGCGTGAAAGGGGCTCAAAGCAATTGGGAATAAGTATTGTGTCCGGCAACAGATTTGATGATCCCTCAGAAGATGGCTCGTGAATTACATACGAGGCCACATGCGAGGAGCAACCTTGTGATCAGGGGGTGCAGGAGAGTCAGGTTTCGATCCTGGGAACTGAGGGCTATGGGCCCACCATGTGGTTCAAAAGTAGGAAGGACGTCGACATATTGCACGGTCATGGTAGCAAGGCATGGCAGAGGATAGCCTGTCAGTTATGTTGGCAACAACGTCGGTACCAAGGGCGAGGGACGAAGAGAACCATTTTCCTGCTCATTGAACGAGACGGACCAATAGGCAAAGTTCTCGTCCATCGGTGGTTACCGGAATGCTATCGACAAGTGCTGCAGGGTCTTACTGACACGGTTGTACTCCAAGGTGTGTACATAAGTAGAAGAATATTACTGCTTAGATCATATGGATCACAAGGAAGGTTAAACATAATCAATGGAAAGGAAAATGTGATCATCAGATCAAATAGAACAATGAAAAGGAAAATGTGTATACACACATATTCCCAAGGTATATCCTTCCCACGGACAAGCAGGGCATGATATCCATGACAGGATTTAAAGTAGAAATCTCTTTAGGTAAGGGGAGAGAAATTTCATGACGTTACCCATACAATGGTGTTTGGATAAGTGAGCAAGTAACATTTAGCATTGGGCTTCAAATGTTCTTGTTGAAAATTGGAGCACCACAGACATGCTTCGAGATAGCATTGACATGGTCTTTAAGCAAAGGTCAGACTTTGGATACACAAAGGATCCATCAGGATAAACTTATTAAACAAGGCATTCAATTTCCTCATGGGAAAATGATTAACCTTGTTAAAAAGGAAACAATAACACTAGGTCCTCTGGTCAGGTGTGCTAGGCATGACATCACCTTACCGGGGCATATAGGGACCAATGTTATAATTCTTGAAAATATATTTCAACCATCATATCTGACCGAGATTCAGATCTGATCGGTATTAGGATACCTCAAACTCAGGATGCCTGCGAAGAAAAGGTGCAAAAAAAATTGATGAGACGACATTGTCAGATTCTCGGGAAATTTACTACGGAAGCGAGTTCCGAAATAAGAGCTCATAATTAAACCAATGAAGGGATAAGGTGGTAGCTGATGAACTCAGCGACAATTCATCGAGACTTCCAAAAGATGGGTTTCCACAATTATGTGAACAAGGAGATAACATTAGTCAGATCAATGATACAATGATGTATGCTCGAGGAAAACATGCACAATTAAACATTGGTTGAAAGGTGCACCCGAAATATGGGCTGGGTTGCACGACCATCGTCGGAATGGTGATTCAATAATCAATAGTCTAAGAATGAATGGCCGACCATTAACTTCAAAGCAACAGGGTTGCTAGAAGGGCAGAATCCAAACAGCACTGCTCACTTGTTGGTACCCCGGTTGGAACCAACACGAGGACCCAAGAAAGAATGGTGATGGTGAGAAGTATCACCATACCAAGAATTCTTAAGCGGTGGTGAAATTCTCACAACATTGATGACATAAGAGATGTTAATGTTCCAAGGTATGGGAGAACAATTGCTAGATCGCAAGGAACTCAAGGTATAACATCAAACACGAACAAGCTTGTGTTGGTGGAAGGCAATAAAGTGGCCGATGATAACGTAGATCATCAAGGGCAAGGATAGTATTTCTCATCATGAACTCAATTGATATCCTGGAAGAGCTCGTAAGTTTGATGATGATCACGATGACATCAAGTCAAATGAATGGTAAAGTGAAAGGTTATTGGAACCAAGGGTACGACACAAACTTGGAATCAAGTTTGCTGTTCAAGGAGAATTGATAGGACGAGGAAGATCGACGTAAACTTAGCTCATCATCGAAAGTTGTGCTCCGAGATTAAGGACCAGGTAGCACAGTTAAGGTTTAGCATGATAATGATATAGCCGATCAGGCTAGGAGTCACGTGATGGAGTATTAAACTTCTCAACAACAAAGTACTGAGAGTAATGAATCTCAGTATTGATTCGATTCACCAATTGGTGTTCTCGGTTGACGACAACCCAGAACCCATGGAGTGACTATGATGGGAAAAGGTACTACTTCATCAGAATTCCATAGATGAAGTGCAATGGGTGGATATTCTCGAGATACCAGGGGGTAATACTCGAAGGTAGTACATAATAAAGGTTGGGAAGGCGTACTAATCTGCAGAAGGCAAGTAATTTAACCTGCCCGAGAAATAAAATCAGAGGAGAACAAACATGGTCGGAACCACGGTTGCAAAGGATCAATTCACAGCTACCAGATGATATTTATCAAGGAAATATTTATTATTACAAGAAGTTTCCATGATAGGATCTACATCATGTCCATGAGCATGAACACAAAGTTCAAGGTCGACTCCCACTTCTTCAATGCATAACCTTTCATTCACTTCCCATCTTCGAAGAAGTTGCAGTGTTGAAATTTTATCTAGCGAAGCACCAGAAGAGTATGACTCGTGAAAACTTTCGGGTTCACACGGTTTAGAGAAGGCATATGTTCAACCCATAGGGCCTTCTTAGAAACATATACCACAAGTTTCAAGAGTAAATATCACAAGCTCGAAAGTAGAGCAAGGTTGAGAAAGTAGATGATACAATTTAACAAAGGCATTATGTATCCGAGGGAAGGCTCACAAGGTTATTGAACATGAAGGGCGATGTTGGATAAAATCCATTAAAGGATCTGCCGGTCCATAACAGAGCTGATGTGAGCATCGGCACACAACCAGAGGAAGTAACAATGCAAGGGCAGTGGATTATAGAAACAATTGACTAATTCAGAGCTCAAATGCAAAGGAATTAAGATTTTCAAATCAAGGGATCAGAAGCAATGTTCTGATTAGTGATGGTTAAGTAGAATAGCCTTAGGGGTACAATCGACGGCAATTGGATTGGTTGAGAACCAACTCATGTTTAAAATGACGTCTGAGCCGGAAAGATAATTTAAAAGGATCAACTAATGATTGCGTGCATTCGCACTCATGTTGAATCAAAAGGATCAAAATGACGGTGCCTAAGAATACTAACGAATACTGCCAGACATATGGAAAGCATCCATCATGCAAGTAGTCAAGTATTGCAGAGCAATAAGCTACTAAGGATTTTTGGAGGATTGAATAATATTTCGAAGATCATTGTGGAACACATGAACAACTGGGGGATGAGCGGATACTTGATAAGTGCGAGAATTATCCGTATGGGTATTCAGGTGACAAAGAATAGCAAGGCAGTAAGATTAAAGGATTATCAAAACAACGACGAGTGTTTCGGGGTATCTTGTAATAACAAGACCAACTGGGGATGAATATAAGAATAACAACTGTAAGTAGTTATCCATAAGGGTTGACGGTGGAAGGGGAATTGCAAACGCGATGAACACAAGTTCTCGGGTTAACAGCGGAGAGTATCTTCAGGATCTTCACGTGCAGCAGACGATCATCAGTAATAAGGGGCTCTCCGAGTGAAAGTGATAACGAGATACTAATGTTAGATTTAGCAAGATTCATTTAACCCGAATAGAAGAGAGATCAAAGTCCCGGAGTATAGATAAGGAGTAAAAGATCCTAATACCACCCAATGGCGACGTGGGCCCATGGGCCACACAGCCATGTTAGTAAAAAATTTGTAAACTCTAGACTCGACTTCGGCCAAGGAGTGTGGAAGGGGGATTCCTACAGGCAGTCGGCTCTGATACCAACTTGTGACGCCCCCGATTCAATCGTACACTAATCATACACGCAAATGTGTATGATCGAGATCAGGGACTCACGGGAAGATATCACAACACAACTCTAAAAATAAAATAAGTCATACAAGCATCATAATACCAGCCAGGGGCCTCGAGGGCTCGAATACAAGTGCTCGATCATAGATGAGTCAGCGGAAGCAACAATATCTGACTACAGACATAAGTTAAACAAGTTTGCCTTAAGAAGGCTAGCACAAACTGGGATACAGATCGAAAGAGGCGCAGGCCTCCTGCCTGGGATCCTCCTAAACTACTCTTGGTCGTCGTCAGCGGCCTGCACGTAGTAGTAGGCACCTCCAGCGTAGTAGGAGTCGTCGTCGACTGTGGCGTCTGGCTCCTGGACTCCAGCATCTGGTTGCGACAACCAGAAAGAAAGGAAAGGGGGAAAAGGGGGGAGAAAGCAACCGTGAGTACTCATCCAAAGTACTCGCAAGCAAGGAGCTACACTACATATGCATGGGTATATGTG
This sequence comes from Triticum timopheevii, assembly GCA_963921465.1. NCBI lineage: Eukaryota > Viridiplantae > Streptophyta > Magnoliopsida > Poales > Poaceae > Triticum > Triticum timopheevii. Next base: position 652,930,191 of record OY997266.1, read on the forward strand.
TAAAGGGGCCATATCAGTGGACTGAACTACAGAATGCCAGAATAAGAGGGGGATAGCTAATCCTGTCGAAGACTACGCTTCTGGCAGCCTCCGTCTTGCGGCATGTAGAAGAGAGTAGATTGAAGTCCTCCAAGTAGCATCTCCAAGTAGCATCTCCAGTAGCATCGCATAGCATAATCCTACCCGGCAATCCTCTCCTCGTCGCCCTGTTAGAGAGCGATCACCGGGTTGTATCTGGCACTTGGAAGGGTGTGTTTTATTAAGTATCCAGTTCTAGTTGTCATAAGGTCAAGGTACAACTCCGGGTCGTCCTTTTACCGAGGGACACGGCTATTCGAATAGATAAACTTCCCTGCAGGGGAGCACCACATAACCCAACACGCTCGATCCCATTTGGACGGACACACTTTCCTTGGTCATGCCCGGCCTCGGAAGATCAACACGTCGCAGCCCCACCTAGGCACAACAGAGAGGTCAGCCCGCCGGTCTAAATCCTATGCGCACAGGGGTCTGGGCCCATCGCCCATTGCACACCTGCACGTTGCGTACGCGGCCGGTGAGCAGACCTAGCAACCTCCATTACAAAGGAAGTTGCGTTAACGCAGTCCAACCCGGCGCGCGTCACTCCGTCGCTAACGTCAAGAAGGCTTCGGCTGATACCACGACGTCGGGATACCCATAACTACTCCCACGTAGATGGTTAGTGCGTATAGACCAAATGGCCAGACTCAGATCAAATACCAAGATCTCGTTAAGCATGTTAAGTATCCGCGAACGCCGAACAGGGCCAGGCTCACCTGTCTCCTAGGTGGTCTCAACCTGCCCTGTCGCTCCGCCACAAAGTAACAGTCGGGGGCCGTCGGGAACCCAGGCCCACCTCTACCAGGATGGAGCCACCTGTCCTTTCAGCCCCCACATCGGAATCACTTGCGGGTACTCAACAAGCTGACCCGACTTTAGTCACCATCTGTATAGTATGTATGTATGTAGTATATACCCGTGATCACCTCCCAAGTGATCACGGCCCGATAGTATAGCAAGGCAGACTGACAAGAGTGTAGGGCCAATGATGATAAACTAGCATCCTATACTAAGCATTTAGGATTGCGGGTAAGGTATCAATGACTGTACCAACAATGACAGGCTATGCAACAGAATAGGAGTAACCGAACAGTAACATGCTACACTACTCTAATGCAAGCAATATAGAGAAGAATAGGCGATATCTGGTGATCAAGGGGGGGGGGCTTGCCTGGTTGCTCTGGCAAGAAGGACGAGTCGCCAACACCGTAGTCGAACTGGGCAGCAGCAGCGTCGGTCTCGTAGTCTACCGGAGAGAAGAGGGGGAAGAAACAGTAAATACAATGCAACCATAAGCATGACATGACAATGAGCGGTGCTAGGTGTGCCCTAACGCGGTAGTAGGTGATACCGGCGAAGGGGGAAACATCCGGGAAAGTATCCCCGGTGTTTCGCGTTTTCGGACAAGTGAACCGGAGGGGGAAAGTCGCGTGTTTGCTATGCTAGGGAGGTGTAACAGACGAACGGGCTGCGTATCCAGATTCGTCTCGTCGTTCTGAGCAACTTTCATGTACAAAGTTTTTCCATCTGAGCTACGGTTTATTTTATATTAATTTTAAAAGATTTAATTAATTTTTAGGATTTATTTAATTATTTAAATTCAACATTATCTAGAACAATGCATGCTGACGTCATCATGACGTCAGCAGTCAACAGGGTGTTGACTGGGTCAAACTGACGTGTGGGTCCCAGCTGTCATACGCTTAGTTTATCTAAATTGGTTTAGTTAATTAAATAGGTGATTAGGTTAACTAATTATGCTTAAATCAAATTAATTAATTAAGTAATTGATTAATTAATCATTATTTTTAATTAGGTATTTCTTTTATCCTTTTATCTTTTTTTGAAACGTTCTGGAGGCGGGACCCTCCTGTCATTGACCCCAAGGGGCCTTAGTGGATCGGGCGAAACGGGCGCACGGGCGCTGCGGGGACGCCTGTCAGGGCGGACCAAGGTGTCGGCCTCAGCCACAGCGGGGCGCTAGCCCCGGGCGTGGACCGGGCGGCCAGAGGGTGCCGGGCACAGTCAGAGCGAGGGGAAGTGGCCGGCCGAAGCTATGGTGAGGCGACGGCGCGGGGATGCGCGGGTGTGCGCGCAGGACGGCGGTGGCAACAGCGGGGAGGTGGCTGGCCGAAGCGGGGCGGGCAAGGCCCGGGGCGAAGGCCTCGACAGCGGGCATGCGAAACTAGGGCGCGAGCGGCCCACGGCGAGCGCGCCGGCCGGTGGGGAGTGGCGCTAGGCGGCGGGCTCGGTAACGGCGGAGCTAGCAACAACAACAACAAATCGAGGGGGAGGACGGAGGGGGAACGTGGTGCTGCTCACAGCGTTGCAGGGGAGGCTCGATGAGGCCGGGGACGACTGGAGTCGGGCGGATCAACGCGGAGGAGCTGTGTTGGCCGAAGATGAAGACGAGGTTGATGCAGCCGTTGCGGTGGCTCCCTGCTGGATCCAGTGGGCGAAGATGACGAGGCGGACGATGACGGAGCTCGCGGGCAGGCTTTCAGGGCGCCGGGACGATGGAGAGCGCGGGAACAGAGGTGGGAGCGGGATCGGGCCCTGGGCGCAGGCGGGCGCCCAGATCGAGCGGGGGATGAGCGGCTCGGGCACCGCGGTAGCGCCAAGGCGGTGGCGTGCGCCTACGTCGTGCAGGGCGGCGGTGCTAAGGAAGAGTGAGGGGAAGGGAGGTCAGTTTCTCGTCGATTGGGGGAGGGGGCGCTCGTCCCTGATCCAGATCGGGACGAGGAGAGGAGAGACGTGGGGAGTGGGAGGAGTGGGTTAGGGTTCGGTGTCCCCTGGGGGGTTAGTAGGTGAGGTGGGGTGGGCCGGTCCGGCTGGGCCGGCCTGTAGCTAGCTGGGCCATTCGGCCCAGGGAGAGGGGTTCTTTTCTTTTGTCTTTTTTTTAGTTTTGTTTTCTATTTTCTTTTAACCTTTGTATTTACTTCACCATAATTACCGATGCAATAATTGACATAGCCCGAACATTTTTATTTTAATATTTGAAAACTTTTGTCGTTTGACTTATTTAGGATTTAAATTTGAAACAATTTTGAATTAACCCGAGATTAATTACAGTGATAGAGGTGACGTGCCATCATTAACGTGAGATTACTATAGCATGATTATCCGGGCGTCACAACCTTGGCCGGCTTCGACAGTGCCACCCTGGATTGCTTCGGAGCTTTCTCGGTCGGCGCCGGAGAAGTGGTTCGAGGGCGCTTGGTCGACTGAACGACGGTTGCGACCCCCTTACCACGCTCGGTTGCAGGGTCATGAGCGAGTTTCGAGCGCCTTTCCGAGCGAGGCGGTGCAATATCTTCCTCCTCTTCCTGTTCTTCCTCCCCGTCAGAGTCGTCATCATCATCATCATCAGCATCGTCCGAGTCCCACTCCTCCTGGCTTTCGCCCCCGCTTCCTTCCTCCTCTTCAGTCGGCGTCTGTGCTCCATTGGGCATCGAATATAGTTCGGTGGTGGCCTGACAGACAGCAAAACAAAGTTCAATCGACCAATTTGCAGCAAAAGCAGAATAAGTATGGCAAGATTACAATTGGGGATAAAGTGAGCATACCGTGTCTGGATTGTAAGAATGGTCGAGTGGCGGGATCCTCCTGGCTCCTCAAGGATTGTCTTTGTTCCCTGTGATCATGGCTATCCACCTCTCCAGGGTGGCGTCGTCGACTGCTTCTGGATGGACCCGAGTTTCATCCTCGGTTCCACAGTACAGCCACATGCAATGGCCTCGGTACTGAAGCGGTTGGATGCGCTGCCTAAGGAAGACCTCCAGAAGGTCCATACCCGTCACTCCTTCCCGAACTAGCTGGACTACACGCTCCATCAACATCTTCACTTGGGCTTTCTCTTCGGGGAGCACCTTCAGAGAAGAGGGCTTGTTCACTCGGTCCATGGAAAATGGAGGGAGACCACTCGACTGCCCCGGTGTCGACTCGTCTTGGCAGTAGAACCAAGTCGACTGCCATCCTCTGACCGACTCAGGGAGGGTCATGGCCGGAAAGGTGCTCTTGCTCCTCATCTGAATCCCCAGACCCCCACACATCTGAATAACCTTGGTCCTATCCTCGTCTAGACTCGCCTTTTTCACTGTCTGAGAAAGACAAGTGAATATGTGCTTGAACAGACCCCAGTGTGGTCGGCAGCCCAGGAAGTTCTCGCACATGGACACGAAGGCAGCAAGGTAGGCGATGGAATTTGGGTTGAAGTGGTGGAGTTGTGCCCCGAAGAAATTCAAGAAACCACGAAAGAAAACACTCGGAGGCAGGGAGAACCCACGGTCGACGTGGGTAGCCAGAAGAACACACTCACCCTCCTACGGCTGTGGTTGCCACTCGTTCCCCGGGAGCCTCGCTGCTCCATGGGGGATCAAACCTTCGTTAGCCATCTCGATCAGATCCCCCTCGGTGATGGTCGAGCGGATCCAATCCCCTTGAACCCAGCCGTGTGGCAGGCGGGACCTTGACGAGGATCCGCCCCGACTGGTCGCTCTCCCTTTCGCCTTCCCCGACGCCGCCGCCTTCTTCGCGCGCTCCAGAGCCGCCGTCTTCTCCTTCACCATTGTTGCCGGTGAGGCGTACGAGGAGTGGTTGGGTGGAGGCGAGAGCAGGCGCTGTGGGCGGAGGCGGAGAGGGCAGAGAGAAGAATGGAGAGATACTGTTCAAAAACCCTCACCGGGCGCCTTTATAAGGACACTTCCGAGTGGCTGACGAATGGGCCCGGACGATCCTATCACATCCCGAAACAGTCGCGCGTACGCGATACATGGCGAAAAAGGCGGCGCGGGAATCGAGGCGTCTATGCCCTATCCCATCCGAGCGCCGCAGTCCGCCCCGGTTCGCGCGCTTCCCAAAATTCGGATCCCGCGAAATCCGCTAGCAGCAGATCAATCTGTCAGACGAGAGATTTCCTGCGACCCGTCGCTCGGAAATTATCAAGTTCAAAAGTTCACTCGACGAGAGAAAAGAATGGATCAAGGCGACTGAAAGAAAAGTTGCTTTTACCAACGAAAAGATTATTGGTCCAAGATGATGCATGTCCAGAACACAAAAGCAGGTCGGAAATATTATCAACTCCTTCCTCACTCAAACATCGATCCATTCGGGGGCTAATGATGAAGTCATGTACCTAGGGTAGGGTCATATACCTGATCTAAGTACCCTTCCCAAGGACACCCTCAGAAGAAGCTGCATTCCAGTCGACCAAGAGGGACTTCACTCGACGTACTCGAAGGACTCGACCATGAAGACTCACTCGACCACCAGGAGATCAAGAGCCACTCTGCATCCAAATGGTATGTAATTAAGTAGTCTTTATGGCATTTAGGACACTTTATGTAAGGCGTTACCAGTAACGTCTAGACTTAATGTACTTTAAACCCTGCATTACTGAGGGCCGGAGGGGTCTGGCAGACACTATATAAGCCACCCCCCTCCTCAGTGTAAGGGGTTCGCACCCTTGTAATCCATACACACATAATTCACTCGACCGCCTCTGGGCTCCGAGACGTTGGGCTGTTACTTCCTCCGAGAAGGGCCTGAACTCGTACATCTCCTGTGTTTACAACTGCTCCATAGCTAGGATCTTGCCTCTCCATACCTACCCCCCATTCTACTGTCAGACTTAGAACCACGACAGGATTCACCAGGTCTGTTGAACGTGGAGGCGTGCAGACAAGAATCTGGTCAAACCAGGTTGATGCAGCGGCCATTGTTGGGTATAAACCGCCCAGGAGGGGCCGGGTTATACTCATAAGTAGTCATCCGTATTGATGCCAATGAAGACAAGGAGTATGGCGCTTTACTACAAGAGATTTAAAGGCCCAGGGCCCAAAGGCGGATTAGGGCCCGTAGACATAAACCGCCATGTAATTTGTAACTTGTGTTGTAAGATAGGAAAGGGTAGAAACCGAGCCGGACACGTGTATGAGCCGGCGTCGGGATTCTGTAAACCGCCGGGCGTCAACCTGCGTATATAAAGGGACGACCCGGCGGCGGTTCAAGGACAAGAAACAATAACTCGAGGGCCAGGTAAAGCGGATTTGCTCCTTGATCATCGAGATCCCATCAATTCCACCATAACTGGATCGTAGGCTTTTACCGTCACCGCAAGGGGCCGAACCAGTATAAACTCCCCGTGTCCTTTCTCCGGTTTAACCCCTTTAAGCTAATCTCGTTGCGATGGCTCCACGACTAAGTCCTCACACAAGGACATCTGATGTAATAATTCCACGACAATATTTCTATAGACAGAGTCTCGAGCCTTGCACAATGTGTTGTTTTACTAGAAGGGTGCCGTTGTTCCGCGATATTTTTAACACCACTACAACGCACGGGCATATTGTCTATGTGTGTTTGTATGTGTCTCTGTGTGTGTAACGCTATTCTAAGCATCAATGTAGAATATCTTATTCTACACCCCTTGTAATGTTCTATATAAAATTTCATGAAACACTTTAAAAAAAATAGTAATTCTGAAATAGCTTTTTACTATTCAAGTTAGTAATTTACTATTTAAAAAATTACTATACTTTATATAATGTGTTACTATATTTTGATATAGCGTTACCAGGTGTGTAAAATATGTTATTCTACAATCAAGCTTAGTTTTGAGTTATTTATATACACTAGCAAAGTGGCCCGCTCGATGCGCGGCCCATAACTTTAGAAATTTTATAATGAGGACATATTATTTGATTTGTGAAAAAAAAGACAAATTCAAACCAAAATGTGAATATAAAATATCATTTTCATAATTACAAAAACAATACCCAATGAATAGTTTATTTACTTTTATAAGGAAGATTTGTACTTTGGGCTTCCCTTCGTTAACATAAGTATCATCATTGTAGTTCTACATGTAATATTAATTGCGAGCTAAATGTAACTACAATGAATGTTAAAACCATAATACAACATCATTCGCTAGTACATTTCATTAAACAATACCAAGATACATAGGAGAACATAATTCATATACGTATATGGTTATCAATATCAAAATTACTACAATAATTCTCCAAGTTTCCAAAGGTTATCCACTGACTTTTATTGTTTGTGCAGATAATAATCAAAATGAATCAAACAATTTCAAATATCCAACATGCCCAAGTTAAATATAAATTAGAATAGATGATGCAACTGAGTACGTGTCTTGGCAACCATGCTAAAAGCATGACTTATTCAACCTCTTGCTTGGGACAAAAGCACATTATCCTCAGCTTGATCGGCGCTTCTAACATTACAATAGGTGTCCATGTAGTCTTCCAGGTGAACATGGTCACTAATAGATATAATACATGGAGAAAAGATCCAAAATGTATTTCATGTGAATAAAAATAATTGAGAAGATAATAAATCTTTTCCTGTGTATGAGATCTACCGTGGAAGGACAGGATACTTCAGTACTTTCATAGCAGTATGGTCACACGACACCAATGCAAGATTAGTAATTGTCTGAAAGTTAATGTTCCTACAAAATATGTAAAAGTTGAACACTAATATTTAAGGTTAGTGCTTGCAGTTCTTCTGAACAATATATAGGGACGGGTTCCTGAAAATCCCACTCTTTTGAATTTTGTTTTGGCCTCGATACAACATCTTCTCAAACCATAGGGATCCCACGGCAAGTGTGATTTAGGGATGCAAGGAATAACAGAGCTTCTCCTTCCAAAAACATATGTTGGTCCCCAGTATTATCGGAACATGTATTACTTCAATAAGAATAGCAAAATAATTTTGCACACCTTCTAGCTAATAGCAATTAATCAAATCCTGCCACATTAAAGATCAAAGATGATATGTAGGAGAAGCATAAAGAACATACAGAAGATACATGCCTCCATGAATATAGCTTCCGAATTAACTTGCATAGAGCATATCACATGTGAATAGTGTCTCATGTATATATCCTTACATGAAAACATTGAAAGTTTAGTAGCCAAATATATCATCCATCAAGAAAAAATGCTACTTCTTGTGAGATCGTATTGCCATGCAATTTTCTTCTTCTAGCTGATTTATAAGAAGTTCTAAAAGACTTACTATTTCTCTGTCACAACTACTTTCAATTCTACATCCCTATTGTCCCGAACACCACTTTGATCCACATCTTGCTGAAACACTTATTTTGTCAAACCAAACTTGTTCTCATGTGACTATTCAGCTTGTAATGTATTCCTATATTATAAGTAATTTTGGAAAATCTTTTGATGTAAATACATCCATGATGGTGTGTATTGATTAAGGCTGGAGTCAATACAAATGGGAGGGGTCATATTATATTCCAGGACGACACGCTCGTCTCGTAGACTGCATTGCGGAAACAAATGACACCAGAACAAAGAAATAATGCACTCAATTAGGGAGGAAAGTGCTTTTCGACATACAAAATAATTTTCTCAAAGCTACAGTAGTAAAATTTTGTATATAGGTTGCAGACTGAAAGGTGAAGCAAAGCAGATATTATAATATTATATTTGAAGGTTGAGGCCCATTATCTCATATTCCTGTGCTGCCATGCAACCGTGATCTGAAATCTTTCAAGTGTGACTCAAAGATAAATTAGCACCGCCAGGCATATTAAAAGTCTATCCCGCAAAATTTTAGACTAAAATATTGATAATGACAATGTAAACAATTGTGCAGTTTATTCTATTTGGGAGATGCATGAAGCCTATAATATCTCACGTGTGAGCATGAAAAGTGGAATCAACATATGTATCAATGGACGTAAAACCTGATAGAATTGTGACATGAACTCCAGACACTTGTGTAGGTTTATTTAAATCTTGCGATGCGGATCATGCAAATGCAATTACCTTGTCCATCTCTTGTTAGGGAAAAATAGAAATAAAATTAGTAAAGCTACAAGGATAGGATTGATCATAAAAAATATTCCTGAACAAAACGTACCTAGCTACCGTATAATTATATTAGCACTTTCCTTCCTTCTGATAAACAGAAGAGATATATATATATATAGCATTCATATGTATATATACTAACTGGTTGCTCGAAAATTTATATCAGAGATGCTCCCTTTCTTCCATGTGAACTAATAATGTACACCCTCAACATGAATATCATGGCCTCTAGTTTATTCAACTTAATCACCATATATTTATTTATTATTGGCATGATGACACAGTAGGTAGGTAAGTATATTTTGATGTGTTGCGTGAATTTATGGCTGGGAGCGTTTTTATCCTCGGTGAGGCTGCTTGGGTCGTGTGCAACATAGGACCTGAGAGTACGACACAAACTATCAAGACACTATATGTACATCGTTCAGGTGGTTGCATCCTCGCGTCATTAAAATTCCCTTACATACACGTGCATGTACTCTACACATCTCATGTTGGCCTGTTTTTCAAAGATTTTTCTTCTGAAGCCATGAAATAATTAATTGACCAGTAAAACGAGAGAGAAAACATTTGTATATCCAAGCCGCTTGAGCGTCTAACACATGCAGCTATACTGGATCAATGTCCACGTCCTCCAGCCATGCGGGATGCATGCTGCCATCATCCTCAACCTCTACGGCGGCATAAGTTTACCAATATTTTAGACCGTGATCTGCCCTTTTTTTTGCGAGCGGCAGTTGACATCTTCGATAACATCACACCAAAATAAACTAAGTAGAGGAGGGTTTATACCTGATTTTGGATCCAGCGACCTATGTGCGCAGTTGACTCGCGCTGGTTCGATAGATACATGAGAAAGGAAGCAAGTTTTTTACACGCCTTGCAGAGTGCTCTACTTGCTCAAAACCTGAGCTTTCTGCAAGGACAATTGCAGCCTTAGCCAAATGGCATGATCGTTCTATGTGCTAGCTAATAGAAATTGGATAATGATTGAGAACTTCTTACTACATACCATGATTGAAAGACTGAGAATAACCGATCCATGCATTCTTGCTGAGACAAAATAATGTGAACAATTACCTTATGGATCACTTGCAACTTTCTCGTACACGCGTAGGCAGTCCTTAGGCAATTGAGGAAAAAATAAACATGAATGTATCCAATAAGCAATTATTTTGGGTACAGGGGGGCTGCGAGGTCACAGTGGATCCCATTCACTGCCCCTGATCATCATGAGCCATACCTCTAACTTAGCCAATGAAGGAAGAACTATTCACAAACCTCTTCATCGGATCATCTGCAACGTTCCAGCCCGCCATGGATCCTGCAGCTCATTGCTCTCACGTTGCCCTTCCCCCCTTCCTCTGCATCATGCTTTCTATCTTCTAGTCTCTGCTACCTTGCCAGGCGACCTTCTGTAGCCTATGGGCGGGAGCTGCGGGAGATCTTGACATCGCAACAACTGCGGCGGCGGTGGCGGCGGTGACTATAGTAGGTCATAGGGCAGCCCCACGTATATGTTTTCCAAGCCCATGAAACATTTTTTTTTACTTATACGGGAGAATTGAAGGGTTTTTTTTTTGTAATGCAATGAAAAGAGGATGGCAGTGCTTCCGCTTTAATGTGGATCTTACGGTTATGGTTATCTTTTTTTTTAGTTTCTTTTGTTAGGCCAAGGCCAAGACGCATGTAAGTAATGGCAATGATGGATAATTTTATTCACTTAAATCGAATGGCTATTAATCGTTAACCCAACAAATAGATGGTTAGATCTTTCTAATTATTGTGGGAATTTCAATCTATTTCTCTTTTTTGTGGTTAACCCGTCAATTACTTTTGAAATCGAGGATATATTTTTTTGTAATGCAATGAAAAGAGGATGTCAGTGCTTCCGCTTTAATGTGGATCTTACGGTTATGGTTATCTTTTTTTTAGTTTCTTTTGTTAAGCCAAGGCCAAGTCCCATGTAAGTAATGGCAATGATGGGTAATTTTATTCACTTAAATCAAATGGCCATTAATCGTTAACCCAACAAATAGATGGTTAGATCTTTCTAATTATTGTGGGAATTTCAATCTATTTCTCTTTTTTGTGGTTAACCCGTCAATTACTTTTTATATATAAATAGATAAGTACAACCGGACTTGGCAAATCCGACCTTTTAAACGCCCGCGGATACGACCGGACGCGTCCGTAGATACTGACCGAGCATGCCTCATATTTCTGTCTCCAAATACAACTCTCTCATATTCATCCCCTAAATCTATTCAAAATCATGCAGATACTACTCAAATTTCGTCGTTGTCGGAGATGGCCAGAGCCGCTTGCGCCGGAGCCTGGGACGCCTCTATCTGTTGCCGACGGCGACGCCTGGCCTCCGCAGCCGACCTGAGCTGATGGAGTTCAGGATGGTGTGCTGCTCCAGCCACACATCCACGTCCTCCTCCATCATCGGCGCCTCCTCCTCCCCCACATCCAGTGGGGGAACCTCCTCCGCCGGCTCCTACTCCTCCTCCTCCTCCTCTTCCTCGTCCGCCGGCTCCTACTCCTCCTCCTCCTTCTCTTCCTCCTCCGCCAACACCTCCTCCTCCTCCGCCGGCATCTCCTCCTCCCCAACATCCAGAGCCAGAGCGGTGCCATGCGACGTCACACCGCGGCGACGGTCAAGGAGCCCGTCCGACCGTCGGGTTTCCCGGCGAGTCCATGTGGGGCCATGTCGTCAGGCCGACGTGGCGGGCGTGCCCAGGCGCCCCCATATCCGCCCCATATTTGGGCTAGATATGGGGGTGCCGGTCATCCCGGGCATTTCAGGGCCGTTTGAGTGGCCTGTCTGGGTTAAAAGATCGTGATCGGACAATGACTGGGCGGCCCGCCCAGGTGTATGAGGCGGGTTTGAGAGGCCCGGTTGTAGATGCTCTATGAGCTTATTACTCCACTCAACCACTACTAGGGAAAAGACTAGAAGTAGCGCGGGTCTAAGGGCTATCAGTAGCGCAGGGCACCGCGCTACTGATATGGCACTACAACTAACATTTAGTAGTAGCACGCTTATGCTCGCGTTGCTGCTATAGCTACTTAGTAGTAGCGCTGTCCATACCAGCGCTACTTCTAAGTGGCTTAGCAGTAGCGTTTTCCTGTTCAGCGCTAAAGAGCGCTACTACTATATTTTCACATATCTTTTTTTTCTATGTATTTGCGATGTTTTTGTATAGATTTTATACAGTGTTCTAATCATATTATAAACTGACAATATGCTCATCATATTATACATATAATAGTCTCATCATATCATCCAACACAAATATATCATGTCGTCACATCATAATCATGATATAGTACTTCTTGAGGCACCGGTTCATATCCCTCTCTCGCACTAGCGTGAACCTAAACTAACTACTTTTTGCTTCGGCTCTGCTATCTAACCCTCTTTGGCTGTCGCTCGAAAACCGGTACACCTGGCCTGACACTCCGGCAACTCGTCGTATACTCCTGGCGTAGCACTTCTTCGCCATCGATGATCTATGTACCTGCATCGTCACATGAGTCGATCATATGCAGCATATATAGTTGAGCAACAGAAAGAGACAGACTTGGCAAAAATATAAGCAACATCTCATAAGCATAAATAAGAAAGAACATAGTACCCAAAATGCACTAACTAGAGTGATCTTCGCTAGTTAAGGAGGATGGTTTAATTACATCACAACTAAAGTTTCTTCGTGCATAACTCAAAGTTTCATCATAGAGAAAGTATGGACTAAATGGACACTTTGTCATATATCGTCAATCACTTCAACTTGATGTGCCATCCATCCAAATCAGGGAGATAGTCCCTGAGCGCAATGAAAGGCTTCAGGTTGAGATGCTGAGCCGATATGCATGTTCGGACGTCTTCCCATGACATTTTCCCTTCTTCGTAGAACATCCCTGTTTTTTCAACGACCTCCTTCATGATGATTTGGGCAAGTTCGCGCTGGATGTGATAGAACTCAGCTCGAAGTCGATGATCCGGGATATCTCCTAGGTTCTTTGCCCATTGCAGAATATAGGCATCACCAGATCTAGCTGACATGTGAAGGTTCTGCTGATCCCGTTTGTACTCCAGCATGTGGTGGAGGACATAGAATCCATCACTAAGAGTACCACTCGGTTGCTGGATGCAGTAGAAGTTTGTCTTATGGCCGAAGGCGGGCGTGCAGTTCCTAAAGATAGCACTGTCGAGAACAGACTTGATGTGGGTTTAATCTTTTTCTTCATGTTCTTCGATGATTCCAAGTAAATAGCATGGGAGAATGAGGGGTAAAGGATGATGAGGACGGGGCGCCCATCATTGCGCAATAAAAGTACACCTCAAATTAGCCTCCACGTGTGCAAATGATTGATTGAAATTGAAGGGAAGATATCTGTGGATGACTTACATGGGATGATAAGGCACGAGAATTGTCTCCTTGTCCTTATTGGCGACCATGAAATCGGCGATGTAGTTACATGCGTATTCATGGTGCTTTGGGCAGACTGCCAAGAAGCCCTTGTGCATGAAGTACGGGTCAACGACACAGATATAACGTATGTGCTCAATCTTGATGATGTGGTCCATGTGCAAGGCAAAAAGGCGGACAAACGTAAATCCAATTTTTTCAAGTGAAACATGTCGAAGATGTAATTGAATCGAAGGAAGAATTTTTCCGCGGGGAATGTGTCGATGTATAACCTTTGTTGCAGCACGTTAACCACATAGAGTGGGTATCCTGGATTTTTCGAGGCGATCAGGCTTTTCTCTCTCTCTGCAGCACATCGTCATGAAATCTCCTTAGATCGTCGTATATGGCCTCTACCGCTGCCTTAGGTAGGATCGGATCACCGGGGATATGACATATTGCCATATGGGGCATAGGTATACAGTCTTGAACGCGAGGCTGCTGAGGCGGCTGGATCATAAAAGCAGTTTTGTTGCCTTTCCTTGATCTCTTCCTATGCTGCTTTGCTACTGGAATTGAGCCTATAATACATTCATCCTCTGGCAATTCAGGCACCAACTCATCACTCTCAAGCCCTGAGTACTCATACCGCTGAGCCATCAATCCTCCGTCATCAGTGGCGCCGGTATTGAGATACTGTAGAGGGTCAACGTCATCCTCGTTGATGGCTTCATGCATTTCTTCTCCGACGGCGGTGATGTCATCAGCCACTAATGGAGCCTCTTCCTCACCGGGCATGACAGGGGACGCTAATTGTGTAGGTGGGGTTTTGGTGTTCATACCTTGCTGATGCTGCTTGCTCGTGGGTGTGCTCCCAGCCGCCTCCAAACGAAGAAGACTCTTCGGCCACAACAGGACCCAACGCTTGCAATAGCCAAGCCGCCGCGGGATCTCGTCGTCATCTCCCCCTAGTGTAACCGGAGGAGCCAAATTCTCGTGGCCCGGTTTGACACTGGTCACAGAAACCTTGAAGATGTCAGGGGGGATTTGCCAGCAGGGGTGCCAACTAGTACCAACATAATGTGCAACTGCAAAAGAAAAATGTACGAAAAATAGGTACCTCATCAGCTTCTGCAGGGGTTGGGCCACCCCCATCAGAGGACTTTCCTTTTCCTTTTGTTCTGTCATGCTTTGCAGCACGAGATGTAGTAGCATCCTCGACCTACAGTAACCAATGATGCCTCATGTTAAAAAATCATGAAAAAAATAGAAAAATAAAAATTGAATTTCTTCTACATATACTCAAAATTGTACATTGCGTATTCAAAGTTTACAGAAAAATAAAAAAGAAGATGTTAAAGTCTACAATAAAAACTTACCCCTACTTCCTTACCACCACCGGGGTTTGCACGAGTATGAACGCGCCCAGCAGCCCTTTCCTTGTTCCGCCGTTTATCCTTTGATACAATCCTTTGCATGGCTCGAAAGAACAAAAACCAGAAATGAAAAACAAAAAGGGAAAAAAGAAAACAGCACATATATTCGATCATATATGCTCCCTTTGAGCTTAGAGAAAACAACCTCTTCCCCACTTCCGCCGGCATCTCCCTCTTCAACGATTGTCACTGCAAAAAAAACATATCCAAAAAAATCATTCTAATTGCACACGCACAAAAAAATGTAGCTTAAAGCCCTAACAGAAAACTTGTTAAACAATGCATAAAAAACCAGGACCCCTCAATTAGGACATTTGAAAAACCCTGTGGCAAACTGGGCCCTAGTTTTGCCAGCTAGACCCTGGTTCTGCCAACTGACATATGATAATGCCAAGTGAAAAATTCAAGAACACAAATCCCAGCTGCGTGCAACTATTAAACCTAGATCTACCAGCTGGTAACTGCTCCAATGGGCAAGTATAAAACCCACAGAACAGAGATACCCGAATGTGTGCAACTATTGTACCTATAACTGCTAAAAAAACTAAAAAAAAGGTGTCTATGACAGCTAATGCACCCGATGTGTGCAACTGATGCATCTGGAACTACGAATTGGTATCTGGATAAGATGTCAAGTAAAAAATGCACAACTCATTGTGCAACTTCTATTTGTGCAACTGCCAACTACAAACAACTCATTGTGCAACTGGGAAATGAAAACATTCCCCGTGCACAAACTACTATTTGTCCAATTGCCAACTGCACACAAAAAATCATTGTGCAACTACTATTTGGGCAATTGCCAACTGCAAACAAATCGTTGTGCAACTAGGCAGGAAAATAATGCAATAAACATGCACAAATCCAAGGGATTCAATGACCATGGTGAAATATCTACCAACTACAAATGCAACGGTACTTAGGCTTTCGATTCACTTATGCAAAAGGAACACTGGATCTGCTATCGCGCACGGCCTCCCCCCTACAGGCACGGCGAGCGCGTCTAGCGAGCGCAACCTCCCTCGATACAGGCGCGGCGAGAGTGCTGCGGTCGGGGCCTTTGCGGCTACGGGCGCGGCGACAGCACAATGGCATGCGGCGCGGCGGGAGCATTACGAGCACGCCCTCCACCGCTATGGGCGCGGCGAGTGCGCTACGAGCGTGGCCTCTCTTGCTACGAGCGCGGCGGGAGCACTACGGGCGCGGCAAGAGCACTATGGCCGCGGGCTCCCTCTGAACGGGCGCGGTGAGAGCGGTACGGACGTAGGAAGAACGAGCGAGCGGATGAGCGGCGAGCGTACCTGAGCCGGCGATGAGCAACGTGTGCCTCCCCCTGCTACGCCTCCGCCTCCTACGCACCTTCCAACGGCAGATCCAGCAACGAGCCCGGCAAGGACCAGCAAATCGGGAGGGGAGGAGAGAGGGGAATGGAATGAGGAGAGAGATGACGGGTCGTGGATGATGGGGGGGGAGGAAGTGGCACGAAATTCGAAACTGTCCACTGCCCAACTACTTGTCTACTCTCACTAACGAGCGTTCCTACGCAGTCAATGACAGGGCGGGCCCAAATGGGGGTGCGCACCACGCGCCTCGGCACAACCGGACCAGGTGTGTGGGAGATGCGGCTCGTGCAAAAACCGACAACATGACACCTGGTCACGCGACCACACGATCCAGCACGATCGAATGGTGCGACGCCGGCCGCTCGAGGCGAGTTCCGAGCGCACGCGCACTTATGTGTATTTTCGATGTTTTTTTGAGGACTCCACTACAAACAACATACGGATGTATATATTTTAGAGTGTAGATTTTCTCATTTTGCTCCGTACGTAGTTCATAGTGAAATATTTACAAAGACTTGTATTTAGGAATAGAGGAAGTATATGATATAAGGGGGTTTTGTCACTAGTAGAAAAAGGGTCAAATGTGAGACACATTAGTCCCGATTTGTAACAGAACCGACACTAATGTGTCCATTAGTGCCGGTTCCAACGGCAAGGCGGGAGGATCTCTTTAGTACCGGTTCGTGGCGAACCTTTAGCACCGGTTCGTGCCACGAACCGGTACTAAAGAAAGTGGTGGCAGGATGTTGTCAGAGTGGGGCCCTTCCAGCACCTTTAGTACCGGTTCGTGGCACGAACCGGTACTAATGGTCGTCCTATATAAACCCTTCGTCCACCCGCACTCTGTTCTTCCCCCTTTCCCCTCTCCCTCTCCTCTGTTCTTCCCTTCTTCCTCTCGAGTTCATCACAAATTTTGCCCCAAATTTGTCAAGATTTGCAGGCCCCCATCCATTCAAATGATCACTAAGGTTAGCAACTTTGTCCTTTCATCTCTCATTGCTAGATTAGCTCTTGCATTGGTTTATATAGTGATTAATTGTGGGTTTTAGTAATTTGGGAGGAATTATATGTGGTAGTATTTGATTTATATGCAATTTGAGGTCAAAATAACACTTAGTTTGCATATGTAGGTGTGGTTTACTTAGTGCCTTCTAAATCTCCGTCGTAACCATCGTCGATCGCCCGCACCGTCCCGTCGCTGGCACCAGCTTGTGGTGAGCCTCTTGTTCATGAAATTTTATATAAAAAATTGATGTTTGTGTGATTTGGATATATAGTTACTCGTATAATTATCTTACCCGTACGTTGTTTGTTATACATAGTGCCATGGTTTTGATATCCGTCCCCGTCAGCCCTCGTCCTTGTTATGATTCGGATGTGGTATATTCTCTTTTAAAACTATTTGTTGCATTTCGTGTTTATGACAAATTATGCCCATCAAGTTGACATAGATATTTTTATCTAGGAGGTATGTGAACCGGAAATTCCAACCGACCCTATTGTCGAGAGGTTAAATTTAGTTGAAAAAGAAAATGAGTACTTGAAAGAAAAATTGAAAAGAATTGAGGGAGAGAAGATGGAATTGGAGTTGCATGTTGCCGATGTCGTCGATGATCACAAGATCAAGATGGAGAAAATGCGCTTGAAGATTAGAAAGATTAGAAAATATGCCATCGATAGTGAGGCTTGGTATCATTATGCTGTTGGATCAATTGTTACCTTAGTTGCGATCTTGATCGCATTTGTTGTTGCATTTAAATGCTTTAGCTAGAGAGTTATTTGTTTGTTGCATTTAAGTGTTGTATGAACTTTATGTATGAACTTGTATTAATTTGGTATATTCGGTGTTGTGTAATGAAGATGAGCCGGCAATGGATGTACGATGACCGATGCTCTCCCCAGTTCGTTGAGGGCGTGCATACTTTTCTGCTTGCGGCTGAGGCAAACAAGCGGGCGGATGGTTTTATGCCTTGTCCATGTGCTGGCTGTAAGAATGGTCACAATTACTCTACGTCAAGAACCATTCACGTCCACTTGTTTGAGTCCGGTTTCATGCCCCACTATAATGTTTGGACCAAGCACGGAGAAAGAGGCGTTATGATGGAAGACAATGAAGAAGAAGAGGACGACGACAGCTATCCTGGCCATGGGTTCCCTGAATACGATGATACAACAATGGGGGAAGAAGCTGAGCTGGTAATGCGGGAAGAAGCTGAGCCGACAATGCGGGAAGAAGCTGAAGAAGAGGCATCAGATGAGCCCGTTGATGATCTAGGTCGGGCCATTGCCGATGCAAAGAGAAACTGTGCAAGTGATTTGGAGAAGAAGAAGTTGCAGCGCATGTTAGAGGATCAAAAAAAATTGTTGTACCTGAATTGCGTAGGTGACAAGAAAAAGCTGGGCACCACATTGCTGCAATGGAAGGCAGAGAATGGTGTATCTGACAAGGGATTTGGAAAGTTGCTGGTAATGATAAAGGATATGCTTCCAAAGGATAACGAATTGCCCGAGAGTACGTACGAAGCAAAGAAGGCTGTCTGCCCTCTAGGGTTAGAGGTGCAGAAGATACATGCATGCCCTAATGATTGCATCCTCTACCGCGGTGAGTACGAGGATTTGAACGCTTGCCCGGTATGTGGTGCATTGCGCTATAAGATCAGCCGTGATGACCCTGGTGATGTCGAGGGCGAGCGCCCCAGGAAGAAGATTTCTGCCAAGGTGATGTGGTATTCTCCTATAATACCACGGTTGAAACGTTTGTTCCAAAACAAAGAGCATGCCAAGGTGATGCGATGGCACAGAGAAGACCGTAAGAAAGATGGAAAGTTGAGAGTACCCGCTGACGGGTCGCAGTGGAGAAAAATTGAAAGAAAGTACGGGAAGGAGTTTGCAGATGACGCAAGGAGCGTATGGTTTGGTCTAAGCGCAGATGGCATTAATCCTTTTGGGGAGCAGAGCAGCAACCATAGCACCTGGCCTGTGACTCTATGTTTGTATAACCTTCCTCCTTGGTTGTGCATGAAGCAGAAGTTCATTATGATGCCAGTGCTCATCCAAGGCCCTAAGCAACCCGGCAACGACATTGATGTGTACCTAAGGCCATTAGTTGAAGAACTCTTACAACTGTGGAATGGAACAGGTGTACGTGCGTGGGATGAGCACATGGGGGAAGATTTTGACCTAAAGGTGTTGCTGTTCGTGACCATCAATGATTGGCCTGCTCTCAGTAACCTTTCAGGATAGACAAACAAGGGATACCGCGGATGCACGCACTGTTTGGATGATACCGACAATATATATTTGAATAGTTGTAAGAAGAATGTGTACCTGGGACATCGTCGATTTCTTCCGAGCAGGCATCCCGTAAGAAAGAAAGGCAAGCATTTCAAAGGTGAGGCGGATCACCGGACGAAGCCTCGCCACCGTACTGGTGCTGATGTACATGATATGGTCAAGGATTTGAAGGTGATATTTGGAAAGGGTCCTGGCGGACAACCTGTTCCGAAGGACGCTGACGGACGCGCACCCATGTGGAAGAAGAAATCTATATTTTGGAACCTGCCATATTGGAAAGACCTAGAGGTCCGCTCCGCAATCGACGTGATGCACGTGACGAAGAATCTTTGCGTGACCCTGCTTGGCTTCTTGGGCGTGTATGGGAAGACAAAAGATACACCTGAGGCACGGGAGGACCAGCAACGTATGCACGGAGAAGACAGCATACATCAGGGTCATGCAAGCTACGCTCTTACCAAAGAAGAGAAGGAAATCTTCTTTGAATGCCTGCTCAGTATTAAGGTACCGTCTGGCTTCTCGTCGAATATAAAGGGAATAATAAACATGGCAGAGAAAAAGTTCCACAACCTAAAGTCTCATGGCTACCACGTGATTATGCCGCAACTGCTTCCGGTTGCATTGAGGGGGCTTCTACCGGAAAACGTTCGATTAGCCATTGTGAAGCTATGTGCATTTCTCAATGCAATCTCTCAGAAGGTAATCGATCCAGAAATCATACCAAGGTTACAGAATGATTTGGTGTAATGTCTTGTCAGTTTCGAGTTGGTGTTCCCACCATCCTTCTTCAACATCATGACGCACGTCCTAGTTTACCTATGCGAAGAGATTAACGTTTTGGGTCCTGTATTTCTACACAATATGTTCCCCTTTGAGAGGTTCATGGGAGTCTTAAAGAAATATGTTCATAACCGTGCTAGGCCAGAAGGAAGCATCTCCAAGGGCCATCAAAATGAGGAGGTCATTGAGTTTTGTATTGACTTTATTCCTGACCTTAAGCCGATTGGTGTTCCTGAATCGCGGCATAAGGGTAGACTGGATGGAAAAGGCATGCTAGGAGGGGAACAAATAATATGTATGGACGGACATTCTCTCACTGAAGCACACTACACAGTTCTACAGAATTCCGCCTTGGTGGCTCCGTATATGGATGAACACAAGAATTTGCTACGCTCCAAACACCCGGAGCGGTCTGATGACTGGATTACACGTGAACAAACCAGGAGTTTCGGCAGCTGGTTGCAGACACGTACCATGCATGACACCTCTATTGAAGATGACCTGTACTTGCTGTCCCAGTTACCATCTTCGAATATAATGACTTCCAAAGGGTACGAGATAAATGGTAATACATTTTACACGATCGCCCAAGATAAGAAGAGCACCAACCAAAACAGTGGTGTCCGCTTTGATGCAGAAACCAAGACGGGAAAGGAAACATATTATGGTTATATACAGGACATATGGGAACTTGACTATCGACGTGGTTTAAAGGTCCCTTTGTTTCGATGCAAATGGGTCAATATGACACGAGGCGGGGTAACGGAAGACCCGCAGTACGGAATGACAACAATGGATCTCAACAATCTTGCGTATGCAGACGAACCATTCATCCTAGCCAATGATGTGGCACAGGTTTTCTATGTGAAGGACATGTCTACCAAGCCAAGAAAAAGAAAAGATAAGGAAGCGAATGCATCATATGATGAGCCAAAGCGGCACATAGTTCTTTTTGGGAAGAGAAACATCGTGGGAGTGGATGACAAGACAGACAAGTCAAAAGATTATGAAAAGTTTGATGAAATTGCTCCATTCACAGTGAATATTGACCCGAGCATCCCGTTAAATGATGGAAATTTTCCATGGTTACGGCGCAAAGGGACACACGCGAAGAAAAAGTTTTACACACAAAGATCTGGGATGTGATCGGCTTCACTATCATCACTTTCTTCTGTGTTTCACACCCAGAGGGGAATCTCTGTAACAGTTAGGGCAGTTATGTGTTTTGGCATTTGAAACGCGAAGAAATTTTATGTGCAAACAAATTCTAAATACACAAAGAAACTCTAAATACACAAAAAAACAACACAAAAATAAATAAAGCAAAAAAATACAAAAAAAAGCCCGCCTACTAGGCCAGAACGGCCTGCATACGACTAGAAACCCAACCTGTTGTTGGGCCAGGATGCAGGCCCGCAAAGGCCAAGTGGGCCCATCGGGCAGCAAAGAACACGTAGGCCCAGTAGGCCTGCTTTGGAGAGGAGCTCGAGAGAGCGACCGCACGGGGGTTTATAAACCAGTGCGGTCGCCCCTCGGCTAGCGAGGTGGGACTAAACTTGCCGCACCGCACCTGCGCCAACGCACCCCCTTTAGTACCGGGTGGTGGCACAAACCGGTACTAAAGGGGGGGCCTTTAGTACCAGTTTGTGCCACCACCCGGTACTAAAGGGGGGCGCTTCCCGCCGCTTGGGCTGGCCAAAACTGGCCTTTAGTACCGGTTGGTGGCACAAACTGGTACTAAAGGCCCCTCCTATACAAATAACACTTACAAAAATTTCAGTTTCTAATCTGGCTTCTTCTCCTCTGCACCGTCGCCCGCCGCCCTCGTACGTCTCCATCCCTCGTCGCCGCCCCGTCCCCGTCGTCGCTGCCCTGTCGTCCCCGTCCCCGTCGTCCCCGTCGTCACCACCGCCCCATCCCGGCCCGTCCCGCGTCGTCCCCGTCCCCGTCGGCGGCGCCGCCCTGTACGTCCCCGTCGTCGTCGCCGCCCCGGCCCGTCCGTCCCCGTCCCCGTCGTCGCCGCCCCGTCCCTGTCCCCGTCGTCGTCATCCCCGTCGTCACCGCGCCCGTCACCGTCCCCGTCGCTGCGCGCCCCCCGTCTCCGCCCCCCCGTCATCCTCGCCTCGCCGGTGAGCGCGCAAACACACACACGCATACATTTTTTGTTTTTTAGTTATACAAATAGTTAGAAATTTTTCTGTTTTTAGAAATTGTTAGAAATTTTTCTGTTTTTCAGAAATAGTTAGAAATGTTATAAATTTTTTTCTGTTTTTCTGTTTTTTAATTATAGAAATAGTTATAAAAATGTTAGTTATATATATAGAAATGTTATAATTTTTTTTTGTTTTTTAGTTATAGAAATATTAGAAATGTTATAGAAATGTTAGTTATATATAGCATTGTTAGAAATGTTATAGAAATGTTAGTTATATAGAAATGTTAGAAATTTTAGTTATCAAAATCCAATCATTAAAAAATGTTACTTTTTGCGGGTATATAGCTAGTATTTGTTCTCGACGATGCCCGACCCGCATCCTCGCCGTTGACACGTCCGCGACGACGTCCGGCTGACCCATGTCCGGGACTGGGCTTCGCCGGGCTGGCACTGGGAGGTGCTGCCTGGAGGGGCGCACCGCTTGATGAGGAACCCGGCCCCGGGTCCCGTCATCGACCCTGATCTCGTTTGGTGGCGTTCGCGTGGGCCAGTTTCGGCACGGAGGGAGCCGGCCCAGCCGGAGGTGGTACGTCGCCGTGATAGGGAGGAGGACGAGCAGGTCCATCGCTACATGGTTGCGTTAGAGGGCGGCAGGTTCTCCAATACCTGGCAGTTTCTTTAGGGATCTCACTTCAGCTATGATCCTGTGAGGGTTCCTTCTCTTTGGGTGTCCACCGCCCGCGCCGCAGGAACCGCGAGTGTCCTAGATTCTTCTGTAGTATTCGATCTTTATTAGCTACCTAGCCAGTGATGTATTCGATATTATATCTATTATTCAAGACGATGTATTTGAGATTATATCTATTGTTCGAGACGATGTATTCGAGATTATATCTATTATTCGAGATGATGTTTTCGAGATTATATCTATTATTCGAGACGATGTATTCGAGATTATATCTATTATTCGAGACGATGTAATTTGAATACTAAATTTTTTTATATTTCTTTTGGATTAGTTAAATAAAAGCTATGGCGGACAATACCGGCAGAGATGGAGAACAGGCCATGTTCGATATGATACGCCATCCTCACGGGCCAGATGATGATCAGAATGAAGAAGATTATGACGGCTCCGAATTTCTAAACAACACCGGAGAGGGTGATATGATATTCGATCGCGACGACCGAATTGATGAAGTCATGAACTATGATTATGATGATGACGAAGAAAATGTTGATCTTCAAACAACAAAGATCGGCGAGGTATATATATTTATATAAGCAGGCATCTGGTGACTTGAAGATATATTAACGAATCGATCTTTGTTCTTTCAGCCATCCGGATCGAGCAAATCTTCAGGCAAAAGGATGAAACGAGGCCCGAACAAAAAGTTGAAGGAGGGCGTAAAGTACAATATCGAGGCAATCAGACCTAATGGCGAACCATTAGCGCCTAAGTAGATTGCGGACAAGTTCGCTCATCAGTGCGGAGTTCTTGTGAAGGACCAACTCCCGATCAAACTTCAAGAATGGAGAGATCCAGCAAAGCCATGTCCAGATGTTACTTTTGTCAACAACAGACAAAAAGGTCTGCTTTGGGATACTCTCATGGAACATTTCACCCTACCAGATCATTTCACAGAAGCAGATGTGCAGAAAGTCAAGGACGCTGCTCTTAGGAAGATGGCGATTGCATTCAAGAACCACAAGAATCTTGAATGGGACAAGTACGTCAAGGGAGGAAGGAAGACTCCGGTATTCGAGGGAACACTAGAGAACCAATGTGCTCATTGGGACGATTTCGTGAAATTCAACGATTCGGAATTAGCTAAGGAACGGTCGAGAATAAACAAGAAGAATGCCGAAAAAAAGGATAAGTTCCATAAGCTGGGGCCAGGTGGCTATGCGGTGGCAATGCCTAAGTGGGATAAGTCTGAGAAAGAGATGGAGGATGCAGGTGTCACTCCGGTCACTAAGAGCTGGCCCCCAGGTGCAGGACTTGGTTCTATGCGCATGGGGGAGAGTTGGACCCGAAGACAGGCAATGTTTCGACGAAGGCAAGTCTGAAGGGAGCCGACGATGTGATACTTGTTGCAATAGAAGAGGCACGATCGGGGGTGTTCCATCCCAACAGAAAGAACGACGAGCTTACGCGTGCCCTGGGAAATCCTGAACACCCGGGAAGAACACGAGGCAAGGGCGCTATTCCGTGGTATGAGGGGTTTTCAGACTGGAACACCGACTACAGAACCCGTGCGAGAAAGAAGATTGCGGAGGAGAAGAAGAGGAAGATGGAGGAGGAGCAGAGGAAGCGGGACTATGAACGCCTTCAAGGCCTAGAAGCAAGTCAAGAGGAATTGGCAGTCAAATTCCAGCGGCAGCAGGAGCAGATTGACTCACTTACCCAGCAAAGGGGGTCTCTGCAGCTGCAGCAGCTAGCGGATGATCCAGCATTAGATAGCACCGCCCCATCCATGCCGAGAAGCAGCCTGGGTTCCGCCCCGAACGACGCAATGCTGGATAGATACCCCGTGGATGACATCACGGAGAACACTAACTGCGAGCTACACGTCAAAATAAAGAACATATCCATGAAGGTGGCGGACGCCGTTGCTTTTACAAATCCCCCCGAGGCAACCTTCCATTGCAACCCAATTCCAGCGGGCTATGCTCGTGTCTTGGTTGATGAGGTGATGGACCCATATTCAGAGCTACAGCTTGACATTCCTGGAGGTGACGACGAGCACTTTCTCGGAGAGGCCAAACATCGTATCATCCTATGGAAAAAGGATTGCATCATCTTTCGAAGGCCACCGACACCGCGTCAGCCGACTCCTCGTCGAAGTCCGCCACTGAGTCAGCAGACTCCCGCTCCTGCAAGTCCACCAAGTCCGGCAAAGTGTCAGGCCACTCCTCCTCCAAGTCCGGCAATGTGTCAGGCCACTCCTCCTCCTTCAAGTCCGCCACAGCGTCAGACGTCCACTCCTCCTCCAAGTCCGGCACAACCTCAGGCCACTCCTCCTCCAAGTCCGGCAAAGCTAGCTACATGTTTTTGTTTACATATGCCCGCTTAATTAAGACATGCAAAGGTGTGTGCATGCAGATTTCACTGGATCTTGTGTATCATTAAAGTTGATGCCGGAATAGTTGAAATACTGGACTCACTACTCAAAGCAAATACTGACTATAACATCTTGTTTGGGATAGTCAACAGGTAATTTCAATCATTATTAACTATATATCTCGGCCTATTTAGTTCGTCATTTCATGATATGAACTATTTAATAACCCCTTTATTCATTTTCTTTGTCGGCGGGCAGGGCTTGGGCAAGGTTCATCAGCGTCACGGAAGGCGAATGGAAAAAAAAGCTTAAATGGTTTCGACCCAAGGTAAGCACTTAAGTAGTACTAGCTAGCTAGCTAGCTGCCATCTCTTTAATTATCATGCTTGATTAATTATTATCTGATCAAATTTCATTCTCGTAAAGGCCCTGAAGCAGGCGCAGGGGACTGATCTGTGTGCATTCTACGTTTGCGAGAACATTCGCATGATGGCGTCCGAAAGGAGCAGATCTCAAAGACAGGAATGGGTACGCTTGTCAGAACACTATTCACAATTTTTACACCATTATCGATATCTAGTCACACAACTAATACACATGCATATTGATCTCCTTCTTAACAGTTCAAAGAGGTGCGGGAGAAGCTCCTAGAGACGGAGCGCGTAGAAACACTTCAAGAGGAAATAGTGGGATTTTTGCTCGACCAGGTCATAAATCCGAAGGGAGAATACTATTGCCCGCTACCATGGACCACTTCCGATTGTCATCGTGCTCCGAAGGCACCAATTAGGCTAATGCCACTGGCTCCGAAGGCAACATGCATATGTAGGAGAAATTGTATATAGCTATACATGTGTGTATGTGTGAATTAGTTAATATGGTGGTTTGTGAGACATTGATGATATATATATATGCATGATTGGTTCTACTAGAAATTCTATTTATATAACGTGTACAATGTGTAGTATCGTAAAATACCAGCAAACAAAAAAGAATTAAAATGGAAACACAAAATTAAATGAAAAAGAAATCATAAAACTAAAACCCCCCAAACCTTATAGTACCGGTTGGTCTTACCAACCGGTACTAAATGGCTCCAGGCCCCCGGAGCTGGCTCGTGCCACGTGGTTGCCCTTTAGCACCGGTTCGTGCTGAACCGGTACTAAAGGGGAGGGGCCCTTAGTGCCCACATTTTAGTGCCGGTTATGGAACCGGCACTAAAGGGCCTTACGAACCGGTGCTATTGTCCGGTTCTGCACTAGTGCGTGTGGTGGTGTTAAACACAACATCTGTATTCCATACGTGTACGTTTATAAGGGCATGTACAATGGTTCTATCTTAGCAATGTCACGTAGGATAAATGATGAGGTGGATGAGAGAGAAATCATAAAAGAAGGCTTGTCTTCTCTTAATTAAGAGAAGGCAAGAGATGATCTCTTAGCACAATATGTCTCACCACATTTTTAGGAATAACTAGTTATTGACGATAAGGCTAAGAAATGACCCATTGTAAACATGTTTTTTTGTCATCTCTAAATTACATGCAAGATTTAAGATAAGACTACTTTATCGATCATTGTACATGCCCTTACACATGCATGTGCACGTTTGCGTCCATGTAGGACCAGCGTTAGACACCGAATAGGATTGGTACTGGTTGGCAATAATCGAGCCAGCTCTCGTGTGCGTAAGTACTAGGGTATCTCAATCAACGAAAAAGAAGAGGCGGCGGCGGCCATGGCATCCTTGCTCCCGGACGACCTCCTCCTCGAGGTCCTCGTCCGTGTCAAGGACGCCAGTGCTCTCTTCCGTTGTGCCACGGCGTGCAAAGGGTGGCACCGTCTCATAGTTCATCCGTCCTTCCTCCGGCGACGCTGCCAGAGGGCGGGCGGGACTCATCTTCTTTTCTCGGCTTCCTCATCTTGGGAGAAGATAACATGGACTTGGGTGCAGGGCCTTTTCCCACCCCGGAGCCCTGGTTCGTCCCGGTGACGCGATCCGCTCTCAGCCTTGGCCGCTGTGGCCTGGGCTCCTTGGTGACTCCTTCCCGTGCTGGCCTCTTTGACCGCGCGGTGCTGCTCGTCTCGCGCCACCATCTCGTCCTCCTGCGAATTCAAGACAAAAGAAAATCGTTCCTCGAGGACCGGACCATCCTCCAGTTGGCGATATGCAACCTATTCCTTGGCACGTGTGATATGCTCCCTCCTCTAAACTTCAGCTCGGAGTTCAAGAGTGATTATTCCAGCGGATATGCCATCCTAACTAAGGATTGGGTTGTGGATATGGTCGTGTTTGGATTGGGTTGAACAATATCAAATCCATATCCATATCCATGAAGACAGTCTTTGCCCGTCCATGAAAAAATCCATGGGTGAAAAATTATGTCCATATCCAAATTCGATGGATATCCATATCCACTGAATATCCATTGGGTCCTCTCGAGACATATAAATAAGACTTAACACAATATTAACATAAACTCTTCCATTCTTCACCTCGTGGCAGGCTAGACTTCACTTATGGTAAATCAACATCCAGTAACAACCTAAAATCATTTAGTATTTTTCTAATAGATGAGAATGACGAGTCATTTAAGAAGGAGATAAAAATAAGGGAAGGGGTGTTGGATTATGTTTCGGAGGGGATTGACTGTCAACTTATAAAAGTTACGATGTAATTTTTTATGCATGTTTTAGATAGAAAAAGTGTAAAATTGCCGTGGGAGATGTGAACGTGGGGCAGGGGTAGCAGATTTTTTTCCATTAAGTCATTCTATTGGGTCGGGTTTGGGTATATCCATGGGTACAAGATTATATCCATGCCCTACCCACGAACAATCGGGTTGGGTTTGGGCGCCGCCCATGGACACAAAAGCATATCCAAACCCTATCCATTTGGGTCGGATATCCATGGATATCCATGTCCATGGATAAAATTGCCATCCTTAATCCTAACCGATGCGGATTGTCGATCCAATTATGGGCCATCGTCATCTTTGCTACCGAGCAAATCGCCTTTCTTCCGAGTGATCATTATCGGCTCCGCACGCCAAGACCTGCAGTATAATCTCTATGTGATCTCTTCTGACAGAAGAAGCTGGAGCGTCCAAGCCAATTGCTTCAATAATAGTTTCCAACTAGAGCGTGACAGGTCATTTAGCGATGCCGTTGTGTGCCGTGGCATCGCACACTGGGTATTTTGCTATCATGGAGGTATTCACGTACTTAACATGAATGCAAGGACGTACCACATCTCTACGTGGGAGTTCCCTAACGCAACGGACCACTTCCACACGGGTTACCCCTGCCTTACTCTAGCAAGCAATGGGACGCTATCCCTGCTCCAGATGCGAAGGAACCTTCCTCAAGTAGAGATCTGGAAGCATTACGAGGACCACGAAAACGCAACAAGTATTAAGAATTGGTTATGTACTGGGACGATCAAGCTAAAACAACCTTGGAAAGTGGCTGAACGGCGACAACGACAAGATTTGAGAGAGAAGTGTGGTACACTGATCATCAAGAATAGCTGCGGCAGCGTTTACACTGCCAACATTGAAACTGGGATGATGAAGGAGGTGGTGGATTGGCCTGAATGGCGCTGCATCTTCCGCGGGGATGCCATGCCCTTAGAGATTGATTGGCCCACGATCTTTGTTTATCATCTTTCGAAGTATAGCTAGCCATTCTAAAATATATTTATTTTATTATTTTGGGTTTTCTCGCGAATTGTGTTGGATAGCTTATGTTGCTACAGAATTGATCAATCCATTATGATTCTTGTTCAAATTATTCGCAAATTTTTAATGTCCTGGTGTTAGTTGTGTTTTATGCATTTGGTGGGGGACTTTGCACGTCCCCTCTCATCTGTTAGAGGCAAGAGAACTCCTGAGAGGAAGAGGGGGCGCAAAAAAAGAGGATGCATGCACTATCAGAATTGACAAGTTCACCGAGCAGATTGTCAAGTGTATTTTATTGGGCACTTGGCAAGCACGTCATTTGCCGAGTATTCAGGAAAGGCCATGGTGGCACATCGAACAAAGCAAGAAATCCTCTAAAAGTAATCCTACAGGAGCCCTACCAAAAGCCCGAAAAATATATTTGACGAAGATAGACGTGATCCATTATATAAATAGAAATTCCAAAAGAAAATATCTCATGAAATTAAATATTGTTGGGGCGATGTAGTAATGGTTTCTATCGTGTAGCATGATTTGGTTGCAGGCACTTCAAATCTATGCAAGGATTCAACGGCAATGACTAGGGCGATGGTCCATAGGGGCACGTGCGAAGACTTCCCGGCTATCATCTACAGGGTCAAACTGGCTCCGGTATGGGAGCGGCTATAGCGGTGTGTCAGCGGTTCGTTTTGGCGGCAGTAGTGATCTCGGACCGGGATGTAACTTCCGTAACGTTTGAGATGCTTTGTACTTCCGATAACCTTTTATAATATATCTGATCCTTTCCGTTAAAAAATATAAAACTAAATAAATATAATTGCAGATATACAGAAGTAACTTTCATTGCTGGGCAAAGAACTCCTCAAGATTGGGCCGTTCTAGAGGGCCACCACACCACGGACGCGCGAATATTTGGCCATTGGGCCTATAGGTAGATGAAGCCACGAGGATTGGTGACCGATCGTGTAGGCAGCCAAATTAATGCCTCGTTCGACATTGTCAAAAAAAACGTACATTAGATCGACGGAAGACCCCTCAAAAAGAAAAAGCAGATCGATGGAGGATGTGGCGGCGGCGGCCATGGCAGTTCCCCTCCCGGACGACCTGCTCCTCGAGATCCTCGTCCGCATGAAGGACGACGCTGCACTCTTCCGCTGTGCCACGACGTGCAAACAGTGGCGCCGTCTCGTCGCTGATCCCGGCTTCCTCCGGCGCTGCTGGCCAGAAGACCACCCGTCCTCTTTCGTCGGTTTCTTCACCCGCATCCGGGGACGTCGCCGCAGAGATGGGGACGCCGATCCTACGCCCATCATGGCGCCGTGCTTTATCCCAGGACCGCAATCGACTCTGGGTCCTGATGGCCGCTACCTCATCTCCTTCTTGTCCACTGCCACCGCCGGCCTCTTCGACGACGCGGTGCCACTCCTTTCGCACCGTGGCCTTGTCCTCGTGCGCCTCTTCAAAGCTCGTGATACACCAGGCTGTGCCGACCCGACCATCCTCCAACTAGCGGTATGTAACCTGCTGGCCGGCACGTGCGACATGCTCCCTCCGTTGAAGTTTAGCTCGGCCTTCAACGACTACATGTGGAATGGCTATGCCATTCTAACAAGCACCGACTGTCCCTTCGAAGATGGGCCGTTGCTACATGTGCCGCTGATCAACCCTTCATTCTTCAAAGTGGTAATCATCGGCTCTGGTCGCGACGACCTGATGTACACTCTCCATGTTTTCTCGTCTGACAAGGCAAGCTGGAGCGTGCGGAGCAACTGCTTCAACACTAATGCGCAATCGCATCGGTATGGGTCATTTAGCGATGCCATTGTGTGCCGCGGCATGGCACATTGGGTGTTCTATTATTACGAATGCTTCCACCTCGTTAATATATGAACGGAAGGACTGGCCACATCTCCTGCACGAAGCTCCCTTTTAGCACGAACTTCCACTACAAGAGTCAACCATGCCTTACTCTAGCAGTCAACGGGATGCTATCACTGCTCTGGATGCGAACGAATGATTCCCGACTAGAGATATGGGAACAAAAAGATGACCATGAAAACATGGGTAGCACTTCAAAGTGGATACCTAGTCGGACAATCAAGCTAAAACAACCTAGGAAGAAGATTCAAGGACGAGAATTGTGCATCTTGAGAGAGAAGTGCGGCACACTGCTCATCAGTGATAGCAACGGGTGCGTCTACACTACCGACCTCGATACCGGGATGATGGCGCAATTGGTGGATTGGCCTCACAAGCGCTCCATCTTGCCATGGGATGCCATGCCCTTGGACATGGATTGGTCCATGATCTTCCTTTCTCGGCTTATCAGGTATTGCTAGCAATTCTGAAATATATGCATTACACCGTTTTGGTTTTCTTTGCAAAGTACTATCTCCATCCACAAATATAAGATGTTCTAAGTATTTTGTAAATCGGATAAGTATGTTTCTTCACTCATTTTAATATGTTTGTTCACACATTTCAGTCTATACTTAGTCCCGTATTGAAATATCAAAAACATCATATACTTGTGAATGGAGGAAGTGTGTTTTTGATTGACTAATGGTCATTGTTTTTGCTCGCCTTGTTTGCACATTTAGTGTTTGGGTATTAATAAAGGTGTTCTGTTTATTCGATAGGGACTCCACACGCCTCCTCCAAACTCCTAGCGGTGAGACAGCTACAACGAGGAAGAGACATCACAGAAACCGAGACAAAAGGAAGGGTAAGGGCCGCGACTGCATATCCAAGAAGGTGAAGTATGGCGGGGCGGCATAAGGAACTTAATTCGTCAAAGGAAAAACATAAGAAACTCAAGAGCATATACATATACATATACATATTTTTATAGTTTATTATTTTTCTCACCGTAAAGGCATAAACCTATGTCACCTCATCAATTGCACCATTTTTATATAGAAATTGTGGCATTGAAAATTTATTGCCTCAGCGGACCGATAATTTTTACTACAGTATGTAAGCTGTATACCATGCGATTATGATGAAGATGAGGACTGCTGAATGATGATGATCTGAAGAAAGCTATTTAGTCTAGGGATTGGAGGATTAGTCATGCAGAAGTGTAGCTCAGACACATATATGAATTAGATTGTGCAAGTAGGGAAATATATAACGAATTGCCTGCCCTCGCAAAAAAGAAAGATAACGAATTGCCTGGATGCACACTTACATACATGCCCTTCCTCGAGTCTACAGTCTGACCCTGATAGCTAGCCAAAGCTGTATACCATACGAATTGCCTGGATGCTTTTGTCTGTCTAGCTGCTGGAGGCGAAGGGGTTGTAACCGTCTACAGTCTGAACCTGATAACCGGCGATTTGGCAGAGCCTCCCTCGAATTCAAATGGAATGATGTTCGAAGAATTGCTGAGCTGTCAAGAAGATCTATCAGTGGTGCGGTAGTTTTGCTCTTTGCCTATTGGCCCTGTTTGGATAAGGGGGTTAGAGCTAGTATGGGTTAGTTGAGGCAGAAATAACCCTGAAATATCCAAACGGGTGGGTTAGAGTAGGGTTATTTGCATCTAACCCAGCAAAAAAAACCAACCCGGTGGGGAGCTGCTTATTGGGGTTAGATTGGTGGGTCCCAGTAAAAAAAGCCATCTCGCTCTCGCATCTGGATCGGCATCTCGCTCCCGCATCTCGTCATCTCGCTCTCGCTCCCGCATCGCATCCCCGCCGCCGCCGTTCGCTCCCCGCCCTCCGCCCTCCGCCCCCGTCCTCCGCCCCCGCCCTCCGCCCCCGCCCTCCGCCCCCATTCTCCGCCCTCCACCCCCATTCTCCGCCCTCCGCCCTCACCCCTCATCCTCCGCCCTCTGCCCCCTGCATCTGCCCCTCCGCTCCTCCCATTCCCGTCCAACAGCGGCGCCCCCAGGCGCGCACTCCGGCGGCCGCCGCACCGGTCGCCCCACCTGCCATGGATGGCGACGGCCTCAAAGGGTGGGGTTCACAGCCCTCTGCAAGCTGCCCAGCTACCCATGCCGATCTCGACCTCAACTCGCAAGCTTCGCTGTCGGAAGGGTTCCCAGGGCTTGGGTTGTATGGAGCTTTCCTCCAGAGCAACGACGAGCAGCTCTTCCCTGGGCGCGGCAGGGGCTCCGGGCTCCCTCACTATCGCCCACCACGTGCTGGAGCAGGAGATGGATGGGTGAATCCGTCGCCATCCTTCGTTCGGCAACTGAACTTTGGCGGCTCCTCGTCAGCGGCAGCCGGTCGCGGAGGAGGAAATGGTGGCGTGTTCCTCAGCGGGTCGTCCATGGGGCCAGGCGGCGGCTCCTCGTCAGCGGGTGCTGGTCGCAGAGCAGGCGGCGTCGTTCGGCAGCGAGCCAACTCGGCCGTCGCGGCACCTGGCCGCCGTAACCAGCGCACCAGCACGACGAGCCGTGGCAGTGGTGGCGGCTATCGCATACCGCCTCCTCGGGCGCCGCAGAGTGCCCTCCGTGGGCAAGCATCCGGCTCCGGCACTCCCTTTGACAATGGTGATGAAGAATTGGAGGACGATGTGGAGGAGTTAGCGAGCTCCGGAGGTCCCCTGGTGAGCCAAAGCAATCGAGCCCACTGGAATGATGCTAATAGTGCTTGCTTGTTAGAATTGTGCATTCAGCAACGTGAAGCAGGAACATATAATGGTACAGTGATGAGTGGTGAAGGGTACCAAGCCGTTATCGACGGCTTACTTGCTAGAAGGGGGTTGGTATATAGCCGTTTCCA
This sequence comes from Triticum timopheevii, assembly GCA_963921465.1. Taxonomy (NCBI): domain Eukaryota; kingdom Viridiplantae; phylum Streptophyta; class Magnoliopsida; order Poales; family Poaceae; genus Triticum; species Triticum timopheevii. Next base: position 652,964,039 of record OY997266.1, read on the forward strand.
GGTGAAGAACCAGATAGTCGTACTCAAAAACACTTACACATTCTGGCGATACATGCAAGTGCATACAGGGTTGGGGAGGAAACCAGATGGAACCATTGATGCTGACTCTGAGTTCTGGATAACACACACAGAGGTAGACTTTTCACTAAAGCTAGTTACTTGAATTTTGAAGTGTGCTCTCATATCTTAAATAGTTTCTTTCGCAAAAATAATAATATCATAACTAGTTTATTTGTTCACTATCCTGCAGAAGAAACCATACCTACGGAAGTTGCAGTGGGGTCCTCCAGCAAACGAGGAGTTGCTTGATCAATTGTTCAAAGGTTACACTGTGGATGGAAGCACAGCCTTTGTGCCTGGAGATGATTACGGTCAGAATCAAGGGCAAGATTTAGGTGCAGGAGAGGAAGAGGAGGAGTTTCAAGGAACACCTACAAGCAACCAGAGGAGCCAGAGATGCAAGAGGTCAACAAGCACTTCGAGCACTTTGACCAGTCCATTGAAGAAGAGCAAGAGCCCAATGGTGAAGATTGTGAAGGACATAGCTAGTACCTTCAAGGAGTCTGTCGCAGCCAACACTAAGCAAGTGCAGAAACGTGCAAATGAGAAGGCTGCATTTTCTGTGAAGAGGTGTCAGGAGTTAGCATTTGAGTGTGGCATTGAGCAAACAGTTGACTCTGTCTATGCTCTGTCCAAGATGTTCGAAACGGAGTACCAAAGGGAGTTCTTCTGTGGCCTATTAACACACGATCTTAGGTTGGGTTACTTCAAGAAATGGTGCAGGGACAACAATTTGGAGTAGTTCTTCTGTGGCTGAATAGTTGCTTGGGAATGTGTGTGTTAAAATGTTGGACCTATTTACATTGTTGTATGTTGAACCTATTTAGTTGATGTATGTCGAACCTATCATGTGTTTGTGAGGTGTTGAAATATTATCTATGTTACGTGTGAGCAGAATTAATTTTACTTGGTGAACCTATTTTATATTATATGCGGGCCGAATTAATTTATTTGGTTAAACTATTTTATAATATATGCATGCTGAATTATTTTTGTTTGCTTACACTCCTTCAAGTAGTATGCTATGTGCTGACAATTTGGTACATGTGTTTAAGCAGGAAGACGATCATGGCCCCATGACGGAGGAAGAATATGATGGAGGTAGCACAAGTGAGGATGAGATCATATCCATATGCCGCAGCAATTTGGTGCAGTCCGGAAATTTAATCTCGCAGTTGGTTCCTATCTTGGGTATGTACTCTGATAACTACTTTGTGAAACTACCTAGGAGGGTCAGTGGATATTCTGGTTTGGATTGGGTGCAGGAGACACTAGCCCGAGATACCCAATGCTACAACATGTTTAGGGTTGAGAGACCTTTGTTTAACAGGCTACATAATACTTTGGTGCAATCATATGGGTTGAAGTCCAGTAGAAAAATGACATCTGTAGAGGCTCTAGCTATGTTTTTATAGATTGTTGGATCACCACAGTCAGTTAGACAGGCTGAGAACCATTTTAGGAGGTCTATGGAGACAGTAAGTAGGACATTTAACAGAGTTTTGGCATGTCTCCTTAGGTTAGCACAGGACATAATTGTACCCAAGGACCCAACATTTGCAGAGGTGCACCCAAACTTAGAAAATCCAGCATTCTGGCCACACTTCAATGACTGCATAGGAGCTATAGATGGGACACATGTGAAGGTTGTGGTGGATAAGAGTAAGAGGGTTCAATACTTGAACAGGCACAATGAAACCAGTCAGAATGTGCTTGCTGTTTGTGATTTCGACATGAGATTTACATTTGTGATGTCGGGATGGCCTAGTTCAGCACACGACATGAGAGTTTTCAAAGATGCCACAACTACTCATCGTCACAAATTTCCACATCCACCACCAGGTTTGCTACTTGAACCGTCTTGCACTAATATTTATCCAATTACACTTGTTCATCTTATTCTCATTGTGTGCCTTTGACAATATGTAGGAAAGTACTATGTGGTTGATGCGGGGTAGCCAAACCGTCCGGGCTACCTTTCACCATACAGATGTACAAGGTACCATGTGGAGCAATGGCAACACGGCCCGCCGCCACAAGGTATGAAAGAAACCTTCAACCATGCACATGCCAAAGTTAGGAATGTCGTTGAGCGATCCTTTGGAGTGTTGAAGATGAAATTTAGGATTTTGTTGAACATGCCAAAATTTCCAGGGGACAAGCAAACTAGAATTATTGTTGCTTGTATGGCTCTTCATAATTTCATTCGAGAGAGCAGAATTCCGGATAGGGAATTTGATGCATGTGATGCGGATGAAAACTATAATCCAATGCCTAGTTCTGCTGCATCTGCATGGCCAGAAGATGAACCTCTTGTTGAAGATACCAACATGAATGACTTCCGCGAAGAGTTAGCTCATGCTCTGTTTCATGGAATGTGATTTTTTTTTAAGCTTGATTGAGGACTTGTACGTTTAAGTGAGATGTCTCATTTGTATGGACAAAATAAAATCTTGAGTACTTATTCCTAAGTATTCATTGCTCATTATTCTTGTTCCTCAGTTTGTAAGCTTGCCTTCTCAGTCTTATATTAGTTTTTGTAATGTTTTTTTTGCTAGATTATTTTCAGTTTTTAGTTATCAGTACTCCTAAGTATCAGGTTTAGTTCTTTTCAGTTTATTTTGTTATTCCTGTATTTTCAGCATTCATTTTAAATTTTTTAGACTTGATATGTGTTTTCATTCATCACTCATTTTTCTTGTAGATGCTCTAACATGATAGAACAGAGTTCCATTTTTCTTGTACACGCTGATTTTTTTTGCACAAGATAGTCGTCTCTCATGCAATGTGAATTATTCATTTCTGAGCGGAAGGAGGCCACACAAGAGCCGACCACAACAAATCCGGCTGAAAAGATGGCCAAATGATTGAGAAAGTGCATTTATAGTCAATCTAACCCTCTCATCCAAACACCACCGAAGTTTGAGTTAGTTCAGGGTTAGACACAAGTTAGAAATTAACTCTAACCTCTAACTAAGTTAGAGTATCCAAACAGGGCCATTATTGCCTTGAAGTTTCTGCCTGAGCCTGAAGAGAGGTTTCTCAGTAACTGTCAGAAGAGTACAAAAAAAAACAGAGAGAGAATAGTAAAAAACGAACGACGACCACAGTGGGAGTCGAACCCACGACCTTCTGATCCGAAGTCAGACGCGCTAATCCACTGCGATATGCGGTCACCATGTCAGCTATACGTCCCGGAGCTGTAACCACAGTGGAATATTCGAAAATCTAATGAGTTCAGCGATGCCAAAAAGAGATGTTGTTTTCGTTTGAAACAAGAACATACTACTGCGGATCACAATCGCCCAAATACAGATACCCAAGTCGAAATCCAAATTCAGAACGCAAAAAGTGAACGAAAAGTACATTCCGAGGTCTGTGCACAACGAGCAAGACTCCAAAGCATACATTTTGCTTCATATGCAGCACTCGTTGGCCAAGCTAAGAGCATCTACAGCCATGGTAGGCAAATCTGGCCTTTGAAACGCACCAGACGTGACCCGGCGGGCACGTCTTATATTTTTGCTACTTGCATGGCGGCCCGCCTCCGCCTTGGCCACCGCCTCTTGTTCGCTTCATGCTTCGACAGCTCGGTGGCAAGCCAGAGCGCCTTAGGATTCTTGTGACCGAGGCGGCGTGCATCGTTCGCCGGCGTCGTAAGTTGATTGGGAAATAAAACTCGTGTATTCTAAATGAATCACACACATGCATGCCTACACGACGTGTAATTACTCCACTCAGACCACTCCACCCCCGGGTACAAGTGAAGAGGAATTGCAAACGATCTTGACTGAGGGGTAGTCCATCCACGTGTAGATTGACATCCAAATTATGGCAAGGCTTCGTGGTGGTAAGTGGGCAGCGGAAATGGCAAAGCTTATGATAAAAGTGAAATGGCCTTTTCTATTGCAAACATTACGCATGAAAGGATTTTCTTTACATGGCGTCGATTTTGTGTCTGGAGGTAGTGTGGCCATCAAGGTAAATGACAATGCGGGCACTTACTTTCAGACTAGGAAGGGGCTTTGCCAAGGTGACCCCGCTTCCCCAAGCTTGTTTAATATCGTGGCTGATATGTTAGCTACCCTTGTTAAGAGGGCTAAGCTGGTGGGACAAGTCACTCATGTCATACCACATTTGATACAAGGAGGCTTATCTATTCTACAATATGCAGATGATACAATTCTGTTCTTGGATCATGATTTAGAAAAGCCAGAAACCTCAAATTACTGTTATGTGCTTTTGAGGAACTCTCTGGTCTCAAGATCAACTTTCATAAGAGCGAACTCTTCTGTTTTGGTGAAGCCGCAGAAGCAACAGCTGCTTATGCTGAGATCTTTGGCTGTCATCTTGAGCAATTTCCGATCCGTTACCTAGGTATTCCCATTCATTACGTGTCATTTCTGTCTGACTCTCATCTGCCTGACCCAGCTAGCCAGAGCTATGGCGGTGTCGGTGATTAGCATTAGCAGTCTCTCGGTCACAGTCCGCTTGCTCTCTAAATCTCTCTCAATCTTATCATGATATTTATCCAGAATTCCACACACCAGGTGCTACTATACGGCAACCCAAAATTGGTGAAAGTGAGTTGTTGTGTTGCTTCAACAAGTAGCTAGCCATGGCCGGATGGACAGAGTGAGAAAGCAGGGCTCGAGGTGGGGGTTTTGGCTGTGTCCAGGCTGTCAAAGCCTAAGTGGCGGAGGTTCGGATGCCCACTACCCTCCACCAGCTTTGCTTCGGTTTGTGGGAATTTTGATGTGCATGTCCGGACCAATATGCGGAGCATGACGGGCGTGGTGGCGTTGCTGCTCCTTGGCGGCGGGGCAGCGTGGTGGCATGGGGTGGCCGGCGGTGCGCCCCTATCGAGATCTGGCCCCTGCGGGCCCCATCTGGGTCCTAGCGGGCCGGGCACTGGTGCGGCTTCGATGTCTTCTACGTGGAAGGAGGATGAGCAGCTCGGACTGGGGATGGCAGCGCCGACGGGAGCTTTGTGGACATCTGAGGGTCTGCCCGGGCCTGTGGGACCACGGGCCTGGTATGCTCCTGCTGTCGCGTTCGGTCAGTTACCGTTCTTGACGGTAAAGGTTGGGCCCTCCCACGTGCCGACGGTGCTGCTGTCCCTAGTCCTGGCTCCTCTTCTTCGTTCTGCAAGCCTCCTTCACGGTGCCACGGTGAGATGGCGTGGGAAGCTTCAAGACCGGGTTGGCACAAGGTGGCGGTCTGTTTGGTAGCGTGCTCCGGAGCGCCCGAGGTGAAGGTTGGGATCGGGAGAAATCCCTGTCGGCCTAGCCGACACCGACGCATTGGCGCCTGTGGGTGCCGCCGGACCTTCCGGAGGGCCTCAGGGGCTGCCATTCCAATCTCCTCGTCATCGTCGCGTCCCTTTTTGGAGGTGTTGACGGGTACCGGCGCTTCGAAGTCTAACAGCTTGGTGGAAAATCCCCGGTGGGCGCAGCGGTCGCGAGGCTTTTTCGTTTTGTTGCTCCGCCGTTCTCGGCATTTGTTTCTTTTGCATTTTCTCTTTCGTTTATTTTAGGCGTGCCCGTGCTGCTTCCGCCCCACCACGTATCGTTGGTTTTATTGGTGATGGTTGCTTTGTAATACAAAGCGGGGGCAAAACCTATTTCGTCATAATATATTGCTGCCGCCTCATACTATTGCATCTTTATGGTACCAACAATTTTGCATCTTCCCTACACTCATATATATTGCTGTTGCTTCATGATTGAACTCGATGCTCAAGGTTGCATGGTCTTTGTTTTTTTGAAACGGAGGCAAAAGTTTTGCCTCATCGATTAATTAAGTAGAAGAGAGTTGCTCGGTTAATTAGGGAAAACCGAGCAAAAACCAGGTTGCATGGTCTGGTCAATAAGCAGTCCAATGAAACTATGTTTGACAGCATTTTGTCAACTCACTATATATATATATTGCTTCTGCTAGCTACTCTCTCTGTTCACAATTACAAGTATTTCTAGAGATTTCAACAAGTGATTACATACAGAGCAAAATGAGTGAGTCTGCATTTTAAAATATATCTACATACATCTATATATTGCAGTCCATTTGAAATGTCTAAAAAGACTTATATTTACGAACAGAGGGAGTACATGATATATCCAACAGGTCGATCAAGCTTAACCAATCTGCTGCAGTCCAAAGAAACTGTTGAGATGAGTAGCAAGCACACTCTCAAGATGTGAGAGGAATCTGGTGCCTCTGTTCGACGTGTCATGGGCGAGTAACTGCTGTTGGCCGCGGCATCGTCCAGAGCGTGATCGCTGAAGCCGAGGGCCTCAAGATACTAAACTCCAAAAGAGGATCCGACTGGACTTTTCGTTGAGCGACCTGGTGGCTTTCACCGGATGATGTTAGTTCCTATATATGGTGGTTCGTGATTTTCTTGGTAGTACGTACTGGGAAGGCAGTAATGTTTTGTCAGATCGCTGGCTCTGTGTATGTTGCTGGAACAGTGCTCTGATCGCCTCTGGTGTGAAGTTTCTGAACCTGATAGCCAGCGATTTGGCTGAGCCTCCCTCAGCCTCAAGTTCAAATGGAATGATGTTCGAACAATTGCTGGAGCTGTCAAGAAGATCCATCAGTGGTGTGGTAGTTTTGCTGTGGGTTGGGCGTATAATTAGTACTACCTCGGTAAACTAATATTTTCGACAAAAGGTGAATTTTATTAGCTCAAATGAAGCATCAACAGGATACGATACAACGAGCGCACACCCGGCCTCTGCATAACTAGGATGCACACAGCCAACCCAACACACACACACACGCATAAACACACCAACAACTAGCAAAGTCCTAAGACAAAAAGCTATGCGTAGGCGTGGAAAAAAAAAGAGGAGAAAAATACCCCAAAGCGATCAGATCAACGATCGACAAACTAAAACTAAGACCATATCCACACCAACCATTGACACCACATTGATGACGAGGATCTTCAACAACAACGCCTTTAGGAAGGAAGCAGCACTCAAGCGCCGCCGTTGCCGGATCCAACCACAGAGGCTGGAATCAAAGTTCTCACCCTGAAGAAACAGTCTAAACATAACCGAGCAATGCCTCCAACAAGGTAACGACATAAGAACCATCGCCATTGCAAGGGATGACCACTCGGGTCTAACCTAGGCTTTCGCCCCGGAGCTTGAGACCGGGTGCTCGCAGCACCACCTCAAAGTCACGCGTGTATTGTCATCACCGCTTTTCCGCAATCCGAACAACTACAATTTGACTACCGCCACTCCACAAACATCCCTCTGCGTCAAGTCATCGTCGATAATTTGTAACTCACCACTGAAAGTCATTCACCGGACCAAGAGATAAAAACTCCCGAAGTCTTTTCGATGACCTCCGCTGTTGTGGATCATGAAGTCGCTGCAAACAATCTACAGTCACAACCATCTGGCCAATCAGATCTAGATCACCACCACCAACCGAGGATCGCAGCATGGGAGGTCCGCACCGCTCACATAGAAGACCAGCTCATTGCCGCAGCCCTTTATGTCCAGAGACCGCCATAGCCAAAGCAGTGCCAGCAAAGATACACTGCGAGGCGCCGAAGGGAACCTCCCCGCACCATGGCAGGGCTGGATCTTGGGAGGATGGAGGAGTGCGCCACAGCAGAAGGGCCACACAACGAGGAGGGCCAGGACGGTCGCAGCCAGCACCACGACGGCCGCCGCTGACAGCAAGATCGCTGGAGCAGCAGACCGAATCGTAGATTTGCGGGGAGGGCTGAAGCCACTTCAACTAGAGGCATGACCCAGACCCAGGCGAATGCCAGCCGCTAGGTGCTGGGGCGACCGCCGCTCGCCAGATCCGCAGGGAGCGGCCGGCGACGGCGGATGGCGACAGAACCCGGACGAGGGAAGGAGCGGAAGAGGAGGAAACCGAGCAAGGGCGCCTCACCGCTGCCGTCCTCGAGGGCCGAGAAGGCTTCGCTGCTGGTCCCCTCTATCGACGGCAAGGAGAACAGAGCGGAAGGGAGGGCCGCCGGTCGCGAGATTAGGACGCCGCCCAAGTCACCCCTACGGAGCGACGCGGAGGCCGTGTATTTTTCATCAGATACCTGTGTAAGATGTAGTGATCTAAAACGTCTGTTTGAAGAGCAAAGAAAAGTAAAAAAAATTAAAAAGTATAAATGAGGCGTTCTTGACATCCAGCTGGTGAACCGGCCATCCATGGGAGACGGCAATGCTGAGCACAACGCGGATCGTAGCCGGTTTGACAACAGGACTAAAAGTCTCATCGTAGTCAATACCAGGCTGTTGAGAGAATCCGCGGACTACCCACTTGGCCTTGTATCGGGCAAGACCACCATCGGCACCAAACTTGTGCTTGAAGATCCATTTGCCTGAAACAATCTTAGCACCAACCGGGCGAGGAACCAGAGACCAAGTGCGGTTCTGAATGATGGCAGCGTACTCCTCGGACATAGCAGCACGCCAAAGAGGATCCTGAAGGGTGGAGCGGTAAGTTTTGGGAATGGGGGAGATGACGGAGTGCTCGGCTGACAGATTGAGTTTGTCAATCGGCTGGACGATGCCACATTTGGCGCGCGTGAGCATGGTATGAGTGTTGATGGCCAGAGCGTTGCTGCTGCGGGAGCGCCGGAGAGGGGGAGGGGTGGTGGTGGTGGTGGGGAAGGAGATGGGGCGGGAGAGGCAGGCGGCGTGGGCGTGGGCGAGGCGGGCTCGTCGAGGATGCGCGTGGGGGAAGCCGGGCCATGCATGGTGGGCTGGGCCGGAGAGGCCGGCGCCATGCTGGGCTGGCCCGGTGGGGTGGCGAGGACCGCGGGGGTCGGGTGCGTGGCGGCTAGGTCAAGCAGAAAATCGAGATCGTCCGGGGATGCATCGGTGCGATCTGTGGAGAAGGGAAAGGTGTGTTCGTCAAAGATGACGTGACGGTAGATAATGACGGGGCGCGATGACAAGTCGAGGCATCTATAGCCGCGATGGGAGGTAGGGTAACCGAGGAACACGCACGCAGTGGAGCGTGGAGCGAGTTTGTGAGGTGCCGTGGCGGATTGGTTCGGATAGCACAAGCACCCAAAAACGCGAAGGTCGGAGAAGGAAGGTTTTCGTTGGTATAGTAGAGTATATGGAATGTGGAATTGCAGGGCTTGGCTAGGGCGGCGATTAAGTAGGAAGGTGGCGACAGAGAGAGCTTCGGCCCAGTAGGAAGGATGCATGTAAGCCTGGAAGAGAAGGGTGCGGGTTATGTCATTGAGAGTGCGGATAGCACGCTCAGCCTTGCCGTTTTGAGGGGAAGTATATGGGCAAGACATTCGTAGGTGAATGCCATTGCGGGCAAGAAACTCGACAAAGGTGGAGTTAACAAACTCAGTGCCGTTGTCTGTTTGGAATGACACAACCGGTAGGTTGAATTGTGTGCGTGCATAGGCGACGAAGTTAACGAGAAGATCACATGTGTCGGATTTCCGGTGGAGTGGGTAGGTCCACATAAAATGAGAAAAATCATCAACAATGACCAAATAGTATTTGAAGCCGGAGTTACTAGCAATGGGTGATGTCCATAAATCACAATGAAGCAATTGGAACGGAACCACACAAAAAGTGGATGATCTAGTAAACGGTAGACGCACATGCTTGCCAAGTTGGCATGCATGACACACTTGAGTGCTTTTAGTATAGGGTATAGCAAATTCTGAAGATAAATGTGACATTGAGTCACGACCCGGATGTCCTAAGCGACGATGCCATAGCTCTGATGAGGTGGTGGTGGCGACGAGTCCAAACGGCGAGGTGGTGGTGTTGGTGTTGGCGGAGAACTCGTAGAGTGGACCGGGGCTACTGCAGCGAATAATCTCGCGCCGAGTGTGAAGATCCTTAATAGAAAAACCACACGGGTCATATTCAACAGAAACCGAGTTATCAATGGTAAACTGACGAGTAGAAAGAAGATTTTTGATAATATCGGGAACAACTAGAACATTGTTTAGGTGGAAAGTGTGGCTAGGTGTGCGGAGAGTAACGTGGCCGGTGGCGGTGACGGGAAGGGGATCGCCATTGCCAACGGTGACATGGAGTGGAGGGGGAGGGTAGGAGGAGGTGGATAGTATACCAGGGTCGGATACCATATGCGAGGTGGCGCCGGAGTCCATAACCCAGGCGCCTGGTGTAGAAGGGCCGGCGGCTGGTGAGCCGGCAGTAGCGTTCAGGGCGGCGACGAGGGCGGAGCAGTCCCATGCCGGGCCGGAGATGTATGGCACCGCAGGTGGAGGCGAGTTGGTGCCCCAGGCCTGACCGTGCAGCGGGGCCAACTAGGTCGTGTAAGCGACCTGTCCTGGGGGCACCCAGGTGGACTGATGGGGCGGCGGCGCTGGTGCGGCAGACCGCGGGGCCGGCCCAAGGATGCCAGCACCCCCGGCGGGAGGAGCCGGGGCGGTGTAGGGGTGTCAGGTAGCCTGCATCTGCTGGGTCTGGCCGGTGTACGGGTTGAAGCAGATCCACGGGCCAGGTGCCGCGGGGGGGGGGGGGGGTGAGTGTTGTTGGAGTTGGCCGCACCCCCGCTGGTGTTCTTCTTCTTCTTCGACCAGCGGCCGCCGTTGCTGTTGTGGCCGCTGGAGGTGCCGTGGCCGCTGGGGTTGCCGCCGGTGGAGGATCCGGCGGTGTTGCCATAGAGAGCGACCTGGGAGGACCCGGAGCCACCGGGAACGGCGTTGGCGAGCTGGTTCTCGCCCAGAAGGAGGATGGAGCGCGTCTGCAGGAACGTCGGAGGCGGAACCTGCATCGTGACAAGGGTGGTTATGTCGGAGAAGCGCGGATTGAGGCCCCGAAGGCATGTGAGGACCAAAGTTTGGTCCTGCACGGGCTGCCCCACGTCCGCCAACGCGTTGGAGAGGGCCTTCAGGCGGTGGCAGTAGGCGGTGATGGTGAGATCGCCCTGGATGATGGCCCAGAACTGCGCCTCGAGGTAGACGGCCCGGGTGAGTTGGTTGTCGAGGAAGAGGTTCCGGATCAGCGTGTAGGCGTCGTACGCGGTCTAATCTTGGGCCATGATGGTGTCCAGGATGTCGTCGCTGATGGAGCCATATAGCCACGAACGGACGACGTAGTCCTGGCGCTGCCACTCGGCCGTGCGTGCGTCCGGCAGCGTGACGGCGGAGATGTGATCCATGAGCTCGTACTTGCCGAGGAGGACGGTGATGAGCATGCGCCACTTGGCGTAGTTTGACTGCTGCAGGTCGAGGACGACGGGGACGTGCGTCTTGACGCTGGCAACATGGACGGCCTGAGAGGCCGGCGACGTGAGGGCGGGGGCGGGGGCGGCGGAGGTGGAGTTGGTGAGGGCCCCGGAGGTTTGCGCCCCGAGCATGGACGACGAGGACGCGGAGCTGGACATGGCGGCGATCGGGGCAGGAGGGGAAACCGCGGCGGCGCCTTAGGGTTTGGGCGGCGGCGGCTGGGGGGGGGGGGGGAGGGGGGCGGCGGAAGCTAGGTTTAGGAAAGGAGGGCTGATACCGACGCATCTCAAGGGGCGATCGGCTCATATATTTATAGCAAGATTACAAGTCTTGGAGACCAAGAAAGAATCCTATACGTATATATGTACAACCGTATACAAACGAAATACACGTGGATAGCTATACAAAATCATACTTTAACAAAAAGGAAACAAGGAAAGATAGGGACGACCACACTGGGAGTCGAACCCACTACCTTCTGATCCGACGCGCTAATCCACCGCGCTATGTGGTCACTCTGTCAGTTGTAATATTGGGATTCCCGCAAAAAAAAGTTGTACTTATATTGAGATGACTAACCACACCAAAATAGTTGAAACATGAACGTACTACTACGCATCATAATCACTCAAATATAGATACAGATGTCAGAATCCAAATTCAAAACGCAGAAAGGAAAGAAAAGGTACATTCTGAGGTCTGGGCAACCGCTTGCAAGAGGAAGAGTCCAAAGCATACAGATGCAGTACTTGTTGGCCAGCTAACTGACAATTAACTACTAACAAAGTACTACATAGTATAGCCTTAGGAAACCATGTGAAGCTACTGCGTGCATACCTTGTGCTGCCAATGGATTAATGGGCCCATGGATGGAGCTGTGCACTTAAGCTACACTTTGACACAATGACAAAAAAGGGTCTTCCCCCGCTTTATAAATAAAACAACCATCATCGAGGCAGTTGATACAAACACACACCCCACACCACCACCACACACACCCAAGGCTAGATACAAGGACGTTGAAAACAGCAACATCACCGCAAACTACTTCAAGCAAACATCAGATGAAAGCTTAAGCATTACTATGAAGTCGTTGGGGTCCTCAACCGAGGAAGATCCACCGCGATGAGGAGAAGCCGGGCATGACGAACAATGGGTTCCAAGGCGGTGCCTTCAGGAAGGGAACGACACCAAATCGCCGCCACCGCCCAATCCAAGGATTAGGGTTCCCCCCGGAGCACCACGGTGACAAGTGAGATACCACGACGACGCATTCAAGAAGGGGGGCGACGTTGGAACGCCGCCGCCACCGGCCTGATAAGACAGAGCGGGTTTTCATCTCGGCCAACACTCACTGTCACCATTTGGATCAGATCAGTTGGATCTAAGGGATCATGCAGAAGCGTATATGGAGAGAGCATCTGTTTTTCCGGCCATACAGAAGCATATAATCGCCGTGCAACTAGCTGCATAGTTTAAGAATGACTGATTGGGTGCATATTCTGTATTGCAAGTTGCATCTGTTTTATCACTTATTCTACAGTTGGCTACATATTTTATAGATTAGGTCCAATATCTTCTTCAAAAAACTTTGAATTGGTTCTCTCGCGCCAACAACCGCTATATCCTTATCGCAGCTATTATACTATATGTCTGAGCGAGATTAAGTCAGGGCTGGAGGATTAATTAAAATCTCTCGTGCTACATGCTTCTGCCGGATAGTTATACACCCAACGCAAACCAGGGTCAGACCTAGAAAAAATAGCACTGGTGCACAACCTTGACATCAGCGCAACGATATATCCAAATCTAGAAAAAAATTATAGTAATGTGGTAGGCAATATCAAGCATATACAAAAATAACAAATAAGTGACGGTGAAGTGCTTATTAAAATACAGAAATAATTACGAAACAACTCGCGAAGGACAAGTGAAATCATAAAATGCATCATATGACCTTGAATACTCGGTAACCTATAGAATTATCAAATGAACTGAAAATTATAAAGTGAAAATATGTAAATGAACAAATAAAATTTCTGAGTAAGAGCGGTAGCTCCTCTCATTTCATGAAAGATTGACTAGTTGATTATATTGTTTCTCCACATTTCATATGGAAGTTCAACTCAAATTGTTATCGTCGAGGAGATTGTGCAAATGTGTTTTCACAACTTTCATTTCTGATATGTTTTTGTGTTGGTGTTTTTCTTCCAGGAAGATATTTCTGTTGGAAATTGAAGGTCCTACATTAGACAAGGGCTAGATAGTTCGAATACATATGAAATTAAAAGTAGACTAGAGGGTGAATTTCCAATACCTCAAGAATTAAGGATAGGATGGGTATGTGCCTCGTGGTCCGGTGATGGGCGGCGTCCGCGACTCAGTCTCGGCGACTAGGCGGAGCATATCGTTGGAGCATAGCGGCGGACGCATCTCGTCGTCTAGAGATTGTACTCCTAATCGCCTACAGATCGATCAATCCATTCATGCGCTCAAGTCATTGGTTCTCCTCCTGGTACCAGCGTACACGGGCACACATCCAATGTACAAGTACAAACAGGCCCGGGTGGCCCACGCGTAATACTGATTAAATAAACCGTTGAACGTGGTGCCTGTGCACCAGGGAAGACACACGTGCTCTGCCCTTACGCTGAATTGCAAACGAAGTAGTAGTATGTGAAAGTAAACAAATGACAAGAAATGGTTAATAATTTTGAAAACAGATTAAACATCAGGTCCAAATCTACTAGGAATAAATGCAACCGGTTTTCACAGATCAAACATATCCTTCCATTTATTTAATCATCTACATATCCTTCCATTTATTTAATCATCTAACCACCAAATGCAGAACAACATCTTCTCCATCTCACCATATGAATCACACCAAATTTAGAACGACAAGTTACATGATAACAATAGAACAATACGATTCAAACACTTTTGGGAGGTCTAGCACATGGAATGATTCCCTTGAGAGGAGACTACGCCACGCATGCGGGCCATTGGCAATAGCAATCCGAGGAAGTCCCCGAACAAGGGCTAACAACACACGTTCCGGCACAATAATACATATTCACTCCCATTCCATCCTCGAACGCGCGAAGCAACTCATCTGTTTTCATGCCCTGCAGTGAGCTAGCTATGGCTGTCGGAGCTATTGCCAGTTGCAGCATCACCATTAATGCGACCAGCGCCACCACACCAATTGTCTTCTTACCACTCTCCATGCTGTCCTCTCTGAGCCTAGTTTGGTTTGGTTGGTTTTGTTTGTTTGAGTTGTTTCGTTCCTATCAATCTCAACCCTTTTATAGGCATTTGGCAATACTGTTTCAGCTACCAGACTTTATTATATGTAATCGAGACAATAATACAACCACTCCCTCCTTACCGGTGCGTACGTCATCTTACTAAAACCAAATAGTCCAAAAACACTTAGATGCGACGCATTAACTCCAACCTCGCTTTTTATTCATTGACATGAATAAATGAATCAAACAATAAGAGACGTGGGGCGTGTATGTTTTTAATGACTTGACACTAACTAGCACGGCATGCAGTGGTCAGTTCATTGATGCAATGTATTAATTAGCAAATAAACATTATGTTCTTTCGTTTCTCCTTCGCTTTGGTTGTGGTGCACAACGTAAGATGACTTATGCACCAGTACAGAGGGAGTACCAAACTTCCTGTGCTGCCGACGATGCATGTCTCATCATCTACATCAAGCACAGTTTCACAAGTGTGCTTGATGGGTCCGTCGGTTTCTGCTCCGGTGCTCCCCCCCCCCCCCCCCCCCGGGCTGAACGCGAGTGGGAAAAACACAAGGACGGTCCAGATGCGTCGATGGCGGTTCGTAATGAGGGGCACGATGGTCATTTCAGGTGGGTGTATAGCGCGCGTAGACCAGTCGTAGAGCCCTGTATGAGCCCGCGCCGGCCCGTGTACTATTGTACGCCGGGCGTGTACGTGTATTATACGCTGGCGGTTGCGTTTCCCCGCGGTCGTGCGCGTGCACGTGTTCGTGGGTAGTTTCCAGAAAAAGCCCCCTAGTATAAGAGGAGGGGAACGGGCATCGGCCGCATCGCCCACCCCATTTCCCCCAAATCGCCTCCCTCTCCCTCCTCTCTGCTCTGCCTCATCGTCTCCCTCACCGGCCACCCCACCTGCTCGCTCACCACCGCCGCCTCCCTCTCTTCTCCTGCTTGCTTCTGACTCGGATGGAGCAAGGCCGTCGCGAAGCTACCATCACGGGCGGAAATCTGCAGAAGACGGGCGCGGAGACCGTGGCAGATGCCGTGCAGACCCTCATCGGCGGCGCGGGTGCAGGAGCTGCTGCATCCCCACGCGCTGGATCGGTCGCTGCGGCGGCGGATCTGGAGGAGAAGAAGGTGGCCGTGGCGGACTCAGCCGTGCCGGTGCTTGGCGTGACGGCGCCGAGCGGCCCGTCTGATGGACCTGCGGAGGCCGGCGGCGAGCACGTGGACCTGCAGGTAATCCTTGCCAGCAGTCCCCTCCGTTGCTGTTACCCCCGTTAAGCAGTAGTTTTGGGAGTTAGTGTTTTTTGTAGTTGCTAGTTGCTGCATCCCCTTCTGATAGTTAGGGTTTATAGATGTTTGATTGATTTATAGTGAAGGTTAAGTTTCGTTTCTGTGATTGAATCATCCAGTAGATCAAGTAGTTAGGGTTTTTTAATGAGATGTTTAGTTGGGGATTTTTTTGTATTGGATTCAATTAGAGCCACAGATATGTTGTATCTGTGATTGAATCACATGCAGTAGATGTACTAGTTAGGGTTTCTTAATTAGATGTTTAGTTGATTCTGTGATCGAATCATCCAGTAGACCAAGTAGTTAGGGTTTTTTAACGAGATGTTAAGTTGGGGATTTTTTGTATTGGATTCAATTAGAGCCACAGATATGTTGTATCTGTGATTGAATCACATCCAGTAGATGTACTAGTTAGGGTTTCTTAATTAGATGTTTAGTTGATTCTGTGATTGAACATTGTGTAGATCAAGTAGTTAGGGTTTTTTAATGAGATGTTAAGTTGGGGATTTTTTGTATTGGATTCAATTAGAGCCACAGATATGTTGTATCTGTGATTGAATCACATCTAGTAGATGTACTAGTTAGGGTTTCTTAATTAGATGTTTAGTTAGGGTTTATTTGTATTGGATTCATTTATAGCCTCTGATATGTAGAATGTGTGAATAAATCACATCCAGTAGATGTAGTAGTTAGGGTTTTTTTAATTACATGTTTAGTTGGGAATTTTTTGTACTGGATTCAATTAGAGCCACTGATAAGTAGAATTTGTGATTGAATCACATCCAGTAGATGTAGTAGTTATGGTTTTTAAGGTTTATTTGTATTGGATTCAATTATAGACAGATATATACAGAATCTGTGATTGAATCATCTAGTAGATGTAGTAGTTAGGGTTTTTTAATTAGATGTTTACTTAGGGTTTTCTTGTATTGGATTCATTTATAGCCAGTTATATGTAGGATGTATGATTGAATAATCCAGTAGATGTAGTAGTTATGTTTTTTTAATTAGTTGGTTAGTTTAGGGTTATTTGTATTATTCATTTATAGACAGTTATATAGATTCTGTGATTGAATGATGTAGTAGATGTACTAGTTAGTGTTTCTTAATTAGATGTTTAGTTAGGTTTCTATTGTATTGGATTCATTTATAGGCAGAGATAAATGTAATTAAATGGTGTGACTGAATGATGTAGTAGAAGTAAGAGTTATGATATTTTAATTAGATGTATTAGTTAGTGTTATTTGTAGTGGATTCATTTATATCCAATGATATATGTACGTAAATTTTGTGATTCAATGTTCCAGTGGATCTAGGAGTTAGTGTTTTTTACTTAGATGCTGGAGTTAAGGAATTTTAATTAGATATAGGAGTTAGGCTTCACCATTTCACTTATTCTGACTTATGAGTGATCATTGAGAACTGCTCTGAACTAAATATTTATTAAGATTTACAAATGAAATGAAAACCTGACATGTTTGTGAAGTTATATATAAAGGTCCTATTTGCATTGTCTGTCAAAAACTGCTATATCATGGGTTAATAAGAGAGGAATGATATTCATTTATACCTTCATATGCATGTTCAAAAGCAAAAACTGAAATTCTATGTCCATATGAATGAACTTGTATTTTCATAAGCTAATTGTTTAGTATGTATATAGCTTCATATATAGTGTATGAAATATAGTTAGGAGCTTTCCATCATTATGCAAAATCAACTTGTTTGGCATGACATTATTTGAAGTGCAATTATATTCCTTGTAAATGACTTGCTTGGTTGACAATATAGCAGAAGGAGGATCTTGTTGGCCAGAAGAGGAAGTGGGACTCATCTGGCTACTACCCTTATGACAGTGATGAGGATGATCCGTACGAGGTAAGGCCTAGCTGAAATGTTATTTGTGCATTGACTTAGTGTTAGATGTTTATAGTATTTGAATGCATAATGTATTAATGTCAGTCATTAATGTGTGCAGTATCAATCTGGAGATGATGTGGTCGAGGGGAATGTCGATTCCTTTGAAGAGAAGGAGGTGCTGAAGATCAGGGCCCAAGGAGCTGCTAGGTACTACAACTGGAGGTTTGACAAGTACCGTTGCCCCTACTGCAGCAGGCCCAAGCCCAGGTCTGGGTTGCTGGAGCATCTGATGGAGCATTGTCGGGCTACATCCATCACCAGTCATGACTACAAGATCAGGGCTCAGCATTCTGCCCTCCACAAGGTCCTGAAACCCTGACGTGTGCCCTAGACCCTCGTTGTCGTACGATGTAGGAAGGCTCAGTCCTTTGGGTGAACTTTGTGTGGTATTCTGATGGTGGAAACTTGTGGTGGTAATTTAGTATGAACTTTATCTAAGTGCAGTACTGTGATGTGCGGTCGAAACATATCTAATATGGTAGTTGAAAGTGCTAAGTGGCACTTATGCTTTATTTTGGTGTGATGACAATGAGGTTAGTTGAACTAATATCGGTTGCTAAAGTTTATCTCAGGTTATTGGTTCTAAGTGCCCGCGATGGAGATGTGCGACCCCCCCCCCCCCATTTCAAAAAGGACAAAGGCGTTGTCTTTCGACGCTTCGAAGGTTTAGTTTTGGTTTGCTTCGAGTCGTAGGAAAGACCGCACTATCAAGAGGGGTCTGTGTGGATAAATGTCGTGTGGGAATGCCATTGCCGAGCCTCACTCTCTTACCCTTCCCACTCTGAGCATCTAATAAGGGCCTAGTGTGTATGCTGTGGTACTCAGAAAGTTGCAACAGAAAGTTACTGGGTACCCCGTGCGCACGGGGTCTGTTGACCCCCGTGCGCACGGGGTACTGCGTAACTCTCTGGGTACCCCGTGCGCACGGGGTCTTTTGACCCCAGTGCACACGGGGTGGTGTGATTGTCTTTGTGTATCTTCATCAGAAGAAGAAAGTGGATGTTCTGGACTTCATGTACTACGAGCTGCGTCAGTGTGTTCAAGAGAACAAGTCCTTGATCTATGCTCCTTTCATACAGGCATTGATTGAGACCGTCTGTCCAGCAAAGTACATTGCCGGCTTCAAGACTTCTGTTCCCAAGCGCAACTCCAACTGGACCCCTGTTGCTCCTGCTCCCTTTGTGCCTATCAAGAAGGGGCACAACCCTAGGCCTGGGGATCGTGCTACCTACACTCCAGGCATGTCCTCTACTGAACGGATCCCTCGTGGTCGCGCCAAGTCTGTTGGTTCTGAGGCCATCTTTGCCAAGGGAGAGAAGAAGTCACTGTTCAAGACCTTGAGCAACATGTTCAAGATGTGTCAGTCCATTCAGCATCGTCAGATCAAGGAAATCAACAAGGAGAAGCTTGTTCGGCGTGAGCAGAAGGCAGCGAGGGCTGCTGCTAGTGAGGAGGTCGGTCCAGGTTCAGAAGACGTCGGCAGTGAGGCCACTGCTCGGTCTTTCCCAATGGCCGGGTGGCGTTTTGATGATGATGATGATGCCTCGAGTGCTCCTCCTCTTGTCTAATGGGTCTCGTGTCACCATTTGTCTCCTTTTTGTTGTCTTGATGACAAAGGGGGAGAAGTGGTGTGTGGTGTGCGTTTGTGGGTGTGTTGAGATCTCAAGCCTCGTTTTTCTCGCTGTTGGTTGGTTTTAGTTGGCTTGAGATACTCTTATTTAACGTCTGTCTGTGTGGTTGTGAGACTCTAGCTTTATTATTGAACCTTGCCATTATACTCTTATGCTTATTGGGTCTCACATTATTTGCTCTCCCACACTGTGTCATGAGTTCTAGGCACCGTTATAGGTTTATTTTGTTAAAACTCATGACATTTCTATAATGATCTTGGTTGAACCTCCTATGAGTGTTCTAGATGCATTCTTGTTTTCGGGCACACTTTTAGGGGGAGCTATCATGATCATTATTTGTTCCATGGCTTTCTATCTATTTATCCTCCTTGCCATGCTCTAACCACGTTGTCATCAATGCACCAAAAAGGGGGAGATTGAAAGTGCTAAGTGGCACTTATGCTTTATTTTGGTGTGATGACAATGTGGTTAGTTGAACAAATATCGGTTGCTAATGTTTATCTCAGGTTATTAGTTCTATGTGCCCGCGATGGAGATGTGCGACCCCCCCCCCCCCCATTTCAAAAAGGACAAAGGCGTTGTCTTTCGACGCTTCGAAGGTTTAGTTTTGGTTTGCTTCGAGTCGTAGGAAAGACCGCACTATCAAGAGGGGTCTGTGTGGATAAATGTCGTGTGGGAATGCCATTGCCGAGCCTCACTCTCTTACCCTTCCCACTCCGAGCATCTAATAAGGGCCTAGTGTGTATGCTGTGGTACTCAGAAAGTTGCAACAGAAAGTTACTGGGTACCCCGTGCGCACGGGGTCTGTTGACCCCCATGCGCACGGGGTACTGCGTAACTCTCTGGGTACCCCGTGCGCACGGGGTCTTTTGACCCCCGTGCACACGGGGTACTGCGTAACTCTCTGGGTACCCCGTGCGCACGGGGTCTTTTGACCCCCGTGCACACGGGGTGGTGTGATTGTCTCTGAGTACCCCGTGCGCACGGGGCTGACTTAACCCGTGCGCACGGGGTCCAACGGGCAGAAATCCCCACCAGCCCCTGCACACTATATAAAGGGCCTTCTTCCACCTCCAACCCTGAACCCTAATGTCTTGTTGAGCTCCACCATTGCTACACCTCCTTTTGCTCAATACTCTCAATCCCTCCACCCAAACTTGTTGAAACTTTGGGGATTGGGAGAGCAAGACCCGATCTACATCTTGACCAAAACCAAATCGCGTTCCCCGCAACATTTCTTCCCATTGACTTGTTACTCTTGGAGCTTGGGCTCCTAGGCGGATAGAGGTTCCTCCGGAAGCTTCCTTGCTTGTGGTGTGCTCCGGAGAAGTTTGTAAAGGTGTGGTGGTCGCCTTCAAGACCAACCCCGAGTGATTCGAGGCTCATCCGTTGGGGGTGACTCGAAGGAGAATACGGTGAGCCTTGGGTGGCGTTCCGCAAGCTTTGGCTCCGGCACCGCTCCAAATGGAGATTAGCTCTTCCCCAAGGAAGAGTGAACTTCGGGTTAAAATCCGTGTCCTCGTCTCACTTGTGGTTAATCCTTTCCCGCACTTTTCCTTGTTGTTCTATGCTTGTTGGCTTGCTAAGTAGTTTGTTGTCTAGCATATTTATCTTGGAGCTTACTTGTCATATAGGTAGCATTCACCTAGTTGCATATCTAGAGAACTCTTTTATCCGCTAAGCCTTAAAATCTACAAGAAAGATTAAAATTTGTAGTCTCCTATTCACCCCCCCCCCTCCTAGTCGACCGTATCGATCCTTTCAATTGGTATCAGAGCCTCGTGCTCTAATATAAGGTTTTACAACCTTAGAGGATATGGTCGATCTAGGGAATGAGGGAGGTGGCTTACCCGTTGCGGAGGATGGTCAAAACCAAGCCCCCGCCGCGACCGAGCCACTTGGTGCTCCGATCGTTGCTCCCGCCGCTCCTCCTAATCCGAATGCTCCCTTGACCGCGGCCGATCTTCTTTCAATGTTTGCGGACCTCAAAGTCTCTATGATGAAAGAGGTTCGGGCCTCGGTCAAGGAGGAAATTGATGCCCGCTTAAAGCCATCAACGTCCGCATCAAACTCGTTTAATCCAAATGAAGTTCATGATGCAGATGACTCGAGGGAACCTCTTGCTTCTCCGGCTCGTACTCAAGTTCCCAAGTACAATGCCGTGGAACCCTTTTACTCTCCTCAACCCTTGCAGCATCCCCGCATTAATCCTGTTGGGCCTCCGCCCCCTTTGAAAGCTAATGCCTTTGCTAAGTGGAAGCTAGATATGGAGTCTCACATGCGCAGTGCTTCAACTCAATTGTGGTGGATTGTGGTCAATGGATTCAACCCCAAGGACCCAATGAATCTCACTCCAAGAGAAGCAGTTGACGATCAGCTCAATGCTACCGCACACAACATGCTTCGCAACGCTGTGACTGAAGACTATAGTGATTCCATTGCTCTTCTCAAAACCGCAAAGGAAATTTGGGATTGCCTTGAGGAGGCTCTTGAAGGAGATGAAGCAATTCGAAGATCTCGATTGGCCTTGCTCAAACAAGAAGTCAATCTCTTTGTGAGGAATGAGGGTGAGTCCGCAGAAGAGGTTTACCGAAGGTTGAAGTCTCTTGTGCTCAACTTGAGAACCTTTGGGTGCACTTGGGCAAATGATGACTTCATCAAGGACAAGTTCATAGATGCTATGGTTCTCACGGAACATACCATGGTCATGATGGTTCATCAACGTCCGGACTATCACAAGCTGACTTTGGCTCAAGTTGTTTCCACCTTCTCTACCCATGTTCTTTTGGAAACCAAGTCCAAGAAAACATTCGCAATAGCTCAAGCAACCAAGAACTCCAATCTTGCCTTGAAGGCCAAGAAAGTTGTGAGCCAACCCTCGAGGGCTCTTGTTCATGAAGAATACATGTCTGGAGATGAAGATGACGGTGATGATGATCAAGTGGGCACGGCCGCCTTTGCCATGCATGCCACTACCTCCTCCACCACCGGCCTCTTTGACTCTCCAAACGAGGACAAGCCATTCACTCATCGGTGCCTCATGGCCAAAGAGGTAAAAACAAAGTCCGAACCCAAGAAACCCGACAACTACACTTCCAATGTCTCATGTGAGATAGTGGAGGATGAGTGTGAGGAGGGTGTGGATAATGATGAGGAATCCTTAATGGCTTTCATGAAAACTCTTCATGGTGAAGTTCGTGCTCGTTTTGGCGATCTCCTTAAGTCACTTGCCGAACGCGATGACTTTATTGAGAACGTTGAGAACCTCCTTATAGAGGAAAAGGAGAGAGTGGATCTCCTCGAGCACGAACTTAATGAAGAGAGTGTCATGAGAGCATCACTTGAGGAAGCCTTATCTGCTCATCAAATTGACTTCGTTAAAACCAACAATGCTTTGCAACTTGCTCTTGAGAATAAAGATGCTCTTAACGTTAGAGTTGAAAGCTTCTAGTTGACCATACAAAACTTGTTGAGGAGCATGAGTTCCTTGTGATTAGTTCCAAGGTTGTCAAAGGTGACCTCATTGCCCTCACCGAGTCTTATGCCCAACTAAAAGCTACAACCATTAAGGCTCTCACTTGCGCTCCTCATATTGATTTAAATGATGATGCTTGTACTGCTAACTTTGCTCATGATTGCACTTTCCTTCAAGAGGAAAATAAGAAGTTGAAAGCTCAAATTGAGAAAGGGCTTGTGTCATGCATCCAAGGGGAGAAAAATCTAAACGACCTCTTGAGCAACCAAAAGGAGTGTGTTGCCAAGGAGGGAGTTGGGTTTAATCCTGCATCCAAGAGTGGTAAGAAAAAGAAGAAGACCAACAAGAAAATCGGTCCGACTCCTTCCCTTCCCCAAAAGGTAGTGTTTGTGCATGAAGGGCACAAGGAGAAGGAGAAGGAATTAAAGGGTGTCGGGAATGGAAAGGTCATTAGGGACAAGGCCATTCCCAAGAATTTTGCCGGCAAGAACAATCCATCATACATACTCATGAGAGGAGATGATGGTCATACCTTTGCAAAATTTGTTGGAACTAACTATGATGATTATGCTTGGACTATTTGGGTTCCCAAGATCCTTGTTGCTAACTCTCCAGGACCCATTGCAAAATGGCTACCTATAACCAAAGCTTGATTATTGTAGGACTATGTCTCCGGTGGAACTCAATGGGTGATCGACAGTGGATGCACAAATCATATGACCGGAGAAAGGGAGATGCTCGTGGAGTTCGTTGATTCACTCAAGGCCTCTTCAAACATCTCCTTCGGTGACAATAGAAAGGGCAAGGTATTGGGTTTGGGCAAGGTGGTAATCTCTAATGATTCATCTCTTTCAAATGTCATGCTTGTCCAATCCCTTCACTACAATTTACTTTCAACTATTCAATTGGCTCGTGCCGGATATGATTCACATTTTGGTGAATTCCATGTGACCGTCTTTAAGAGAAGCAATCTCAAAGTGGTCTTTGTTGGGCATGTTGAAGACAACCTTTACGTGGTTGATTTCTCGAAAGAGAAAACTCATCTTGCAACATGCCTAATGGCCAAGGCCGACGTGGGGTGGCTATGGCACCGTAGACTAGCCCACGTGGGCATGAGAAATTTACAAGCTCTCTTAAAGGGGGAGCACATTCTTGGACTAACCAATGTGTCTTTTGCCAAAGATCGTCCTTGTAGTGCTTGCATTGCCGGAAAGCTTCATGAAAAAGCTCACAAGGTGAAGACTATCATCACCACCTTGAGGCCCCTCGAGCTTATCCATTTGGATCTTTTTGGGCCTCCCACATATGATAGTTTGGGAGGAAGGAGATATTGCCTTGTCATTGTTGATGACTTCACAAGATATACTTGGGTGTTCTTTCTCAAGACTAAAGATGAAACTCAAGAAACCTTCATCAACTTTGCCAAAGAAGCTCAACGTCAACATAACTGTGAGATCAAGGCAATCCGGGGTGACAATGGCACCGAGTTCAAAAACTATACAATGGATGATTTCTTGAGTGAAGAGGGGATAAAGCACCAATATGCCTCACCATATACTCCCCAATAGAATGGGGTTGCGGAGAGGAAGAATCGGACTCTTATTGAGATGGCTAGGACTATGCTTGATGAGTACAAATCACCATACAAGCTTTGGGCAGAAGCCACCAACACCGCGTGCCATGCTTCAAACCGGCTTTATCTCCGCAAGCTCAAGAACAAGACCCCTTATGAGCTCCTAATCGGGAGAAAGCCCAACGTCAAATACTTTTGGGTATTTGGTTGTAAGTGTTTCATTTTAAACAAAAAAACCCGGTTAGCTAAATTTGAGTCTAGAACTTATGAGGGCATATTTGTTGGATACGCATCAAACTCTCATGCTTACCGAGTTCTCAATAAATCCACTGGATGCATTGAGGAAACGGTAAATGTGGAGTTTGATGAAGATAACGGCTCCCGCATGGATCAAATTGTTCCTAGTGTTGTAGGTGATGAGGCTCCTTCACAAGCTATAAGGACAATGGGGATTGGCCACATTCTCCCACAAGAAACACCCCATGTCCAAGTAGAAGAAGAAGGAGTAAGAGCCCCTCTTGAGGATTCTCCTCAAGGGAAGTCATCACCAACGCCACTTGTCCAAGATGCTTCGGGAAATAATGAACCTATCCAAGAACAAGATCAAGACCCTCATATTCTTGAGCAAGATCAAGAACAAACTCATCCGAATAATGAAGAACCAATCGTTGAGGCTCAAGATCAAGCTCAAAGTCATGATCAGGATCAAGATCAACCCCAACCACATGTGTCTTCATCGACATCACTTCCTACAGAGCAAGAACCTGTGGTTGCAAATAGAAGAGTGTCTCCAAGGCTAAAGCAATCTCAAGGGCAAGCCTCCTCATCAAGTCCAAAACCAAGTGAAGAAGAGCTTGACCGCAAAGAGCAAAAAGTGGCCGCCAAGCTGAAACATCTTCAACACCTCACCGAGAACATCTACGGAAGCATCAAAAAGGGGGTAACTACTCATAGATGTTTGGCAAACTTTTGTGAACATCACTCATTTGTCTCTTGTGTTGAACCCCTTAAGGTGGAAGATGCACTTGACGATCCAGATTGGATAGATGCCATGCATGAAGAACTCAACAACTTCACACGCAACAAAGTATGGACCCTTGTAGAAAGACCCAAGGACTTTCATAATGTCATTGGAACAAAGTGGATTTTCAAGAACAAACAAGATGAATATGGACAAGTAATAAGGAACAAGGCAAGGAATTTGCGATGAGCATGATGGGAGAGTTGAAGTTCTTTCTCGGTTTTCAAGTGAAGCAATTAAGAGGCGGAACCTTCATCAATCAATCTTGTTATATCCAAGACATGCTCAAGAGATTCAAAATGCAAGATATCCAGCCAAAGAAGACACCCATGGCCACAAATGGTCAACTTCATCTTGATCCAAATGGTAAAGAAGTGGATCAAAAGGTATATCGCTCCATGATCGGTTTCCTGCTTTACCTTTGTGCATCTAGGCCAGATATTATGTTGAGTGTGTGTATGTGTGCAAGATTTCAATCTGCTCCTAAGGAGAGCCACTATTCGGCAGTGAAAAGGATCCTTCGATATTTGGTTCATACCCCAAACTTAGGCCTTTGGTACCCCAAGGGATCTTCATTTGAGTTAAT
Organism: Triticum timopheevii; assembly: GCA_963921465.1. Lineage (NCBI taxonomy): Eukaryota > Viridiplantae > Streptophyta > Magnoliopsida > Poales > Poaceae > Triticum > Triticum timopheevii. The sequence continues at coordinate 652,990,070 of OY997266.1, forward strand.
GGGTTACTCGGATTCGGATTGGGCCGGAGAAAAGGTTGATCGCAAGTCCACCTCTGGTTCATGTCAATTTTTAGGAAGGTCGTTGGTAAGTTGGTCTTCAAAGAAGAAAAATTGTATATCTCTCTCCACAGCCGAAGCCGAGTATATTGCTGCCGGAAGTTGTTGTGCACAATTATTATGGATGAGGCAAACTTTGATGGATTATGGTGTCAAATGTGACAAAGTGCCTCTGTGGTGTGACAAGGAGAGTGCCATCAAGATCGCCGAGAATCCGGTTCAACATAGCAAGACCAAGCATATTGAGATTCGTCATCATTTCATTAGAGATCATGTGGCCAAGGGAAACATTGAGTTACTCCATGTCAACACCGAGAATCAACTTGTAGACATTTTCACCAAGCCTCTTGACGAAGCAAGATTCCGGGAGTTAAGGAATGAGCTAAATATCGTGGATACTAGTAACTTCAGATGAAACTCTTGCTCATACACACATACTCATGTACTATCTTGCTTAGATGTACACACATGTCTAGGGGGAGGTAGCTCAACACATGAGCTATCTTATCCTGGAAGTGCATAAATCAAACTAAATCTTTCACATTAGCCACTTTAGGTGGTACTTGTGCTTCAAAGATGAGTATTGGTCTTGGGCCCAAGGTTCATATCTTCGCGGTGCCATACCAAGTAAACTCAAACATGGTGGCCTTGGCCACCATCCTCGCTTGAGGATTGTGTCCGTGTTTGTTTCGCCTGTGTGGTGTGTTATTTCTTTTCTTTTTTTGTTTTGTTCTTCCTACTTCTCTTTTGGTACAAGTGCTCCACATATTCCCTTTCCATAGCGATAGGTCTTTCCTCGCGGCGTATTCAGAAATATCGACCGAGTGCTTTGTGAAGTAGGGGTAAGAGTATACACTCAGCCCTGTATTTTAAAACAAGTCCACTCATGTCAAGTTCCTGAGTACCCCGTGCGCACGGGGCTGTACCGTGCTCACGGGGCCCCCGTGCCCACGGGCTTTGTACCGTGCGCACGGGATCCCCGTGCGCACGGGGATCTCTTAGCCCGTGCGCACGGGTCTGCGGTTTCTGGTCCTGAAGGTGGGGCGTGGGGGTGGGTCGGGCTCCTTTCCACCCATTCGCCCCCTCCACTCCCCAGACAGCCTCCAGCGCCGCTGCCGTCGCCTCCCCTCGCCGGAGCTCCTCCGGGCTTCGTCGGGGTTCTTCCTTGGTGGATCGGCATCCAGATGGGGTCCTCTTCCGGTTGGTCCTGCCTCCTTGGTCTTCTTCCTTGGGTTTCTTTCTTTTTCTCTAGCTTTAGGGTTTCTTTGCTCCTTAGATTCGTTTGAACTCAAATGTTGGTAGACAGAACTCTAGTGCTTAGATCCTCTGGTCTCTCTGCTTCACCCACTCCCGGAGTTCATTCTGGTAGTGGCTGCGGCTGGGAGACCCCGTGTCCACGGAGTGTTTGACCCCCGTGCGCACGGGGCCCCGTGTCCACGGTCCTGTACCGTGCGGACGGGACCCCCGTGCCCACGGGGTCTAAACCCCCGTGTGCACGGGCTATCCAGGAACTTTTAGCCTAGATTTTTGTCTATCCCCTTGCCATTCATCTTGCACTTGTACTCATTTGTGGTTCGTGCTTTGTGTTGTTGGGTGTTTGCGTGTGTTTCAGACTCCGTTGACAAGAGGTCTGAGCTTCGTCGCAAGCGTGGAAAAAGAGGATCAGAGGACTTCACCATTGCTCGTCGTCAGCCGTCTGAAGGCATGGGTCAGGGGTCTGGGTCTGGTCAGGGCCGTGTTCGACGTGCTGCCTCAAAGCGGCCCATTGTAGAAGCTTCCGACAATTCTGAGGAAGATTATGACTCGCAAGATGATGTTTACTACGCTAATCCCAATAATGAGATAGAAGAAGAAGATGATCGTGTTGAGGAAGATGAAGAAGAGGATGAGGAGTCTAGTCCGGAGCAAGCCATTCCGGGCGGGTGTGACCTCCGGAATTTGCCTCTTGTCAAGTGGACCAAGCCAGAAATCTGGGCTGAGAGACAGATCCATCCGTATGTTGCTGCCACTGGTATGGGAGTGATCCCCGGTTCAAGAATGAGTTTCAGCAAAGGGTCTATCATGAGCTTCTTATGACCAAGTCCAAGAAGTTTGCCCCTCACAAGCAAGTCAACATTGAGAGTTTGCGCGACAATGACCATCTGTATCCCGGTGTGTACTCCGCTCTTGGACGACTGGGTCTGATTCCGTTTGTCACCTTCAACCACCCCTATAATGAAGATCTAGTGATGCAGTTCTTTGCCACTCTGTACTTCTCCAATGATTCTGCTCGCACCCTCACCTGGATGTCCGGAATGCATCAGTGCTCAGCTCCTATGGCAAAGTTCTCCGAGATCATTCCCTACCCGTTCATGGATGAAGAGACCGTTTTTGATGAGTTTGGCGTGGTTCGGGAAAGTGGGCAGCGCACTAAAGATGAGATTGCCTTTGCTTACAAACAAGAGAAGTCACTTGTCACTAGGTCAATCAAAGACCTCTTGCCCCTCTATGATACCATGCGCCATATCCTGAGGTATACCCTCACTCCAAAGGCCGGGGATTCCCATAACATTCGGAGCTCCATGCTTGATGTCTTTGTGTATCTTCATCAGAAGAAGAAAGTGGATGTTCTGGACTTCATGTACTATGAGCTGCGTCAGTGTGTTCAAGAGAACAAGTCCTTGATCTATGCTCCTTTCATACAGGCATTGATTGAGACCGTCTGTCCAGCAAAGTACATTGCCGGCTTCAAGACTTCTTTTCCCAAGCGCAACTCCAACTGGACCCCTGTTGCTCCTGCTCCCTATGTGCCTATCAAGAAGGGGCACAACCCTAGGCCTGGGGATCGTGCTACCTACACTCCAGGCATGTCCTCTACTGCATGGATCCCTCGTGGTCGCGCCAAGTCTGTTGGTTCTGAGGCCATCTTTGCCAAGGGAGAGAAGAAGTCACTGTTCAAGACCTTGAGCAACATGTTCAAGATGTGTCAGTCCATTCAACGTCGTCAGATCAAGGAAATCAACAAGGAGAAGCTTGTTCGGCGTGAGCAGAAGGCAGCGAGGGCTGCTGCTGGTGAGGAGGTCGGTCCAGGTTCAGAGGACGTCGACAGTGAGGCCACTGCTCGGTCTTTCCCAATGGCCGGGTGGCGTTTTGATGATGATGATGATGCCTCGAGTGCTCCTCCTCTTGTCTAATGGGTCTCGTGTCACCATTTGTCTCCTTTTTGTTGTCTTAATGACAAAGGGGGAGAAGTGGTGTGTGGTGTGCGTTTGTGGGTGTGTTGAGATCTCAAGCCTCGTGTTTCTCGCTGTTGGTTGGTTTTAGTTGGCTTGAGATACTCTTATTTAACGTCTGTCTGTGTGGTTGTGAGACTCTAGCTTTATTATTGAACCTTGCCATTATCCTCTTATGCTTATTGGGACTCACATTATTTGCTCTCCCACACTGTGTCATGAGTTCTAGGCACCGTTATAGGTTTATTTTGTTAAAACTCATGACGTTTCTATAATGATCTTGGTTGAACCTCCTATGAGTGTTCTAGATGCATTCTTGTTTTCGGGCACACTTTTAGGGGGAGCTATCATGATCATTATTTGTTCCATGGCTTTTTATCTGTTTATCCTCCTTGCCATGCTCTAACCACGTTGTCATCAATGCACCAAAAAGGGGGAGATTGAAAGTGCTAAGTGGCACTTATGCTTTATTTTGGTGTGATGACAATGTGGTTAGTTGAACAAATATCGGTTGCTAAAGTTTATCTCAGGTTATTGGTTCTATGTGCCCATGATGGAGATGTGCGACCCCCCCCCCATTTCAAAAAGGACAAAGGTGTTGTCTTTCGACGCTTCGAAGGTTTAGTTTTGGTTTGCTTCGAGTCGTAGGAAAGACCGCACTATCAAGAGGGGTCTGTGTGGATAAATGTCATGTGGGAATGCCATTGCCGAGCCTCACTCTCTTACCCTTCCCACTCCGAGCATCTAATAAGGGCCTAGTGTGTATGCTGTGGTACTCAGAAAGTTGCAACAGAAAGTTACTGGGTACCTCGTGCGCACGGGGTCTATTGACCCCTGTGCGCACGGGGTACTGCATAACTCTCTGGGTACCCCGTGTGCACGGGGTCTTTTGACCCCCGTGCACACGGGGTGGTGTGATTGTCTCTGAGTACCCCATGCGCACGGGGCTGACTTAGCCCGTGCGCACGGGGTCCAACGGGCAGAAATCCCCACCAGCCCCTGCACACTATATAAAGGGCCTTCTTCCACCTCCAACCCTGAACCCTAATGTCTTGTTGAGCTCCACCATTGCTACACCTCCTTTTGCTCAATACTCTCAATCCCTCCACCCAAACTTGTTGAAACTTTGGGGATTGGGAGAGCAAGACCCGATCTACATCTTGACCAAAACCAAATTGCGTTCCTCGCAACATTTCTTCCCATTGACTTGTTACTCTTGGAGCTTGGGCTCCTAGGCGGCTAGAGGTTCCTCCGGAAGCTTCCTTGCTTGTGGTGTGCTCCGGAGAAGTTTGTAAAGGTGTGGTGGTCGCCTTCAAGACCAACCCCGAGTGATTCGGGGCTCATCCGTTGGGGGTGACTCGAAGGAGAATACGGTGAGCCTTCGGTGGCGTTCCGCAAGCTTTGGCTCCGGCACCGCTCCAAACAGAGATTAGCTCTTCCCCAAGGAAGAGTGAACTTCGGGTTAAAATCCGTGTCCTCGTCTCACTTGTGGTTAATCCTTTCCCGCACTTTTCCTTGTTGTTCTATGCTTGTTGGCTTGCTAAGTAGTTTGTTGTCTAGCATATTTATCTTGGAGCTTACTTGTCATATAGGTAGCATTCACCTAGTTGCATATCTAGAGAACTCGTTTATCCGCTAAGCCTTAAAATCTACAAGAAAGATTAAAATTTGTAGTCTCCTATTCACCCCCCCCCCTAGTCGACCATATCGATCCTTTCAGTAGTGGTCTGCATCAGCAAGTGTGCTGTGTGGATGCTTCTATCTATTGCAGTAGTATATATTTCTATCTATATTTGTGTCCCTTAAATTTGCCATTATGGTTCCTTAGATGTATGATTTGCTTCAGTTTAGCTGCTGCAATGATCAGACATGCTGCATCAGTGTTGCTTCACCGATCAGGCATGCTGCAAACACTTCCCATGTTGCGGCCATGTGGAACATGCTGTGGCAGTGGTGCAATAAATTCCCAGGCTGTGGCCATGTGCAACATGCTCTGCCCATAAGCAAAATTGACCAAATGTAAAACTTTGGGTTAAGTAAATTAATGTTTTTAGTGCAGTAAGTGGAAATTGTTCATCGACACATATGATATCTTTCCTTCGTTTGAGTAAGCAAAAATAGCAAATACTCCACCATATGATCAAATATTCCAATAACTGAGCACATATTCCATCATTTCATAAAATTCAAAAATTGTGACCCAAATGTTCTTGAAAAAATGTGATTTTTCCCACCACCTCCAAATCACACAAACTTTCTTGTACATGGTGACCCACATGTGCCAATCATGGCTATGAAAGAAAATTTGGAAAAAGAATTTTTTTACAATGCCCCCCTGAGGAATAGACCGATGTTTTGACCAGTCAGTCTAGAGGGCATTATAAATTAATAAAAAATTCAAAAAAATATAAAACCTTTGGAACCCACCTTTGTTTGTGCAATAGATCATGTGTGCAAAAGTTGAGGTCATTTGGAGGTGGTCGAAAAAATGACCGCATTCTGGAGGGGCCATTTGGTCTAACTTAAGCCAGTTTTTGAAAAAATGTGATTTTTCCCACCACCTCCAAATCACAAAAACATTCTTGAACATGGTGACCCACATGTGCCAATCATGGCTATGAAAGAAAATTTGGAAAAATAATTTTTTACAATGCCCGCCTGAGGTATAGACCGATGGTTTGACCAGTCAGTCTAGAGGGCATTATAAATTAATAAAAAAATTCAAAAAAAATATATAACCTTTGGAACCAACCTTTGTTTGTGCAATAGATCATGTGTGCCAAAGTTGAGGTCATTTGGAGGTGGTCGAAAAAATGACCGCATTCAGGAGGGGCCATTTGGTCACTTAAGCCAGTTTTTGAAAAAATGTGATTTTTACCACCACCTCCAAATCACAGAAACTTTCTTGAACATGGTGACCCACATGTGCCAATCATGGATATGAAAGAAAATTTGGAAAAATATTTTTTTACAATGCCCCCCTGAGGTATAGACCGATGTTTTGACCAGTCAGTCTAGAGGGCATTATAAATTAATAAAAAATCAAAAAAATATAAAACCTTTGGAACCCACCTTTTTTGTGCAATAGATCATGTCTGCAAAAGTTGAGGTCATTTGGAGGTGGTCGAAAAAATGACCGCATTCCGGAGGGGCCATTTGGTTAACTTAAGCTAGTTTTTGAAAAAATGTGATTTTTCCCACCACCTCCAAATCACACAAACTTTCTTGAACATGGTGACCCACATGTGCCAATCATGGCTATGAAAGAAAATTTGGAAGAAGAATTTTTTACAATGCCCCCCCCCCCCCCCCCGAGGTATAGCCGATGTTTTGACCAGTCAGTCTAGAGGGCATCATAAATTAATAAAAAATTAAAAAAAATATAAAACCTTTGGAACCCACCTTTGTTTGTGCAATAGATCATGTGTGCAAAAGTTGAGGTCATTTGGAGGTGGTCGAAAAAATGACCGCATTCCGGAGGGGCCATTTGGTCTAACTTAAGCCAGTTTTTGGAAAAATATTTTTTTACAATGCCCCCCGAGGTATAGACCGATGTTTTGACCAGTCAGTCTAGAATGCATTATAAATTAATAAAAAAATCAAACAATTTCAAAATAATTTATTAGATGACTTGAAGGTCAAAACATTAAGTTGTCATATATGCAAAAAAAATATGTGTATTGAACGCAAGTGAGCATGTTTATAATTTAGTGTGTGATGCCAATCATGGCTATGAAAGAAAATTTGCAAAAAGAATTTTTTACAATGCCCCCCTGAGGTATAGACCGATGTTTTGACCAGACAGTCTAGAAGGCATTATAAATTAATAAAAAATTCAAACAATTTCTAAAAAATTTATTAGATGACTTGAAGGTCAAAACATTAACTTGTCATGTATTACAAAAAAAAAATGTGTATTGAATGCAAGTGAGCATGTGTATAATTTAGTGTGTGATTTGAAGATCAATACACATGGCAATATGCCAAAAAAAGTGCCCACCTACAAGAGCAGGAGAATTCATACTCCACGGCCTGCATACGACTAGGAACCCTGTTGTGCATGGGCCAGGATGCAGGCCCGTGGTGCAGAATATCTCTGCTACTAGTAGGCCCCACGGGGCAGAGGGTACGAGAGTTAGGCAATGTACTGCCTGCAATTGATAGGAGCTTGTGAGGGGAGTCGCAGCCAGGTATATAAACCGGTGCGGCGCTCTCTCGCTTGGCGAGGTGGGACTAAACTCCCACCACGCAACGGCTATGCGCTGCGATGTGCCCTGCGCAGCTCCGCCTTGGACCCAGTTCGGGCGGGCTAGCCCAGGGCAGTCTTATCCGCGCGCTGATATGTTTTCTATTTTATTTGTTTCTTTTCTTGTTTATATTTCTAATATTTAAAATCAAATCTCTTTTTTCTATATTATTTCTAAAAGTGTTTACTAAAATTTAAAAAATAAGCCAAATTCTGTTGTGTTTTATTTCATCTGTTCGTTCTCTTTTGTATATTGATAATATTTACAAAATATAAACTAAAATGGTGTGTTCTATTTTAATTGTTAATTCTAATATTTCTTATCTTTATTATTTTTGAAATATTTTTAGTTTGTAAGATAAAACTTCTTCATTCTAATATTTGTTCTCTTCTTTATATTCGAAATATTTCCAAAATGTAAGATAATATGTTATGTTCTATTGCACTTCTTCGTTATTTCAATTCTTCATTCCAAATTATAAATTTTATTTTCTGTTTGATACTTGAAATATTATTAAATCAAATGTAGTTGGGACAGTCGCATGCATACCTCCACATGCACCATGTACCAGGAGAAGGTTTATCTTCTCGGTCTCCCCAATTCAGACTAAACTGTATGCACACCCTAGGATGACCATGGCAAGCATGCATGATGAGTATCGTTCATTTCCAAAACTCGATGCTTTTTCTAGGGTTTTTCCGGCGACAAAACCCTACAACACTGCCCCCACGTGACGCAACGTGTATTTTGTGTCTGAACTCGTGCACACCTTGCCTGGGGGGGCAAATTGGCCATGCTCACATGCTCCCAAAAGTTGGGGTCATCTCATGCATGCCCCCACATGCACTATGTACAAGCAGGACCATTCGGGTCTGCCGGAGATCAGGTCTGAAATTGGTTTTCCTTGACGGTCCCACAAAATGGTCCCAAACTTCATGCATACCCTACGATGACCATGGCATGCATGCATGCGTGACAAGTATCATTCATTTGCGACACTCGATGCATTTTCTAGGGTTTTCCGACTACAAAACCCTACAACACTACCCCCACATGACGCAACGTGCGTTTTGTGTCCGAATTCATGCACACCTTGCCTGGGGGACCACATTGGCCAAGCCCACAAGCTCCCAAAAGTTGGGGTCATCTAATGCATGCTTCCACATGCACCATGTACAAGCAGGACCATTCGGGTCTGCCGGAGGTCAGGTCTGAAATTGGTTTTCGTTGACGGTCCCACCAAATGATCCCAAACTTCATGCATACCCTACGATGACCATGGCTTGCATGCGTGACAAGTATCGTTTATATGCGACACTCGATGCAATTTCTAGGGTTTTCTGGCGACAAAACCCTACAACACTGCCCCCACGTGACGCAACATGCGTTTTGTGTCCGAATTCGTGCACACCTTGGCTGGGGGACCACATTGGCCAAGCCCACATGCTCCCAAAAGTTGGGGTCATCTCATGCATGCTTCCACATGCACCATGTACAAGCAGGACCATTCGGGTCTACCGGAGGGCAGGTCTGAAAGTGGTTTATGCGTAACCTTTTTTCCTTTTTAAAGAGTGGCATTCTATGTCCAATATCTCGATCGAAGTACCTTTGAAGCAAAAACTCTATAGGTTTGATACCCTGTATCTATTCTTCTTTACGATCTCACGAAATGATCCCAAACTTAAGCCGTAACCTACGATGACCATGGCATGCATGCATGACAAGTATCGTTCATTTCCGACACTCGATGCATGTATAATATTGTAGAAATGATAGAGATACTATAAATATTGTTGAACATATACAAGTATACAATAACTAATACGTGTCACAAAGAGTTTTTTTTAGGGATGAACCAATGATATTTATTTTGAGAGAAGAAACAATGCAGGTAGGTGGACCGGCCCAGACCGCAAATAAGTGTCGGATCCATATTGTGGAGCCCACAGGGCCACAACGATGCGCTTTCCATGCACGTCGATCACACGCACGTCGATCACGGGAGTAGTTGTCGTTCTGTTACACAATTCTGGGATCATGCTAATCCATATGTTCCTAATCCCTATGATTGAGGAGCACGTTTAGCCTCGCTTCAACGGAGGAAAATATAGATCGCGAGATTGGCCACAGGGAAGTTACGACGACCTAGGCGTCGACCTCGTATATAATCTCCTCTTCCTCGCACATGTCGTCGACTAGATCGACTCCTGCCGGCGAGGCGTCGACAGCTCCGTCCGCCGCATCCCACACGCCACAAAAACCCCGAGAAGATCAAGGTCGTCCGCACGTGCAGGCCGACCTCGACGAACTACGTCGAGAACGCATCACCGACTTCTTTCATCTTCGTCGGCAGATCAAGTCCTCTTTCCCTCGCGCCTTCAAAGCAAGCTACTTCCTCCGTCTCGTTGCTTTGATGGACTTAGGTTTACCACATAATTTCAACTAGTATGAACTGGACTAGATGGGTTCTGACCAGATGGCGTAGATGAAAACATTCTTTGGTTCTTTCATAGCATGGTAGAATAAGATGTTGTTTCTCGAGAAGCATGACGCAATACATTTTTTGTCACAAGATCCAATTATATTTTTGTCACACGATCCAATTATAATATTGTGCACATAGAACATTAAAGAGTTATTAACATTAGATATTGATGAACCTCAAATAGGTACCATTGCTATAGACTCTAGTTTATTTATAGTTGAACAATTTGTCACCCTGTTAGTAGGACAACCAGACGAATAAGTAACAGTTTACCATATTAATTTTATTGATTATATAATTTATATGATACTCAAATAACTTGATCAGATGCAAGTAAGTTCAATTACCAATTGTAGTTATTTTTTTATTGCCTCATGTCAGCACACACTTGGCTGCATGTTGCAGTATACATGGTGATAGTTTTGTATTTCCATTAGTGTTATTTTTCCATTAGTGTTAGCTACTGCCAGAAAGTTTTATATTTTTGCATGCCTATTGTTATTTTTGCTTTCGTGCTAGCTAATGTCATGAAGTTATATATTTTCTTTCAACAGGATGGACGAGCTGAATGGAGAAATAGTATGCGCAGTGGAGAAATGGTGCAAGCTTGTTGCAGATCTATCGAGCGGTCAACGCGCTAGAGTGGCTGATACATCATTGCGCAGCATGCTGCAGATACCATCTATTAAGATGCGTACCCTGCTGATTAGGTATATGATTGAGAATTTTCAGGCCAGCACGGGCAGATTCATTATACAAGAGCAGGTTGGGGAGGTGACTCTCGGTGCGGTCGACATCGAGTGCATCTTTAACCTCGAGAACCAAGGACTGTCCGCTTCGGACATTCTGACTGAAGAAGGCGAGGACATGAAGGAGCGGGTGCCGCCACAATTTCTCAGTAAGACATCAGAAAACATAGTGATAGATAATCTCATTGAGGACATAATTAAAAGTAAAGCCACCGACGACGATTTCCTTCGCAAAGTAGTGCTGGTCCTGTTAGGAACAATTATTGCTCCCATGTCGAGCAAGATTGTGCCAAAGCAGTACTACGCTTTGGTCTACGATGTGATGTTGGGGTACGTTGCAGAAAACAAAAAATTTCCTACTCGTTTCACCAAGATCCATCTAGGAGTTCATCTAGCAACGAGTCATCGGATGCATCTACGTACCTTGTAGATCGCGAGCGGAAGCGTTCAAAGAACGGGGATGATGTAGTCGAACACGACGTGATTCGAATCACCGGAGATCCTAGCACCGAACGGACGGCACCTCCGCGTTCAACACACGTACGGAACAGCCACGTCTCCTCCTTCTTGATCCAGCAAGGGGAGAGGAGAGGTTGAGGGAGATGGCACCAGCAGCAGCACGACGGCGTGGTGTTGATGGAGCTGCAGTACTCTGGGCAGGGCTTCGCCAAGCGCTATGGAGGAGGAGGAGGTGTTGGAGAGGGAGAAGGAGGCAACCAAAGGCATGTCTGAAAAGCCCTCCTTCCCCCACTATATATAGGAGGGCCAAGGGGGGGTGGCCGGCCCTAGGAGATCCAATCTCCTAGGGGGGTGCGGCCAAGGGGGGGTTTCCCTGCCCCCCAAGGCACCTAGAGGTGCCTTCCACCACTTGGACTCTTCCCTCAAGTGGAACCCTAGGCGCATGGGCTTTTGGGGCTGGTGCCCTTGGCCCATGCAGGCCAAGGCACACCCCCTACAGCCCATGTGGCCCCCCGGGGCAGGTGGCCCCACCCGGTGGGCCCTTGGGACCCCTCCGATGGTCCCGGTACAATACCGATAACCCCGAAACTTGTCCCGATGGCCGAAACAGGACTTTCCATATATAAATCTTTACCTCCGGACCATTCCGGAACTCCTCGTGACGTCCGGGATCTCATCCGGGACTCCGAACAACATTCGGGTTACTGCATATACATATCCCTACAACCCTAGCGTCACTGAACCTTAAGTGTGTAGACCCTACGAGTTCGGGAGACATGTAGACATGACCGAGATCGCTCTCCGGTCAATAACCAACAGCGGGATCTGGATACCCATGTTGGCTCCCACATGCTCCACGATGATCTCATCGGATGAACCACGATGTCGAGGATTCAAGCAACCCCGTATGCAATTCCCTTTGTCAATCGATATGTTACTTGCCCGAGATTCGATCGTCGGTATCCCAATACCTCGTCCAATCTCGTTACCGGCAAGTCACTTTACTCGTACCATAATGCATGATCCCGTGACCAGACACTTGGTCACTTTGAGCTCATTATGATGATGCATTACCGAGTGGGCCCAGTGATACCTCTCCGTCATATGGAGTGACAAATCCCAGTCTCGATCTGTGTCAACCCAACAGACACTTTCGGAGATACCTGTAGTGCACCTTTATAGTCACCCAGTTACGTTGTGACGTTTGATACACACAAAGCACTCCTACGGTATCCGGGAGTTACACGATCTCATGGTCAAAGGAAAAGATACTTGACATTAGAAAAGCTCTAGCAAACGAACTACACGATCTCACGCTATGCTTAGGATTGGGTCTTGTCCATCACATCATTATCCTAATGATGTGATCCCGTTATCAATGACATCCAATGTCCATAGCCAGGAAACCATGACTATCTATTGATCAACGAGCTAGTCAACTAGAGGCTTACTAGGGACATGTTGGTGTCTGTTATTCACACATGTATTACGATTTCCGGATAATACAGTTATAGCATGAATAAAGACAATTATCATGAACAAAGAAATATAATAATAATGCTTTTATTATTGCCTCTAGGGCATATTTCCAACAGTCTCCCACTTGCACTAGAGTCAATAATCTAGTTACATTGTGATGAATCGAACACCCATGGAATTCTGGTGTTGATCATGTTTTGCTCTAGGGAGAGGTTTAGTCAATGGATCCGCTACATTCAGGTCCGTATGTACTTTACAAATCTCTATGTCTCATTCTTGAACATTTTCACGAATGGAGTTGAAGCGACGTTTGATGTGCCTTGTCTTCTTGTGAAACCTGGGCTCCTTGGCAAGAGCAATAGCTCCAGTGTTGTCACAGAAGAGCTTGATCGGCCCCGACGCATTGGGTATGACTCCTAGGTCGGTGATGAACTCCTTCACCCATATTGCTTCATGTGCTGCCTCCGAGGCTGCCATGTACTCCGCTTCACATGTAGATCCCGCCACGACGCTCTGCTTGCAACTGCACCAGCTTACTGCCCCACCATTCAAAATATACACGTATCCGGTTTGTGACTTAGAGTCATCCAGATCTGTGTCGAAGCTAGCATCGACGTAACCCTTTACGACGAGCTCTTCGTCACCTCCATAAACGAGAAACATTTCCTTAGTCCTTTTCAGGTACTTCAGGATATTCTTGACCGCTGTCCAGTGTTCCTTGTCGGGATTACTTTGGTACCTTCCTACCAAACTTACGGCAAGGTTTACATCAGGTCTGGTACACAGCATGACATACATAATAGAACCTATGGCTGAGGCATAGGGGATGACACTCATCTCTTCTATATCTTCTGCCGTGGTCGGACATTGAGCTGAGCTCAATTTCACACCTTGCAAAACAGGCAAGAACCCTTTCTTGGACTGATCCATTTTGAACTTCTTCAAAATCTTATCAAGATATGTGCTTTGTGAAAGACCTATGAGGCGTCTCGATCTATCCCTATAGATCTTGATGCCTAATATATAAGCAGCTTCTCCAAGGTCCTTCATTGAAAAACTCTTATTCAAGTAGGCCTTAATGCTGTCCAAGAGTTCTATATCATTTCCCATCAAAAGTATGTCATCTACATATAATATGAGAAATGCTACAGAGCTCCCACTCACTTTCTTGTAAACACAGGCTTCTCCATAAGTCTGTGTAAACCCAAACGCTTTGATCATCTCATCAAAACGAATGTTCCAACTCTGAGATGCTTGCACTAGCCCATAAATAGAGCGTTGGAGTTTGCACACCTTGTCGGCATTCTTAGGATCGACAAAACCTTCCGGCTGCATCATATACAATTCTTCCTTAAGGAAACCATTAAGGAATGCCGTTTTGACGTCCATTTGCCATATTTCATAATCGTAGAATGCGGCAATTGCTAACATGATTCGGACGGACTTCAGCTTCGCTACCGGTGAGAAAGTCTCATCGTAGTCAACCCCTTGAACTTGTCGATAACCCTTAGCGACAAGCCGAGCTTTATTGATGGTCACATTACCATCCGCGTCTGTCTTCCTCTTAAAGATCCATTTATTTTCTATGGCTCGCCGTTCAACGGGCAAGTCAGTCAAAGTCCATACTTCGTTTTCATACATGGATCCTATCTCGGATTTCATGGCTTCTAGCCATTTGTCGGAATCCGGGCCCGCCATCGCTTCTTCATAGTTCGAAGGTTCACTGTTGTCTAACAACATGATTTCCAAGACAGGGTTGCCGTACCACTCTGGTGCAGAACGTGTCCTTGTGGACCTTCGAATTTCAGTAGGAGCTTGATCAGAAGTATCTTGATCATTATCATTTACTTCCTCTCTAGTCGGTGCTGGCACCTCAGGAACATTTTCTTGAGTTGCGCCATTTTCCGGTTCAAGAGGTAATACTTCATCAAGCTCTACTTTCCTCCCACTTACTTCTTTCGAGAGAAACTCTTTCTCCAGAAAGGACCCATTCTTGGCAACAAAGATCTTGCCTTCGGATCTGAGGTAGAAGATATACCCAATAGTTTCTTTAGGGTATCCTATGAAGACGCATTTTTCCGATTTGGGTTCGAGCTTTTCAGGTTGAAGTTTCCTGACATAAGCATCGCATCCCCAAACTTTTAGAAACGACAGCTTAGGTTTCTTCCCAGACCATAATTCATACGGTGTCGTCTCAACGGATTTCTACGGTGCCCTATTTAATGTGAATGCGGCAGTCTCTAAAGCATAGCCCCAAAAAGATAGTGGTAAATCGGCAAGAGACATCATAGATCGCACCATATCTAATAGAGTGCGATTACGACGTTCGAACACACCATTACGCTGAGGTGTTCCAGGCGGCGTGAGTTGTGAAACTATTCCACATTTTCTTAAGTGTGTACCAAACTCGTGACTCAAGTATTCTCCTCCACGATCTGATCGTAGAAACTTGATTTTCCTGTCACGTTGATTCTCAACTTCACTCTGAAATTCCTTGAACTTTTCAAAGGTCCCAGACTTGTGTTTCATTAAGTATACATACTCATATCTACTCAGGTCATCAGTGAGGGTGAGAACATAACGATAGCCACCGCGAGCCTCAACACTCATTGGACCGCACACATCAGTATGTATGATTTCCAATAAGTTGGTTGCTCGCTCCATTGTTCCTGAGAATGGAGTCTTGGTCATTTTACCCATGAGGCATGGTTCGCACGTGTCAAATGATTCGTAATCAAGAGACTCTAAAAGTCCATTAGCATGGAGCTTCTTCATGCGTTTGACACCTATGTGACCAAGGCGGCAGTGCCACAAGTATGTGGGACTATCACTATCAATCTTACATCTTTTGGTACTTACACTATGAATATGTGTAGCATTACGCTCGAGATTCATAAAGAATAAACCATTCACCATCGGAGCATGACCATAAAACATATCTCTCATATAAATAGAACAACCATTATTCTCGGATTTAAATGAGTAGCCATCTTGAATTAAACGAGATCCTGATACAATGTTCATGCTTAAACTTGGCACTAAATAACAATTATTGAGGTTCAAAACTAATCCCGTAGGTAAATGTAGAGGTAGCGTGCCGACGGCGATTACATCGACCTTGGAACCATTCCCGACGTGCATCGTCACCTCGTCCTTCGCCAGTCTCCGTTTATTCCGCAGCTCCTGCTGTGTGTTACAAATATGAGCAACGGCACCGGTATCAAATACCCAGGAGTCACTACGATTACTGGTAAGGTACACATCAATTACATGTATATCAAATATACCTTTGGTGTTGCCTGCCTTCTTGTCCGCTAAGTATTTGGGGCAATTCCGCTTCCAGTGACCACTTCCCTTGCAATAAAAGCACTCAGTCTCGGGCTTGGGTCCATTCTTTGGCTTCTTCCCGGCAGCTTGCTTGCTGGGCACGGCAACTACCTTGCGTCCTTCTTGAAGTTCTTTTTACCCTTGCCCTTCTTGAACTTAGTGGTTTTATTGACCATCAACACTTGATGTTCCTTCTTGACTTCTACCTCTGCTGATTTCAGCATAGCAAATACTTCAGGAATGGTCTTTTCCATCCCCTGCATATTGAAGTTCATCACAAAGCTCTTGTAGCTCGGTGGAAGCGACTGGAGGATTCTGTCAATGACCGCATCATCCGGGAGATTAACTCCCAGCTGAGTCAAGCGGTTATGTAACCCAGACATAGTGAGTATGTGCTCACTGACAGAACTATTTTCCTCCATCTTACAGCTGAAGAATTTGTCGGAGACTTCATATCTCTCGACCCGGGCATGAGCTTGGAAAACCATTTTCAGCTCTTCGAACATCTCATATGCTCCATGTCTCTCAAAACGCTTTTGGAGCCCCGGCTCTAAGCTGTAAAGCATGCCGCACTGAACGAGGGAGTAGTCATCAGAACGTGCCTGCCAAGCGTTCATAATGTCTTGTTCTGCAGGGAGAACAGGTGCATCACCTAGCGGTGCTTGTAGGACATAATCTTTCTTGGCAGCTATGAGGATGATCCTCAGGTTCCGGACCCAGTCCGTATAGTTGCTGCCATCGTCTTTCAGCTTGGTTTTCTCTAGGAATGCGTTGAAGTTGAGGACTACGTTGGCCATTTGATCTACAAGACATATTGTAAAATATTTAGACTAAGTTCATGATAATTAAGTTCATCTAATCAAATTATAATGAACTCCCACTCAGATTTGACATCCCTTTGGTCATCTAAGTGTTACACGATCCGAGTCGACTAGGCCGTGTCAGATCATCACGTGAGACGGACTAGTCATCGTCGGTGAACATTCTCATGTTGATCGTATCTTCCATACGACTCGTGTTCGACCTTTCGGTCTCCGTGTTCCGAGGCCATGTTGTACATGCTAGGCTCGTCAAGTTAACCCTAAGTGTTTTCGCTGTGTAAAACTGTCTTACACCCGTTGTATGTGAACGTAAGAATCCATCACACCCGATCATCACGTGGTGCTTAGAAGCGACGAACTGTAGCAACGGTGCACAGTTAGGGGAGAACACTTCTTGAAATTTTTGTAAGGGATCATCTTATTTACTACCGTCGTCCTAAGTAAACAAGATGCATAAAACATAATAAACATCACATGCAATTATATAAAGTAGTGACATGATATGGCCAATATCATATAGCTCCTTTGATCTTCATCTTCGGGGCTCCATGATCATCTTGTCACCGGCATGACACCATGATCTCCATCATCATGATCTCCATCATCGTATCTTCATGAAGTTGTCACGCCAATGACTACTTCTACTTCTATGACTAACGCGTTTAGTAATAAAGTAAAGTAGTTTACATGGCGTTCTTCAATGACACGCAGGTCATACAAAAAATAAAGACAACTCCTATGGCTCCTGCCGGTTGTCATACTCATCGACATGCAAGTCGTGATTCCTATTACAATAGCATGAACATCTCATACATGACATATAGATCATTCATCATTCATCACAACTTTGGCCATATCATATCACAAAGCACTTGCTGCAAAAACAAGTTAGACGTTCTCTAATTGTTGTTGCAAGTTTTACGTGGCTGAAGTAGGGTTCTAGCAAGAACGTTTTCTTACCTACGTGAAAGCCACAACGTGATTTGTCAACTTCTATTTACCCTTCATAAGGACCCTTTTCATCGAATCCGCTCCAACTAAAGTAGGAGAGACATACACCCGCCAGCCACCTTATGCAACTAGTGCATGTTAGTCGGTGGAACCGGTCTCACGTAAGCATACGTGTAAGGTTGGTCCGGGCCGCTTCATCTCACAATACCGCTGAAGCAAGATAATACTAGTAGCGGCAAGAAAGTTGACAAATCTACGCCCACAACAAATTGTGTTCTACTCGTGCAAGAAGAACTACGCATAGACCTAGCTCATGATGCCACTGTTGGGGAACGTTGCAGAAAACAAAAATGTTCCTACTCGTTTCACCAAGATCCATCTAGGAGTTTATCTAGCAACGAGTCATCGGATGCATCTACGTACCTTGTAGATCGCGAGCGGAAGCGTTCAAAGAACGGGGATGATGTAGTCGAACACGACGTGATTCGAATCACCGGAGATCCTAGCACCGAACGGACGGCACCTCCGCGTTCAACACACGTACGGAACAGCCACGTCTCCTCCTTCTTGATCCAGCAAGGGGAGAGGAGAGGTTGAGGGAGATGGCACCAGCAGCAGCACGACGGCGTGGTGTTGATGGAGCTGCAGTACTCTGGGCAGGGCTTCGCCAAGCGCTATGGAGGAGGAGGAGGTGTTGGAGAGGGAGAAGGAGGCAACCAAAGGCATGTCTGAAAAGCCCTCCTTCCCCCACTATATATAGGAGGGCCAAGGGGGGGTGGCCGGCCCTAGGAGATCCAATCTCCTAGGGGGGTGCGGCCAAGGGGGGGTTTCCCTGCCCCCCAAGGCACCTAGAGGTGCCTTCCACCACTTGGACTCTTCCCTCAAGTGGAACCCTAGGCGCATGGGCTTTTGGGGCTGGTGCCCTTGGCCCATGCAGGCCAAGGCGCACCCCCTACAGCCCATGTGGCCCCCCGGGGCAGGTGGCCCCACCCGGTGGGCCCCCGGGACCCCTCCGGTGGTCCCGGTACAATACCGATAACCCCGAAACTTGTCCCGATGGCCGAAACAGGACTTTCCATATATAAATCTTTACCTCCGGACCATTCCGGAACTCCTCGTGACGTCCGGGATCTCATCCGGGACTTCGAACAACATTCGGGTTACTGCATATACATATCCCTACAACCCTAGCGTCACCGAACCTTAAGTGTATAGACCCTACGGGTTCGGGAGACATGTAGACATGACCGAGATCGCTCTCCGGTCAATAACCAACAGCGGGATCTGGATACCCATGTTGGCTCCCACATGCTCCACGATGATCTCATCGGATGAACCACGATGTCGAGGATTCAAGCAACCCCGTATGCAATTCCCTTTGTCAATCGATATGTTACTTGCCCGAGATTCGATCGTCGGTATCCCAATACCTCGTTCAATCTCGTTACCGGCAAGTCACTTTACTCGTACCGTAATGCATGATCCCGTGACCAGACACTTGGTCACTTTGAGCTCATTATGATGATGCATTACCGTGTGGGCCCAGTGATACCTCTCCGTCATACGGAGTGACAAATCCCAGTCTCGATCTGTGTCAACCCAACAGACACTTTCGGAGATACCTGTAGTGCACCTTTATAGTCACCCAGTTACGTTGTGACGTTTGATACACCCAAAGCACTCCTACGGTATCCGGGAGTTACACGATCTCATGGTCAAAGGAAAGGATACTTGACATTAGAAAAGCTCTAGAAAACGAACTACACGATCTCACGCTATGCTTAGGATTGGGTCTTGTCCATCACATCATTATCCTAAT
Organism: Triticum timopheevii; assembly: GCA_963921465.1. Classification (NCBI taxonomy): domain Eukaryota; kingdom Viridiplantae; phylum Streptophyta; class Magnoliopsida; order Poales; family Poaceae; genus Triticum; species Triticum timopheevii. The sequence goes on from OY997266.1 coordinate 653,009,676, forward strand.
GATGTGATCCCGTTATCAATGACATCCAATGTCCATAGCCAGGAAACCATGACTATCTATTGATCAACGAGCTAGTCAACTAGAGGCTTACTAGGGACATGTTGGTGTCTGTTATTCACACATGTATTACGATTTCCGGATAATACAGTTATAGCATGAATAAAGACAATTATCATGAACAAAGAAATATAATAATAATGCTTTTATTATTGCCTCTAGGGCATATTTACAACATGTGAAACGTATTTCAAAGATTAACTAGAATGCCTTCACCATGCGTGTTCTCCTTGATTGCCTTCGCATAGTGAAGAAAGGCAAACACCTGCGCCAATGGCCGATAGGCAATTTGGCTCTCTTGCAGGTACACATATCAGACCTGTTGCATAATGTCAATTATCATATCATTGCAATTTTATGTGATGTATTTTACTAACTCTAAATCCTTATATTTTTTTCTAGTACTTGTACTGGGAGAAGGTGCAACCGGTCCAAGGCGAATGCGCCTATAATCCCAATTTGTCCATACAACCTCTTATGAGGAACTGGACAGAAGGTGCAGCCACTAGGAGAGATAGGTTCGACTTTGATAATGGGCGCGGCCGTGGTAACGTAAGGGTAAGTCATTGTGTTTCGTCTTTCTTAAATGTTTTGTAACTTAATACTATTTATTTTTATTCATCACATGTACTTCAATATCGCATGCAGATCGAAAATAATATCACCCAGGAGTATAGGGCTCAGGAGCCCGACATCCCAAATAATGCGCCTACCATGAAGCCAAAAACCAAGCCTGCAACTGGAAACGCAAAGAAGTCGACGACATCCGCATTGTCGGAAGATTTGATTGAGCTTGTAATGAAGCGGTGCATGGACTTCATACACACCGAGATGAGGCAAATCCCTGATATAGTTGCTGAGGTGTCACACCCAAACTTTATAGTTTAGAGTATGTTTGCTGTTCTAAACCATGCTACCATTACTAAGTTTATATTTCTATTGCAGAGGTTGTTGGAGAAGTTGAACAAAGCAGGTGTCATGTACAAGCCGGCTGCTGCCGTGCCATCCGCGGAGAATGATCCAGACGAAGCGGATTCGTTTGTGAATGGTCCATATGAAAAGAAGGAATTCGTGTACAAGGAAGACATGGACAGTGATGGACACCCGATCATTGACATGACGCAGCCTGATATAGTGCTTCCCGACCATAAAACCGTACCTGAGGTACTATGTATTTATCTTTCTGTCTATAATTTTCTTGTTTAATTTTTTTCGTCCAGAAATGTTCACACGATTTAGTTTTCGAAACAGAAAACCCCACCGAAGCAGAATGGACAAGGAAGCTTCACCTTTTAAGTGTAATGAAGTATGTGGGGCTACACCGGAAAACCCTTGGGTGGTTGGTACTTCTACTGTAGCACCTTCATCGGACATAGACATTTGTCCATCTTCTGTCAGCAAGTTCATGGCTAAGGCGAATGGAAAAAAGGGTGCAACAATCGATAAGGATGACGAGGTTATGTCCGGTAAGCGGAAGCGGACCGTTCCCAAGAAATTTGAAGCCTCCTTCGCACTTGACAAGCCCGGCAGGCGTACCAGCCGTGGCCAGAGAGCCTCTGGTACTAGTACTGCTACTATTGGTATCGTAACTAACATTCTTAATTTTTTTTATTTACTACCAATGCATATGATCACCATTATTTCATGCAGCTCTATTTTCGAACAATAATGTGCCGGAGGTTGTGGCAGATGAGTTGACGCCGGAAATAATTGATGATGTTGTTTCATTTGTCGAGTTAGCTGCTAGCACTGAGAAGAACAAGAACAAAAAAAATTACTACAGTGAAGGCCGTGGCATAACTCTGACTTCCGAAAGGATTCTACCGGTACTAGGCCATAGATGGTTGTCGGACGATGTAAGTACTACTTGCATGTCCTATTTTTAAAATGCTCAAAAATCTATGTCTCAACTCTCAACATGTAATGCGCTGATATTCTATGCAGGTTATTGATGCTTATATGGGACATTTGGAGCTGCGTGTTGGTCATGATCGTTACCTCTGTCCAGCGTGGAGGTCCAAATTCCTTGTAGATCGTGCTATCGCAAATGACGATCCATTGCCATCTAGCTGCAACATGGATAGTGCTCTGACCAAAGCTGGGGCAGTTAATAGAGTCACGAAAGAGTATACTGTGCGTGATAAGGTACGTAATGTTTGTGACTCATCACTACAGGATAGTTCATCAAGTATTTCTTTTGCTACGTAATGGTTTTTTGCACTGTAGACGTATATCGCGTTGAATATCGACAATAGCCACTGGATGACCGTGGTCATGCACATGATCAAGAAAGAATTCCAAGTTCTCGATTCGCTCTATCCTCTGGACCTGACTGAGAGGACTGTTAAAGCACTGGTAATGTAACCAACATTTGTACCATTGCTCTTACATATTGTTTATGATTGTTCTCTAACACTATCCTCTTTATAGCGAATGGCTATAGCACACAATATGCGTCAGGCAAATCTTATTACACCAGGGAAATATCCGGACGTAAGTAAGTGGCCTATCAAGGAGTATGACATACCCCAGCAAGAGGATGGGTGAGTTAATAGGACATCATGCACAATCAAACAACAACACACATTTTTGTATTGCCCACCGCTAATGTCTGCATATGTACCAGGAACTCTTGTGGCCTTTTTTTGTCACAGAATGTCTAGAACATTGGGACGGGGACAAAATCACCCGCAAATTTACACAGGTATGCTGTTATTTTCGTTTGTAGACTAGCTACTATGGTGGTGTAGCAACTTCGGTTCATGTAACCTTTATGTCATTTTTTGCAGGCCACCGTTGACGCAAGGACAAGACGTTTCGTCGCAGAGTTGATTATGTCACCTTCAAACACAATGGAGTGTGTGAAGAACAAAATTCGCGAAATCGCAAGCAAAAGGTGCGCCTGAAGAATCCATGCGGAATGCAAGATTGAAGTTTTAGTGGTTTGGATTTAGTCCGGTCGAAGGTTTCAACGCCATGATTATCTTAAGGGTTCTATCATTTTATGTAATAAACAGGGCACATGCATGTGTATGTGTCTGTCAGACAATTTGCTCGTACAAGACAATTCGGTCATAAAATTCACTCGGAGAAGACAATTTGGTCGTACCAATAAAGTTTTGGCTTCACTTATCAATTGTTCTTGCTTAATATTTTTCTCCTTCTCCAATTTTTTATAATTGTATTTTTCACGGCTTCACTTATCACCTGTTCTTGCTTAATATTTTTCTCCTTCTCCAATTTTTTATAATATTCTATTTTTCTCTTCAACTGCTCTCGTAAGTTTCATATTAAAAATTTCACAATCTTAACTTTTTTTTAAACTCTACCAAGCTTAGCATTCTGCCTTAGCTATCTGCATGTCATCATCTTGCATAATCTCCCAGTAATTCCCCCTCATCACATTATTATGAAAAGTAGTCATGGTAGATAAGTAAATATATCAAGCCAAAATGTAATATTACACTCATCAAAATTAGTCATGTCAGCTCGTTGGCTCTATCGTGTGTTATCAGGCATCATGTTTTTCTAGTTTGTTTTACAAACCCGTCATTTTTTTATTATATGTATAATTAACTTTTTCTGTAATCACCATAATGCCAGGCACGGCCCATCTAACCACGTGAGGGGCCCCACAGGCGGGGCTATCTTCCCGGCAGCACTACACCAGCCCATTTTGCCAGGTTCACATCGATCTTTCCCCTTTTCTCATTTCCCTTTCCAAATCCCTAGCCCTCCCTCTCTATTTGCGCCTCCAAATCTCGACGGCGAAAGCATGACAGCGAGCTGGGCATCGGGCGGCGGTGGCTGCGGCGAGAAGAGCGGTGGCGACCGCAAGTTAGGTCGAACCCTGGGTCCTGCAAGCAGGTGGGCCGGATTCAGTGGCACAGGAGGCAGCGGCGGCGGATCTAGTGGAACAGGGGACGGGGGTTTCGTGGGCGGCGGCGGGCCGGGAGAACCCACGGCTAGGATTTCTTCAGTGCTACACTTTGGTGGCAAAAAGGTAAGTTCTTTACCGTTGTTCTTTACATCCCAGCATTATCGCCCATAATTCATCACATGTGGCCATGACAAGCTCCATCTATGTGGTCATCAGGAAACTCCTAGTGCCCGTGTCTGCATAGATGCAGACAATTTTGGCAGCGCACTCGAGGGATGTGTGTTTGAGGTTAGTGTACTGAGCATGATCTTCAAACTAGTACTGCTATTGCGGTCAAGCTGCAAAAAAGTTCAGTGTTTAACGCTTGCAGCGACAAGTTCAGTTATAAAATGACTTGAATTGCTCATGATTTATTTAGGATGATATCACTTCTGAGTATGTTGAATGGGTTGATGGGGAGTGGGATAGCAAAGCAAAGTCAGTCATTAAGTATCTTGCCATGAAGAACAAGAAACTGGAGACTAAGATTACAGAATATGAAGCTGAAATTAAAAGGAATGAGAAAGAAAAGAGGGCAATGGTTAAGATGCACAAGGAGATATTGCTCTATAGGGATAGGATTTTAGGATTTGGAGGTCTTATGTATCTTGGCCTGCTTACCATTATGATTGCTGTCATAGTTAGCAAGTAGATTGTTCATAAAGTTATTGACATCATTGTAATTGACATGACGAAATGATGCTAAATTATTTGCTATTCAGTTTATGAGCAAAGTGTAACAGTGATTGCAGCATAAATAACATGGGGCCATAATGATTGGTAGATAGTGCACTTTTGGCATGTTCTATATTTGGCAGACAATGCACTTTTGGCATGTCCTGTATTTCACAAACAATGCACTTTTGGCATGTTCTATATTTGGTATGTGATGCACATGGGCACATCACCTAGCAACACTACTGATTTATGTAGCAGACTAGTACATTGTCTTGTTGCAACATAGGAGCAACATCTAGCAGCTTCCATGCGACACTGAAGCAAAGCAACAATACATATTCAATATTCAGAAATTTAACTGAACTTGGCACTTAGGGTGAGCAGTAGATATTCAGTTCTTCAGCCATAAAGAACCCGATCAAACCATACCGATTGCATTACTTATATGCTTACATATAAAAGCATACCTAAACAACAACAAACCCAAAATAATGTTAACTTATATGCTGAAACATATAACAACATACCTAACTTAAGATAACCAGCAGCTTCATCCTCCTTCAGCAACTGTGCCCATCTTCACTTCTTCAGAAATTTGAGGCGGCGTGAGCGGCGCACCACACACGGAGAAGCCTTCTTCTTGACCACCGCCGGCGCCACCTGATCCTGAGCCACCTCCTCTTCTTCCACCTTCACTATGTCAGGGTGCAGGGGAAGGAGCTCGACGTCGATGGGCATTGTTTTGCCACCCTCGACGGCAACCGGCGCTACCATCTGCACGGCGTCCTCCTCGCCCTCCTTAGGGTCATCAGGGATGAGCAGTACCTCGTCCACGTCGTCCTCCATGACTTCAGAGCCCAACGGTAGGACTGGCTTCGGCACGTGGCGGACCTGGTAGTCCGGGCTCACGGGCACAGGGATAGCGAGCTCGACGTCGATGCGCTCCTCCATCGACGCGACGCGTGCTGGATCTGGCCGCAGCATCATGGTGGAGGAGCGGTACATCCACCACCTTGCACGCTGAACAGGGGAGTCGCTCAGCGTGGCCTCTCGCATTGCCCAGACGAGGAGGAGAGCCGGCGGGACGCCGCAGCCGTAGGGGAAGGCGCGCTTCTTCTCGGCGTCGGTGAGGACTTTGACGAGGCCACGCGCGTGGTTGACCAACATCTCCGTGCTGGGAAACCAGCCGCACACCTCCGCCAACTGGGCGCGCCACCCCTCGTCATCGCCGGCGAGCTTCATCATCGCTCTCTGCCAGCCGAGGCTTTTCTCCATGGAGGCGGCTGCTGCGGTCGCCGGTGGGGGTTTTCTCGATCTACTGTAGGTGGGGATAAGGGGAGTTCGAACCGGCGCGCGAGGTAGGTGGGTGAATGTGTGGTGGGGAGTGGTAAGTTAGGTGATTTAATGGCAGTTAGGACGTGGGGAGGGGAAATGTATAATATTCTTTCTAATTTATAGCTAATTTATTTAGGTCGGATTTTGTTGTTTATTTAGAGATGTAAAAATTTGACACTCCCACTAAACAAAGTGTCGATCGAGTTGCTACAACTAGATGATGCCCCGCGCGTTGCTGCGGGAACCGTGTTAAAACCAATCCATAAATTAGTGCTTAAAACCGACGAAATTAAATGTAAGAGTTTTACATGTTAAAAATGATAAAACATAAAAGAAGTGTGTGTGGCAAAATGATGTATAAAAGAGAAAAAAAATCCCCACAAATAGAAGACATGATTGATGAAGTGGCGTTGTTTGAGTTGATAGGTTAATGAAAAAAGTGCATGCATGTGTTGGGAAAATAAGACATGCATGACCAATGAGGTGGCATAATTTACATTAATGCAAAAAGTAACTTATGAGAACATGCATGATTCCTTGATGCCACACAATTTTGATCGGAAGGCTGTAAATAATTGAGGTGATGTGGAAGCACGCATGTGTAGACAAATATAGTAGTGGGGGCTAGCTATTTAGGTATAGAAGATATATATAGGATCCAAACACGATGTTAAACGTCGAACTAAAATTGATGCCATAATGTGAAAAGGATATACTGCCATGTTCACTCGATTTATCCTTAAAAAATTGAAGCAAGTGTTCTACACTTCTTCCTTCTCCATTGTTCTGCACATCATAGAAGACAAGATAAGTTAATGAATGATAATTTTTTCAATAATCCAAAATGCATACAAACACTTACTTCTGATTTAGTTTGCATTTCTTGCTATGTTTAGTGTGTCCTAGCAATTTGCAAGCGCCGCACCGGGTTTTCAACTCATCAAAAGAGAGTGGTCTACCATTTTTCGAGACAGGGCGGTTCTCATCTACCTTTGTTGCACCTTTGCTGGACACTTTCATAGGATCTTTAACTGCGACCATGTTGCCTTCACCATCGTCTACATATTCAACTGCACACTTACTGAAGTCATTTATATTGTTGCTCAAATTTTCCTGTAGCAGATCATACTCATGACTCTTAGCTATCACAGCCTTCAAACTATCCTGTAACTGATTCCACAAAGCTGGGTGTTTGCATGCCGCATGCATAGCTTCTGAAGCTAACACACTGACCTGGCTATATTTCATTCTTTCCTCTGCCCCAGTCCAACCATATCCCAACAGATCGCTTGTGCGCCTTGCGGGCAGTCCCAACCTTGCTTGTTTCATGAACCGAACAAGAACTAAGCACTTTGGTATTTCAGATATGTTCAAGTACTTTAGTACGTGGAATATGTGTTTGCAAGGTAGACCCTTTCGAATCATTCTTCTGCAGCTGCACCATATAGGTTCTGCGGAATTTACTGCTGTATACTCTACCCAAAAACGGCTATTCCGGTTATTCTTCCAGGCAACGATGTACTGCTATGATCCGTCTCCCAGCTTAATTTCTACAATCTCCATGCCATCAATTTTTCTAAGATCATCTTGCAACATATAGAAGTTTGCTGGAGTGAAGACGTGAGAAGCAGCTATCTCAAGTTCCCTCGAGCTAGTAACTGGCACCGGTAAACTCTGTGAGGCCGTGCAGTCATCTCGCGCCTCGTTTCCACGGATACGTACAACGGCGTTCTCATAATGCAAAATCATATCCACTAGGGTCATTTCACCGTCTAGGTGGAGGTGAAGGCATGAGTTTAGGCTTTCACTCCGCTGGTTGCTTTTCATGCCAAGCCAAAACCCCTCTGTCAGATAAGCCGCGGCCCACAGTCTCCTCTTCTTATACATCCGTCTCAACCATGTTACTATTTTTTCCGACTACCATCTTTTGGTAAACGCGTGCCATCTCTCCTCAAACGTGGCCGTGGACATGCTGTAGTATAGAAGGGTTCGGAACTCCTTCAAGGACTTGGGACTGAGGTGAATCTTCATATTTTTTTCTATATGCCACGTACATATACGGTGCCACACGTCTGGCAAGACTTCGCGAATTGCCTTGATCATCGCAGCGTCGGCGTCTGTGATTACACTCTTCGGCATCTTTTGACACATGGACCTCAAAAAAGTCTGCAGCAGCCACACGTATGTCTGTTTGGTCTCGTCCGAAACTATGGCACAACCAAAAACAGTGGTCTTCCGGTGATTGTTAAGACCAACAAAAGGTATGAATGGCATACCATAGCAGTTCATCTTGTACGTGCTGTCAAATACAAGAACGTCGCCAAAGTCCTCATAGTCATGACGAGACTGGGAGTCACACCAGAACATCCTATTCAAGTGTCCTTCCTTATCTAGCATGTACTCGAAAAAGAAGCTAGGATCCCTCTGTTTCCTACTGGCCATGATGCCTATGGATGTGGCAGCAACACCTTTTGAAAGCAGCTTCCTCTTCTCCCTGGCACAAAGGTTGTATATTTCACGCCTGGTAAAACCAACACCGCCATACCATACATGTTTGTTGATGAGGGAATCCATCATGTCGTGAATTCTAATCCCTGCAGCTCCCATGGACATTATCTCATGCTTCTGAAACTCTTTGATTTTTCTGTGGGACCAAAGAAAAGGTACCTCGTCCGGTCCTGCCAACATATGGCTATGCTTGTCCTCAAAACTTGCAACATACCAAACCCCACGCTTTTGGTCAAGCTTGACAGTCAGGTGTGCTTCGCAAAAGCAGCGTGTCTCGGCTCTAAACCGACGGTTGTGCCCTTCCTCGGTTAGCAACTTGCTGTCACGTTTCCCTTGTCTGGAACAAACAAACTTCCTATAATGCATAAGATGTGCCTCGGTTTTGGTATACCTGACCTTATTCTTCCTAATGCTGAAACCATTAGCTCTAGCATAGCTGTTGTAGAAATCATATGCAGCATTGTGAGTCATAAAAGTCATGTTCATTATCTGCATCAACATATCCCTCTTATCATCTGCACTAGCAGTATCTTGGACATTCATTACCCCACCATCTTCTGTCACCTACACAATCAAAACATAGCCATGAAAACTGTTTTGTATGGTTTAACATTACTTTCATAGAACATTGATTACACAAATACCTCACTGATGGTGACCCACGACTGCAAATCCCCAGAATCAGGTGCATTTGATGATTCGTCATTAAGGCCTGTCTCCGCGTCGGATTCACCGTAATAGTCGTACGCATTATGACATTCGAAAATGAACTGAAAAATGCAACACAAATACATAATTACTTATCATATAATATTCCAGAATGAATTCAATTTGCATGCCAATAAATTTTTTCACTTACGTACCTGACTAATGTAATCTTCATTTGAGAGCTCCGAATTGTTTTCCTGACCATCATCATGCTCATCCATCTACAAATTTTCAACACAAAAATATAATGTTGTAGGATGGCACCAAAAAATTACAACATGGTAATGCCACTCACATTCAAATCTTCCCATTCGTTCCCATTCTCTGACTGATTTCCAAGATCTGAATTTTCATCATCTGACCAATCTTCTATCCAGTCTTTCATCAGTTCTCCAAACTCCATGTCTACCATCATATCAGTTAACTCCTCATCCGCCATTTCCTACAACAAATGATGAAAACATTATCAATGATGAAATATCTACACATAGCTCACGATCACGGATGTTATGTAAACAACCCCAACCGAGGTCGTTCAGATCTGCCAAACCAAGTCAGGAAGATGGCCACGACACCCGTAGTGATCTGCCAAACCTAGCTAGATCTGTGATTACCTCTGCCGCCGGATACCTAGGTTAGCCGCCACATCAAATAATGATAGTCCTGGTGGACACAGCCGACGGCTACCGACACTACGTGAACCCTACACTAAAGAAACCCAGATCACGAGGAGCAGCACTACCGGAACAAGATCCACGATTGCATACGCCGCCGGGTAGGTAGGTTTCCCTCCCAGCTAGGCTAACCACTATCTCTGATGGCGGCAGTTCATTCGATGTTGCCACGAGCGAGACTAGAGGGGTGTGGGGGGATGCAGGATGCGGTACCTGTGAGCGCTGGAGATTCACGATGTTGCCGCGCCCGCTGTCCGACGAGATAGCCCTGCGCGCCCCGCTGGAGATCTACCGCGTGAATTATGGAGCTGCGTGAATGCTCGCGAGATTGATGGAGCTGCGTGAATGATTGGATCCGGCAGGTCCTACGTGGTCGTGGGGTCGTGTGATGTTTTTTTTTCGGACCAGGTACTGTACGTATACGGTCTGGGCTATACAGGGCTTGGCAGGGCTAGACAGGGCTTGGATCTGGGCTACGGCGGGCCAGAAAAAAAACAAAATCACGGGGACAAAAATACCCCTCCGAAATTAGGTTAGGGGAGTTAATTGCACAGAAGTACCACAATTCAGGCATTACATGCAGATTGGTACCATGATTGCTAATTTTTGCGTGTCAGTACCAACATTGGTCCAAATTTTTGCAAATTGGACTAAAACGCGTATTTATACGTATTGACAGTGTATCTGACCGAGGGGGCCCGTCTGTCAGGTGCTGACGTAGCATATTTTTTGCAAAAAAACCCTTGCTTTATATGTAATCACGTAAATGCCCATTATTTTCGCGGTAAAACCAGTACTGAGAGGGATTTTTTTCATTCGAAAGTTTTCCACGGACTTGTTTGAAAGTTTCCACCGAACAGAACATATAAATAACAGTAACGAAAAGAAACGCGCGGGGAGGATTCGAACCCGCGTCCCGCGGCCTATAGCCGCAAGGCAGCGCGCGCTAGCCACACCGCCACAGCGTCGCAGCTGACTAGATACAGGCGAAACTTTTATTATACTAGAACACACACGCTGGGCCGGCAGCTTGGCCAAGCAAAGCCTGCAATATTTTTTTTTCCGTTCAGTTACACACTTGCTGCCCTTTTACTCTTCGTTCTTTTTTCGTTTCTTTTAATATTTTATTTATTTAGATTCGCGAGCTGTTTTCCAAAATCCGATAAGTTGTTTTCAAAATCACAAGCATTATTTCCAAATTGATGAACTTCTTTAATTTATAGTGAATCTTTTCTTAATACATGGTGAAATTTTTGTATTTCAAAAAACGTTCAGAAAACCCCCTTGCTTTATATTTAATCACAAAAGTGTTGATTTTTTTTGCGGGAAAAAAACTTCTAGGAGGCTTTTTTTCCGTTCGCAATTTCCAACAGCGAGTCGGACTGGTTTGAAAATTACCGCCACTTGAACAAATAAATAAATAAAAAGAAAAATCCCGCGCTGACGAGAATCGATCCCGCGACTAGCCGCTCACAGTTCTGCGCCATGTTTCTAAAATTGATTGTGATTACAAAATTATTTTTAATACAAGTTCTGCGCCATGTTTCTAAAATTTAATGCATTTAAAATTATGTGTTCATCTTTAAATGCATTGAATGCAAGAATCATTAAGAAACCAGGCAAAAAGTTCTTGAAACACATCGTGTATTAAGAAAATGCTCACCATAAATTACAAAAAGTTCACTGCGCATTATGAAAATGTTCATCATATCTTAACAATATCAAGATATATTACAAAAATATTCAATTTGCATTTAATCACAAGCATTATTTTGAATTTTTTTCAAAATTAATGAACTTTTTCATAAATCAATTAACTTCTTCACAACCAGTGAATTTATCAAAATCAATGAAGTTCTTTGGAAAATCGATGATTTTTTTCAAAATATATTTGAACACGTTGATTTTAAGAAACACGTTGATTTTTTAAATAAAATTTGAACAGTTTTGATGCATTTCTAATATTTATTATGATTACACAATTATTTTTAATACATTTTTTCTACTTTTCAAGTAACTGCGCATTAAAATTATTATTTTTGAGAAAGAAGTAACTGCGCATTGAAGAAAATACAATTAATACACGAGTAACAAAAAAATACTGTGTATTGGGCCTGAGTTAAGAGACATAAAATTTGGGCCATGCGCAGCCTCAGTAAGAACAACTTACTGCCCAACGTGTTAAAGCGCTTATAAAAGGTATCTCGCCCCATATCCGTCGCGCGAATCTACGTGGCGTCTTGGCTAGCGCGTGTGGCTGTAGTCCTGCAGGTCGCGGGTTCGAATCCTCCTCGCGCGTGATTTTTCGTTTCTGTTATTTATTTGATCAATAAAACGCCGGAAACTTTCAAATAAGTCCGTGGAAAACTTGCGAATAAAAAAATTCCCTCTCAGTACCGGTTTCATCGCGAAAATAATGAGTATTTATGTGATTACATATAAAGCAAGGGGGTTTTTTGCAAAAAATATGCCACGTCAGCACCTGACAGATGGGCCCCCTCGGTCAGATACACTGTCAATACGTATAAATACGCGTTTTAGTCCAATTTGTAAAAATTTGGACCAATGTTGGCACTGACACGTAAAAATTAGCAATCGTGGTACCAATCTGCATGTGATGCCTGAATTGTGGTACTTCTGTGCAATTAACTCGGTTAGGGGTGAGCACCGGAGCAGGCCTCGGGTCCGTCCATTTGGCAGTAGTCGGGGAAGCAGCCTTGCTCTGCTTCTAGATGTCGCAAGCGTCGGCAAGGAACAAATTGGCGCCGGAGCGGCAGCGCCGGGATGCCATGACGGGCACAGGGCTCCGGGGGTGGTGACGAGCGGCGGAACGGTGGAATGCGGCTCGGGAAACAGGAAAGTAGCCCGTTTCGTGCACGATAAGACCGTCCGGCAACGTTGCACCGACGTCCCGAGAAAGTTGCCTTCGGAAAATCGTTGCATCCGTAGCTTTATTGCTGCTGGTGTGACACGCGTGATTTGGCCTTGCAGGACGCCTTCGTGCAAGTGATCCTCCCGTGCTCTGCACGGGCGGAGGCTTGGTTGGTTTGACCGCTTGTTGGCTACTAAGCGCATGAGTAGCTTTGGACCCGTGTCTGCCGGTAGATCCCCCGTTGTACTGCGGCCGACTACCGGCGCCGTGTCCCGTCCGTCGTGTGGCTTCGAATTGCTGGATTAAGAGTGCTTGCGTGCTAGTACCCGACCTACGGGAAGTGGTGCTTCGGATAATTGTTGCCTCGCGGCGGACGCCCTTTGGGTGTGCCGCTGCGGCCAAATAGCGCTTGCGGCGTTGCCTCGTGGCGCTGGCACATTACGTGCCCGTTGCTATCAAGGCAACCTCGCTCCCGCTTTTGGTCTCGGATGCTGCTCACGATAAAGGGTCGTGGCCCTTTCGGTTGCCTCGACCCGACCCAAAGCTCTCCGAACTGAGAACAACCGGAACAGGAGTTGCCTCTACCTCTCCACAGTTACGTGGTAGGATACGCAACTCTCTGCGCCGATCCTCAAGGACGAGCTGTGCCGCTCAAGAGCGACAACCGGCCCGACTGTTGCCTCTGAGTTTCCACGAAAGTGGAAGCGCGGGACGATGGCTGTGCTGGGCGTCACCAAGGACGTGCTACCTGGTTGATCCTGCCAGTAGTCATATGCTTGTCTCAAAGATTAAGCCATGCATGTGCAAGTATGAACCAATTTGAACTGTGAAACTGCGAATGACTCATTAAATCAGTTATAGTTTGTTTGATGGTACGTGCTACTCGGATAACCGTAGTAATTCTAGAGCTAATATGTGCAACAAACTCCAACTTCTGGGAGGGGCGCATTTATTAGATAAAAGGCTGACGCGGGCTCTGCTCGTGATAACTCGACGGATCGCACGGCCTTCGTGCCGGCGAGTCACTGGCGAAGGGAGGCAGGACAAGGGGAAACAGAATCGCTTTTTGTCTCGGTCGAACGAATTTACAGCTAGTTCGGTTGAGCAGAGCAACTAGTAGTACTAGCCTACTAGGAAGAGGAGAGACGCTGGATGAATTATGTTAGGCTCCTACATAGCAAGAGCAAAGTCAGATGAGCAGGAATGTCGCCCTTGGCTGTGAGGCGGTGCGATTGTGAATCTCAGCGAGAAGGGAGCACGAAGCTTTCTGAAAATACGGGTGAAAGAGTATGATGCCAAGAATAGTTTTTTTAGGGGTAAAGCTCTCTTTATTACTCATTAATCAAAGGTATAATAGAAATGTCTGGAGAATCTAGGAGCCACAGACGGCGTCCTTGTAACAAATCTAGAGAGCTACAAGCAAAATCGTGAGCATGAATATTGGAGCTCTTCCTTCATGGACAAAGCATACATCTGTAGAATCCTCACTTCTACTCTTTATTTTCGAATGATAGCCGCATCTGCAGGCAGGAACCTGCCTGCTGTAATAAAAGATGCGGGTCTGTTTGCCCCTTGGACCATTCTAAACGACACCCCTTATACTTTGTGTTTTAAATTTGAAAATACCGGATGAAAGGATAAGGGGTGGCTGCGCGGACGTTTCTTTAAGGTGGTTGGCGCCATTATTGGATCAAATCATACACATTGTTAATGGTTGGCGCCATTATGGGATCAAATCCTATATACTATGATCCATCCGTGATGACAAATTGAACAAAGACATCAATGGTACTGTCGGCATAAGCATCCAAGGAGGCCTGCTACGGATGTTTCTTTAAGTTAGTTATTAGGCCCAGCTCACTAGGCTAGGGGAGTGGGTGTACAAACCTGACATCTGGGTTCAAATTTTCATGAACGCGAATTTAGGTTCCTATTTACTATTTACTAGTCCTCGACTCGTGCACCTGCATGGCTAGGAACTACTTGTATCAACATTATTCTGTATATTTACAACATTAGTTCTTCTTACTTTAGAGAATGTACAATGAAATTGATTATCAGAAGGAGGGCAACATTGGCCTCTTCTTCAACCGATTGTTTATATGATTCTAGGTTATCTCTACATTCATTTAATGCGTATGTTATTATTTACAAAGACAACTAACGAATTTGAATACAAACCTAATATCAAGATACTCGACAATATTGGCGATATTCATGTCCCTCATAACTTAAAACATTTTTTTACTATGAATTAAGTTCCCGAAATAAGTTATGCCACGATCATTGACAATTGCAATTGCAGAGCGATTTGTGCAGCGCAAATTTTAGTGTCCTATCCAACTGACTAAAGATATCAATAGGCTTTATTGACACTTAATTGTAACATAATCATTCGGATCAACTCGTGGTATGACATATCACAAAGGTGTTTCAAGTGTTGTACACATAGACTACTGTATCTGATACACCCTCTCTGCAACGAGTAGCAACCATACATAGTTTCTTTAAACTAAAAAGATCATTACTATGAACACACCTCTAAATTGGCACTTGTAATTTTAGGATTTATATAAATGGACAATTATTTTTGTAGTCCAACATATATAAGAAAATCACAGTACAGAAAAAGATGTCAGATTTATTTATGACAACCATGCAATATAATAAGAAATACATATACGTTGGTCAAAAGAAAAGAAATAAATAAAGAAATCCCTAGTATGTTTGCTGGTAAACAAATTGCTTTACTACAGTAACTGAACATGAGGGCTAACCTGACAAACAAAGTGCTTTACCGTTGTAGGTAGCATGCATGGCACCATTGGAACTTGGAATAGGATGTGAGGGCCAACCTGGATCCGTGTTGCTTGCATAGGAGAGGACAATGGTGGCTGCAAGAATCAAGACATGCAGCATGGAAGGAACATATGGGAAGAAACATGCACACGTATGGTTGTCGTATCGTCGGCTGTAATGGCGTCTTCACGTCCTTGAACGAACAGTCCCTGATTGCTGATCGGTTGGCTGGGGAATCCCTTCCCCCCTCCTCCCCCCGCGTCGCCTCCCCGAGCGGAGCGACCGGGGGCTCTCGTAGCCCCTCCCAGCCCCCCCCCCCCCCCCCCCCCCCCGCTCCCCTTCCGCCGCCGTCGGCCTGGGCCACCGGGCCTTGCCCGCGTGGTGCCGGCGGCGGCGGCCCCGGCCTTTCCCCCCACTCGCATGGCGCCTCGGCTCGGGCAGACGGCGGCCGACGGGGGTGCTCCTCGGCGACAATGGATCCGGCGGCGGTGCGGCTCCCTAGGCGGCGCAGTGCTGGGTGGCGTGCGGGCAGTGGCGCGGCCGCTTGGCGGCGGGGCGACGCGGTGGCTAGCGGCGGGCCTTCCCGGCCCAGATCTGGGCCCTTTTGGGCTCGATCTGGGTCTGGGCGGGCCTGGCCTGGTCTGCTTGCGGCGTCTCCGGCGGGTCGGGGGCATGACTCGTGCGAGGGGGGGGGTGGCGATGGTGGCTCGCGTTCTGCAGCGCGGCGATGGGGGCTTCGCGAGCCCGTTTCGGGCTCGGCTGGGCCAGGGGTGGCCCGGTTTGCCCCTGTGCTGCGTCCAGCCGGATCCCGCCGGGGGTGGTGGAGGATGTCCCCTCCCGCGAGGCTGCTGATGTTGCCGCTCCTGGTTCCCGGTTGCGTCGTCTTGTTTCCGTCGGTCCCGTTTCGTTTGCCATGGTGAGACGGCGATGGAGACTGCTCGGCGTGGTGGCGCAAGTTGGTGGGCGGTGTGTTTGGTGGCGCGGGATGGATCGTCTGGGGTCGTGGTTGGTTGGTGGTCGGGAGAAATCCTCGTCGGCAGGGCCGGCACCGACGCGGTGACGCTCGTGGGCGCCGCCGTGCCTTCCTGAAGGGCGTCGGGCATACCCCTTCCACCTCACCCCTCGCGTACCGGGGAAAACCCTAGGACATGTCCGGGCAACAGTGTCGTCATCGTCGCGATCCTTCTTGAGGGTGTTGTTTGGTATGCGGCGGTCCGGAGTGCTAGGAGCGTGGTGGTATTATCCGGTGGGCGCGGCGGTTGCGGGTCCTCATCGTTTTCGTTGATCCGCCATCGTTGGCATTATTTTCTCTTCAGTTCCTCTTTTTATTTCTTTTGGGCTTGCTTGTGCTGAGGCCCCAACATTTGTATCGTGTGGTCGTTGCTTTATAATATAAAGCAGGGGGCAACCCTTTTTCGGTAATGGCGTCTTCACGTCTTCTCCTTTTTCCTTTGGCTCCCGCGTCTGTCTCCTCAGGGGCCATCTTAACGAATTCAAGGTCAGAAGTTCATGGTCAAAGTGCTCCGGGGCTAACACGGTGCTTGGTCCAGCAGATGGGTAGTACTGAGACTAACTGTTTTGGCGCCTTCATCCTCGACATCTCAGATGGAAACTACCCACTCAGCATCCACAAGACTGGCCATGGACATCACCAGTGGACTCATCTAGGTGTAGTGTTAACCTTGTCCCTGAGAATCAAGCGCACTTCCTGCCCAGTGACTTTGACTCCATTGTCAAAGTCGGCTGCGCGACCCAGACTGTCAAGTGTATGATCCCTTGGCACAGCCCCAAGTATACGTAGAGGAATTCGACGACGTTGGCAACATGTCCGGCCTTCCTCTACCCCGATATAAAATTTTCTTTTCCAAAATAGGAAGACTCTCCATTTCCCAGAACGTGAGGCTTGAGGTCTCTTTCATGTACTTGCTTGTATTTGTTTTTTTGGGATTGGCACATGAGACGTGGGACTTCAGGACTTCTCATTTGGACAATATTTGGTTTGCCCTTTTAAGGGAAAGAAGGCACACACACTATTTCTATTTGTTTAGGTTTTCTTTTAGAATCTATTTGTTCAGAAATTGGACGTGGGTGTTGGGGACACTTTTTGTACGTGTCACCCTCATCCTATCTACTACTCCCTCCGTCCGAAAATACTTGTCATTAAAGTGGACAAAAAGGGATGTATCTAGAACTAAAATACGTCTAGATACATCTCCTTTTATTCATTTCGATGACAAGTATTTTCGGACGGAGGGAGTACATACGTGGTGTTTTTTAAAAGCAGCGTCGAGCTTGATCCTATCTATGTACGTGGTTGCTTTTTTTTTTTAAAAAAAAAGCAGCCTTTTAAAATATTTTCTCAGATATTGGACGTGCGTGATCACTTAGAAAACATGGCTTTGGTATTTGGTAGGACCTAAACACCCTTAAGGTAAAATAGCATAAAACAATATAGACCCTGACTCTCATTATGAAGAATGGCGATCATCCTGTCTCCAATTCTTGCCTTTCGCTGCTTATTGCTTCCAAGAAGCTCCTTACGACTGTCCATACATTTTTTCCATTCTTTGATTGTTATGTCTCCACTTCTTTTAGAAACCCGGTATGGACAGTTGAGATTCGTAGGACGACCTGGTCGTATGTTCAAAACATGAAGGCTACCACGCGTATACATCAGATGAGGCACACAATCATTCGGGATTATCTGTTGAAAAACATAATAATAACTTTGTAGCTAGCAATGATGTACTAGTTTTAGAAGTGTGCAAAAAGATGCACGGATGTTGTAATAGTAAAAAATAATCTTATCAGGGTATCTCCATGGTAGTTACCGTAGTTCAACACGTGCACTAGTGGCACGTATTGACCATAATGTTGAGGAGTTTGATTGTAGATATTGTAATTCTCAAGATCAGTACAAAATCCGACCAGATAATTTTTCTCCTGATAAGTTAATTCGGAGCCTTCAGTGTAGTACGTTCTGTCTACCATCTTCCACACATTCTTTGAAGAATGAAAATAAGCTGTCAATGGAGATAAGTTGTCAACATTATATTTTGAAATAAACAATATAAATTACTTAATAACTATGTTTAGCTCACATGAGGGAAGAACTGGAGGTGTATCCACAAAGACCCAAATCGAAGGTGTCTCTTGCTCGATTGTAGGATCACCAAGATCCATGGTGACAAGCATACCCTCATCAAGACCATACATCTTGCAAAATGCATCCCAATTTTTGCAACCAAAATGGGTTACACTCTGAGCATTGTACAGCTTTACTTGAAAATCCACACCATGTTCGGTACTTAGGATAATTTTTTTGGTTTCGAAATTTTCATGGTCTTCAAAACCCATCCTCTCCAAGACATAGCGTCTTGCAAAGCATGGGATAAGCTAGTCGAATTGGAAAAGATGAAAAATACACGTTAAAATAGTTGAAGTCATGCTTAATTACGAAAAAAACTATTGTCGTCGTTGCGTACCGTATGAATATCGCAGGTCTCCTTGAGCTTAATGCTGAAGCGCCGATCTTCGTCCAGCTCAATGAACCTGTCGCAGATACCTCGGTCGTCGTGGCACCAGTCGCACTCCCCCGGGCGGTTTTCGTCGTTCGATGAGTACGACATTTCCGGTCTACGTTCATAATTTAGTTTTATTAATTAAGTCAACTATCTAGTTCAACTACTAAGCACTTACTATAAATAAATAAGTAGTACTTACTAAAAACAAACTACTTCTATATATAGTAAAATAAATTAGTTTATTAAATCAACTAGCTAGTTCAACTATATATAAACTACTTCTTCTTTTTTTTCCTTTTTCTAAATACTATGAACCAAAAAATCATTAAAATTCTATGAACAAAATTAATTACATAATCTAAATATCACCCAAAAAAATCTATTAACAATAATATCACCAAACATGCATATTCAATAATAATATCACCAAAAAAATCTATTAACAGAAAAAAAATCTATTAACAGAAAAAAAAATCTATTAATTCAACTAGTTCAACTAAGCATTTACTAAAAATAAACTAGTTATATTAATTCAACTAGTTCAACTAATTAAGCAATTACTAAAAATAAACTAGTTCTATATATTAATTCAACAAGTTCAACTAATTAAGCATCTTCTAAAAATAAACTAGTTCTATATATTAATTCAACAAGTTCAACTAATTAAGCATCTTCTAAAAATAAACTAGTTGATCTATATATTAATTCAACTAGTTCAACTAAGCATTATATTTACTAAAAATAAACAAGTTATTATAGTGTTACTATTCATCACCCAGGGTGCAGAATAAGTTATTCTTCACCCGAGGTAATTTTACGATCATTTCATAATTAAATTACGTTTGGAATTCAAATAGTTACATTCCTATAGATTCACGACGTAAAATTTGACATAAGAAAATAAAAATATAGGTCATAAGACAAGAAAATTTACAGTTTATGTGTATTTTACACTATGTTTTTAAATTTGTAATTTTACATAACATAAAATATTTTTTCCGACGATTATATATTTTCTTACGGTCTCTTTTTACTTCAGAAATAAGGCAAAATTTACGGAACGTAAAATTACGGTCCATTGATAGTAAAATAGAGGGGGGTGAAGAATAACTATTCTTCACCCAGGGTGACGAATAGTCAATCCCCAAGTTATTATATTAATTCATCGATGATAACATTCCTAATTAACATTCTAAAAATAAACTAGATAGTTCTAATTCATCTAAACATTGTATATAGAAAACAGAAAATAAGTAAAAAAATGTGTGTGTGTGTGTGTGTGTATACGTGTGTGTGTATGTGTGTGTATGTGTGTGTGTTTGTGTGTACGTGTTTGTGTGTATGCGTGTGTGTGTGTAGTGTGTGTGTATGCGTGTGTGTGTGTGTGTCTCTGTGTGTGTAGTGTGTGTGTATGCGTGTGTACGTATATAGGGCGCGTACGGGTGGCGCGGGGCAGCGACGACGACGGGCGGCGGGGGCGGCGACGACGGGCGCGCGGCGGGCCGGGGGCGGCAACGACGGGCGGCCGGGGGCAGCGACGACGACGGGCGCGCGGCGGGCCGGGGG